>OY804258.1:25990774-27190774 GCA_963680825.1 Meiosimyza decipiens | reverse complement strand
GAGGTAGAAAAACGAGATCATAGATATATATCAGTTTGTCAACTGTCATCAAAATAAGTCGTCTGTGTGGTTGTTTTAAGAATAGAAGTTGGTATGAAGCCGTCGTTTAACTGCAGAATTGCAAAAAAAAAGTATTTAATATGTTATGAAATTCGAATCAATATTTTCAAATTTTTTGAAAATAGAAAACGCATTAGAAAGAAGTTCAAAGAGTTCTATAAGGCGAAGAAATAAGTATATTATATACATATATTCATATGGATCAGAAATATGCAATAAACAGCTTGTGTTTATTTACTGTTCGTATATTCATTGATTTTCAGATGAGTCAGAATACTTATAATCAGCAAAACATTTGATTTGCATCGAAATAATGAGAAAATGGTTCTCTGCAAACAATTAAATTAGTTATATTTATTTGTATTATCAAATTAAATTTAGTTTTTCGTTTTAAAATTTTTTATTTTCATAATTATTTAACTAATTGCTTGTATCAAAGTAGATCTTTATAAACAAGTTTCATCTTACGTACATTTCATCACCTTCAATATGCCAAAGTTTCATTCAAATCGATTGATTTCTTCAGGAGTGACAAACTTTTGTTCCTAAAGTTACATAAAATTTAATTTTACAATAGCGCAACTGTACATCTCGTATGCCGAGATGTACAGTTTGGTCATATTAAGGTTACCATCTGTACTACTTGCTTTAGTAGTACATTTACTCTTTTTGCGATGTTGCACTACTTTTCTACTTTTTGGTGAAATGCACTACTTTTGAAGGTTTTTTCATAAAAAATTATTACATAGGCATTGACAGATAGTCAACGTTTACACACAGAAAACTATTGACGAAAAGTTTTCTTGTTTGTTGGCAAGAGGGGAAAATTGAAAGAATGATGTACATAATTTGTCGTACTCGGAAATTCTCTTGTATTCTGTCCGTTCGCTGATATTATGCTTTGAATTTACGTTTGTTGTGGCGGGTTGACGTAGTAATTGGTTAGACTTTTTCAAGCACAATGAAATTCTAGTTTCGATAGACAAAAATTTCTTTCTGTAAACGATTTTTGTGAGAGAATCGTATGGAAAAAGAGTGATGAAATCAAAGTTTATAAACAATAAGTTTTTGCTGATGGAATCGTAGGAAAAAATTTTCTTTTTGTAATCATGTTAGATGATAACCCTAGGTCATATGAACCGTTGTTTCAACCTTTCGATAAATATCAGTATGATCACTTTATTTTTGGTGATAGCACGTATTCTAACGCAAATGATTTCATTCGACAACAAGAGCTGCAAATAATGTACAGCAGAGCTAATGCTTGCTCAAAAATAAATATGAGCTTCACTGCTCACGATTGTGAATTCTCTGAAAGGCAACGCAAAAGCAACAAATAGTTAAACACCTTACTGTTAAAAGTGAAAAATTTCCAAGCAAATAAATGAAGTTTTCGTACCAATGCTTCTAAAATTACCGGAAAGATTAGCCTTTTCAAATCACACATTTTTTCAATACAACTTAAGACAACAATATAGTTGGAGGCTGATGTTTCCTTGAACAGGTTAATTGGAAACATCAAATATTCCTTTTATTGGGAAAATTAAATTCAAAGTTTCCTCATACTTATAAATTTACTAAATTAAGTTATTAATTTTTACGGGTTTCAATAAACGTTTTTAATGGTTAGATATTATTTTAGTGGAGAGATATGTGTACATAAATTTTCATATAATCTATAGATCTAAAAAATAAAATTTCAAAAATCAGAGATATCTCGGATGTACCCTTTTCATGCGCACTACCACACTTATAAATATTGATAAGCTTATTTCCGTTGTCGTAAATGAAAGAAAATTCATTTCTTAAAATCTTTTTAGCCAACCAATGCGATGGTCATGTTTGCAAAAATGTATGTTGATATCTTTTACTATATCCATATCATGTTTGGTAAAGTTTACAACTTAAATTTACGATATTTTAGTAAGGAAACAATACTAAATAGTATAAAAAGTACATAAAACATAAAGTTGAATGCTTTTGCTATCTTGATGTAAATAGAAATATGTAAGCTAACATCCTTGAAAAGTTCAAATATACCGTAAAACAGTGTTTTTTGCACTTTTAAGCAAGAACATAGCGACATTCTTTAAATCAGTTGAAATTAACTTTACTTTTCCCAGGAAAGTGACCTTCCAAAAATTATTTTTTTTTGTGGAAATTGCACAACGTCGCACCATAACAGGGATTTCAATTTATATCAATATATGTAAGGGACGTTTTGTTGAACAGGAAATGTCCCATTCGTCATATTTTCAATAATTTTTAGCATGCTTCCTTCTCTGCAACTATGTATTAATGATATTTTTGCTTTAGCTTCTAAGAAGCTTAGTTCATTTAAATAGGATCACCAAAAAATTCAAATTTAAAAATAAATCTTATTTACGCCTTCCTGGAAAACTGGTTTATATCCCTTACGTTAATTCGCATTTCAAGATTGTTGTCACAAATTATAACGCATTTTATTATTTTTTTAAAACATTAAAATAGGCACATTTCAATATATTTTATCGAATTAAGCCACATTATAATATTTTATTATATTATTACTATAATATTTTTATCGAAGAACAGTTAATCTCGAGATTTTTTACGAAGAAAGCGAATTTAAATATTTTTATCGAATGAATATAAAAGCTCAAAATTTCCTCACGGAAATATCAATATTCGATGGAAACCCTTTAAAAAATAACTTCATTTGAGGAGCATTTCAAACTGTACCTTTATTTATCAGAAAATCTTAGAATGTGACTTTCTTCGTCAATTCTAGAAATTTGCTTTTATTCGGGAAAAAATCTTGAAATTTGGATTTATTCGATAAAAACATTGAAATGTGCATTTATACTAAAATAAATAAATAAATGCAAATGTTCCTTGTTACTTTAAAAGCCGGCCAATTAATAACAAATTACAATCAATATAAATTCAAGTTCAAAAAATTTATTTATTGAAATTATCTCGTTATCGTGTGACCTAACTTGCTACAAATAGTTTATATTATACTCAGGGTCAAAGTTTAACATTTTTTTTTATTTTTTAGTATCTCGCTTCGCCGGACACTAATTTATGTTTGACAAAAGTTGCATTTCTCTCCACAGAGAAATTTTAATATTTTTCAAGCATGACTAACTGTTTTCATGATGCCACGCCGAAAATGGTCAAATAGTCCAAGGCACATACATTGTTGTAACTTCAGAGCCTGAGGCCTATTTATTTTCCCTGCAGAACAATTCGATTGAGATACGATATAGCAAAACATTGTTTTGTTACCTACGACCGTGATTATTTGGCATCAGTTTGGATATTGTAATGAGTAAACCATTTCTATGAATTCGAATTATATGCAGTAACGATTAATATTCCTAAGCAATAGAATTAAAATTGCGTACTCAAATTAATTTGAGTTGCAATTAGTGAACTCAACTGCAATTTTTTTGAAAACTAAAATAATTCATGAAAAGATTGATGCCAACATTGAAATTTTAAATTATTTTGACACTTATAACAAACAGTAATTTTGTGACTTGAAACAGTTTTACTCACAAGTTGTAATCGATAATTTCAATTTCACAATAAACATACAACTCTGAGAGTCGATCTGTGATCACAAGGCAAATTAACATAATTTTTATATATAAGCAAGTGGCTTTTACTGTCTTACGTTATCATCATAGATCGACTTTACCTGTTATTCCTTGCCACAGAGTTGATAATATACTTAGTTTTAATACCATATTCTGTGCCATTATAGAATACTCTTTGAGAACTTGCTTACTTAGCGATGAAAGTAAACGTCGTTGACAGAAACTTTTTTTTTAAGAATGTAGCTATTGTTGGTGTTAGATGATTAGTCTATGCTCCCGCAAGAAGTCTGCCAAGTCTGAAAGACAAAAACATTTGATTAGAATGTTTAATATATGAACATAACAATTAGAATTTTTCGAGTCCATAGATAAATTAAGCCAGATGTATATATATGTATAATATACTTTTTTGGTGCCAACACTTTAATTTTGTTTTTAACAGTCCATGATGTTGTTTTTACAAAAGAATGGAAAGTCCTTTAAGGGGCAAAATGTAAACAACTGAATGTCTTTTGTGCGCTTTTCTTGTAAGAACGTAACAAAATTGTCCACTCCAAACAACTTCATTTAACACTAACACTTGAATTTTAAACTTTTTTTATCGATGTTTTAATTCCATGATTTTTTCTTTACTCAGCACTGGCACATTTGAATTTTTTTTCTTTAACCATTTTGTAGAAATTGGAAGATATATTTTTTTAACCAACACAGAACTGTTCATTTCGCAGAGCGAAGGGAGAGAAAATCGTCTTTGGTGTCAGTCCATATATATTCAAATACTAAAACAAATCATGATAAATCCTCTCCACACACTCTTCTTTCAATTTTAAAATAAAGTTCAGCGATTTATTATTGATTATATATTTTTTATCTTCTGTGGTTTTATATCTATTAGAATTTTTTTCTTTTTAAATTTTCTTAATATTGCTTCAATAAGCATTATCATACTTTAATGTTATAGGTTAATTGAAAAGAAAAATATAATAATACATTTTAAATTTAATTTAAGTTATAAATAGAAAATTATCTTTTTGTCACTTAATTCAGATCATTTCGACTAAAAATTAGTTTATATTCTTTTTTTTAAATTGAAACAAGTACAAATTATTCTTTGCATATTCCACAAGAGCAGCGCTATTTAAAAGTTGGTTAGTTGGGTTGGAAGCTTATGTGCTCTTATTAAATATATAAAAAAAATTGTAAACACTTTGTTGCAGACCCCTCTCTGAGTTGTTTGAAAAAGCAAATTATTTAAATATATTGCAATACACTTTTCAAAGGGATATTTTTGATTATAGGGTATTTGTTTCTCCTTGACGTAGTAAATCAAATTTTTTTACAGAAGGAGATAAAGGAAGTAGAGCAGTAGTTAATACACTTACACGAGAGCATTAATTAAATTAAAATTTGAAGAAGAAAACTTTTAAAACACTTATTTAATTTAGACGCACTGCGATTCTCTACTGATCTCTTCATTAATTTCAGCGCCTGCTGCCATCTCTATAATTACGATTTGCTCTATCATTTCCACCCGCACGGAAATGTCTGTCGCGTTCATTGCCTCGTGCGGCTCCGCCGCCTGAATTTCCACCGCCGCGATGATGATATTCACGTGTAACACCGCGTTCGCGCATTCGATTTGAAGTAAAATTGTTATCACGATTACGGTATGAATTTGGCCCACTGGATGCACCAGCACCAGCGCCGCTACCACCGCCAATGCTATTGCCACCACTTGCCAAATTGCCGATGCCACTTGCGCCATTACCTGACAAGCCACCGCCTCCACTATTATTAGATGAGTTAAGCCCACCACCACTACTAAAATTTGGAAATCCGGGTGGCATAACACCAGGTGCCGGTGGTAGACCAGCATTTTTCCATGCTGCAAAGTCTTCATATGTAGGCGCTTTATCGTAGCCCGGTGGCGGTGGCCTGATTGGCTGTGGCGGCGGGTAATCTGGCAGTGGCGGTCCATCATAATAACGCACCGGTGGTGGCAACTGATCGTATATTGTTGGTGGTCCAGGTGGTGGTACTGCACTACCGGGACCGGCTGACGGCATCGGTAACTGCGCAAATGGTGGAACAAATGGTAGTGGCGGCAACTGACCATGCATTGTGCGCATATAATCGGCGACATAGGCTTCAGCAGCTGCTGCCGATGATGTCATATAACGTTCCCACGGTGGAACACCAGCATCGCCACCACCAGCACGTGAACCACTGCCTGGTCCGCTAGAGCGATACGGCGATGATGATCGTTTAAACATACCAGGTGGTGGACCCATATGTGGATGCAGTTTGTATGGACGTTGCAAACCACCACCGCCATATGATCGCTTATGACGCATTGGGCCACCACCATCACCAGCACGACGATCACCATAGCTGCTGCCACCATGTCCACCGCCTCGACTGGCACCCCCACGCATTGAAAGGCTACGTGGTGGTTTATATACAACTCGTATCCCTTTTTCACGCATCATTTTTGCTGTTTCCTTCGACTTACGAAGTATCGGCGTTAATTCGATTTTTTCATCTTCAGGAAATAAACGACATAGTTCAGCACCAATTTTCGGTTCAATTTCCTGTCCATCACGCCCTATCTTAACTGGTTTGCCATCGTTCCATGTATTGTACAAATGAGCAGTGCATGTAAAAGAAAGTTCCTTACGGCAAATCCAATCGATTTCAATAACACCACCAAGTGCCTTAGCTGAAATGCTAGGCGGGAGTACCCAAGCAACCTGAGGTATATCACGACGCGATGGTGCATTCATGCGAGCAAATCCAGCAAATTTTCCTGCAATTAAGAAAAATATATAAATTGGTGCTCTGCTATGGTCTAATTTCAACTAATTTTCAAAATGTTGAAAATAGGAATATTACGTTTTAAAAATTTCTCGAAAGGGGATATTACTTTTGCTAAAAATTTGAGCTTTGAAATTTTTATTTGAAATTTGATTTAAAACCGAATCATTAAAACCAAAGACATTGGCAAAAGCCAACAATTTTTTCCCACAGCTCCCCCTACTAGTACAAAATTAAGTTTTTAAAATTAAATTCATCGCATTTAAAGAGATCGACCTCTGTATTGTTGTATGTTGTGTTACAAATAATAATAAAAATAAAAGTAATTTTATGTCTATGCAAAACTTAACAACTTACTACAAAACATTTAATTATATAACTAACCTACAAGGAAATGTAAACTTCAACTATAGAACACAATAGTTATTAGCTTAAGTCGAGACTTCAACTCAACTATGTAATTTCGCAAAACCGGTTCGCAGAGCTTTTATACAATTTGTCCAGTTATTTAGAAACTTCTGCAACGACATAATTCAACCTCTCCAAGAATCTAGTTCCCAGCAGTTAGATCTACAACTTTACGCACCGTAGCAACGACAAAAACATTAACACATTTATTGCAGTTTGGCACTAAAAGTATCACACTAAAATTCTGGTGAACATCGAAAAAACAACATACGACTTATTTAGCCTCAGGCCTCAACATTGTAAGCACCATTTAGAGAGAAAACGGTCGAACACGTAATTGCTCTATGGATCTTTTAAGGAACTTTATCTCAGAATATAGACGTGCTGAGCTATAAATTTATTTGTTTGAATTCGTTATGGGAGTTTAAGGAAGTAAAAGCCATTAATAAATCTTTTAACACTTGAGAACACTTACTTTTTTAATTTTGTTGATGACTATGGAATATATTTTTGAGTCGTTCTTACGACTCTTTTAAGATTTTGTAAATGAAAAATCCTTACAGCTGGCGTAAAGAACAAAATTCGCTCTGAAATTGTAATTGTCGATTCGATATTTTTGTAAATTTGGAGTTTAAACACGATGCCTCACGACTATGCTTAACCTTTGGCTTTATATTAAAATTAAGTGTATAAAATAGTAACAGAATAAACATATTAGTAAGTGTCTACGTTTTGAAACTGGGCAACTTATATCCAATCTTTCAATCAAATCGTATTTCATCCTGTTAATACATGGGATGGGATATCGTACTGCGAATAGCAAAAAAATTGATTTCTGAACAATTTAATTTTTGTAAGATACGTATTTTAAAAGGTAGGCAGTCGATATGAATTAAAAACTGAGTTTTAGTTCAAAAATTTAACACTTACCGCTCTCATTGACGGAAAATATGAGTAAAACATTGCGTGCCTCCCTAAATGCCTGACTTAGATTTGCATCGTTTTGCGGCAAAGTGGCCCAGACATTTTTACTCTTAGCCAAAGCAATATTATCAGCGTTATTCGATTTAATGAGGAAGAAACGTGTGTCACGAAATAAATAGTTCAGTTTAGTCATATAATCATAGGATTTGCTGGCTTGTTCATTTTTGTTGCTACTTCTTCCTGAAGTTCCACCGCTAGATTTCTTTTCTGGTGACACAATTGATTTGCGACCATTGCGTTTAATATTGGCTGCCGAATCAGAATTTTCTGATTCTGATTCACTGCTGGACTTATGCATCGGCTTATCTTCAATATCACTGAGATCACTTTTCTCACCGGAAGTATTTGCAGCCGCGTTCGCAGAACTAACGGCAGCTGCACCATTCGATGAAGTTGTAGACTTCTTTCTTAGCTTTTTGATAGATTTCTTGTCTCTGTTTTTATCCGTTTCTGCACTGGCAGTTTTCTTAGGACTTTTTTGTGCAACTGTTTCGGCTCTAGCTGTTTTTTTCTTTTTTCCGGATACAGAAGTGGAGCCACTTTTCCCATTAACTGAATTTCCAGGTGCTGGGGAGGCTGCACGTTTTGCAGTTATTTTCTTATTGTCCTTGGCCTTTTCTTGTTTTACCTGCTTTTGTTGCTTTGCTCGACTCATGCTACCAATGGAAGAGGGTGCGCTACTAACAGAACTTATACTTGGCTGAGAGTCCGATGATTCAGATCCAGATTCAGAAGCTTCGCTACGTGTATCAAAGGAATCATCAAAATCCTGCAGCTCTTCCGCAATATCAGCCTCATTTTCGTCCAACCCTAAGTTTACAGCATCCAAATCGGCCATGATTTTCATCTATACCGTTTTTTTTTTTCCTTCTTTTCAATGGATTTTCTAGCCAATTCTTATACCGCTTTGTAGTGACGTTTGTTTTTATATTAAAAAATTTCCACAATGATGCTATGGAGTGTATGCGACAAGCTACAGTTCTATTAAACGAACGACAGCATAAAAGGAATGAAAATAAAGTTTGTCAATAGATTTGCCGATCGATGGTAGTTTCGGAAAACTTAAAATAGTATATTTTTTTGCTAAATTACCTAATTTATTTTATGCACTACACTTATGACTTAAGTTATTATAACTTTTTCCACAATTTTAGCAATTATTTCTCAACTTGCACTTTTGATTTTAATAAATAAATGTAACCAACTAAATGCTTCTCCATTAGTTTTTATTCCGATGCGTTAATTTTATTTTCTTCGGAGACAGACATCAAAGCAATGGCGTCAGAAAAGTGCAGCCATAGTATGCAGAAAAGCTACTTTTTCGGCTTCATCAAAAAGGACCAGCTTGCCATAATTTTAAAACACAACCCAGTCAACAAACTAATAAAACTGAATTCGCGCAACCCAGCCGGACCTTCAAACTATTAGAATAGAGTGTATATCTAAATAAATTTTAATATGTTTATAATTCCAACAAAAAACTTTCATTTTTTCTGCCACTTTCTTGTGCAAATTTATTTGCTCTTGTTTTCTGACAAAAATTTGACTGTGGGAGATCACTGAAGACAACATGGAAACGTAGCCTCAAGGCTCCGGTATATAGAAAGAAGCGTATGGATGGCGCGCATGGATGGCGCGCATCGGACGCTACATATCGTGTACTGTCACATAGAACGCATGCTTTCCTCAGTTTTTCTTTAAACGAGCATTGTTTTGCTCTAATTTTTCATTTTCAAAAATTTATATAAACAAATTTTTCTTGAATCGGAATGGAAATTTGCATGTATATGTATAAAATCTGTTTCAAGTTGTCAAATGACAACTAAATTTTCTTAATTGCTCTCAATTGCCAAAAGCGTCTAACGTGCTAAAAAGTTGAAAATTGGCGGACTTTAGGCATCGAAAGCAGCGCGGGTGTCAGTCGCTTATGTGTATACATCACTCTCCATATAAAAGCATGTAATTGTTATGTCTAAGCATATGATGCGCGCGATGCACGCGCTGCTTTCTATGTGCTGGAGCCTTTAAGTTTTCAAGCTGCCATCAAAATCACCATAATTTTTACACTAGTTTTTTCACAATTAATTCCAAACTTTCTTCTTATTTTAAATATTTCATTTTGATGAAATTAGGATGTATTGGTAGAAAATGAGCAGATTTTAACAGCAGGCATGATCTAAATCATTTTGAGAACAATTTTAGCTAGTCAACCCAATACAAATATACATATGAAAATGGAAATGGAAAAACAAAAAACCAAAACAAAAATCATGTACGGGCAAACTCGCAAAGTTTACAAGTCGCACGCACCACAAAAACTCCCGTTTGTTTAATTTCTATGTCTTTTTAATTAGATTTGGTCGGTCAAAATTGCCAAAACATCTTAAAAAATTGTCCAGCTGGATACTGAGAAGGTGTTGTTATCTAAAAAAGTAGTTGGTTCTTATGGGAAGTTTTTGGGGAAATCTATACATTTTGGGGAAAAAACTTATAAGCTGCTGTCAAATTGACAGCAATCCTGAATAATAAAAAACAAAGCTCCAATCTGTCGAATTTGGAAGGGAGAAGCAATTCTTAACCACGTAGAATACATACTTTTATTTACACACGCAGATAACCAGGAGAAAAAACCAACGCATTGCAAAAAATTTAACAAAGAAGAAAAAATAATTTGATAATTTAAAAACACAAATTCAAAACAGTTGAAGTAGGAAAATGAATCTTTCAGCAAGCAAACAATGTAGTGGCAGTACGACCTCGAAATGCAGACAACATATGGTATACAAATTGCTGACGATGCTGCTTCTTTGTCTGCTGCTTGGCGAAATCAGTGCAATCACAGAATACGCGGACACGTACAATGAAGTGCTGCATGGGCAGTCCGATGACGGCGCGCCGTCATATTCCACTGGACAATTTCCATTTCTGATGCCCAATGTAAAGCCAAATACACCGGAACTTTATCTCTGTACGCCGATCAAAGTAGATCCTACAACAAATTACTATATAATCGGTTATGAACCGAATGCAACTATGAACGTGGCGCATCATATGCTCTTATATGGTTGCGGGGAGCCTGGCACAACAAAGCCAGTGTGGAATTGTGGTGAAATGGCGCATAAATCATCTGAAGAAGAAAAGACTGCAACACCATGTGGGCAGCGTTCTGGTTCGCAAATTCTCTATGCATGGGCGCGTGATGCTCCAAAGCTATCGCTACCAGAGGGAGTAGGTTTTAAGGTAGGAAAAAATTCTCCCATAAAGTATATGGTTCTACAAGTGCATTACGCAACTATTACAAAATTTGCCGACGGTAGTACTGATGACTCTGGTGTTTTTATCAATTATACGACAAAGCGGCTTAATAAATTGGCCGGTGTAGTACTTTTAGGTACCGGTGGATATATACCATCCATGACGACCGAGCATATGGAAACCTCTTGTGAGATGAATGAACATAAAACGGTTTATCCAATTGCGTATCGCACACATACACATGGTTTGGGCAAAGTTGTAGCTGGTTATCGTGTACGTACAAATGACCGTGGTGTCCAACAGTGGACACAATTGGGAAAACGAGATCCGTTGACGCCACAGATGTTTTATCCAGTAGAAAATTCAGAACCCATTATTGCTGGTGATCGTTTGGCTGCACGCTGCACCATGGTGAGTAATCGTACGAGGATAACAGAGATAGGTGCTACAAATGAAGATGAAATGTGTAACTTCTACTTAATGTATTATGTGAATAATGAGCAACCACTGGATATGAAATACTGTTTTAGTCAAGGTCCACCGAATTACTATTGGAGAAATCCAGATGTTGGTCTCAATAACATTCCCGAATTTGAGGCGAGTCATTTGTGAACTAAAGCAATGTAAAAAGGGACACAAAGCATTAAAGGAGTGGTTGTGGTTTGTATTCACCCAAAACGTATTTTTTTATTTATTTATTTTTTTGAAAACAATTTAATTTTATAACTAATCAGAATCGAGTTATAATTACTTTAGGATCTGTGAAACGTTAATTCAATAGGTAAATTTTGACAAAAATATTTTTAAATTTTGAATCTCCCTATCGTAATACCAGTTCAAAGTTTTGCTTATTAATACCTAAAATTTTTATTAAAAAGTCAACAAAAGTCAGCAGCTGTTTATCACAGAAAATAGCCATTATGCATTAGATTACTGCAGTTTTGTATGGATTTCATTTATGTGTTCCAGATTTTTATAGAAAGCCAAATCTGAAGTCTGCCAATCTTAGAAACCTAGTTTCTATTTGATTTCTTTTACACTGTGTGGGCTCAACGCAAAAAAGCTATTTTTGATCTAGTATTTGAATGGTTCGTTTTTTTTGCGCAAACTTAAAAGTAAGCATGTACACCACTACCAGAAAGTGGATTTTCTTACATTTTACTCATTTTCTTTGCATCAACGTTTTTCAAAAATTGAGAGTGAACGAAACTTTATTTATTGTTAGATAAGTTTTTTTCAAATTGGGCTGTTAAGATTAAATAATGACATTTTCTAATACGTAGTTTGCATCTAAATATTTTATTTATTTTTAATTTGTCTATATTAACTCAAATCATACAATAAAAACATTTTTCAACACTATATCAAGTAAAGCTTTGAGGCTGGTTTTGACCCAATGATCCAATACTTGCATAATAAATCTACTAGGCACATAATTAATTTGAATATTTTGAAAATAAACCTCTCGAAAAATAACTTTGATATTTCATTGAATGCCGCCAAAGAGGTGTAAAGATAATGCATAATGAGGCTAAATTTTATATTAGATCTAAACCAGAACGTTATATGTTTTTCAATACATTTTTAGTTTTATTATTTTTTAAAATTTATACGTGATTAATTGAATTTTGAAAATTCCTCGCATTTACATTATTTCTTTGAATATTCGGGTAATATTTCCCACAACCCAAGGACCTCTATTACCAACAAGTCGAATATTTTGGCGAAAAAAAAAAATCTATTTTATGTACCATGTCAATTCGCCTGATTGTTTCTGAATGAAAATAAGTGAAAAGTCACAATTTAACAGAAAACTAACATAATCAAATTCAAACAAAAAGGATCTTATAATATCATAATTAAAGTAAAAATAAATATATCAATGTAAAAAAGATAAGTAGTTATATATGACTAGTATACCTACCTACATATGCAATATATGTACATTTTGAAACGAAAAATTTTCTGTACCTTTCTATTGTACACTGAATCATGTAAAATGTAAAAGTATATTCATATATATATTTATATGTTGAATCAATCATACCGGTGATGGTACTTAGTATGCATGCAAAAGTCTTTATTAATAAATAACAAGTGTTTTATGTTGTGATGGAATCTCCCTTTGTTGTTGTACCTTAATTTATGTTTAACATAAAATGACAAAATCTCTCTAAATATAAATATATACATATAAAAATCTATTATAATTATATATATAAATAATATAACTGACACAAAATTATTTTAAAGAGAAAAAAATGTGGCATTCCAAAATATATTTTAGTCTTGAAAATAAAAAGAAACGAAGTCAACAAAAAAAAACCCGCCACTGTTTTATTTTACGAGTAAACTTCTAAGAAAACATTATATTATCTGTTGGGGCTTTCCAAACTGTGTAAATATTATCAACACTGCTGTGAAAACAATACAGTAATGTGAGAAATAATAGGGGGCACAGATCAAAACTTTGTGTACATTACGATTATGGAATGCAATACAAAATTCAGTACCGTCGTTATGCAGTAAGCTTCATTTGAGTAATGTTTAAATTAGAAAACGTTCAAAATTCGGTGTCAGCCTCAAAGAGTACTGAAAAATATAATAATACATTTGGTGTCTCTCTTGGTTATATCACAAAAAAAAATAAAATGAATCATGTAACTTTAGCCAATAAAGGCCTGCGATAAGTTACATCTAAATAGTTGATAGTAAACTATTTCGGGCCGTTTTCACAGTGGCCGGTTAAACTTCACTGGTGGGAAGTCTTATACAACATCTGTGAGTTAAATTTCTGGTGAAGTTAATCCAGACTTTCTCAAAACCACGTTAAAAGTATACTGCGCGTTCTCATGGAGAAAATAACTATTTAGTTGTAACTATGCGCGGGCTAAAAAAATGTAAATCTGCTGTTTAGTTTTACATAAGAATGACAATAAAAGAGCAAATGTATATAAGTCAAAGAAAATGGTTCCATAAAAACCTACATGACCGATTTTAAAGCTGTACGTAACATTATTATTGCTAACATTCTTAACATGGAAAATTATATCATAACAATGAATTTGCAGCCAGTAAGCAACTGTTTTTGGAAAAGATTTCTTGAACTTCGCTACATGAGCCATTATCGGCGGACTCCAGTAAATCGCTGATCGATAAATTTCTAGTGGACAGATCGTGTAGCCTATCCATTACCAGCGTTTTATCATATTCTCAACTGAGATAGAAGTATAGTTGGTAGCAAACTAAGTTCGTGACTTAAGATAATGCAGGGCCACCAAATCTTCGATATCCTTCTCAAGTAGTGAACATTTGATTTAAATATTTCCAGTTTGGTATAAGTTAAGATCACCTTTCATTTCCATATTAAGTGCAGTTGCGCAGACACTTCATTGTCTTTTGATTCCTGCTGCTACGTCTTCTGTGATATAACTTTTAATAGTCAGAACGCTGCTAAGGTAGCAGAGTGATTGATTGGTGCTTAACATTAGCCTGTTCATATCAAAGAGGATCCTCTTTGGTTCATATGTTTATGATTTGGGAGAAGTGTTCTTGTGGATATTGCATAAGTTTTCGCAGTGTTAATGCGTAGCGCAACCGTGGCTGTCTGATCTCTGAGTCGTGTGAGGTTATTGGCATATCAGGCGATATTGATAACAACTGTGTTATATCGTTTACATAAGCCAGTTTTTCCTGATGATCCTAAAAGTCGCATCGACCAGCACAGTTAAAAAATAACATGAGATTCGATTGACACTGGGACATCGTTGTTGTGATAGGAATATTTCAGCAGTGAAGTCAAAGTATACATGCAGGCTAGTTTACTTTTCGCATAATTCCTCCAGCATAATCCACCTTGCTGAACACGCAGTAATCTCTCGAATTTGCTTTGAATGCGTTTAGTCAGTATTTTAGAGAATGAGTTCAGGATCGTTATTCTTTTATTTAAGGAGTGGCTTTGAACCTTCTTCAGAATTGTACCAAAGAAAACTTAATTCTTCAAGCCATTCGTCAGGGAGTCTCTGTTTCTTCATTCTTGGATGTAAGTAATTTTATTTAAAAGATTCAAGAAATGTTGAATCTGAAACCTTTCAAAACATTTCACTGACCGCATGTGAAACATTGCATTTGAAATACATATGTATGAAAGATTTCTGAAATTTTACGTTAGCAATATTTCAAATTCTATAATTTTGGTAGGTGGTTTGCTATTTCTAAAACTTTGTGACAAGTTACATGCCGGGTGGGAAAAGATGTGTATTTAGGCTATTGACCATGTACTTGAATAAGGAACTAATTCGTTAAAGGTATTTTATTGTCTTATATGTTTAATTGTACCCTAAAATGATATAGCCAGTCCCAATTTGCCTACTTTTAATTTTTTTGATAATAACTCAAAAACTATAAATTTTTAGTATAAACACATTGTCAGACTTACTGTAGAGAATAAAATTTCCTATCGAAATGGCACTTTATAATGTAAAAAAAAATAATTTTTCAACACAAGATTTCTTCTTTGTTTGGGTTCTTCTTTACAGCGACCACGATTTCATATCGTATTAGTTATTTTTTCGTTTTTTGCTTTATGTATCAATTTTGACACTCAGGCTTTCTGACGTTTCAAGACTTTCGGATATGAGTTTGGCAGCTTGCAATATCTTATATTATTCAATCATGGCAGCGATGCAAATGTGCAACTTTTCATGGCTGCGAGTTTGAGTTTGACAAGATAATCCTACCATGAACTTTACGAATGATATTCTTCGAATACCTAACATTATTTATCACCGCTAGCCTGGCAACCCTTGGCAGCATTGAAATATAATTTGACAGATGTCATAAAACTTTATTTTTACTTGAAATTTACAAAATTTTTGATTTTGAATTAAAATATTTATATTTTTTAATTATACAATTTGAGGTTTTAAATAAATGGATCTAAATTTAAAAATACAACCATTGTCAAGTGTAGAAAATTTATTTTTGCAGAAATGCTTAATACCAAAATCAAAATTTCCTCCTGAACTGCGACCAGGAACATGGTGCAAATGCTTTAGTGAAGAAAGTTTTTCATTGTGTCAAATGTTTCCGAGGGACTATATCACTACTAGTTGCTGTTACTTAGATGAGTCAGTAAGAGCAACAACAAAAGCTAAATGCGAAGTCATTACTAGGTTTGAAGTGTGTGAAATCGCGGATTCATCAGCCATAAAGGAGGTCACACTAACATTTGTGGTTACGGAAAAATTGTTCAAAAATAATAAAAATGACAAAATTTCATTAGAATATCTAAGTCACATTGCCAAACATTATTTACAAGCACTGCATTTGATGGTAGACACACAGGTACAACTTACAGATCTAGATGAAATTGGAATTGCAGCCATATGTGTAGATAGCGCCACTACAATTGAAGAATCTATCATATTCACTATTGACGATGAAACTGAATTGAATATTAAGGACGTTCAGTTACTTAATGTAACTACGGCATCTAATTTCTATGAATATGGTTATGAGCAGGCGCAACAAGATTTGAAAGATCTGCTGCAAGTAGCTGAAATTCAAAAAACCTGCAGCTGGCGACTACGTCCATCGTTGAATGCTTTATTAGTCGGAGCAACTGGCAGTGGGAAAAAAGCGCTTGCCCAGTGGTTTATACAAGAAAATCACTGCAATTGTTTCCGCCTTACGGCATCAAATATTTTAGGTGAATATCCAGGTGAAACAGAAGCAACATTGCGACATAAATTTTTAGCTGTAAAGAATTTCATGAAGAAGTTAAGACCACACTGTAAGATTGTTTTTCTGAAACTATATATATTCTAAAATTATAACTTATCATTTAACAGTTCCGACTGCTCTTCTAATTGAAGATCTTCATTTGATTTGCCCTATGTCGAAAACCACCTCCAACGATTCAGGCAATTCATTGCGAGTTTGTGCTCAACTTATAAACTTACTTGATGATATGCACGCATCGAATATTGGTGTCATTTGTTTGGCAACAACATCTGTACCAGAAACATTAAATGAACTTGCACGTCGTCCTGGTCGCTTTGATCGAGAAATATCAATACCTGCGCTTAGTGAGCAGAAACGTATCCAACTCTTTCGTGCTCTGTTCAATGATAGCTTCTATGCCCATGTGAAAGATAAATTAACCAATGAATTAATCGACACGTTAGCAAAACAAACGCAGGGTTATGTGGTGGCTGACATAGCTTTATTAATACGCAATATTGGTCAGTGCATATTGCGGCAGGGACTTAATGCTCAATTTGCCAACACACTAAAGGAGGTGCTAAAAAAGGTTAGTATAATGTATAATATGCATTTTTCAAACGTTTCGGATCGCGGGCATATTTTGGTAACGGCTTGGTGACAATTTATTTGAGTAACATTGTAGAAGTACTAGTTATGAATATTCTTATAGTTTCAATTTATTCAACATGTAATAAAAAAAGCCTTGTTGCATCACACTTATTTTTGCTCCCATCAGCTCGTTCTCAATTTTTTTCATGGAACTCAAAAAAACCCTGTTTTATGTCATCATAAGAACCGCCTTATTATCCCAACGATTCTGAGGCTGAAATAAAACCATGTCAGCAAATAGTTTTATAACCTCTTGGACAATATCTTTGATAACTAACTTTAAAAAATTTAGTTTATCTTTTTCTTTTAAGTCGAAGCCAACATCTTTGCATGGCGTAGATGTCACTGTTTTTAAAACAAATCAGCACTTTGACAGCATTGGTGGTATGCACCAGTTAAAGCGCACACTAGAGGTTTCCGTACTAGCAGGACTTAAACAACAAAAAGCATTTCAACGTTTTGGACTAAATTTACCGAAAGGTACATAAAAATCAAAATAAAACAATTACAGAAAAGTAAATTTAATTTCTTGAAAGGTATTTTGCTCTATGGACCTCCTGGTTGTGCTAAAACTACAATTGCCAAATGTCTTGCCACGGAAGCTAACATGACTTTTATCGCTACATCGGGTGCTGAGGTATACTCGCCTTATGTTGGTTGTGCTGAAAAATTTATTGCTAAAATATTCGATACTGCACGAAAACATGCGCCATGTTTAATATTTTTAGATGAAATTGGTAGAGTGAACTCTTTAATAAACATTCTGCCTTATCATATAACATATTTTTCTTTAGATTCACTTGTTGGCTGCCGTAGTAGTGACTCTAAAGGTGACATACAAACACGCATACTTTCCACATTACTAACCGAAATGGATGGCATTGTTAGTAACACAACAGCAAATAGCTTTAATCACGTTTTAGTTGTTGCCGCGACAAACCGACCAGATATAATAGATGATGCGTTAATGCGGCCTGGACGTTTTGACAAATTAATACATGTGCCAGCTCCAGACTTAGAATCACGGCATGCCATATTAAAATTATATGCAGAACGTATGGCTTTTGCGAGTAGTGTTGACTTGGATGCTGTTGCAGCTCGAACTGAAAATTTTTCTGGTGCAGATTTATGTAATTTGTGCAACGAGGCAGCATTGCATGCACTTACATGCAATTTTGATGTTGATTGCATTGAGATGCAGGATTTTGAATATGTGTTGCACGAGCAAAAATCATCGCTGACTCATGCACAAATTCAATGGTACATAGATTTTGAAAAGAGGTTTGTTAGATGACATTAAAATTGATGTTATATTTTAACTGTAGTTTCTTTTTTCCGTATAACGTTAAGCTGGGGTTATGCATTAAACCTGCACCAGCTTATTTGCCAGCACACATTATTTTAGCTACTGTCTTTAACTCTCCACTCTTGTGGCGATGGGAACATTTGAATGCTTAATTGTTAAAAAAAATCATGCGAAATATAGACAAAGATGGTTTCACCAGCACTGATTTTTCAAATAAATTAATAGATACATAACTGAAAAAGGTTCCGGCCACATTTTTAGGCAATAAGGTGTGGTGCGGATGAAGATCTTTCTAAAAGCATTAATTTTTTTATAATATCGAAATTGTAGCAAATTTTTATTTTCCCTTTATTTGCATCATTTCAATATTAATTGGTTAATAACAGGACTTTTAAGTGTTTTTAGAAGGGTAAAGAAAAATATCAGAAACTTTAATGTTAGGTGACCGTACGATTGCAAAGATGAGCATGTGATGATGAGCCGGTCTGACAGTTTTGCTTTTAACGCCTTCAAAAGTATATATGTAATTCTAACATTTTTGCAATAAAGGGAATAATTGATTTCTGTGCTTCATATTTTATAGTCTTTAAGTATTGTACAAAGTTTAAATGTGGGTGACTCTTCGCGCCCCGTTGTAGTGACATAGGAAATGTGTATTTAGTTTGTTTTCATTCAGTTTCTTTGCACGCATTACCAATCTGGTTCTCAATTTCACTTTCAGTTGCTGAAGAACTTTATGATAAAAATATAGAGAATATCATATAAAAGTTTCTCCAATTTTTATATATACTCAAAATAATTTCTTAATCCTTTGTGTAAATATGCTCTACCATTACTAAAAAATTATAGGCAGACGCTCCATTATAATTTTTTAATAAAATGTATTTATAATTCGTAAGCGAATTCAAACTGGTCTACAAATTATTTAGAGTATTTCTCACCTATTGGTTTCATTACCTAAAATTTTTATTTTTAAGTCATAGTTCTTTGTGTAGTTAATTTATATTTAGGTTAAGTATTTGGTGTGACGGCTAGTCACAGAAGTTAGTACGCTAAAGGCTGTTTATACTGTAATTCTTCTCTCTTAGAAGATTTATTTTGTCGATTTAAATTATACACGTCACTTTCATATTTCAAAACGAATTCTTTATTTTTGCTATTATGAATTTTGTTACAAGCGATTTAATCAGTAAACCATATTTAAGACATCATGAATCTCTTGAGTTATAACTTAATTAAAAACAAATGTTTGTGATTTGTCTGTATGGACAGACAGGAGGCAACATGTCTTGTAGAGCGCTCTTTATCGAAAACAAACCAGATATTCCATAAAATTATCAGATGCAGACAAGACGTAATAAAAATCTAATAAAAAATATGTTTTGTTACCAGTTCGTAAATACATGTGGACAGGGTTGCCAAGTTGAAAATTAACGGCCTTAAAAAAAGAGAAACAATTTTTTTTGGTGAGCAATACTAAATAATTTGTACTATGTAGTCCTTTATTTTTGCGGAGAAATGTATGACCTTTTAACCGGTTATTAACGGCTTTTACCTCCTATTAACGGCCTCTTGATAACTGTCTGAATGAGAGTTGGCTTCTGATACATCTGGCTCACTTATAATTTTGCCTGGCTTTCCTCAATAAATTCTTCGATAACTTCATCAATCACTTTTAATATTCCCTTATCAGCATTGCGATCTATTTTGTCCACTTCCGTTATTAGTGAATCTAAGGGATCGGCACATATATCCTCAATTGTTTTACCGGCAAAACGTGGACTATTTAAATCGATATGCAACGTGCAGCTGCCAATGCATTTCCAATTGCTATCAAAATCAGGCCACCCTATAATATTAACCCAGTTCTGCACATCATTGTTACTAATATCTCTAGAGATTGATGCAGTCCTATGCTGTGCTTCAACATACAATGTTTGTGTCGCCGCCACTAGTTGACTTTCTTGGGATTTTTTTTCAATTTCATTTTTTGCAGCTGGCTTAACAAATGAAATGTTGGGGTCAATAATTGATACACACCGACGAACTGTTGCAGCTGTTGATATGAAAGAAGTGTCTGTTTCATCATCAGAAAAAAGTGGTGTTTCATTAATTGGTTGTGGTGCTGCTTCCGATGGCACTTTGTTGACGAGTAATGAATAATCCATTTCACATCCATAATCGTGATCTACTTGTACCTGCCGTCGCTGCTCTAGATGTTCTACTTGACCATTTGTTACAGATTCTTCAATATAGCGGCAGGTATCACATTTAAAATCATCAATTTTTTGTTTTTGTTTCTCGTTGCCGGAAATGCACATTGGATTATGTGCACCAAAGGATCCACACAACGAGCAGACAATAATTTTCCATTTAGGAGTTCTGTAATTTCTACCCTTCGGGCAGTAACAAACTTCCATATCACAGCGTTGATGACCACGATGCAACTCTGCATATGCATTCTTTTCGCGTTCCCACTGCGCATCACGGTCTGGTACAAAAACACCCTGCATACGTACATGATCGCGAAATTGATTTGAACGGCACCAAATACATCTTAAGTAGTAGCCAGCCGAAAGAGCATATTTTCGCATACATATTCGGTGTACAAAACCGTTTCCGCAACAATTTGCATATATACAATTTATAGGACTATAATCAGATATGGGAGCTTTGCATATGTTGCAATATTTACTTCCAGCTGGCGGTGGATTTTCCTTGGTTTTTAACTGAAATTCATCCAGAGGCAGGCATTTATGACAGTAGGAACGAAATTCACCATAAAACTGGAAAGCACAATCGTTTAGATGGCCGCAAACTAAGTGAAAATACTTCTTGCACTTATGACAAGCTATAGAAGCCTTCGGCTTGCCGCAGTAAAAACAGAACTAAAAAAAAGTCAAAATTGCTTTAATTTCAAATGCAGACGCACAAAAAAATATCCACATTGTAGTGTACATAAGAACACACCGAGAAATTCTAGAATTCGGTATCTCAAATTTTTACTATTATGTAAAAAATAATGTGCAACAAATGTTAAATATGTTATTTTAGCATTGTATACTGTATAAAAGATAAATATGTACATATGTACCTTCATAAGCGCATTTTGAATTTCTAGACGTATGTCGCGCGTTAAAAATCCTAAGATTCCACCCCAGTCTTCTCCTTTTTGAGGCAAATTTGTTGACAGCAACTAAAGTTTTATGGAATAAAATCTTTTAAATGATTGAGTGCCTTTCAAATTAAATTTGGAACGGGTTTATTTTAGCTCCCATTGCTCAATTTTTTTTTTGGATTAATAGAGGGCGTCGCGGAGGCCTTCGGCCGCGGTTAAATATAGTAGGTCCAACAGCGGTGTTAGCGAAGTCGGAATTTTTAAATTTTATTATATTTTTACATAAATTTAACGTTTTTTTTTATAAAATAGTTTATATTTTCAAGTTTTATAAAATATTGTTGTTGCTGGTGTTGTTGTTGTTGTCCTTCATCACATCAAATAAATTCAAAAACTTTATGAAATTTTGTGTTTTTCGGTAAAAAAAACATGGTTAGCATGAAAAAATTTAAATCAATCAAATATGTACATCATTTGAAATTGAACTTAAGCTTTAACATTTTAAAAAATTTGTAGGTCAATAAGAAATTTTTAGCATAGAACGGTTTAAAAAAAAAAATGGTCAAGGATCCATTTACCTCACTCAATTAACTTTGTTATAGCATCCATATTTCGTAAATCAATCTAGGGGTCTCAAGCTTATATTGATTTTTATAAATGCTATATCCGTAACTCCAGTGCACATATCTCTGAAACTAGATCCTAAAACTTAGAATTAAGCACGTAAAACGTTTGGTTTGATAAAAATTGACAAATGGGAGCCAAAGCGAAAGCCTTAAATTGTACCAAGCAAAAATAATGAACAGTGATTCCGTGTCTGTGCATCCAGTCTCCAAATACCGCTAAATCATCTATTGTGGTTTTTGTACTGAAGCCGCAAAGATCACATTTTTTTAATTCTAATTGTGACATTACACAGTAAACCTAACGTATATAAAATCCGACCATTCAATGACAATATTTAAATTTATTTTTTTTTGTCAAAAGTTCTTCTTTAAAATCTTGGCGCTATTCTTCTGTAACAAATTTATAAAACTCAAAAATCAATATTTTAGGCTGCCGCGATGTCAAATGCTTCCTCATTTTCTGTTTTCATCAAACGTCAAAACTTACAATCATTTTGACCATATTCTTTGATTTTGACATAGTAGTTAGAAACTTTTAACGGGAGGCTTTTTCATTTATTAACTTAATTAGAAGAAAATGTAAAAAATTCATGCTGAAAACACATGTACAGATTTTCTGCTACAACAGAACTTAAATATGAACACATAAATATGGCGGCATTCACGTGGTTTTGTATTCTGTATTTTTCATAAATTTGATATATGCTGTAAGTTTAATACTCTTACAAAAACAAAATGAAATAGTTTTAAATACATACTGTGATTGCATAAATAACAATAGCGTAATGCAATTTCAGAACACATAAAATACATTTGTGTAAAGTCGAATTGTGTTTTAAAAATTAAATTTAGCTGATTTGTGATTTGATTCAATGTAATTATTAGAAATACATTTATATATTGTTTTTCTGACGCTAATATCATCATAATTAATAAAAGTCTAAGAGCCCGCTGTAGAAAGCCAAGTGTATAAGCTTGGAGGATGGGATGTATAGAAATTATAGTAATGAATTTTGTTAAACTAACCTAACATGGCTGCCTTGCTAACGTCTGTACCTCTGGCCGAATTTTTTTTCTTGTCAGAAAGTATATAGTAATACATCTTGAAATGTGAATCAAATTAAGCTGAAACAAATTATATAGGGTTGCATTGTTGAATTTTGTCTAATGCACGGGCTGCTAATGGTTTTTGGTAAATTATTTCAAATAGAGATTATAGCATGATATGTGTGCCAAATGATAGAACTTGAAGATTGAATGCATGGCGTTGCTTAGTCCAACCCTGTCCCAAACATGGGTTGCAACCCGTTTTCTGAATCAATTTTGCTTAAATGGGTGGCGAACATTATATGACTATTGAAAAACCGGCCCTGAATGATTCCCCCGAAAAAAATACTTATGATTGTTAAGTATTGAAACCTTAAGTTTTGGAAGCACTTTTCAGAACAATAATGTCTGTTCTTAAAACACCAATGTCATACTTATCAAGAACTGTTAAAAACAGCTGTTGAAAATATATCAATTTTGGCGGTTACATGTGGTAATTCCGAAATAAACACACATAGCTAAATAGATTTTTAGATAAAATAGAAATTTAATGTATTTCACACAAAAATGTCGTGGGACGCCAACAATGGTTTTGATGAATGGGTAAAGTTAAATTATATTACACTTGCATATTCAAAGAATGGAAAATAAACATTTTTTTTTTTGTTTTACACAGGGCGGCTACATGTCAGCTAAAATCACAAAACTGGAGGAGCAGTTCTCAGCGGCCAGTGATCCCTTTCGTCAGTCAAACCTCTTTGCAGGAGTCTCTATATATGTTAACGGACGCACAAATCCTTCAGCGGATGACCTGAAACGCATTATGATGGTGCACGGTGGAACATTTCATCACTATCAGCGATCACATACAACTTATATTATTGCATCTCATTTACCTGATGTAAAAGTTCGCAATATGAATACAAGCAAAATAATAAGAGCTCAATGGGTAGTAGATAGCTTGCAAGAAGGTCGTTTACTCGACTATACGCGATATTTGTTGTATAGTAACCAGCGGACTTCTCAGCCGTCTCTGAAATTTGACTCAAAGAAAAAAGAAGAAATAACGCTGTCGCCTCCAATTAAAAAAATCAGTGCTGCTGTACGCGAAGAAGTAACATCAGAAGTATCAGGTATTATGCAAGACTTGCAAGAGTTGAATGAAAAAATGCGACAAAGCTTAGTACCGCAGCAGTCATCTTCGTTGAAGGACGATACTGAACGCAAACCACTTGAGGTTGTTGTAAATGGCAATAGTAGCGGACTGGCGCGTACTGCTGTAGATCCAAAATTTCTATCAGAGTTTTATAATAATTCACGGTTACATCATATTGCTACACTTGGAGCAGGCTTTAAACAATATGTCAGTGAACTACGTGAGAAGCATGACAATTGCGATTTTCCAGCTAGAGAAGAACTGCGCAAAAAACTGATCTTCAATAATGAAATTAATGATTTTGAGGCCCTATCGAGTAGTTCATTCGTAATGCACATCGATATGGATTGTTTCTTTGTATCAGTTGGTTTACGTAAATATCCTCATTTACGTGGCCAACCTGTTGCGGTGACACATTCCAAAGGTATGGATTTCAATATGTTTAAAAAATGTATTGTTTTCCTGGCAAATATAATAGTATTGCAGCTCAGCCCTGAAAACCTTTTGAAAAATGAAAGCTCTAATAGCTTTTATTTTCTGCAATATTTTTTTTTATACAAACGTTTGGTTATAGCCCGTACATAGGACATTTTGGTCTTTCGAGACTAATTCAATTAATAAGAACTGCTAGATTTATTTTAAAAGTGTTCGATTGTCTGCCAATATCATAAATTTTGTGGTGTTATAACGCGTAATATGTAGAAGAAAACTTTTTCAAGTGTTCTGAGCCTTGTCCGAGTGAGTGCAGGGCAATTGCAGAGTAAGTATTCGAGTGTATTTTCCATTTTAATTTCAATCAGTTCGTGCAAGGATCAGTTTTAATCAGTCTTATTTGCATTGAGACAGTGCCCAGTTGTAACCCCTGTCATGAATCGTCAATTTTCTCTGGCTAGAGGTAGTATGAAATATGATCGAACTTATTAAAATTGGATCAAATTATTTTTGTTATTTAGCTTGTATCCAACTGCCAACTTCATACAATTGAATAATCAGATACAGCTATTGTTTTACGCTACAGTCACTACTGCCTCTTAAACTCTTTCTACAGCTTATTGAATTCCCACTATTTTGGCTTAAAAAACGTTACAAGCGCTTGGAATCTCATAGTCAGGGTTATCGAGTTAAAACCAATAAATTAACCTTTCCTTAAATGTATGATTTTTTTTTGGGAAATTGCTGACCTGTTTTTTAGTCGCTTTTATGTTGTGCTTGTTTAATGGAAAAAAATTAAATACATTTTTCTATTTCTATATAGCCCGCGGCTTTGACATGCAATTACCGGCCTGGCCGCGTCTAAAGCGGCAACTTGGCAACTCTGCCTATAGTGTTCCTTACCGTTGGTGGTGAAAATATTGAAAATATTCACATTAACCCCTTCACATTTTAATACAGTTTGGAGGATCTGGTTCAAAGTTTCTTGAAGGAAATATAACTAAAAAATTTTGTCCAAAAAAGTTATTGGCTATCTTAAGCCTATAACTCCGTAACAATACTTGTTAGACTATCTTCGTTACCATGCACATATGAAATATTTTGCAACTATTGAACGCTTTAAGTCCGGCTTTAATATTAAAATCGAAATTTTTTCAAATATGTTACTACGATTAAACAATTCAAAAACGATACGTTTGGCATACTTAACGAACTCATCGAACATAAAATTTTTGGAGGAAAAACCTGTATCAAATTAGCCACTTGTGTTTCCCAAAAACTAACAAAATATTACGTATTGCAGAATATAGTCTTCCCCTTCTGAAATATCTTCCATCATTAATCATATATGTAATTTTTTACTGCCTAATTCGTTACAGGTGGTGCCGCAGCTAATGATGTACCAGTACATCCAAAAGCTGATCGTCAATTAGAAAGGGAATTGTTTGCCGAACGCTTTGAGCAACATCTACATAATAATATACTGTCAGACAAAGTGCGCCATGGATTCGATAATAAAATGTCGCTTTCGGAAATCGCATCATGTAGCTATGAAGCGCGTTCAAAAGGTTTACATAATGGCATGTTTGTCGGACAAGCTATGAAATTGTGTCCAGAACTAAGAACTATACCATATGATTTTGAAGGCTATAGAGAAGTTGCTTTTACGCTTTATGATACAATTGCACAATATACGCTAAGTATTGAAGCTGTGAGTTGTGATGAAATGTTTGTTGACCTTACGGAACTGCTGGATGCATTGAAAATATCACCAATGACTTTTGTAAAATATATTAGGGAAGAAGTACGTCAGAAGACTGACTGCCCCTGTTCGGCTGGCATAGGTGCTAACAAGTGAGTACTAAAACTACATATGTGCATCTAGTGCTATTTTGCCTTTTCAAAATTCTTCTTTCACCAATCAGAGACGAACAATTAAGAAGACTTTTCATTCCGCAGAAACATCGGACTCCACTCGAAACTTTACTCTTAAAATTAATGTATTTCACGGAGGGAAGGAGGTCTTATGTTACCGCGGAATGAATTTTTGTGATTGAAAAGTCTCGTAAATTGATCTTCTCGGCCGCAATTATCTCGTCAACAATCTTTTCTCTCAATTTTTTGTTAGACTAAAAATTACTTTAAAATTTTTTGTTTCAAATCGTAGCCTTAAAAATATGTTTTTAAAATTCCGTTAGACTTCAAGCGCGAATGGCAACAAAACATGCTAAGCCTGATGGTCAATATCATTTAGAGACTAATAATGTTATGGCGTATATGGCCGATGTACCGATAAGTGTCTTACCTGGTGTTGGCAACAGTACTACGCACACTCTAAAAGGTGCGAATTTAATAACTTGCGGCGATTTGCAAAAGATCTCATTGGCGAAACTACAAATGATTGTGGGCAAAAAATTCGGTGAAACCTTACATCAGTATTGTCGTGGCATTGATAATCGCACTCTAAATTATGGACAGGTTGGATATACATTTTTAAAATTTATGTAAATAGTTTATATCGATCTTGCTATCAGATACGGAAATCGGTTTCTGCTGAGGTTAACTACGGAATACGTTTTAGCGAGTATGCTGAATTGGAAACTTTTCTTATTCAACTTTCTACTGAAGTTCACACAAGACTCCTGGATATCAAACGAAAGACAAAGAGTGTAACTTTAAAATTAATGGTACGTGCAAAAGAAGCACCTGTGGAGACTTCAAAATTTATGGGTCATGGCGTTTGTGATAATGTTACAAAAACCGTGTCTCTTTCTGAGTACACCAATGACTTAGAGACGATTAAGCGCACAGTACTCACTATCATGAAAGCGTTAGCGTTGCCGCCAAATGAATTGCGTGGCATAGGTATACAGCTCTCAAAGTTAGATGATCCTACAGAAGGTAAAGAAAAGAAGACAAATATAATCAAGGATATGTTCAATAAAGCGGTTCAAAAACAACAACAAAAAGGTAGCTAACTTTAAAATTAAAGTCATAGTGAGTTCTAAGGTATAAATATTCTTATGTTCTCCTTGTAGGTCAAGCAACTGAAGCAGCAATGCCGAAATTAAATGATGAAGAACAATTAAAAGTTACAACAGCGGCTAATTCACCAACAAAAGGAACAAAGCGGAAGCGTGGACGTCCAGCTGGTACAAAAAAAACTACTGACCGTACCAATAGTAATGTTATTGGTATGCTACAAAATGCTGCTGGAAAAAAGAGCACAGAAATTATCCCTATCACTACCGGCACCATCACAAACTCACAATGCCCTGACGATGTTGATCCTACAGTTTTTGCGGAGCTACCGCATGATATACGTGCTGAAATCTTGCGTGAACGAACGATTATACGAGCTGATACAAAAATTAGTACAATAAAGCCTACAAGTAATATCTATGAATTAAATGAGAGTGATTTTCTTCCATCAACTTCAAAGGCAGCACAACAGAAACGTGAACAAAAGCTGCAAGCGTTAAAGGAGCCAAAAATACAAGTTGACGATGAGTTTCTAAAAGCATTACCACCTGATATAAGAGAAGAAATTGTAATGCAAATGCAAAAACAAGAAGAGTATGCTAAAGATGAAGGTAATAGACCAACTACGCCAACAAAAGTAATTGATGCTACCGAAGTGCCTGTAGAGATAGCTGTTGATAATATATTTGCTCAAACAGATTGTATAGAGTTATTGCTTGGTTGGGTGCAAAGTAGCATTGCACCTGAAAATTACGATGTTGATTTAATTAGTGAACATGCAAGGGAGTTCGTACGTGCCAAGCAAATAAATAAATTGTACGACCCCTTGATGTATTTGTGCAAGTAAATATAATTAAAGTTCAATTATGTATATTTATTTAAAATTAAATACATTTTTTTGCAGAGTTATTAATGCACATAAAATAAATGAGGATGATTGCTCGTGGCATATGGCCTACAAACTTATCATTGAGGGTGTCCAGCTAGAAATGAGCAATGTATATGATGGACGCCAGTTGTTTTTAGGTGCAAAATTAAGATGTGATAAATGTTGCCTAGCATCATAGTAAAAAGTTCAAATGTATTTGTAAGTTTTAGTTTAAGCGCAGATGTTGTTATGTAACTTAATTGTTATAGAATGTATTTTTATAACTTTAAATATGTATTGCTATGAATATTAAAGTAAAAGTTGGTTCATTCATTCATTGCGTTTAGTAAATCGAACGAGGACATTTTAAGCTTGTAAATGGTTTCCGCTTGTATTGAACAATCAGATTGCTTTGAATCAAAAACATCGAGCGAATGGAAATCAGCAGCACTAACTAGAATGTTTAGCTCGTAAATGTCAATTTCGGAAATACCAGTAATGCATATTGCGTTGTTGCATTTATCTTCTAATATCCTGTAAATAAAGTGTTAAATCACTAATGAATTGTTAGTTAAAAAATAATATTTGCTTTCTTCATAAGCAGAGCTAGGGAAGGGACGATACTATAAATATATTCTCTAATTGAGGCCACTGATATTATAATGAAAGATGCCTTTTGTAACTAACTAATGGAAACGGTAAAGTCCTCATTACGGATATTAGCGAGCTCAAACCAGCTCTAAATATTTCAGATCATTTGCCAATTTGCGTTAAGCTTAAACAATTTGGTAAATTAATTAAAATGGTGGAATTTTAGTAAAAATTTTCAGACGAGAGTTTGTCAGTAGAACCAGCGACGATAAATTCACTAGATTTTGTAATCTCAGAAATTCATTGCGTGTAAATAGATAGAAAAGCAAAACTCCGACTTCAGCTTCATTTCGGAAGAACAAAAAAACATGCATGTCCATCTGTCCAACCTTAGTTTCATGATAGACAACTACAGCATAGAATATGTGGGTAACTTCACTTACTTAGGCAACGTTATAAGGATTGTCATGCTTGAATTAACAAAGAGATAATCACCTACGCTAATGATCGTAGGAATAATCGCTGAAACAAGAAATCTATGAGTCGTGGAAATGTTTGAGTCAATTGAAGATTCTCAAAACGTCTCTTCACCTAAATGGTGACAGTCTGGTGAGCTTTTACTTATACTTACCTGCAAAACAACAACTTATTACTTGACATCATTATTATTATTATATGTATTAGGAAGCATATAACTTTGAAATATGCAAATTAAGAATGTCTTTCAATTACTGGACAGTACGTACCTACAACAATTTGATCTCAACAAAACAGCTTCCTTTGTTGTATTTGATACAAACAACTTTAATTATTTTTAATATTCAATTCAGCTGCCGCAGCAATAAGTTTTATCACGCTATCTACATGCACCGGAAGCCTATCTACCTACCTAGCTACCTACCAACTTGCGCCTGCCTGTTCATTTGTGCAGATAAGACGCCTATCGGAAATTCCACATGAAAGAAATACTCGTATGTCGATCGATCGTGTAACAAGTTTATCAAAAAAGCATTTTTTAAAAAAAGGATTTCTTTAAAGGCCTTAATAACATCATCACAAGTGAGATGACGACGTTCAACAGGTTAACGACAACAGCGACGACGATGATGATAATAATTATGATGATTATTATAAGTAGGGGCTGTGCTTATCGAAGACATAAAAAGCAATAAACATGCAAGCACACATGCTGACAGTGAATTTATTTCGTCAACAATTGTCTGTCATTTTCGCTTTATGCAGTAGCTTTGTAGCAAGAGCTGTCAAATATTGCATTCGCGTTCTAGAAACAAGCAACTAGTTAACTTTTAGTCAACTTGATATTCCTACAACCAAATGAAATTATAGAATTACATTCCACCTGCGACTGCAATGATTTTAAAAAAATAATTTCACAAATGTGGAAAAGGCTTGTCATTGCGTGCTATCTGGATTTCACTTTAATCTGTTCAATCTACGAAAATTACCCCAAGAAAAGCAAAATATCGGCAGTAACTATTTCGGAATAACATCACTGATTGTTTGACGTGCAATAAATGGACGTAATGATAATTAAGAAGCATTTTAATGTGTCACCCCCACCACCTTATATAAAGGATTTTCTATATAAAATTGCCAGTTCAAAAAATTGACATTTGGTTATGTTACGGTTAGTAATCGTGATGTCGTACGAGAGAGCAATGCATTATCATTATTAAAACTTTTTATTAAAATGGTGAGTTTTCGGGCAAAAGTTTGATAATAGAGACGCATTTGTCTGACTTTTTGTTTCATGCGCCTTCACAGTCATTAAAACTGGTTAAAAGATATTTTATTCTTTATAGAATGCGTTAAGTTCAAGGCGCTCTTTTATTGAAGCATCCTAAAAACGAGATGGACCCAGTTGAAAAGTAGCTAATGCAATGAATATTTGTACCTGATGCGAGGAGGGCATATGACCATAGTCAAAAGTAAAACTCCGTCGATTTCGTTGGTGATGAGACATTTGAGAGCTGCAATAGCTTAAATTATGAACATTAACAAAGAAAAAATATTGTATTCTTTCACAACTCTGAGCAGTAGCTGCAACTATAACAGCAGCTAAAGATACAAAGATTTGCGCTACGTTGACGCTCACATACACAAATACTTATAATTAAATCACAAATTTGCTAAAGGCGATGAGGCAACGTTTGGGGTTTCCTTTAACTATAGTGATGAAAACTACTTTATATTTTCATACGATGATTATGCCAGTAACAAGAGTATTGGTGCAGACCCTACCGGATGTTCTATTAAAGGCACTAGAGCTACCTCCATATACTTATATTGAAATATCTGGTTTTTAATTACTGTCAGCTGCTGTTTTGAGAATGTTGCGGCGGTACTTGTACGCCTAATAGCTTGCTATAAAATATTCCTTTGCTATCATTAAATTGGTCAACAGAACTTTTTTTTCTCAATGCCTGACTGCTAACATTTCGATGCATCACTTTATAATGTTAGGTCAATACTTAAGGAATATTCCACTAGATCTTATCTCTTACGAAATCTATAAAGAAAAATAATCTATCTGGTATTTTTCATTATTGTTTTTAAAGACTCTGCAAGAAGAGCATTTTTGACATGCGGGATAGAAAAACGCTGACATCGGGCTTGATCATCACTTTCTTGTTGCTTCCTTCTAGTTCAAGGTGAACATTCCGCAGACCTAGACTTTAACTAAAAAATTAGCCTGCATATACTCAACAATTGGAAAAAAATCAAGACTAACGTGGATGAAATTATACTAGGTTTTGTACCAAGTAGCATGAGTTACAGAACCTGCTACCGGTGTCAGCATTAGTTATATTACAAGAGCATCTGTTTGATTTTGAAACGGTCCCTTAAGAAATGCAGGTCATTTAAACAGTAGCGTTTTTTGAGGGAAAAAAAAAACAATTTATACCAATGCAATGGAAATGACATTCGGTAGAAGAGAGTAGACGCAAAATATATCAATTGTTTGTACCAGTCACGTGTATACCGTGTGATTGTGACGCCATGCATCTAATAATAAATTTTGTAACTTTTCGGGTTGAGTCAAATTTGAGATACAAAATCCAAGATTTAACGTAAACGCTTCTTAGGAGACGAGCAAATTTGTAACGAAAAGCCAACATATATTTATTCTACAAAATTAATTTTTTTTGTAATTTCGAATAATGAAAATTTGTCGTGCGATATACATAGCTTTTTCAAAATGTAGCACTTCAAAAACATTCGCTATAATCATTTGACCAAGAAAATTATATAAAAATTTCCCTGTTTTGAATAAGACTCTAGTTATAGTTTCTATAAAGAAGGTGGCAACGCCAATCAGCTGTCACTTTTTAGTATTAATTAAATTTTCAACGTGCGCGTTTCTTTCTTAAATGTAATTTTGTATTTTCTTTAATAATATTTAAAAAAAAAAGTTCGAAAAGAATAGAAATTGATGTCGTCACGACATGTGGTAAATTTAACCAAATTTTTTAAAATAAATTGTGTGAAAATACCAAAATGCTTATAGCGGCGCCATCGACAAAGCCGCCAGTGCAAATGCAGTGTTATGTTGTTTTTATTGTAAATTAAAAAGCAAATATTATTGAAAATATTTTCATTTCATAAAATTGTTTAATAGTGTGAGTGTATTGCAGTTGCTGCTAAAGTCTAGATATGCTGTTTTTTTTTTTTTTGTAAGTGAGTTGCAGTTGCTGCTACAGTGCATTATCTAATGTTCTTCGCTGGAAGGTTATCTCAGTGATCTTGAAATGTTTTGTTCCGGAATTGCGGACATTTTGTAGCAGTATGGGCATTAATGGGGTAAGTAATGCAGTATTTGTTTCAAAGATTTATATTTTTGTACAGAGGGAGTTAAGTCCAAAAAATTATCGCTAAAGGTTATGAAAAATCTTTGATCTCATTCAAATAGTCAGTATCGATCAAAGGTCCTTGGAAATAACGGACAGGCCAACACAGTCTATTTTTCTCTATGAGTAAAAAAAAATAATTGCACTGAAAAAAACAAAAACGTTCTTTTGAAAAATATGAGCCTGCTGACACGTTAAACTGAGCTAAAATAAAAATTTTTTAGAGTAAGAATTTAATTTTAACAAAAACATTGTGACATACTGATTTTATCCATTAAAGGAATTCGAGAAATAACTATTAAGTATTGATATGGCTGGTTGGAACGAATTCTAATGGTGTAGAAAAGTTACCCACCCACAGATTTGACGAACGGCTCCTACTGATGAGTTTTGATACCAAAAACTCTCATTTAATATATCAACTTTACACTTTAAATTTGAGGCGGAAGATATGGTCCAATCAGAAAATAACATTACATGTGAGTCACTCATGAATTCGACACAACTTAGCATACATAGGCTGAAATAAAAACAGGTTGACAGGTTTCTCTAGTGTTTTTCCTAATCGTGTGACTTATCCATTGCCATCGACTTTTCATAATCTCAATTGAGATAGGTAATCAGATGAAGTTCGTAGTTCGAGGTCGTGCGGATCTTACTAGTCATGTAAGAATCCAACGTTTCAAAAGACTATTTTTGAAGGTAAATTGGAAACATTTACACGTATACATATTTACATTTAAAGTTGCATTTGTACAAGTAAATTTACAAAATTGTTCGAATCGAATCACAATACGTATTGAAACATATTAAATTTATGAAATATCATAAAATATTTAATAAAAAAAAATGGAATTTTCGGTTAGCGATGTTATGCAGGAATCTAAGTAAGCCATAAACAAATATACAAATTATGTTGCTCAATGTTATCAACCCTTCTTTACTGTATATAAGTAAATGTTGCACAGTGTGCTTGATCAGCATCTTCAATATGTTGGGAGAAGATCAACCCATTACTTTCATAATTACATGTCAATGATTTTAGCCTCTTAACTTCTGCTCCGACTTTTTCTATGCGCTTGTCGTTTGTCCCTTATTTTTATATTGCGCCAACCATTAAAGTGAAAATTATGACTTGGCAGTTCCGCCAGGTGCGAGTAGTAATTTCATGCTTTTGTTTTTTTCACTTTTTTTTTGTTCTTTGCGCACTTCGTCAAAGGCACACATGGATTAATTGTGTAATCTCGGCTTTTTGCACTTGCAACACATTTGACTCCCCTTTGTGTACAACAACAGCATAAATTATTATAATAAATTTAATTAAAAGGAGAGAAAAAAAGAGACTGTTAGGGTAGTGTTGCCTAATATGGGCATGAGTATAGGGAAATGGACTCTTTGAGTATAAGATATGGCTGTATTCCTACGCAGTTTGAATTGGAAAGTCAAAATGAGTGTCAAAAGTTAAGATTTTGAAACTTTTCAATTCAATCCCATTATTTTCGTTCGCCTTAACCACTGTCAAATAATAAGAGAATTTGTTAATAAACAATTTATTTGCCCATTAATTTTTGTTTTTTTATAAAACCTTATTTGCATGTGGTCCCTAATTTTCAAAGAATGTATATTTAATCAAAAAGTGGCTCTAGTTTCGGGGATATAGCCAACTGGAAAGTTATTTCTGATATACTGCTTTTGAATTTAAAATTTTTTTTTCTATTACTTTTTAAATTACTTGTCACAAACTTGAAAATAAGAAATTAGCAGGAATCGTCAAAACTTTCCACGAAAAACTATAATATATATAATTATTATTATAACGCAGTAGCCAGAGATATTTTTCCTCACCCAAAAAAAGTTCACGATTGCAAAGCAGAGTATTGTAGAAAAAGTTCGAGGGAATGGGTTTTGCATATGAATTGGATATTAATAGGTGTACTCGTATATAAATTTTTTTTAATTTGTTGAGTATTAAAAAACTTTCTTGCCATTAATTTATCGTATTCTCTTAAAAGTCATTGAAAAAAAAGCTAGACAGTTGTGAAAACTTGAAATATTATATTTTTTTCCAACTTCTGGGGACATTGAAACTAAAGTTTTTTTTTTTTTTAGATTGACGGCATTATATATGTTTGCCTTAAGTCTTTCTATATATAAATCTATCTAAAAAAAAGCTATCACAGTTGTTGTTGTTGTTGTTGTTTTTCGTACTTGATTTTCTGCTCACCATCTCTGTTTTATTTTCTTGCTATTAATTACCACTTTTGCTTTTGCGCCTATAAATAATTTAAGACTTTTGCTAGTGTAATGCGGCTAAACTATCGTGTTGCCATTCGTTCATTCATTGACTTTTATTGAATGTAATTAATTTCCTTGAGAAAATCATACGTATTGTTGCTGCTGCCGCTGTGATGAGAGGAACACCTGCTAGATAAGCTTTTAAAAGTGTTGTTGCTGCTATAGTGGAATTTGTTGTTGTACTTAGTTGTTAATGATGTGATTGTTGGTAGTTTCGAACGAAGGACGAGCTGCAGCTTCACTTAGTTTAAGTAAGTTTTGCACGAAGGATTGTTAGAATTTTTTATCTAAATACCATACTCAAGATGAAGTTCGTTTCCTAAGTTCTTTGTTTGCTCTAAAATTTTTTTATGAGAATATATTATGTATTTTACTTTTTTGCTTCAAATGTTTTAAGACTAGGAATAAAGATTAGAAAATGTGAACACTGAGAAAAATAGAATTGCTTTTTAAAAAACTCGATGAAAAATCTAGTAAGCTACAAAGTAGTTATAGCAATATTAAAAATCGGTTTGCTATTTCCAAAGTAACGAATCTTTCAAAAAGTAAATCATTTTCGTTTCAGAAACTGCAATTCAAGAAAATTCTTTATAATTTGGTGCATATCGGAACGATTTCAAAAATTTCTGTGCTCTTCATTTTGTTAAAATCATTTCATAGGACCACAGCACTCATCGTTATTTTTCAATATTTTTCAAGTTGTTTGAATTTTCGGCTTTTTTAAAACTTTCGCTGTTTCAATATTTTTTGAAACTTAGCTCTATTCTGTAATCTCAATTACCATCAATAATTACATAGATCATCAAAAAAAAACCCAATGTCATATGAAACCTTCTGGCAACCGTTCGAAATAATATTTTTTCTTAAAGAACTAAGATTTCGGCAACCTCATAAAAAGTTACCAAAACCATCACTTTTTACCTTGGCATGCACTAATTAAGACATACGATGTTATTAATATCTTCTTTTTTTTTGTTGTTTGGTGTCAACCAAGGAAAGGCAGCCCCAGTATAAGTCTTTAGCTAAAAAAAAAAATTCTGATCTGAACATCTAATCATTTATTGGCACCTTTACGCGCACTGCATGACAAAGTTTGCATCATGTTGAGAATTAAAAAAACAGGCAGCTGCAGGTGCTACAGATTTGGTTTCATTTATAATTTTTTGGTTCAGATTAATTTTCATATTTTGCGCATGCGTCAATACCAAAAAAAAAATTAAGTTATTAAGAAAAAAAAAATGCGTACATTAAATTTGACACCCCGAAAATAAAGACATGATAAGACCGATGACGGCAATGATGTCATTATTGGCAACAAAGCCACCAGCAACCGGTATCTTCCGTGTATGTTGCTGCTGCTGCTGGCATTAGGGTCATGTTACGAAGATGTTGCAGCTTTAGCATGCGTGACTTCTGAGTATTTTTTTGATGCATTGCAAAATTAATTGATTTTTGAATGCAGTCAGATTTTTTTTTTGTTCGCCCTGCAGAGTTTATTGCAACTAAGGAAATGAGAATTTGATATTTATCAGGAAAAGACAGCAAAAGAGTGGAAGGATTTTGAGAATAAGCTGAAACTCAAATCCTTTTCCATCTTCCAACACATACAGACGTTAATATTTTTTTTCTGAAACCAAACAAAAAAAAAACCGCAAAAATATAAAAACAAAACGACAAAAATAGACAACGGGGCGTGGCACCTTTCCTACAACAAAATACTTAAAACGCTACATCTTGGCACCTATAGCAGCTACAGTCATACGTGGATGTACATTGTGCCAAGCTATTTGCAAAATGTGAGTGGTATTTGAAAGTGGGGCGTGGATCTACCATACAGCAAATAAACTTAAATTGCTATTCTCGGTGCTTATACCAAGTTGGAAAATGAATTCATGTTAAACTTGGAGCACCTACGTGCACAGTTTTGAATTATCGGCGATATTTAGTTTTCAAGTAACGAATTGGGGTTTTTGAGCTTATTTGAAATGATTTATAAGAAGTTTTTTGGCCGATGTTTTATTAACTTTTGCAGATTGAGGGAAGAAGTATCCCAACTGCATTGAAAAATAAGAAAATGGAATGTCTATATATATAAATAGGCGAAGGCAAAACGGTTCCATGCCAATTTAACTGCCATAAAACAACTTAATGCTTATTTCTTTTTGTCGGATGTATTGTAAAAAGAGGCAGTGCCTCGCTTCTAACATGAAAATACGTTTCAAGTCCAAGCTAATGGACCGATTTTAATGAAGTTGTGTTTGGAGATAGGTTGAATTCTATAGAAAGTATTAAAAACTAAAATAATATAATAATAATTCATAAGGGTGATAGATTGATTTTTTTTTTTAAAAGGGCGTTCCCACGTCCCAAACAGGAAAGTACGTTTTTAATGCTGAACTAATGAACCTATTTTGACCAAATTCACTACAGAGATAGATTACGTACTTAGGAAAAGTATTTTTTTAAGTGTGCATTGCCACGCCTCTAACCAGAAAATATGTTTTCACAGCTATACTAATAGACCGGTTTTGATGAAATTTGGTATAGGGCAACATGATGTGTACCAGAATTTTTAATTTTGGAAGCGATGACACTTAATCAGGTAAAATGGAACTCAAGTGCTTTATGTTGTCACTATATAGGTAGAGTTTCAACCAGTGGGCGAGCTCTAGTTCACTTATAGTGTCGCAAAATTGAAAACAATTGAATCCGCTTCCTAAGCTTTCCACCACTCAAACAAAACAAACCATGCCATTCTTGACGTTTCTGAAATGAAAGTGAAAATGTTCTCCATAAAGCCATGGTGGAAAGACTTCACATAAATTCAAATACAAACATAAAATATTTCTTGAATATTCTGGGAAAATTCCACCTGTGATCTGTGATCCGACTGCTTCACTAATACCAATAACTATTAAAAAGCAGATATAAGAATAGAAAGAGCTTTGGCACACCCCCAATAATATTTGATATCATTGCTTAGGAAATTCTCAAATAAATTTCGATTACACTTTTATGAAAATACATCAACCTAAAGCTAACACGAAATATACAAATGTTATTCCAATTGCAAGAAATTATATAATAAGTAAAGTATCTCCAAACTTGCAACAAATGTTATAGATATTACTAAACAATACTTCATTTTTTTACCAAACACTTGGTAACAATTTGAATTTTTGTTTTTTACTGAAATTATAACCAAAGGCAAAAAGGTGGCTTACCAAAGCAAGTAGTGCGTTATTTAAACTGCTCCCATTATAATTTTTTTTTTGCTGCATCACACATGCGGCATACGATCAGTGTCAAGGCAATCGTTTTTAATATACGGCGCGGCGCCACTTGGTACGTAACTATGAAATTGCTCTATGCTTTTTAGCGTTGATATTGAAATCAATGCAAACGCTATAATTGTGCGTAATTTGATGTTGGGCGATTAAGTTCTGTTTTATGTTAGTTGTTGCTATTGCTGTTGTTGTTTGTCTATAGTATTGAGATTTTATTTGAGATGTCGCTTTATTTGGCATTCGTATGATTTGTTAAGAAATTTTGAATACCAAATTGGTTTTGCATTTAATGGCAGTTGTTGCACTTGTGACGCTTTCTGTAATGGGCGTTTATTTATAAAAGATTTTAATGAAAATAACAAATGACAGCATCAATTAAGAACGCAACTGCTTTATGCATAGATGATTTTGACTTAAAGCTTAAAAAATTTAATTAGAGTTTAACAATTTGTGTTGAAAACATCAAGTTTATCGCTTAAGTCTTTTGTTTGTTATACTGTACTATGGAAAATTTTTCCTTTCTCATTGTCATAAGTTCAAAACGTATAGAAAATAGTACATTTTGTATTCTATTTCAGTAATAGTCTTCTTCTCATACTGACATGAGGTAACATTTTGAAAGTTTGTATTATGCCAAAAAAAATAAGTGGGAAAATTGCACATTGTGCACTGCTTTGCAGAAACGTGTCAATATCAGAAAGATTTTTTCCAAGCTATGAGTGCAGTTCCATTTTATTAAATATGGAGTACCTCTTTTTCAAAGCACCTAGACAATATTCTTTTATTATGACATTAATAACGAGCAAATTTCTTCATCATTTTCATAGCATTGGTGTTGCGACGAGTAAGCAAAAATATGAATCTTCCATAAATAATTGTGAGTGGGTTCATATGTTATTGCATAACACTGTCCACTTATTCACTGTTTAGTAGCAGAAGTTTTGGCACAAACGAAATGAGCAGCCATATTTTAGAGAAACGCTCAGTTGTAGGCTCAACATTAATTATGTTCCTATGCTAAATTTATGCCTGACATTATCGAACTTGTTGACTTAACTCATACACATTTTCCACAAAATAGTTTTGTGCTGCTGCCATGAGGGCCGCCAATGCGATAAAAATTTCAAGCGTAAACAATTTTCCAACGTGCAACAACTTGTTACCATCTTGATACTACAACATGTTGAATCAACTCTCTTCCTCATCCCAAAATAACAAGGATGCCAAACGAATGCCTATGTCTGGCTGGCTCGATCTTGCTTACTATATAAATTTCAAGTTGCAATAAGGCAAATAATTGTGATCCCATGTGGTGGTAGTGAGTGCGCAAGAAAACAATGAGAACAACCTACAGATATCTTAACAAGTAGACTCTCGACTAGACAAGACGTTTTTTATAGACAAAACTTTACAAACAGCATAATCCAGACTATGTAGTTTCTATGTAGATGATCGTTGAAATAAAAGTTCATTCTTGGTTCTGATCTACGTGGTGATTTGCCTCCTCCAACGCAAGGAGTGCGAACGCAAATTGAGTTCCTTTGTCGCCGCATAAACAAGTGCGTGGGTCTGCTGGCATAACAGCAACAACAACTGATTTAAGCTGCAATTTCAGTTGCATGGTAGAAGAAAAGGGATTTCTTTCTTTTTTTTTTTGTCTGTTTGTTTGTTGTTGTGAAAATTAACAAACCCATAGCGGACGCAGCGACATCTGCAAAAGTGATCGCAATCGCAACCAGGATCGCAGCTGCATTGGTAACATGTTTCTTTAGAACTATATGTGAGCAGCATAGTTCTAGACGAACATCTAGAGTTGCAGTAAGCATTGGGATGCAGCTGAGAATGCGCTGCACAGTGTCATATGTTCGCCTGAAATTTAAAATCTTAATGAACTTTTCCATTAAGAGACAAGATGTCGTGTTAGGTACCATATATGTAAGGCAAGTTGTAAGCTTATTTAGGTATTCAGCGATTTTCCTTAAAGAGAAAACAAAAAACATTCAAATTTTCTGTTATTTTATAAATAGTTTTTTTTTTGGAATCTTATATTTTGCGACTTAATTTTAAGTTCAAAGAAAATTAAAAAAAAAGAACAATGTACTAAGAGCGTTAAAATGTAAATTGAGAAGAAGCACTATATATTATTATGCATCGTCCTAAAAGACGTGCCTTGCAGGGGGAGGGTCGTAAAAACAGACAGGTTGGAGTGAGAAATCACTCTTGATATTTTTCGATTTTATTGTTCATAAGAACGAAAGAAAACTCTATATGAGGGTAGCATCATCCTTTGTGAACGTCCTTTAGGTAGCAAGGAGTAGCAAGCTCGGACAAAAGCGGATGAGATCGGAGCGTTCTTTAAAGAGCCTAACCAATTTTTCCACTGATTTGTTATTGTGGATCAAACTTGGATCGACCACTACACGTCAAAAATAAAACAGCAATCAAATCAGTGGGCGGAAACCGCTTGCCTTTTACTAAGAATTATATATGCGAGTTTCTGAAATATTCACCCTATTTTCCGGGCTTAAATTCTTTTGATTTTAATCTGTTCCCAAAGCTAAGGAAATTTGTGGTTGGGAATATTTTCAAGGCATATGTGCGTGACCTACGTCGGCATTGCTATCCACTGCATTTTTTTAGAGTAAAAAGGGAAGTTTGGGGTTGAAAAAAGTTTGTCCAGAATCAATTCGTTAGAGATAAGCATCAGTTTCATAAATCCATAGGTTCTCTGAAGAGAAACGACGATAATGTCTTTAATATCCTTGTAGTTCATAGGACCTCCACAAAACTTTTTCAAAGTGCACGATCAGTAGCGAATGCCTTCAATTCTCTCCAATATTTACCTTATTCATGTATTTCCTACTCTACTGATCGATTCCACGATGATTCAGGACGGCATTTTTCTGCTGCGCAGAGGCTTACACTCCAATGCTTGCCGGCAGACTTCAGTTGGTGATTTTTGCAAATGAAAATCGAATCTTGACAGTATCTAGTGAGCAAGTCGCCATCAGAAATGGTTTTAGTCCACGAAATTTTCAAAATTAAATAATATAAGTCCGAAATAACTTCACTTAATTTTTGGCCATTACATGGATGTGTATTTGTACCACAGTGCATTTCTTACTACTCATTGTTGTGGGATGTAGTTGGTTTATTTTCTTAAAATAAAACTATGTACTATACTCCACGTACATACATACCTGGTGTGCTATGGGAAAGTAAGAGGTTTTGTTGTGGTACAAATGCGGCGGTTAACTTGGTTCTAATCAAGCTTCACTAGGTTGCCAACGCGAAGGCGCAATTTTAAACGGCAGCGACAAACTTTTTCCTTAAGCAGATAAGCAATGGATCGATGAACGTTGGTGTGCAGGTGTTCATCAGACTGGAAGGCGCCATACTATAAAAGAAGACAGAATAGTTCTTAAACAACAATAACAATGATAGCAAGCAGAATGCTTTGGAAGGAAGGGTATAGTCTACAAATTATTTATTTTAAAGGTTTTGTTTATTGATGATGAAATTTAGTTTTCAAAAATGAATATCATTTATACAATTTAAAGTTTTTTAAAAGGTTCTATGGCTCTGAATAGATTTTCGAATAAACTTATGTATTAACAAGTTTCGGGCAAAAAGGTTCATATCTGTCAGAGATGTAAAATTTTTAAGAAAAATTCAAGTCTTTTTGTGAAAATTATGCAATGAATTATTATGAAACTAAGTGTCAGGTATACTAATGATTAAATTTAGTTTGAAATTTCTGTTTTGATACAAAAACTAAAAATATTCTTTGACACACTGATGCTATTGCTCATTTGAAGTTGGTTAAGTGTGAGCGATATGTTCCGTATAAGGACAAGTTTTAAAATTTCGCATCAAATATTCCGATCAAAGACATTACAGCATACCAATTGTAGTTTCTAGGCTTGAGTCTGAATAAACAAAAGTCATAAGTTAAGACATAGGTTAGACACAGCTCCATAAATTTTCTTATGTAAAAACAGACTAGAGAAGATCAGAACTTTTACATAGAGAGTTTTACAGAATAGAATTAGTTACAACTTTAAAAATTCGATTGAAGGTAGTACTGCTCAGTATGCCACGGCAAGGCATGACACATGACACAAGGCATGTAACGTTTCAGAAAGTTTCAGAAATAGCATGTAACGTACCAGAAATGTTTCATTAGAAATATTTCAAACGAAACATTACAGAAATCTTTCTTATACATTTCAAATGTAATGCTCCTAATGCAATCCATCTGAAGAGTCTTTGAAAGATTCTAGATTCAACTTTTTCTAAGCCTTCCAAAAGCTTAAATCTATCTGACGCGTTCTAAACGAAATCTAATACAGTTCTTTACTAACCACGTACCTACATTTGTTGATAGAATGCAGATTACTAAAAATAATTCAGGTAGCCTCCCGAAGACGCAATGAAATAGTAGCGTGCTCAAGTTACGTGGATGAGACACAAACACAAAGCAAAATAAAATAAAAATAATGTAGAGTCCGATGACGTAATAAAAACTCGTTTTTTCATTTCCCCCTTAAGCTTATAAGGTTTCCGCAACGTTTCAGTAATATTTCAACATTGACACATTGCAGAAAGATTTCTGAAATGAAAATGAGAGATTAATTAAACGTGGCTGAAACTATGTAAGATTTTATGTAAAGGATTTCTGAAAGGCTTACGAACCGTTACATACCGAGTAAGCAGCTGTGTTTCAAAGTTATGAAAAAGTGTCCAACGTAATCAAAGGCCTATCGAAAGTAGATAAGGAGCATGTAAGGTGTGTTCTCGCCCTGTCCAATTTATCTCAAGAATTTTGAAGTTTCATGCACTATTATCATATCCAAGTGGCTTTGATGCGACACCCATATATCTGAAATCGATTAAGATATTCCCTACTTATAACAATAGAAAAAATATATCCCAAACTTTATTGGTTATATCTCCGATATTTCGTGCCTCTGCTAATTTTGAATGAATATTCACTATAAACATTAAAATCCACTTCAGGAAATTAGTAAACTGGAAGTAAATTACAAAACTTCATAGTCGGTGCGCAAAAAATATTACTTTCATTACTTTTTGATCCTCGATTACTTTTAAAATCTCCAAAAGACAGTAGTAAACATGAAAAGTTCCAAAGGTGTTCCACAAATGGCATTTGAACTTTGTTATCATGAAAATGTGCATTTTGCCATTGGCTTATTTCCTGTAATAGAGTGATAGTAAAGTTACTGAATTTTCTTTTCTAAATATATATAATACTAATCTGCACAACAATATAGCAAGCAACATAAAACAGAAATTAAAAACTCATCATAAGCACTAAAAGTATGCATACACATATGCAGTGTGTAATGCGAAACTTTCAAAAGTTAATTCAGCTAAAGTCAAATGAGACACCCATTTAATATACCAAAAAATGATGTTAAATGTTGGCTCATCAGCAAATTACAGGATTCATAAAATGGAGGCAAGTAACAAATTAATAAAGCAAAATAAAACGAATAACCCTAATTTAGCACGTGCATCAATGTCGTAAGTCAGACACAAAACATCACATGGATAAAACCCCATAAAAGCGAAGCGCATTGAAGTTAGCAACATTTTTAAACGACACGGCAATTAAAACCTAAGTAAACGATCTGCCTGATTCGACTGGGCAATGAAAGTTAAGTCAGCTAACGAACGAAATTAAAGAAAAAAAAAAAAAAATAAAACGTTTAGCGCGTCTGATTGTGAGTCCACCAAGTTGCCGTTTTGCTGTTGATGGAGAAGACATAAAAGCAACAAAGATTGAGGCAATTAAGCAAAAGTTTTATTTAAATTTTTTCTTACGCTTATAACCTTAAGGCTGGGATTTTTCTTATTGCTGTGTTTTAGAGCGTTGCCATATTTCTTGAATTTCAAAAGAATACTGATGTATAGGTACATCGAAAGTGTTCATATGAAAAAAAATCCCAAGATTCGGACAAATGACCGTCAAACTTGATTTTACATTTTTTTTCAATAAAAAGCAGCAAATAATATAACTATGAATCCATCACAAATTTCGATCACAAATTTTCGTCAAACTTTTTCCATTTTGTTCGAGTTGTCAAAAAATAATTTTTGCTTTAATTTTTGCTTGATTCACTTCTAATTTAGATCTTTTCCAACTTTCTCTATGAAGTGAAAAGCAATGTACTTTTTTGGAAATATGTTCCCAAAACAATTTTTGCACGAAAAAAGGCGTAAGCTGATATAACATCAACTTTTGGTAGAAGAACTACAAATAACGATTATCAAGTGATTTTTATTTTAAAAATCATAACCGTTTTAATTCTTGTTTTAAACAAAAATATGGCTACACTTGACATTTTAGTAAACGTCGCGTCAAATTAACCAAAAAAAAAATATTCTTTTTCAACGACTTGTGCTATTTTGAATTGAGAGCAGCGCTGCTGCGGTGCTGTTTAGAGCATTTTGCTCCTGCATGTACAACATCTTACCATGGCTAATTTCTGCGTGCTTGTTGGTCATTAATTATAGACAGTTGAACGTGTAACCTTTTTGCGTTGATGATGATCTGTTCTTTCTACCTTAAGATATCAAAAAATAAACTGCAAACCTACTTTCCCCCATCTCGTTCATAAGTAAATCGGCAATTGACTTCATGTGCGCGCTAATGAATCGTTCCCAATTTTAACTGATTTTTTCGTTTCAGTTCGGCGCAATAAAAATGCAATAAATTTTTTCATTTTATTACATTTGAAATTTTATGTTGGAAATAATTTGGTTTTATATTTTAATTTATTCATTTAGAACTTAAAATCTTTTATCTTTTAAATGCATCGACTGTTACAATTTCATAATGTAGGTACTATTGATTACAAAAAAAAAAGAAAATAATTAATAAAAAAATAAAAGTTTTCCATCATAGAATTTAATTAAAAAATAATGTACTTTCTTGATACTTAAAAGATGACACTTAACTCATTTTCCAAAGAGCTGCTGCTGCACGACTTTAATCTTTAGTTTATGTTGCTGCTGTTGGTGCTGCTGTTGTTGCTGTCACATGTACAATTTAACTGACTTTTCAATAGCTTTATGTTTGCAGCCTTTTAATCGCGCTTTAAATGCCGACTTCAATTTTCTTGAGCTTTCTTAGCCATTAATAAACAATATTCTTCTTCTTCTTTTTGGTCTTTTGACTCTTGCCATGTTCTTTGTATGTAGCAGTGGTTGTTGTTGCTACTGCTGCTGTTGCCATTGCTCTTGAACTTGGTCTTAAATATTGTGTTCGAAAAAAGAATGGTAACATTGCCTTCTATTTTGTTCGTCTTGTCATTTTGTATGGACTTTTAATTTAGTTATTGCCGACATTGTGATTAAAGTAGTTGTTCTTGCATCATCATCATTGCTCTTGTAGTTGATGTTGGTGTTGTTAGTGTTTTTGTTGAACATTATTTTTATAGCTACACTGAATTAAATTATGGCTCCTTGAAATGAAAATATTTGTTTGATAGTTTTAATAAAATATTTATTAACAATAAACAAATTTTGGTTGGAATTTTTACATCCTGAATCGAGAGTAAAAATGTTCTTTATTGTGACAAACACAATTTTAGTTTGAGTGAATCGAATTTAGTAATCCTATTTTTATTCAAAACCATTTCATATTAATGTGCGTATTGAAAAATTCTCAATATGAAGTAAATAATTAAAATATTTTTTAAGCAAGCTATGATATTTTTATTGCATTGTAAATTAAGCATGTTCCGATTAAGTATAAAATAAAATATCCGACAAATGTTCACCGCGGCCCTAATGACAAGCTATTGCTCTTTTCAGCAAATTTTCGACGAAATTTTCACAAAGTTGTGGCTGTATCTCACCGATGACGCGTCGGATCTCGGCCTTGAGCTCAGAAACTCTTTCTGGCTTATTCAAATAAGCCCAATATTTCACAATATCTCAAAGTAAGAAATCGCATGGCATTAAATCGTATGATCTTGGTGGCCAGTTCAGAATCTCGTGAGATAATTTGGTCTTGAAATCGACGCTGCATTGTTTCATGCGCGGTGGGAGGTGGCACCGTTCTGCTGAAACCACATATCGTCCAGATTCATGCGGTTCAGTTGGGGCTACAATAACTCCGTTATCATGTTCCTGTAACGAATGCCGTCCACAGTCACTGCAATTCCGGCCTCATTTTCAAGAAAGTAAGGCCCAATCATGTCACCTGACCGAAATCCGCATCAGACTCGTGCTCGTTGCGGTTGCTTTTGTTTTTCATCGATCGCATGAGGATTTTCTGAACCCCCAATTGGACAATTTTGTTTATTCACGAAGCCATTCAGATGGAAAGGCGCTTAATCGGTGAAGATTACCTTTTTCAAAAAATCGGCATTCACTTCATTTTGCTCCATTACCCATTAAGCAAATTGACGACGCTTTGTATGGTCTATTGGTTTAAGCTCTTGAGTATGCTGAATCTTGTACGGGTGATGGTGAACCGGAGACGGAGGTCTTTTGTTAAAATTCGCTCCATAGTGCTTCGTTATATTTGAAGTTGTTGCGAACGATGCTGAATTAATGCTTAACAGTTTTCGGCGACACTTTCGTTTACGGCACGTCGACGCAATGGAGACTTACCGTCTATAATCGACCTAGTTTTTTCAAATATTTTAGCCACTCTTTTAATTGCTGACACATGAGGTGCACTATCTTGACCGAAATTTCTGTGAATTTCGCGAGTGGTCTTAGCTTAACTTTCCCAATTTATATAATAAGTTTTCACAATATATCGATTTATATAAGTAGTGATATTTTAAATATATATGTTTTATCCATCGATTTTTATCTAAATCAATATTAATTAATGCATACAGTGTTCAAAAGTAGGATATGAATGAAAGCAACAGGAAAATCTTCTTATTTTGGGAAATGTATGAATTAACGCTTAGATCGCATACACTTTTTCCAAGGACCGGAACTGTTTCGGAGCATTTTATTAGTTCATAGAAATAAAGCAGTGTAATTTGACTACTGTCATATCGCGAGAGTTCGATGTTTAGTCTCCTCTTTAGCTTTATGCATCATGTACTTTTCATTCTGAAATATGTTTTTTAATAAGCTACCGAAAACCCTCTTTCGATCTATATCAACTGGCACCAAAAAAAAGTAACATCATCGGGTTTTACTGTCTGACAGAATTAATGCAACAAAATCTTTTTTTGAAGCATAACTTGGATTATAAAATGTTTCATAAAAAATTGCTTTTTAAATTGACATGAGAATTAAGTTCTCATTCCAACAACCTTAAAAAACGCAAAATTTTCATTCAAAACATAAAAGTCAAAATCGGAACTTCATGAAATGTTTCATTAGTATTTTTTGTATTTAATTTTATGAAAAGTCAAAATTTTCAAGTTTAGAAAAAAGCTAAGACCAATATTTTTTTTCGACCTTAAAAGTTAGCCAACACTACTGAAAAACAAATGGGCAACAAACCGGGTATAATCGAGCCATCGGTGGTGTTAGAGCAACCAAAAAAAGCTGAAAATGCAATTGTGCCTGTACGAGTGTTGGATAAGCAGGAGCTGTGCGTTTTTGAAAATATGAGAGGCTTCTGTCCAAAATTACATTCTTTTATTTTCTATTTTCCAGTTCATGCAAGCAAATGGAAATGGAATTCGATAAAATTTATGAAAAATCTAAAGAAATTCTTGGATCAATAAGTAAAAATCCTTGTCATGAGCTGACACAACGTATCACAGAGTGTTTGGAAAATAACAGCATGCAAATGGGTAAATGTTTCTCCGTAATGGATGACTATAGGCTTTGTGTCAAGGACCATATCAATGAACGATTGTCAGAACATGAAGACAAGAAAGCAATACATAGATCAGATGTTTATGAAATAGAGCAGTCGAAATATACAGCACCAAAGGAAATTGAAGAAACTCTACATGCTAATAAGGTTGAGGAAAATAGTCCACAAAAGATTGGAGATCAAGCGCATAATGCAGAATGAATTCGCTTGTTATTGATGCAGTTTTATTTTGATAAAATATAAACAATATATTTTGCAATAAAATTTAGCAAAGTTACGTTAATGTTTTAATCAAAAATTGTTACTTTCATAGTGATGAATATAACGCGATATCTCAAATGCTAAGCGAGATAGTAGCAATTTCATATATGAAGGACTTACTTTCTGCTACGTTAATTTTATGGGTGATATCTTTGTGGCATTGATTTTACACATCCTGTAACCTAAGCAGCATCCTTTAGTACCATCAACCCACACATTGTTCTTGTTGCTTTCGCTGATCTTCATTTTTATTCAAAAAAACATCAGCTTAAAGTGGTAGATACGCCACAGCAGGGTGTGGCGCCATTTCAAGCTTTCGGTTTGCTTTTTGTAGGTTTTTGAACACCTGAGTATTTCAAATCCGCGCTCTTTTCGAAGACTCTTGTTGTTGGCGTTATTTTTATTGATAACAAATAAAACAGGCACAACGATGAACACGCAAACGCACTCAGATTTGAACATGGTGCTTGCATTTCGCATTTTGTTGGTTCTTTGTGGCCTACACAATTTGTGCAAATGATGAAGCTACAAGGATGGGAAAACAAATTTTTGTAAATGTGGCTTCGTTATGAAAAAATTTAATGACTGGCAGCACAGTGGAATGAAGTTTGAAAGTCAACTCATGGCAATCGCTTTGTAGCTGGTTCTCAAGAAAAGTTATGAGGATAGCACAAGATTAAAAAACTCCAATATTAATCATCTCATCGTTTGTCTTGATCACAAGCAGCTTTTTTACCAACTTCAATATCAAGCAAGATATTAGATTAGATAGATAGGTAGATGAAGCGAATCAGTTTCGATATTTTTTAAAAAAGTGACATTCTTCCTAGTTCGAGCGTTGGCTTTCTTTCGATTGATAGTCCAGTAGCCGAGAACAATTGATCTTAAAAGCAAATCAAAACTAAAGTTCCCAAATTCCAATTTAATAAGATGTCGGATTCAGCCTCATTTCCTTCATATGATTTAAGCTTTACAGTTCGACTTCAAGCTCATTTCAATATTATCAAAAATCTTGAGTCTAGTTTTGACCGTAACATTGGTGATTCTTAACATTTTTTGAGTGTTATCGACTTTATGATGCTCTTCAATACTTTAATCGCCATTTCAGCACATATGGGAAAAGGGCATTTATGATATCAGCTGAGCACGCCGGCGTTAGATGAGGTGATTTTTTGTAAGCAGAGAAAAAGGGTAGTAGGTCTTTACTGTGTCCGATATGTATGAGTATGATATTAAAACGAACACGAATACCGAACCGGAAAATAGTACAAGTGTATACGAGATTTAGATTTTATCACCTTTTCCGAATGGGTACTAATTGGCAAGAGCAAACATCGCGATAGTGAAGAGCGTAATTCACAGAGTGTGGATAACCTAAAAATACAGGGTGTAGTGGTAGCTTGCTTGGAATTAATCGTTCTGATACACAGCATTCGTGCGTTTGACTTCTTATGATTTGTTTATTTTTTGAGAGATGTTTATTATTAATTGAAATATGAACTCATTGTTTGAGACATAAATTTGCTCCGCAGATAAGGTTTTCTTCTCTCATACTAAGTGCGAGTTCTCAATTCTTTGCACGTATGGTATAAGTGTACTATGATAGCAGCCTCTCATAATACACTCGTAATGAAAATACCCCTCGTAATACACTGTTTGGCTCCCAAGTATGGTTTTGTGCAGTTGAGATGGACATCGCTACCTAAAACTATTTGCATTTTGACATATGTACTTCTCAATATTTCTAGATTTTTTGAAATGTGATATATGTATTTGACAATTTTCTACTTCTACTAATTTTTCTATATTATCCGTATTTCCTTCTGAATTTCTTCCTTGATCAAGTTTTTGATACTTTTCTCTACTTTTCGATAATTCTATCGTGTTCTTCATAATATTTAATATTCTTTGATCGACAAATTTTCGTGACTATTTGATACTTTTCGGTTATGATCGACTTTTCAATAGACTTAGACTTTTATCAAGTGTCAATTATGCCCGATCAAAACTAATTTTCATCTGTGTCCTCTCGCTCCTGTCGAAATATATAGCTTTAACAAAACTCTTTCTCCGTACATAAGTATATGACATCAATACCTTTCAGTCTCGGAGATCTGCAACATGCTGGACTTTGGCTGCGAAAGTGCACTACATTGATTGGTATATCTCCATAGAAACAGTTATACATCTAAATTAAGCTCGATATATATTCGCTTTTGGCCTCTTGCGCTTGATCTAGTATATTTACTTTGTTATTCCGTTTGTAACGCATAGAAGTGGGCGTGTCTGTCAGTCTGTGGAAATCACGATTACGGGAAATATAAAGATAACTGAATAAAATTCAGCACACAAGCTACAACTTTAAGCAAGCTTCTTCAGGTTGAAATAGGCGCAATCGATTCACGGGAATGCCTACCGCCTATATTGAAAGATTTATGTATTTGATGAAGTGTAACTTAATATCTCAAGTCTAATAGGACAAAATTAGACAAGAAGGCATGGGACCTCTCATACCAGCAAAAGTTTCTAAATGCTATACTGAGAGAATAATTTAAGATAATGGCACCAAATTTGATACAGACAGTAAAATGATTTTAAAAAGCTCTGAAGAAGAACTTTTCAAATTTTTAAAAGTAGGCGTGACACCCTCCATAGAAGAAAATCTTTAAAATGCTATACTGAGAAAGCTATTTAAGTAATGAGACCAAATTTCACACATATACAAGAAATGGTTTGTCTAGCATCAAATAAAAAGTTGAAGAATTTTAAATAGAGGGCGTGGCACCTCCTATAAAAGCTACATGAAGAGCTATTCAAGTACCTAAATGTTGCGAAACGGTACGTTTAGTTAAACCTGTCAGCACGTAGCGAGGTGGATGAGATATCTACCCTTCCAATAAAAATGTTGGATATAAATGCACTTAACCAATAATTTAGTCCCACTGTGCAATGCATATTTAACTCATAAAAATATTCATTAGATATTAATGCAAAAAAAAATTTTACCACAAAAATGTATAATACAACTTGCTGTTTGTTGGGCATCCTTTGAATAATAAGTGAAGTCCTCGGGGCAATGCCAAATTAAGATGCGCGCTATCAACGCAAGTGAATTCTTCAGAGCCAACTAAAATGAAGTATACAAAATATACACGAAAACAATGAAAACGAAAAAAAAAGTATTTTAATTTTTGGCAAATATGTACCTACCTTCCCAACAAAAAACATTAAGTAAATGCGCTGATATCAAACTGCGTGGGTTGTCTGCATAAATTAGTCTTAAAGAAAGCTGAAAAGAATCAATACAAAGGAGACCTCAAAAAGCAGCAACGTCTTTTCAAAAGCGGCTGCAGCTTAATTAAGGCAATTTAAGACCTTTATAACACTGGAATTCAGATTTTTTGTTTTTGGTTTTTTCTTAAATCTAGACAGCTTCCTTTTTGTGAGCCCAAGTTAAATGAGGAGAAAAATATTTAAGAGTTCTCGAGAACAATCTGCCAGTTATTATAAAATTTTGGCAGCTTGCTGATTGGTTTCGGTGGTTGCCTTTATTGGAGCTTCAGTTTTGGGCTTAAATTTTTGACTCGTTTTGTTTTTTTTATAAACATTTTTTATGATTTGAGTGGCAATACATGTTAGTTCCAAGTGACAGCGGCAGGTGTCGCCACAGTTTGTCTTTTATGGCATCAGTAGGTAGGAAAGGAGTTTCGTTTTTCGTTTATTAAAAATGCTGTCATGTTCTGAAGTTGATTTTCTTAATTCGCGAGATTTTGGTGATTTCAAAGCAGTCGCTATGCTTTTAATATTGCAGTTTTTTCACCTTGTCTTAGCACCTTTATGCCGCCACTATAAAGGTGTCCGTATTCGAATTTAAATTGAGATCAACGTAGAAAATTCATTTCGTTTTACGATTATTTTTGAGTGGTTTTAATTTGTGGTGGCGCATTTCCTTGGAAATTTATTTTAAAAAAAAATTTTGTTTCGATTTCGATTAAGGCTCAAAATTTATGTAGACTTATGCACATATTTTATGATACTTTTTTAGCTATGTTAATTGTATACCCTACACGCAGTGTATACTCACTTTGTTCAAGTGTTTGTAATGCATGGAAGAAGTTGTAGAAAAGCGGCATAAGAAATAGTGCAATTAAACTTTACACAAGTACTGAAAATGATTTAAGCAAGTGCCGGAAAAAGTGAGTGGACTTAAACAAGAAGGCGTGACACTTACTGTATTTAACAAAATGTTTGTTCTCTATGCTGAGAGAGCTATTTAAGATAACACAATAAAATTCAAATCCACAAATGCTGAGGATTGCTTCGAAAGTAAGTGGCAAAAAGTGGGCGGGGTGGGATAAGTGCAAACTTCAACACATTATACTGAGAGAGTTATTTAGGACAAGCACTGGTTCGAAAAAGCTCTGAGCGCAAATTTGGGGAACTTCGATGAGTGGGCGTGACACCTTTCTTATTACAAAAGCTTCAGAAACTTATACTGATAGAGTTACTTGTGCTAATGAAATTAATTTTCAAACTGATACTATAATTGGTTCAGACTAGCACCAGCCTTTAAGTGGGTACATTTTGACAACTGTGTGACTTATTTAAGGTAATGCAATTGAATTTCACTCAAATTGAAATCTTGGAAATGACCTTCGAATGATGACAAATCATTAATTTTTGAAATTCCTAAAAACTATTGATTTCTCTATTGAGCTTGATGAATATAAACAGTATACGCTGGGCTAAAGTAACACAGCAAGGTTTTTATGAAGAACATTTTTACAGTAACTTAACTTTGTGATCACACGATATACAGACACTTTCAAATGTTAGGAAAATGTTGTTCTCCTTCTCTTAGGCACCTTCAAAGCGTAAAGGGGGAAAATTGCCAACCTACCACAAGGTGGAAAACTTAGATTATTCGTAACGTTTGTACGAAAATTCAACTTTGTTCTATATTTTGCAAAATATAAATTTCTACTAACTGGACTATTAGTTTAAGTTCTGATGAAAATGCGCAGGGTCCAAAATATTCAACTGGGGCGCTACTAACAATGTTTTTCCAAATCATACATGGAAAATTGGGATATTGTGAGACTTGCGGAATTGTGAAACACGTAAATTTTTCATCATAATTGAAAAGTTTGACACTTATAAATGGCTGTCATCGTCTTGCCTTTGACCAATGCCATTTTTCCATTAAGATTCGATGCGTACACACGTAATTGTTAGTGCAGTGTGATAACCACTTGTCAACCAAAGAATTATGAGACGCAACCTTATTGACATTTTCCATTCATATGATGTCTTAGACTTGTCTATCTTAGACTTTTGGCTCCGGTTGATCATGTAGTTTATTATGAATTCATTCTTATTTCAGCTCTTAAGTGCACAGCAAGTAAATGAGTTGATGACATGCAACGTTCTCCAGACGAGCGACATTTATTACGGACTAGAGGTCTGCATGAGTGCACTCGAAACGATCATCATACAAACTTTCGAATGCAATAAGCTTCGAGTGCTTGAACTTGTAGAACATTTTATTTACGATTTATTTGCAAGTGAAGTACTCACCGCTCCTGCTTGATGTTTCAATTTGTTTTGATTAGATTTGTGGTTTTTGTGCAAAAAAGCGAGTTGCTCGATGGTCGTTTCGAGTGTACTCATGCAGACCTTTATTACGGAATAATTATTACCGAGCTAAAGTTTTTGATACATGAATAATCTGAATAATTTAAAGTAATTTTCAATCACTCAATAAATATTTTTCGTATATGACTTAATTTAGACAGTGTCTCAGTGGGGAATTTAACATTTTTGAATATCTTAAAAACGAAAATAAGTTTTTTGCCAAAAAACACTTAGTTTTCAGCAGATAATAATTTCAAGAAACTGCTTAAGCTAAAAATTAGAGTTTTACTCCTAGTAACATAGCCCTATATCCCCTATATCTAACAAGCCTAAAATTTTTAGTTAAAAACTACGCAACTTTTTTTTAAAATTTCGATTTTTTTGAATTATTTAGCTATGAACCTTTAGAAGTTACTAAGGCTTAGCTGTTTAGGAAAAAATTCTGATCTTGTGAATGAGGGTGACTAGTAAGCGCATGCGCCAAATGTTTTTGTGTGGCGCTATTTGTGTTTGAAGTAAGAAGCTAAAAATTAAATGAGTTGTTGAATAACAAAAATGTCAAGTCGATTAATTTTATTTTGCCTGCACGTCAAACAAAAACTCAATATTGAAAGCGCCATGCCCAAATACTTACAAATGACAATTTAAAATTATCAACGATTGTCTGCCAAGTAGCAACAGAAAGTCAACAACATAAAACCAAAAGTACTATATCAACGACAGCAGCAATGACAGCATTTTGTTGCAATTGCTCTTATCAGCAATAGACAAATCTACAAGCACAACTCACGGAAGTGAATTTCCAATATTTTGGTAGGACCTATAATGAATTTTTGATTTTTCCTGAAGGCGGTTAAAATAAGTCAAGTCAATTCAAGTAAGACCAGATATTGCGATAGGCGTTTGTTTCTTTTCTACCAAACAATTGCTGCTGTTGTCATTAGGGTTGTTATTGTTGCCTGGCAGAACAATTTAAATCACATGTTGCTGAGATTTCGCTGCAATTTCTGCTCTGCTGTGCTGTTGCATGCAACTAATTAATTTAACTTGTGTCCCATTAGGTTAATTGCATGTCGTTGGTAGTCGCTGTGAGTCTGGAAAAAGAAAAAAAAAAAGTTGTTGCTGCTGCAATTATTGTTGTTGCTGTCATTGTCATGTTACAAAATTGTCATTGCTGGCAGTATTAATATTTATTTGCTGTTGTTGTAATTGCTATAAATTACATGTGCGCTACGCCCATGTTTAATTTAAATTTTGGCGCCTTAGAACCGTTTAACCGCTAAGTTGTGTCACTTGATTTCTGTTGTTATTGTTGTTGTTGTTACTACTAGTCTTACTATGCTGCTATAGTATTGTCATTGTATTTTACAGCTATTATTAAGTGGGTGTGGCTGCTTTAAATGTAAAACACTTCCATGTCAACAAGTCTTAAATTTGCATATCAATTTTATTTGTTGCTCCATTGTGAACTATTGTCACGTGACTAGTGTTGGAATTTCATTTTAATTGGCTTAGAAATTTTCCCGCTTAATAGTTTTTGTGGTGATTCTATAAAAAATTATTGTACATGATTTGATACTATAACTTTTTCATTTCGAAGATATTTTTTTTTTAACTTTTTGAATATAATCTCTGGACTGTATCGGTATAGAACAGCAAGAACTCAATAGAAACTTTGTTTATGAGAAATGATGTTATCACATAAACTCAATTATACATCATCTGTTGCTAGCGCATACAAAACCCCCGAAAGTTTTCGTGCAGTCCTGAAATTTACCGATTTTCCCATTTAGTATTGTTGATCTTGTAAAATATCCTTTTTTTGCCTTCACTGGTATCAATAATACTAGCAAGGTTTGTCATTTCATCCTGAAAAAGTTGACGCGGCAACTTGCCTGCGATTTCAAGTTGAGTGATCCTATCTCAAAATTTGCTTCGCGCTTTTAATGGTCAATGGATAGGTCTCAGTTCACAAACACGCTTTAGATTAGTGTTGAGGGAGACACAAATAAACCGATTCTGATCTTGCGCAGCATTATGTTTGTGTTCGTTCATATTGTAAAATCTTACGAAAATATCTTTGCTTACATTCTCACAGGATCTTAATCATGCAAGAATTGAAGCCGAATGACCATTGCTTGCGTCGTACTTTCATCTACGGTTTGGTGTGCTCTGCTGGAGCTGACGGAGTCATAGGACCGAACTCCTTCAGAAATGAGGCTGGTCAGCACAAAATACAACAAGTCCTTGACCTACGCTTTGTAACAAACCTTTATATATATTTTTTCTTTATCTGACTCTGTCATCTAAAATAATTTAAAATAAATTAAGTAAAAAAAATCCTGTGCATGGAATTGTCCGCTACAATTTATCAACGCATATATTGTGCCATTTAAAAAGAAATCTATACTGTTCCTTAGATAGCAGCTAAGCATAGGCGCGTAATTTTACACCTTAGGCGTTGAATTAATGCTAATTAATTGCATTCTTGTGGTAATTAGAACAAATTTTTGTATCAACAGGTCAACAGCAAAATCAATGCAAAGGGCATTGGCTGATCAGTATCATTATGTGTGCGAGTATTTTAATTAAGTTATTCGTGTACATACGTTGGCCACATATCGAACATACCTGTATCGCTTAGTTATATCTTATGTCGCGACAGTAACATAATTATAGGGTTGTATTTTTACAGTTGTTGCTTTTTATTAATTAATTAATTAATTATAAAATAGCATGACCAGCATTTTAATACAATTTAAGGAAATTAAGTTGGTTACATTTAATTATATGGTATTTAATTACATGTTCATATTCTTTGCCTGCTAGCGAGAATGGCAGATTTCAAGATTTATGTTTAAAATGTAAGCTTTGTGAACTTTATTTAAGGTGAGTTTGTTACTGGTTTAGCGCACCCTCATTTGCAATTACTGTTAGTTTTGTTTTTTAAGAACATTTTTCTTTGGCATATGTTAATTTCTTTGAACAAGTCCTTGGTCAAGTTTGTGGCTTAAGTCTTTTGTTTGGAGCTCATTATAAAGTGACTGATTTTTTCGCAGCGTAAATTTTATGAGCGTACAAAATCCGTAATTATTTTGAACACATTTCCAAAACAACTTACTTTTTTCTTTCACAGCCCAAGAAAGTCTGAATACATAAGTGATATTTATATGGATTTATCCATAGCGGTGAGACCATTGGATTGAATAAAAATTTCATAAAAAAAAAAAATATTTCATATTACGCTTGGATGTAACCAAAAATAATAAGGTTCTTTTTAATACCCAATAGTTCTAATTAAAATCCACAGCATTTCCTATGCAACATTTAGTGTCGTATAGCAAATCAACAAAAACTCTATGCAACCAAAACGGGTGACAACCATTAAAAAAAATTCAGCCAACAACTCAAAGTCAAATAATTTGCCAAGTGACCATATGAAAAAAAAAACCAAAAAAAAAAAATAGTTTGTACAACACGATTCATATGTCAGCAGCATGAACAAAAGCGTTTTTTTATTGACAAGCAAAAAACAGGCAGGCGGCAGCAGCAATGACAACAACAGTAGCAACAACAGTTGGCAGCAGCAGACAGTGTGAACGAATATGGAACCGCACAAATGCAATTGTTAACATAAACAATTAAGCAATTCTGAGTACTCACACTAAAAGCTCACATTCAGTAGCTTAAAGTGTTGCCAACAAAAATTGTTGTGCACAACAACAGTAGCAATAGCAGCAGTCTGAACTGCATATTGGAAACCATCTACAGCGGTGATGGCAATAGTACTGGTAACAATAATAAAATGGTAACATAAACACTGACTTGTCCGAACAGTAGAATTGCAAAGAATTAATTAATTGTCTGCGTATTTAATTGAACGCCGAACTTAATTAGGGTGGCCATATTGCGGTTTTCGAAATGTTGATTTTTTTTTTCAGAAATCGAGTCGATAAGTTGTTAGAATTATGAAAATTGGAAATAAATCAAAGAGATTTTTTTTGCAAAATGTTTATTAATAAGCCATTACTCGTAACTAAACCCCCAACAATTGATTCCTGAATCACTTCAACTCATCATGAAAGTAGCTTAAAATCAAGAAAAGTGAGTCACAATGAAAAAGGCACAGCAGAAAATAATTTTTGGCAAATCTATACTATAAGGAAAATATATCAGTCTTAGAAATACTCTCTTATCGGATTAAAGATCACTGATGGTGCTATTTAGCTATGAATGAAACTAGTATGACTTTGACCATTTTTTTGTTGTTATGTTTTTGTTATTTTTTTTGGTGTTATTACACACTGTACTGTACAATAAGTTCAGTAAAATAATTATAGCTTAAAATCAGTCCCTAGCCGATTTCACTTAAGCCAATACCAGACAGTGCATATATACGATACATACAAATATTGTGGAGGCGGTTGTTTTAGATCAAAGAACTTTTTGATATAAGTTCTCCAAATTATATTTAGTGAAATCTGGACTCTTGTCTGCTTCATTTGATGTTACCAACTTTTAGTTGACTATCAACAAAATTGACTTTCAACTACCTTAATAGGCGTGAATACCTTTTTTGGAGTGCTGTTGGAAATAGGAATGAAATACCATGAAATTGAAGATAACCTCTCACTACAGACTTTTAAAAATATGTTACCACGCTTTATAACAACTTAATGATCAGTGCTGCAAACTCTTTTTAAATTCCTACCTGCTTAAAGTCCAACCTCTTATGAAGCAATTGATTCATTTAAAGATGTATAACTTCTAAAATCTCATTCGATTTTTAAAATTTGTCTCAGTGATAAAAACTGGGCACTCCTGAAAAATTTCAAATACTTGGCAACATTTTTGGAAATAAAAAAAGGTTTCAGATGAGAAGTCCAAGTCCTCTCAGTTTTTTTTATTCTTAATTTTCTTGCATTTGATCCTTCGCAATGCTACGTCATGAAAAAAGCATTGCAGGAATTACAGTTGAAATTGTTTTTTTTTTTTTGCATTGGCCATAGCTCTGTGTTATATGTTACCAATCATTTGTTGTTTGCTCTTGCCTTATTGACAGTTGTTAATGTTGGCTCTGTACGTGATTCTTTAACCAATAATGCTGTTAACTGTGGTTATTGTTGGACTATTTAATATTCAAAGCAGCTGTCATTGTCATCAATTAGTTGGAAATTTAATTTCAACAAGAATGATGGAGGAATGTGGAAAACATTTTTATGTTAAGTGTCATTGTTGTTCGACTTTTTTTTTTAATTTCAAAGAGAAGTAAACATTTTTTAAATATTTCTTTGTTAACTTTTTTTTGAAAGAACTTCTTACGAAATGAAAGAACTAAGCAACAATGTTGTCGTAATTAAATAAATTAAAATAAATACAAATCAATAGTGTCAGTTACTTATTTTAGAATGGTCTCATGAACACAAAAATTGCATATAATAAGCATCCATTTTTATCTTTATTTCGTACTTATGATCTCTTGTGTGAAACTTAATGCTTTAGTTTCTGAGCAAAAATTTTGCACTAAAAATATTTTAAAAATGAGGAGCAAGTCATCAGCGTCGAAAACAAGTTTCAAATTTGCTAATTCTAAAGAGCTTGCTGTGGGCCACTTTTGAGCTCAAATTCTTATCTTTGAAAACTTGAAAAAAAAATATTTGAAATTCGAAAAAAAGTTCAAATGCTTCTACTCGAATCATCATCTTGTTCCGCTAAAAACGAACAACATTTAAGGCTTTCTGAAATCACAAAATGCGACTACCGCATTCTCGTTAATCAAAATTGTTGCCTAAGCCTTTATATAAAAACTCAAGTTTGCTGCTTAAGTCTTTCGTTTTGCATATTAGCAATGAATGTTCTACCTGTTAAATGACATTAGAAAACAAAATATATTTTTATTATAATTTTTATTTACATAAATAAAATGTCTTCTCTTATTTTTTCTAAATTAAAAGTTCAAGGCTACTGCTGTGCGTTACCATACACTATGTAAAAGAGTCACCACTAAATTCATATATCAATGTGTTTTTTTTTGAAGGCTTAAGGCTTTTGTGCAAACAAATTTATATGTCAAAATTGGAGCAATTGTTGCAGTTGTCTTTTACCACTGTTGTTGTTGTCGCTGTAACTGTTGTCGTTGTAGCAGTTGTGTGGCATGTGGCCTAAGGCCAACATTATTTATTAGCATTGTAAATAGTTGCAACTGTGTTTGGCAGTGATTTAATTTTTCGTTGTTATTAAATAGTCGTGACACGCCTACATTGCAATTGATATGAATCACATGGACAATTTATTTCAATACGAATTTTATTCCTTTTCACAGTTTTGTTGTTTTTTTTCCTTTTTCTTTGAGTTGAGTGAAATCTATTTTTATAGCCTTAAAGCACACATGGGCTGTTGCATATGAAATGCAAATCACAGGCGTGTCAAAACTATTGTCATTAGTTCGTTAGTGAAGTTGTTGTGCCAATAAGAATAAGAACAAAATTAACAAAAAAAAAAAAAAAAAAAAAATGCTGCAACAATTGCGTGATACAAATAAATAACCAAGATCTTGATATGCGTCAACACAAGAAAAAAAAATGGTTAATTGAAAAAATTGCATTATGAAATATTGCACAGTATTTAGAGCTCATTTTTCATTGACTCTCCAAAGACATGCAATCAATTTGACTGTGTGTGCATAACCATTAATTTGACTTAACACCTGCCGTGTCAAAATCTTTACAAAATTACAAGTTAACGACCAAACTACATGAAGTTCAGACGCAATTTGTCAAACTATAATGGTGATCCTTGCGTGCTGATCAAAGTTCTAACAAATTCAACACCACCAACATATTGTGTTGTTTCACATTAACGTCTATATAATTTTCTTTCTATATAGAGGCCAATAAGAATTAACGCCTTCCACTGCAGACAAAAGCAATCATCATAATGAGTCTCCTTTAAGGATTTCAATTCCAAAATCTGCGCATTTAACGTTGCCCACTTAACTTGTTTACAATAATAAATGCGCAGCCATGATCAGCGGAATTATCCTTGAAAGTATTAACCACAACATCATTCATTAAAACCTTTAATTATACGCTTGTCCAATTTGTGTGCATGAGTATGTGTGCATCTGCACACAGCTTCCTGTGAAGAAACGACCCTAATCAATAATTCATTTTCATCTTTGTTTTTCTATTTGCCAGGCAGCTTTCGGTTTCTTCTTTTATTCTTTCAAGTGTCGTCCTTTTCTATATATTCAAGTGCTAATTGTATGTTTTTATTTCTTGATAAAAGATTAGTTTGAATTCAACCGAAATTTTTACCTGTTTTCACACTCAAACCGCGCGACCCAATTTAAAGTACAGTAATTTTGACAGGAGTGTGTCTGACAGAAATACTTCAAGGTAAATGTGATCATAGTAAAATATGAGTTTTTGTATTATATCCCAATGTATTGTCTCCATAGACCTTGTACAATTTTGTTCCATAGTTCGAAATATATCGATTACATTGTAATAGTATCGAAAAAGGTAAACATTCATTCAAGGTCTCTGTCAAATGTGTTAAGTACTCCAGATTTCTCAGTACTTCAGTTTAGATAAGAGCTTTTTTTTTTGTTGCAAAACATTTTTATAATGGGTGCGCCATCTTAGTTCAGATGATCAATAGAAATATTGAGAACCTTGGACTTTTTGAAGCAAGAAATTCAGTTTGTATGGGAACATCCCAATTGCGGGATACTTACTGATTTCACTTAAGTTTTTTTTATTCTGCTCAGATACTTCAATTTTGTATTTAATGTCATATAAAAAAATGATTTCAAAATATCATTGCGTTCTCCTCAAAGCCGCATATGAACGGTTGTCCACTAGTAGGTTTTTAAATATATGGCTTGAAAAATTGTATTCAGTGCTATTTTTGGCTTATGCATTAACTGCAGATTGCTACCTTAAAACTTCTTACGAAAATCAATAACCATTAATATCCTGTTGCTGTTGATGAATACAAAATTCATATGAAAGAATTTTAATTAGTTAACATACAAGAAACCATCAAAATAACACCTCGTCAAAACAACAACAATCATAAATAAAAATGCAACTTAAAATTTCCATCATAAAACTCCCATACATCATGGTACAAAAATAAAATAGTTATTTGTTGTTGTTGCCGTGTAAAATTAAACAAACCCGCTGCACATTGCACTGAGCAAAACTGCACTGTGCACAACAAATCATAACTCATGTGCCTAACGAGCTGGCGGCAGTGGCGTCGTCGCATCCTGACCAAGCAAATCGAATCAACTTAAACTTAAGGTGTGTAAATTTAATGCATGAAAGTAAAGAAGAGAAGAAAGATGGAAGCAGCACTAAAAAAATTGATTATCACTTGAGGGCAGGAAAAAAATCAAAAATTATTACGCTGCGTTTTCGCTATAGGGATTTCTTCATAGCTTTCAAATCAACCAAAAATTTATACCATAATCAGTTTCGTCATCGTGACTACTGCGCTTTAAAAAAGCGGCCTCATTACTAGCTCGCATAGGGTATGAGCGCATTGATAAAAAAAGGAACTATTGAGTTTAAAGAAAGATTTTTGTATACTTTGTATCTTTGAGAAATTTGGTTATACTACATCATATAACTCTCTCAGTAAAGTGTTTTAAATATTTTACTTGTATTGGCCAAAAAGCTTCTTTGAAAGTGTAGCTTGTGTGCCGTATATCATTCAATTATCTTTACCTAAAGCGCATTTTTTTTGTTTTTATTAAAAGAGCAATATTGCTTACTTTACCCTATTAAAGTCGTATCCAACTGATCACCATTTTTTCCCACCTTCTCACAAAAGTGATGCGATTCCTGGAAATGATCCAAGCGCTGCCATAATCTGAATGCTTAATATTTTGTAGTCAATGCTATTGTTGTTGCTGCTTTCGCCAATACTTGGAATGTGCTCATAGGGGAGAATTCTAAGGAGTTGAAACAACAACGCTAAGGAATAGTAATAGAGTTAAAGCCCAAGAACAAGAAGCAGCAGGTTTACTTGATCTGTTGAACGTTTCGTGAATTTCAAATAGTGTGAATCAGCGTTTTTATTGTCTGTTTTATCGTTTTTGTTGTTGTTGCTGTTATTGTGTTGCTGCACATCAACCATCGCCATAGGATTTAAACGCCGACACCTGAGCAACACCTGAGAATTTGTGAAAACGTCTTGTAAACGGATGATCCCTGGCGGGTGTTGATTACGTGTATTGAGTACCGCTTGAATGTGTGTGTGCTTTTATTTGTATTTAGTTGTGTAGTCGTTTGACTTCATAAGAAGGATAGGCGCTGGCCTCGTTGCTGCCCCATCTTCATATTCATATTAGTGCTTAAATCAAAAATTTTGGTGTTTTTCTAAATATTTTAACTTGAAAATAGAGAATATCTAATAAAATACTCGCATAAATGAAATACAAAGTAATTGAGAACTACGCTCTCACAATCGTGTTCTAACAGCTCCACAGACAGAGCAGTATTATATAATAGATAGCCCATCAAATGATAATCAAAAACGCACAGCTTTTGAGCAAACAACAGTAAAAGTTATTACCCCAAGATATTTCTCATCAATAAAAAACAAAAAAAAAAACTCAACCAGATATATCTTATTTAAACTGCAGCCGGTTATAGAATTTGAACATTTTATTTATGGTTTTTATTTATTTAATTTTTTGCTCGCATATTGAAAAATTCCGATTCTTTCGTGTGCAAATAAAATTAATTAAACGCTTGAAATCGGAGAAAAAAATCGCTTTGCTCACAGCTAAAAAGATGAATTGCAGAAATGCAATTTAAGCGATGCAAGTGGCGATAATGAATAAACAGCGCATTCGGTATAGCGCGACGCTGCTGCTTTGGTTGAGATGCGGAATTGCAATGCGTCTGCGCAAATGCGAGCGTGCAGTTGGCTGATTTATGCGTTTCACACATAACCGATGGAAATTCGAGTATTCGTGGCCTTTTCGAGGTGCTAAGGTAGATGCTAATGTAAATTTACGTGTGGTGTCGAAATGATGAAGTTCGTCAAGCGAAAAAGCGTTAGGCGACAATTTGCACGATGTTGCCACTTTTTTTGAATTGCTCTTTTATGTTAAGAAATGCTCAGATTTGTATCTCCGGTCGTCATTAATTTTCTTAATATGGCAAAAATGACCACCAAGTGACTAACTACTCCCCTACTAAATATGAATTAATATCTACCTAATTTCGTTATATAGAATTTTTCAACAAACTCGCTCTCAAACTTTCCAAGAGCACAAGTGCTCAAAAAGCTGAAAAAATATTATGCATCTTTGAAAATGCCCGAATAAAAATCTGGCAGCCTTGTTCATAATGTCAGAACGTGAGAGACTTCTCTGTAGAAGGCGTTAGCAATCTATACAAACAATTGCGATCTGTTCGCATACTCGCTTACAGTTGCTCATGTAACAGCTTGCGCTTGTGCGTTTATCAGATGCTGCACGCAAAATACGCCATAGCGATAAATAAGAAAATTGTCATTCTCGCACCAAAAAAGTTGCTGACGGATGTTTAACGTATTACTTATTTCTGGCTCTATTCATGTGTTCAGTTTTGTTTAGTTGACAACACTTAATTGTAAATTCCCAGCAGGAATTCAAGTGAGTAGCGCTCTCAAGGCTTTTAGGCACCACATTTCAAATAATTGATATCAAAAACATGTCTTAAAATTGTTAACTCTACAATGTTTGGCATGCAGTAACTGGAATCGAAAAAAAAAATTGATATGTTCTTAGCTTAACTTTCACTCCAGTCGAATAGTGGTGGAAAGGGTAATAAAAAACTTAGGACAATTCAGGAAAAATGTGCATTTAAGAGTAATATATGCAAATGTTTGAAAACTTTAACTCTGGCATACTGATATTCTCACAATGAGCTCAAAATTGAAATCAAGTAGACAGTTCTTTAAGTGACCCTCTGGAAATATAGAATGCGATGCAGTGATATTGTACCTGATATATTTTTCGAGATAATGTCGATAATTACGAAAACGACCCATATTAATGTTCTAAGCATCATCAGAACTCAATATCTATCATACATATCTCATGAGAGAGGTATTTTTCAATGTTAAAACTATACACATAACACCAGTAAATGTTAATGTATTGCATACATTTGCCGCACAGTTCAAAAATTGTCAAAATTGGGACTTTCAATACACTATAAAAGTATCTATTGAAAAATGCTAACAAAGTGTACAACTTAAATGATAGATACCTCGTTTGAAAGGTATTTTTTATTGGGGCTTTGTCACTATCTCAAGATAAGTGATATAAATTGCGTAATTTCGGCATCCGATACCATACTCCTCAAAATAAACCTGTAAAATTAAAATAAAATTAAAAATGAATTGGAGTCTCTCGATATTGAATTTGTTACCAAGTACCATATGCATATCACAAGTACTCAGATTGGACCTTTCATCTTCCAATGCTTACAACTTAAATTTGGGTAATCTTTAATATTTTCGACCTCTATTTTTGAAAAAAGTGGTAAGAAACGGTTTCTTTTCCAGTTTCTTTCGCTACAGAGGCTAATCTACAGAATTGCATACTCAGATTATTATTTGAGCTCGCTGAGTATTGATATATTACATCATGCTAAATTATTCCTACTGGGTAACAATATGTTTTAAGTGCTTATATTTATGTTGCGTTGCCATCGATTTAACTTAAATTGAACAGATTTTTTTTTTAAATAAAAAAACTTGAAATTTATTGCATTCGTTGACATACCGAGTCGAATTTAATTTTGTAAAACAAAATGCAAATAAATTAAGGAGTTGTGTTAAATGTAACCAGCTGTTGCCACTTTATGTTTAACTGATGATGTTGCGATTAATCGGAAAAATCGCAAGATTTTCTTCTTTTTAGATTTGGTCACTTTGCAAATTCATTCTGAAAAGGAGTACATATAAGCCTCATACCACCTTATTGTCAGTTTGTAACCCTGATGCTCTATGGCAAAAAAAATTTAATATAAGCAATGATTTTTTTAGGCCAAATAAATTGTAAATTTTTGCTAACAAAAACAACGAAAATCAACAAATGTTACCTCGTGTGAAACTTATAAATTTTTTTGGCTATAACGATTTTCTCATTGTAAAGAAGGTATAAGAAACTACAGATATACAATACTTGAAAAGGTCAGTTCTTATACTTTACAAATTAAATATATCTGATGGGTATCAAAATAAAGTTTTAAGATGACACTAAACATTCTTGAACTTTTTTATAAAAGTAGCAGAACAAAACTAACTGACATACAAAGATATATCCACAAAGATTTTTTTTTTAAAATTCCTAATTGGAATTTTCCTCCAAATAACCATTTCAGAGGCAAATTTCTAAACTTTCGATAACTTCAAGAACTAAATCAAGAATCATGTTGCACATCTTTTCATTCTTTTTCAGTGTTTTCAGCTAGAATTACTCTGCCGCATAAAACCTTCAATAATTGGTTTAAAATTCCCACATTAAACTAAATGTCGGTACTATACTTCAACAAATAATATTGCAGTTCAAGCGTAACCACATATTTAAATAAATGTATAAATTACACAACTTGACGACCAGCGATTAAAAACCAATTGACTGCACTAATATGAAAAAAGAGCGAAAAAAAAACTAAGTAGGAGGAAAAATAACCAAGTTAACGAAAAACGCTCAGTGCTCGTACCAAGAGGCCAAACGAGTAGCTGCTGCCGCCGTTACGACTAAACTCACAAATAACCATTTAAAGATTTGTGGGCTGACAGGTGAAAATAATAGGCCAACACTTTAAATTATTAGCTAGTAAAGCGGGAAGAAGTAGCGTAAAGAGTTGTGTGGATTGGAATTTGCAGTACTCGCTCGTACCTATCAAACCATTGGGCTGCCAGCGAGGCAGACAAACGTTTGAAATTGTAGCTTCTGTATGCTAGCGTAGACTACTTATGAGCACATGGTAGTCACTCGTCGGCGGCGTCGTCGCCGTCGCCGTCGTCATCGTCGTTGTCGTCGTCATCATCGATTCACTTTTAAGGAGTGCACAAGGAGCTACAGTTAAGTGTTGCATTAATATTGCAAATTGTAACTGCGGCGGGGAGTAAAATTAATGGTGCAACATTTGATGGAAATTATAAAACGATTTGTTGCTACAATTTTATTTTGTGGTAAAGAGATTTCTTCGGGGTATGGAGGTGATTGATTTTTAAATATATGCATGTAGCTCTTTGTATGTATGTTAAAATTTGTAAGCCAGTTAGTAGAAGAATGGGCGTAATGAATTTTGGAACTGAAAAAGTTCGTTTGGTTGATGAAGTCGGCGAAAGTTTCTAAATTAATGCCAATTTGAATAAGAATTACGCTAATATCCGAATATTTAAAAAATCAGATCTGTCCGGAATGGTTTGATGTAAACTTTTAAAGTAAATTGCTGCGCTAATTATGAAAAACATAGTAGAAAAATCTAACACATACCGATTTCGAGATAAAGTAGTGTTCAGTTTTTAGCGATTAAATAAACTTACGTTCAATTAGTTTTGATATATTATATACCAAATGAACGCTTATAAAATTTTCAGTTTTTGCTGCTCAAGTTACATTCATATTGACTAAACAGCTTAGGCGTCATTGAATAGATTAAGATATTTGAGTTCTTTTCTGGAAAATTTAGGAAACTTTAAAAGAAAGTGCTTCAATCAAGATTGCTTTATGATTTATTTTTAAAGTAAACACTAAATAAATTATGGTTTATTTTAAAGTTTTCGTACCTACATATAACACACTGTACCAATACGAACAATTTTTGGACATACACCGTTCTTTATCAGAAGCTTGGGGCATCGTCCCCTAAATCAAAATTCAGTCCGCTTTTTTGAGAAAACTGTGCACTCAATTTTAATAACATAGGAAGCAAACCTTATGACAACGAAATATTCTTAGCATCTTCCTTATTTACAGACGAGTGATAAGGGGGGAGATTCCCCGTATGGAATAGTTTTAACAAATATGCGAAAGTGTGTGTGTCTGTTTGTCCTTACATTTTTAATGCTTAACTGAATTAAGCTAAATTTGGCATAGAGGTTTTATTAAGTTGGACACAGCATTACTAAAACAAAACACTTAAGCGCTATATCTTGGAACTTAGTAGCTAAAGTTGTCAAAGGTTTCACTCCTCAAAGTTAGAAACTGTAAGCCTATCCTGTTTTAACTTGAATTTATGAAAAGTAGCAGCTTATTGCACCATGTGATGTAAAACCGTCATCATTTTATTGCATACAGTCCTTTAAGACAGTCCTGAAATCTGTACGCATTTGCTCTTCATTGCCGAAACTCTGTACTCCGTCTAATAGAGAGGCGACGGCAAAGCTACTTCAACTAAAGAACTTTCACCTCTACAGTTACGTGCTCAACATCGCTTCCACCAAATGTTAACCATCTGTTGCCCAACATGAATTATGTCCATTGATTGACAGTTTCCTCAATTCTATAACTTCTGGCTGAAGCACAAATGGAGTCAAGTGTTGTATTATCAAAAGCCAAAAAAATCTCTATTGTGTATTTCCCTGCAAGAGCTGATTCAAAGGAGAGGCAGTTTACGACTGTTCAGTTGACTTCCAACACATATATATTTTTCAAAAATACGCCTCAAACTCTTAAGTAAGAATGCACAAAGTGTGTGTTTAAAAATGTAATACAGGGTCAAAGGTCATGAAAGCCGTTTGTCGTCAATACCTCGTAAGCTATTGGTACTATGCAATTGCGCTGGCATAACTGTATCTGAGGGCGAATACTTTGAAGAGAACAAAATGAAGTTGGCGAAAATATTAAGAATCTTTGAGAAAAACGAAAATTCCTGTTATTTTTTTAATCAAACCTCATATTTTCGCGATTTACTCCAATTTTATCAGCCGTATATCTCGAGATCTATTGGCCATATGAAAATTTTGTACAGCACTTTTTTTGTGTGAAATTAGCTATGGAGCAATTTTTAAATAACTTAAATGCCGTGCAACCAAACGTGCAACCAAACGTGCAACCATTACGAGATATTTGCAAAAATCGATTTGCTTAACCCTTGACCTTGAATAACTTTTTTAGCGTAAGCGGTATTGATGAGAACTTTTTACACTTTAATAATGACGCCAAACTTAAGTTCCATGCAAAAGTCCATCTTGCTCAAAACTCTTCCGCAAACTTCTTCTAATTGTCCTGGGCTATTACTTCGCAGTATTAAAATGGGCAACTTTTTCATTCATGATTTTAATTTCTTAAGAACTTAAACTCAAATGCGTTTCCTTACACCAAAAGGTAATGTCATAGAATTTCTCAATATCTTCCCTTTATAAAGATAGTGGAATCCTTTGTATTGTCTCAAAGTACTTTATAAATCGAAGAAATTTTCTACTATCAGCTATTAGACAAATGTAGCAACAAGCTTTTATTAACATTTCGATTGTGATGCATAGCTTAACGACGCTTGGATTATGAATAATGGCGCCCCCACTTTACAAAATGGGTATAGAAGTACAAAATAGTTTTCCCAATATGCACTTAGTACTTGGCCAGCATTACCATTATACACTCATGAACATGCCCTTCTTAACCTGAAAACTGTTGGTTTTTCTTCTTCTTCTTCTCTTTAACTCCCTTTGTTTATGCTCGCAAATGAGCGTGAGAAGTTTTCATCATAAGTTTAAAGGTAAACGTAGCCAAGGCCTTACAGTAGAAGCAAGAACACAAAAAATCAATAAGGACCAAAACCCACTTGACTGCATCCATGTTTAGAATAGCAACAACAACAACAACAACAACAACAGCAAGAAGTGAAAACAATCTCTTCGTAGTAGTTGCTCAACTGTTGACTTGCGGTTGAGCACACACTTGGCGCACCTGAGAATGTTGATAGCCCCCAAAGAACGATGGATGAAAATGGTCAACAAAACATTAGCGCATGTAACGCAGCTTCCAAGTAACAATGCGTCTTTTAGCAGGGGATATGAGAATGAATTAAACAAAAAAAAAAAAGAGCACTAACAACAAATGAGAAACCCTTTTTTTCTCACTACAACAACAACAACAAACAATAGTAAAAAAACCAAGCAATTCCCATTTAAGTGTTTGAGTCGTGACAAAATCAATGTTGTTGTCCTTTGTCGCAGTCAATAAGCGGCAGCGACATACGAGAATCCAAGTCGAGAGTACATACTACATGGAGGCCTTAAAAAATCTGAATTGCATTGAACACTTGGTATCGGTGCGGCGACAATGGGGACAGTGATTCATGGTTTATTAAGCGAATTATGCCGCGAAGCATAGAGTGGTAAAAAACGCAGCTGCACGTGTTTGAATAGTTGATAACCATAATGATGACCACGGAGATGACGATGGTGATGATGATGATGCTGAAGAAGCATCTTCTACTACCATTGCTGTCGTATTTGTATGCCCTAAGGGCATCTCCCTTTCCTTTTTTTAATTCATGATATTCATTGGCAAATGTAATTCATGACAATTGATTATTTAACATGCATCAAGCGAACGACAAAGAATGCGTGAACGAACTGCACTGCCCGTCTACGGTGTGAAGGCATTGCAATCGAAAAGGCAGCAAAAAGTCAAAATGACCTTGGAACTAGAAAAGAAAATGTTGCCAGTGAGCATCACATCGTCATATAATGATGTGAAGAGCGCCAAAGTCTTACAAGTGCAAAGAAGTTGTGGCCTTTGCATAATTTAATGCCTTTCTTTGTGATACCGTAGCCTTTTGAGTTAGTCGTTATTGATTTAATTGGCTTTGGTTCAACACTAGTAAACTTGTTTCTAGTTTCGGTGAACAGTTAGAGTTCTTAGAGCCCGATATATCAACCAAACTCAACATAACATTATGGCGAACAAAAATAAATTCTGAAGAGAAACATGCCTTTGCCTTGTAAATAGCGGAAGTTGAATGATTTTTGTTAGGAAAAATCCAGGATATCTGGCTCAAAGTTGCCACTCTTTGACCATCAAAGGTGCTACAAAGAGTTTTCTATTTTCAATATAATTCCTTAACTTCACATGAGCGTCTATGAAAAACTTGAAAGAGATGAAAGTTCACACATTGTTTGATAAAACGCCTCATTTGTAAGTCTTATCTTTGGAGAGGCCAAAAAATTAAACATTAGCTAGAAGTGGGCGTGGGCGCGGGTATGAGCGTGTCAGTCTTATCTTCACTCACATTTTGGGAAATCAAGTTAAATTGTTAATACGTAAGTAAGAGAAAAGCATTTATTGAATATATAAAGGATAATAAATTTTTTTAAAGTTTTTTAACATTTTTGTAGCCAGATCTGTGTTAATAACTTTCTCAATATATCGTTTAGATCACCGCCTTAAGCAAACTCTTTTAGAATCCTCTTATTTCATCCAATATGTAGGTGCACCAAATGAAGTGCTGACTCTTCTTACTCTTAAATGTTGCAGAAAATTGGGCCAGGAGTTCATTTGGTTAAAACTTCGCCGTGAAATCGTAATGCATGTTCCGAAATAAAGATCTATTTTTGAAACTTCAAAATCTCATAGCAATAACGTTTTAAAAGAAGTTTCGATATTTTTTATGAAAACTAGGAAACGAAAATTTCGAAACAAAAAAAATGCAATATGGCCGGTTATTTGCGGAGTTATAAGCATTTAAAAAAAGAAAGTTTCCAAAAGCTTATATCTCTTATATGGCTTGATAAAAAAAATTATTAAGAATAAAATCTCTCAACCAGTAATAAAGACGGAAAAAATTTTAAAAAAAAATTAGATCTTCAAAAACAAAATTGTGTCCGATTTGGCGCAAATTTCCTCATATGCATTCAAAGTGTCAGACAAATTTTTGATTTTTTTCAATACTTTTCAAAACTATTCGGATTTTTTCGAACTCTTTGATTTTTTCGATGCTCTTCAATACAATTCGATAGTTTTGGAATATTTCGAAACTACTCGATACTATTCGATACTCTCGATACTTTTCATAAGTTTCTTCTTTCAACGTTCACCGATAGCTTTCGACTCTTATCAACTTTTTCGATGTATTTTGACAATTTCGACTTTCCGATAGCTTTTTGACTTCTATCGATTCGATACTTTGCGGTAAATTTCGACTTTTCACGATGATTTTCGATAGTTTTCGGCTATTGTCGTCTTTTCGATGTTTTTCAATCAACTTCATCAAAATTTTGCATAAATTTCGATACTTTTTGATTTTTAAGATGATCCTCAAATAATGCTCGATCACTTCGAATTTCAATTCGCTTCATTTTGATCTGATTTCTATTTATATTTTAGTATAAGGTCAAGTTCCACATCTGATGTGTTTTTTCCCCGATTTTTAATGTCATCGAAATGTTGAAAATGGATACTTCTAAATAAATAATAATATCCAAAAAAGTTTCCGACCTATAAGAATAAAGTCCAAAATGATTATACTTTTTTACCAAAAAAATAGAAGTCACTTTATAACGAGTATTCAGTGATTTTTGTTTAAAATATTCATATCCGCTACGGTACCTGAAATTAAACAATCTTTGTGCTTTGATTAAGAGAATATATTTCAAGCTGTATTATAAAACTAATTTGCTTTTTAATATGTATATTCGTAGTATATACCAATAATTTTCCTTACTGTCATTTTGTACCCAAACCAACTTGCTGCTGTTGTTTTTTTCAACATTTCATAGCCCTTACAGCAACCAATTAAGTAAAATTGGTCATATTTTCCATATAAGACTTTATACACCGCATGACATGGTACACCACAAAACGAATATATCAGCAATAATCCTTTTGGCAACATTCCACACACCAAGCCAACAAGTTGTATTCTTACCACTGCCATTTTTGGTCACTAAAGTCGTTACTTCTTTTGAACGCAATGGAAAGACCGCTGTCTCCTTCATTATTGTGGCTCCTTGTCGTGACCACAAATGGGGAAAGTAAAAGTCAATTGGATTGGTTAGGAATAACTTGGTTAAATCGCCACCGCAGCGCGGCAGCTTACCACAATTCGCAGAACATTAGACTAAGAATTTTCACATTAAATGCGACGACGTTTGTTATTCCCATTGGTTTTCATTTGGCTTCAACTGCAGCTGGAGCTACAGTCTGAAGATTACGTTATGGCTGGAAATTGTAATTCTAGTTAACGTTGTGGCGGTTGTTAGTTAAGTTGTTAGAGCTGCTTCTGCTATTGCCAAACATGCTTAAGTTTCTAATTCCAAATTCAGTAAACGTCGTCATTTCCCAGACGGTGAGGACAACGACCACGACATCCACTGACATTAATCAGCCGCATCATCAGCTGCTGCGGTGAGGTTCATTAGAGCTACTAGGTACTATTGAGCTGCCTGACATTTTAACGTTGTGGTGCCAGATTTTCAATTTTAGATATTCAAAATTTCTATAAGAACTCTCAATCCATTGGTTAAGCTTTAAAGTGGTAAAGTTTTCAAAACATGAACAAGGTCAAATTGTAAGTAAAGTCTTTAAGTTTTCGATTTTTAAGATCAAATTTCCACCATTTTTTGAGTCTTTTTTTTGGTAATGAAAACTCACCGGTAAAGCAACAAAACCTTTCAATCCGACAGCACTGCGTTTGCCAGGTACGAACACACGTACATATAATGAACGTAAGCCTATGTATGACAAAAACGACAGCAACCACAACGTGGATGATTCTAATCATATACCACAAGCTGTCTAGCTGAAAGTTCGGTATCCATAGGTACCAACTTAATTGGGTAGCGCATAGAGCCATGCATAATTTCTGCAACAAATGCGATCGTTTCAGTGATTGGTGGAGCCTCTAAGTTCAATTGTTGTTAAAATATGAGTATTTGGCAGCAGTGTCGGTGGCGTTGGAAGCTCGCAACTGGGAGCTACCACTGATGAAGTCGCAGCGGGAGTGCAAGTGACTGCTTAAGAAGTTTATGTTTATCATTTAGTTTTCAGCTGTCGTCAGTTTTGAGGTAGAAGACGGTAGACAATCTGCGATCTTTACCATTAGCTTAGTGGTAGACATGCGAAATGGGTCTGAAACAAGCCCTTACACATTTCATGAGTATAAGTATGTAATCAAGGATTTTTTTTCCGTACATAGAACATCGTATTCTTGAAAGTATTTTGGTTGCTTAGAGATGGATATTGGTATTTAGAAGAAATAAAAATAAAAGCCAAAAGTTCTTTCGACTAAAAATAAAATAAATTTATTGGACTAGTCGACAAAATAAAAACAAAAGTAGTGCAAGCATTCGGGGTGTGACGTGAGTACGTGATGGTGTTTCGATGTGTCTTGTATTTTGGTCGCTAATTACTAAAAGTCTATAAGAGTCGAAAGATATCGAATGGTATTGATATGATATGCGTTAAAGATAAAGATTCGCATCGTTATCAAAAAGTCGATGAAAGTTCATAAGGTTTGGAAGTATCGAAACGTTTGGAAAGGTACCGAAGATTTGAATAGTATATGATAACAATGAAAGTTATTATTCCCATCATCTATTTCTTTAATCACCATACTCTCAAACAGAGATGATATTTTCAGAATTATGGCAGGTGTCATGCCCACTTTTTTAAACAAGTTCTTATCGAGATGGTGCTTCACTATGACACAGTTCCTCAACAATTTTTTTTTATGTTATCATTCTTTTATTTTTCAATTGTTCGTGTTCCAGGGTCATAGGCTTTATAATTTGATTTTTCTCCTGAACCTGCATCATTATAAGATTCATAATAATGCTGACAAAAACTGAGCACTTAGTCTCATTCTACTCATGTTATTAAAGTCAGAAACCCTTTGTTTTTAAATCTCATTTATCGTTTTCTTAAAAATAGGTCGGAAACCGAAAAGTATTAAACTACAACCATTGATTATAAAAAAGGTAAGAGAGGTCTCAGCTACTAACTATATGTACCTCACTCGAATGGTCTCAATTAGTACTGAAACATTTGCAGGTAAAGAGCCTACAACTCAAAATATGTAGAAATATATCCCTAGTCCAACCAAATTTGCTGTCATTAGCAAATATTAGCGGCTACCTGAATATCGAACGCATTTGCTCTCACTTTAAAGATTATTTTTTTTAGTACAACAACTTCAAGCGAACCAAAAACCCTCAACTAAGCCCAATGCAAATTGAAAATTTCAGAAATTGTTGGTATTTCTAGCATTATACTTTTTCACTGAGAAATCGACTCTGCAAAAGTTATATGAGAGGCCTCCTATGTCAAATTCTATTCTCAAGCTAACTTATGCTCAAAAAAGTGGGCAAATGATGATATAGAATATGAATACCAATGTGTGGTATACGAATAGAAAGGTAGTTTTCTCAGCACTATTATATTCACTAAAAGACAAATTCCATATGTTGTATGTAAGAGGCGTCACATTTAATGAAACAAATTGCTGAGTAAAAGTTGCAGTATAGAGTAAGAGAGAGTAATGAGATACACATCGGAAGCGTTGAAGATCCTTTTACATTTTTACAAGATCAAATCTTAATTACTTGGTATTTTTCGTACATAATTGGGAAAAAAGCGGTCAATTTGTCTTACCATAAAAAACTACTTTAAAATCAAACTTAATACCTACGCCAATATATAATTAAAGTTAAGTCGATTAAAAACCAATGAAAATGCCGCTGCTTCTCTATAAGATTCCTTAACTTTTTAATTACATTATGTATTTTTTTTACGAAAATTTAATAAATATTTTAATGCTATCATTTGCAGACCACAATAAATTTGCAATAAACTTTAAATTTTTTTGTTGTTTATTTTTCGAATAAATATTTTGAATGGGCTGTGTGCTGCACTGCACGCCTTGATAAAAGTCAAACCCATAAAATTTCATCATAAAAATCCAATTTTCATAGCAAACGAGAGATAAATGCGTGGGGTTTTTTTTTCTTAACTACAAATGAGAAATTTTATTCCTCACTCCTGTTGTTGTTGCCAATTTAAAGGCCATAATGTTGAAGTTTCTTTTTTTGCAATTTTTGTAATTTTTACCTTATTTATGCATAAATAAACACGTGCATCCGTTATTGAGTGGCGCATTTTTAATTTAGCTACGGTATGACGCCACACAATGGGTCGGAAATGTTGCAAAAATGAGAAATATTAAAAAAAAATAGTTTTTAAGAAATCTTCTAAAAATTTTTGTTTTTAGAAACTTTAATTGTTTTTAGTAGACTGCTATTATTAATTCAATATTTTCACAAATCGGTCAATGCTCTTTTAACAAACATGACAGAGACAACAAATGAAAGAATTTAACCTGGCAATGTTTCGGCTATTACTATTATTATATATATATTGAGTAATGCATGAGGTGCTATTGTCCAAATGCAAACTAAATATTTGTTTTAATTTAAAAGTAATTCCAATTTATTTTTTTACAATATTTTTTCTCTTTAAAATTTTTATAAAATTTTCTTAAACAATTTTTTGAGAACTAACAAAAAGTTATATATTTAAAATTCAATAATTCAAAAGCGACAAAGTATTTTATTTTTTGTACAGTATTTCGTTAGTGTGTTGTAGTGAATGTGTATGTGTAACTATGCAGACACTACATATGCATAGTCTCAACAGACCAGTTTTTGGTTAGTTTGCACAAGGATTTGAGCACCGACCATTCCATGAATTATGTTTGGATAGCCGCTCTTAATACTTTAGCCATGAGGAGTGTTCTCCATGAGGTGTACAAAATGTAGTTTTAATGTATTACATTTAGCACACAATGCGCCACCTGTCATCTCTTATAATGATTTCTTGTTTGACATAGCTTTGTTAAACCGTTGGATCATAGTCTTGCTCTGATGAGCTTTTTCGTATATTTGTGACTTATCACCACTTATATAGCCTCATTATAGACCATTATTTTTAACTCAAAAATAGTGTCCGTAATTTATTTATTTCTTTCAATTAATTTATGTAGAGGGAATGCTTTTGAAAACTGTACAGATACTGGAAAAAGATTTCACATGGATTTGCTTTATGAAAATTTTATGTGATTTTGAAAGTTTTTTTTTAATTAACACGAATATAGGCTCAGAACTTACTTATCACGTCAAGATTTTACGAAACAAGACATTAAGAAAACATTAAGGCATTAAGAAAAATTTCAAATATTTCTAAGAAAAACAGCGTGATAAAGCAAATTGAAGGTTGTATTTTTTCCTTTGTAGTGTAGATATTCAAGGTCAAAGATTGAAGTATTTTAAGGAAAATAACTTTTTGGTTTGAATTTTGTAAATTACTAAGAAATAAGTATTGTCAAATGAGCTTCAATTATTTCTATTGGAAATTGAACGTTCTACAAAAAAGGTCTCACATGGTTAATCAATTACTCTAACCATTTAGCAAATATTTGCAGTAGAATCCCAATGCCTTATTGATTTTAATAGTTTTTCAATAAATATCTTTCAAATGGTAAGATTAATGAAAAAACTGTTTGAGATAATTTTTGTAGAACGTTTAATTTTCTATAAATATTGACAATGCAACTGGTTTAACAATCTATTGGTGATAAGATATGACCATTTTTATATGAGACTAAATTAAAAATGGAAAACTATGATGAGCATAATCTTCCCGTTAATATTAAGAGCTCAGATTTGGTATGTACTTTCTAGAGGTACCTAGGAACTAAGTAGTTTTCGTGTGTCGGATCCAAAAAAAAAAAAATATTTGATTTTTTTGACCCACCCTAATACATACATATATCAAAGGATAATCTATATTCTTAAATTTGCGATATTAGTGAAGCTTCCAGCGCTTCGAGTTTCGGCGCTATTTTTTTCTCGAAAATAGCAAGAAACGCAAATTTGTAGGGGTTTGAACCCCATTTTCCTCTAAAACAAGACATGTTAAGTATTTTCTAAATTCAAATGAGTCTTAACCGTCAAAATGCACTTGGGACTCACCATATCACTTCCATTAAGCAGAGTGAAAATTAAGAATTGCAGAGCTGTATTTTCAATAGAAATCAACGTTCTGGTCTACAGTGCGACGTGCTCAAATGCAAAAAAAAAATCTTACTGCTTCTCACAAGTTGAAACGTTGAAACGTTAAAATGCGTTAGATTATGTAGGAGTGTAGTATTTTCTGCTTACGCTAAGTTGGCGCCCAACTTAAAGTAGTTTGAATTTTAGCAGCTTGTTAGCATTTTGAAAATATTAATAAAATATTTTTTAAGTTGCAGATGTGCGACATTCGTTTGTTGTTTGAAAAATTCAGCTAAGTTTTTGACTAACTTTTTAAAGAATTTTTGATTTATGTCTGCATATGCGATTAATTTTTACTTGAAATCGATTTTTTATGCTCATAATAACTATATTTAATACATAGCCTGATGTTGAGTTTTGCCTGAGGTGCGTCTTGTTAGCCTTCAATGGGATGTTGAGTTAAAGTTGACATGATTTCAATTTAGTTAGTTTGGTATGTTACCGTAAATGTGATACACGATATGTCGTTGGAAATAGATAAATTCCATATTATAATTTTTAAGTTTAAAGATTTGAATTTGAAAAAATATAATTATTTAAAAAGTTGTTACTATAACTCATATTCTGAAAATTCCTAAGCTTAAATTTTGCAAAAAATATTTCTGGAAACTTAAAGATATGTTTGAACCGAAAAAAAATATTAAAAATTCAACTGATACTAATACCAAATAATATTCGAAACCCACCCATGGCAACTATAAGATTTTACATAACACTCTGATTGCTAAGATTTGTAGTACTCAGAAATACATTTAAAATGATGTATAATTATTTTAGCTGAAAATATAATTTGCATTTTTCTATTCTCAAGGTCTTAGCATTTGGGCAATCACAGCCTTTTTCGAACATTGTTTTAAAAAAAACCTCGTCAAAAAACTTTTAAAACTTACGGATTATTGTTCGGCATACATTTAGAAGTTTTTGAGAAAAACTTTTTTTTTTGAGATTCTTTATTTTACTGATTCTTGATTTGGACGCATTTTCTTAAAAAGAAAATAAATAAGTTCCTCTTTTGATAATAACATAAAGTTACAAGCTTTTGTTTAGATAAAATTCCAACATTTTGTCAAGAAAACTAATGGATGTTCGAGACTAATGTGAGATTTTACAATTGCAATTCTTGCTCTACAACTTAAATATGATTTTAACATAAGACGGTTAAAAACTATCATAAAAATCTCTTGTTGATTCAAATAGCTACCTGCTTTTACGGTAATGAGTTATCTTATCGGATTATCTAAAACTTTTAATGCGAACTTTATTGCTATTTTCTCAAAGCTTAACCATCTTTATTAAAGTTCATAAAGTAATATATGACTTAAGTGGTAACTATGAATGTTAATTATAGTTTTTGATTGGCTTTCAGTAATAAAATTAGTTATTCAATAAAAAATTGAATTAAACTCAATAAACTGTGATATGGTGGTCTAAAGTTGCCAGCCTTCTTGCAAAGTGCACTGAACCTAAAGCAAAATGCTCTTTTTGCTTTGCCAATACTGAGGCCTTTGATTTTACATTCGTACCACAAATTCAAATTAGAAACCGCAAAGGCTTTTCACAGCAATGATAAGCAATTTACTTATTCATTGACAAAGAGAGTGTTTATTTTAGATTTTATTATCCAAGCAACCATTCGAGGTACTACAATTCGTAAGTTCTCACGCTTTGTTGGCAACCATTCAGAGTTTTGTTCTCTGTAAAAATTGTAGTCTACAGAACAGCGCAGCCTTTGTGGAAGCAACAAGCTGTCAACACAGATGCGTAACAACTCACATGATGTTAGGTTAAAACTGAGTTGTAGTGAATACAGTAGCGTACCTAGGGGGAGGGCGTGCTGAAGGAGTTGTCGCCCCGCGCGCAACGCTTGAGGGGTGGCAAAATGGTCGTGAAATATCTCTCATTTTGATATGATTTTTGAAAGTCAAAAGTAATGAACCATTTTTTTATTTAGTAAATGAAAATAGTTGGATATGGTATGTGTCCAACTATTGCAGGTGGAGATAATGGAATTTATTTATTTCAGTTAAGTCGTCGGCTAAGCAAGAAATGAGGCTGTTAACATTAGCGCTGAGGTAGTATAGCGGGCATATGGGGTCATCCCCATATAATTTTGGCCATTTCATAAATATCACATTTTGAAATTCGTTCAGATTCGGCCTACTTATACTTCAAGAAGGTGTGAATGTAAACACCGAATTTTCATTTTGTATGTGGCTTAGTTGACAAGTTATGACCTTCTTATAAATCGATTCGTACCAATTACGGACATTTTTATGATTTTTACTTTAATTTCATATATAGCGCTATCAGGCTGGAGTAAGAAGTCTGGGTGTAAAATTGTCGCTCTGAATATTGTTACATCGAAAAACTAATTCATATTTCATTGAAAACAAATTGCATTACGATTTCACACAAATAAAAATATCATCTTTATTGTGGCTTTTGCTTTATAAGTAATGAATTTATTGTTTTTTTTTTTGCGCAGAAATTGCGAACTTCATTAATTCTCGCCGTTCCCACAAGATCACACAAAACATTGAATGAAAAGATCACAAATAAAAACCTTTGTAGAGCAAAACGTACCGGCAACTCAAGTGTTTCTCACTAACATCTGTAACATCATGGGCTTTGTTAGCTAATAAAGTAAAGAATTAGAAGTCTTTTTACTTCGACGAGTTTGTTGTTTGCTCAAAATATATCCCATCATCCATTGAATGAAAGCATTCATTGAATTCTGTAAGATCCACAGAATCCACTTGCTCTAAAGAAATGATGGCTATTGTTCGATTTGTTAGACAACAAATTGTATGCGGGCAACAATAAAAACAGGAAATCCTCATTGACAAAAAGGATGGAGGCCACATATGGAAGGTGTCTCCCTATTCATTTGTTTGTTTATTTATGAGTTGTGTGTGAGAAAGCCAATGATGTTTAATTGAGATGTTAAGTAGATCAAGTCTTAAGTTGTTATTTTTTTACGGTTGAATAACAAATATTGAGTCTGATGTAGCTCGCTACTGTTTTGTGGATACATTAATTGTTGCGTGTGATATTCGACACTCTACTGCGGTATGGCATGAACTTGACGATGTTTCGTTGAGAAATGTTTTAGAAATTGTCTAGATTGTTTAAAGAAAATTTGAGACTTTGCATGAAGGAGATTTATTTTACTACTGATGTTAAGGTCAGATTATAACTTGAAATATCAGAGATGCAAATGAACTTATGTATATGTTACCGGCCAAACTATTTTTTATGATAAACTAGTTTTTCTTAGGCCAAACTAGTCCACCCGAAGCGTGCTAGGATAAATCAGTTTAGCTTAGGATAAACTTGGGTTATTATTTACTTTAGCGGCCTCACTCCCGATTTTCTTGAAATTTTAATATGTTAAGTTATGTATGTTAAGTGGGCGGTCTTCGGCCACGATTCACTCTTCTTCTTCTTCTTCTTCGAAGACCGCAGCATATTAATTTTAGGGGCACTAGATTTTTCCGAATATATTTAATCTTTTCTCTTCGAAACCCTCTTTGAATTATATCGATATCTTTTCATTCTTCGAGATATCGCTAATTTAAATTTTTCAGTTATCCTACCGCAATGGAACTTATGTAGAATTGTGTAATTAACAAAATTTCGGAGAAAAATAATAAAACAAATTATGGAGGCTAGTCTCAACCAGTACCAAAAGAAAAACAAATACAAAAAATCAGAGATGCAATAGCAAAATTGTGCCCGATTTGGCATGGAATGCCCCATACACACAGCCAGAAAAATAAAAAAGAAAATAATATATGTCTAAAAAAATAGAATTTGTCATCTAAAATTTGCACGGTATTAATTTTATATAGATACATATGTATATCATTGATAGTATTCAGCTTAAGTCTACGTCTGCCTTCGAGAAATCAGCATTGAAATCATCTGTCTCCTCTATTTCTGTTTTTTAAAAAAGAAAATGAACCAGTCAGTCCAGAGGCAGACGCGATAAAATGATTTAGTACTCATTTTATTTACACGTAATATGCAGCGTTAACTAAGTGACAGAGATTATATCTCTCGTTTCTTATGACATAATTTTTATGATTATCTTAAGCTGCCTGGCGATAAAATCTCTTAAGCTTGATTGTATCAAAAAATTTAATGATTCTTAAAGCAACAAAAATGTCTGCCTCTTACATTTACCTGTTTTTGAGTATTACACATTCCTTAAAATCAAAGCCAGACGCAATGAAATTGTTTATGTTTCATAATTTCAAATGGCTCTCAGTTATTAACGTAGAGACAACGCAATGTCGGATATTGTTCGTATTATTGATATTACTTAGAACTTCATGAGCCATGGGATTCAATGGGACTATTTTGACTGAAAGAAGATATCAATACCGTTTGATATAGAAACCAACCTTACACAAATCAGACAGCCTATATCTTTAACCAAAATAGACTTGACGACGAGACGTAACGAGACGTAACGAGTAAATTCGATTATATGGATATGGAAGCAATGTTCATAACCAAAATGAACGTACTCAACTGATCGAAAGTGAAGGAAATATTTTGACGAGACGTGTTGTATCGTAAGAACCGAACTTGAAACCGTCACTAATCGTCGTCATAACAGCTGCTTCGGTTCGTTGGCTAGCGTAACATTTTGGGTTAAATGTCAAAACACACGTTCATTTTTTTGCTATTGTCTCGTCACTTCCATTTTGGTTAAGGATTCTGTTGTCCCATTTCGTCTTATCCCTTCACTCGTCCATGGTAAAATAATACGTGGACCGTTTATGGGGTAATATTGTACCCCAGTATATTTATATGGGAAAATTCTGAATCAAAATGTAAATTAAAATAATTTATTCCTTTTTTTAAAAAAAATACTCGAAAAAGTACAAAATGAGATAAAATATAATTTCTGTTAGTGACAGTGGCGAACGAGAACGTACTCTCTTCACTGTTTGGATGTGTTTGAAATTCTGCGTTGAATTCTGCTTGGGGTACAAATGTACCCCGAGGACGGGTGTAAGGATAATTTTGTCAGAGCATCGCACATAGGAAATGATATAGTAAGCTAAAGTTCGGAACAAAGTGGAACAACATATAGAAATTAGAAATGGATCGCAATAGCTATAAAAATTTTTTTAAGTCCATACGATCTTATTGAGTTTATTGAATACAAGCAGTAGTAATTATAATGTTAATGTTTTTTCCAATGTAGGTTACCTATCTTGTAGTTAAAGCTATCGATAGTAACGTTTTGTCTTAAGCAATAGGTAAATGATATTCCTTCGCACCTGATATTCCTTTGCTGGTCACCATTTTGACTACTTAGTTTCACCTAATCGTAATACTTTACAATGGTGTTGTATGTAGATCTTAGTATCAGCTGCATACATTAGTAGATGATTAGAGTTGCAATATATAGTCTCTTTATGCTAATTTACCAAAAGCGTAACTCAAATGACCACAAACCAGCAGCACCTGAAGCCATCAACAAATGTTTTCTTTCCAAATTACAAATGTTACAACCACTTCATTATGAAAAACTGTCGCTCATGGCTATAAATTAATAAGAATCACGAAAACAAATTGCACTCATCGCTGATGTGTACAAACGTACGATTGTACATTCACCATACCATACCAAACCACACCACACCACTTAGAGATCAACAACGACAACATATTGCTGCCACTTGTACTGCATTATTAAGGCTAAATGGTAAGCAATTTACACCCGGTGCTCGTCAATAAAACTCTGTCGTAATGTTTAAAGCTAAAGAAATAGCCCACTGAGCACAAAGGCAAAGGTGCAGTCGCAAGCAGCCACATGAGTCATGGTGCAACCCAATCTTTGCTGCAATTGAAGCTGTTGATAATATTGTTCTCTGGTGGATGCCCCCCGTTTGACTCTTGGTCAATTGAGATTGAAATTGCTTGCATGAACGTAGCGGCGGCGCACACCAGTCCAGTTAATTTAATTTGAACGTCACGTTGGCAACACTGGTAAATGCACTGCTCGCTCTCCGATTGTTGGATCTGCGCGAGCGCGTTTTAAATTACTTCTTTCGAGGTCATGGGAAAATGCAGTTCGTGTTGTTGTTGCTGCTGCTGCCGTTATTGTCTTTGATATTTGGTTGAACCTTTATTTATCGGTTGTCAGTTCAAAAGTTATATGCAAATTTTGTATTTCTTTTTGAACGAAAAGATCAACGCTGAAATTTAATCCATGAAATTGAGATCTCAATTTGGTCAAATTATTTCTGTCTGTCTGTCCGTTTGTCTCTTGTCTTCTTGTCAGCAAGCACAAAAAAAATATTAATGGCAGCAAATGGTCAGGTTTTTCATATTTTTTTGTTTTATGTTATTTTTGTTTTTTGGAATAAAGTTTTTTACTGAAAATTGTGCAAGTCAATTGACACAATCGAGTTTCACCATCATGATATTTTGATACTTTAACGGAGCTCAGATTGAATTGGTTTTTAATTTGTTTAAATTATATGTTTAAATGTTGAAGAAAATTTCAAGAAATCAATGATGTCGAAATTTGAAAAATCGATTGGTGCTACTACCACAGTTATTTTAGGTCTATAAATTGTCTAGCAAAATAAAGCATTTTTTCTTAATTTACCGCTTTAATTTGCTGTTGTAAACTGCTTATTGGAAATGAAGATATAAATAGAGCACATAAATAATTAATAAAATAAGAAGTTTCGCGGTCAAAGTTTCCGAAATTTCTTTGTTGCTTTTTGCTAAAATCTTGTTTCCAGAGGCTCAGAGGTCAAACATTTCATAAAACTGCGTCAGAAAACAGCCTCCACAATCCATATTTATGGTCAGTGGTGTCCACTACCACAAGCAAATGCGCTCTTACGATAAGCATGTGTTGATGATTCCTTATACGTGCACGCATTTTACGCTTCTTCTCAAACTCTCGAAAGAGAAGCCTTTACAGAGCTAAGGAGCATTGTCATTTGCAAAGAATAATTTCAATATAAAGGTGCAATGGAGGCTATAATTTTAAACAGGCTCAAATAAACAGCTGATTTTTGATATCAAGTAACAAGTATTGACATTTTCAATTATAAACCGCCTAAGATCGATTCAGATCAGTAGAATTTGACGTCCACTTTTGGTCATGAGAATTTGATATCCACTTTTGATAACCGAACGACGACGACAATGCCATGACCAATGAATATGATTTGGATCCACGGCTTAAACAACCGTGAAAACACCTCGATAGCTTTAAACTCTCTTTCCATGACCTCAGCAAAGTGAGATGGAGTTAATGTCACCTTAGGGTATGTTATGTTATGATCAGAAATGCGAAATACCAATTAGAATAGACATTGTTAGATTACGAATGTATAATGCTTCTACGTTTAAAGGTAAGAGATGAAAGTCAACTTGTGTTTTGGTCCCACAAAGGCTTTTGCAGACAACGTTAAAATCGCTTTCTACGATCAACTAAACAAAACTTTGTCAGGAGTGACAACGTAAGGGTTCAGAATAGTGATGGGCCATTTCAATGCCAAGAATGGTAACAATAACTACGGAACCGATTGAGTACAACGTAGGAGATGACAAAGGAGATATTTTGGTTGAGTTCTGTGGAATAAATGCACTTAAAATTGATGGTACGCTGTTCCAGCATGAAGATGACTACAGAGCTACCTTAATTTTAATAAATCTACGTACGTCAATTCAAACTCGCTGCATGTGTATTAGAGCAAAACGTAGTGACAATCTCATTAATGTGAGAGACAAAAACAGCGGTGATATTGGATCAGACCAACTGCGTGTGGCAATGTCGCTGTAAAGAAACAAAAGGGCCGCAATTACGCGCAAAAATACCCAGATATTATGCTAAGCCAAAGAACATATTCGAACATATAGTTAGCAGTCATGGTACAACTTCGCAAAAATGAGCACAATTTTAATCCATTCTGTGCGCACGCCGATTTTGATAAGCTGTATTAGCTATATTAGCTTATTTTTACACATACATACACAGCAGTTCCCTAACTGACTTAAGAATTGGAAATTGAAAGAAATAAGACGCAGCTTAGTCCAGTGCATTATAATAAAAACGATGATACTGTCTCATTTAGTGATATTGTTGAAATTATTAAGTAAGTCATAATATAAGCAGTATTTTAAAATCGATATCACGAATTATTTCCTTAATATTTGATTCATGTGCATGTACAAGCATTCAACAACCTGATTGCAAATCCAGATTATCATTGTAATTCGACATTACAACCTAAACATGCAATCCGTCACAGCAATCTTCTCGAGCTCACCCTGAGCTGATCTTCGAACTGCAGATCAATTCGAATGCTCCATATTAACAACCACATTCGCAGCGAAGATGAAAGATGAAAGCAAAAAATTTAAACCATTCACGTGCATATCTCATCAAAGCACCCAAAGGCTATGTGCATCGTCCACCACTCATTGCGACCCAAATTATAGCCAGCGTGTACACATCCAAACAGAGCCATCAAAAAAGTAAAAGACAGAAAAAAACCGAAATACCCAACATGTGCAGGAACGCGTGAAAATTTCAATTTGTTGCCCATAAACGAACATTCGTAAAATTGAGTTGCGGTTCACCTTGGCGGTGAATCAATGTGACGGCAGCTACAGCTTTCAACCTCTCATCAAATGTAGTGGTGAACTGTGTTGATTAATCCCACAATTGAAGGCAGAAGAGAAAGGTTCTGGCATGGTAATGTTAAATCAACAATTGAATTTCTGAATCGGATCAAAAGGTCGTTCCAACTCAATACACATAATGAAACCCCAAATGATGAGAGTCGATCTAGAGCCCCAAGCTAAAGTCGCAATAATATCGTCATCATCATCATCATCGCAAACATCATTGCAATCATCAATGTGCCACCACAATACAACAATATTCTACAATTGGCAATTGTAATGTACAAGATCTTGCCGCCGCCAAAAGGTCGTTGCGATCATTTCCGCATGATTACAGTGAATTTTTATGCACTTCAAGTGGCATCGTTATTCGGTGTTGTTGTTGTTGTTGTTGTTGCTGTTGTTGCTGCTGTCGTCGGCTTTTGGCGCACCTCATCACATGCCTTCCTCAATACTATGTTGATGATCATTGGATATGATAATTATCATACCACAAAGATCGAAGTCGACATCGTGTGGTCTGTTCGTCTGTGGGTTACAAAAGTCAGCCGGCTCGTATGAATGAACGAAGTGCAACAACTTGGTTGAGAATTTATTGTTTGCATTCTCTCTTCAACACTCAATTTTATTGATGTTTCTCAATTTGTGTAACTCTACACTGGGGCAATTCGGCTTAGAGCCGAAGCTGTTTGGGGAAATGAGGAGAAGCTAAGGAGAAATCAGGGGTTGTTCAGGGGTAAGAAACATGCAATGTAGAGTTTCACCTTTCCAATTCAGGAGAAATTATATGTAGAGTTTTAAGCTGTACTCTTGCGAGGAGAATTCATTGTTGGCGTGAGAGCTACAGTGCAAGATTGAGAGTCAGAGAGAGTGATAACGAAAAAAAAGATCAACCCCTGCTTCTTCATCTGAGAGAATATTTGCTTGTTTCAATTACATATTATAATTTGATAATTGTGGCTTTGAATTAAGTCAGTTAGATTTATAACGATATATTAAAATAACAGCTGTGAGAAAGTAAACTATTAAGGAAGATGAAAGGTTAGAAATATAAAGAAATTAAAGGCTTAGTAATTTAATAATTTTAATTAGTCGCTTGCAATATTGGTATTAAAACTTGTAAGATTCTTGATAATGTATTATTCAATATTATCGATGTAGTTATATCGTTGTACTGCTGTTTCATTGAACAAACATTTTATCCGGGAGTAGTTTACATGCTAGCGCAACGGCCTCAGTCTCAGGATTGCATATAGAATCCAACGTTGTCATGGCAGGTAGGATAGTCCAACTACTGTAATGGTGAAATCCAACTGCGGATAGCATGTATTTGGGAAAAATTGTACACAATAAATTAATGCCAGTAATCTTCATTAAGTAATGTCCACATATGAAAACTACATGAAATGCGCTGGGAACTGCCAGCCAGTCAACAAAATAAGTAAACACCGCGTGTTAGACGACGACACAGCGAGACGGCGACAGCTGACTTAATTCCGATGAGAAAACTATGTCAAAACAAAGCATTTCTCACAAGCGGATGCGGAAAACGGATACAACGGTAGATAAAAGCAACACAAAGTAATGTTTACACTTAATCCGGGCATTAAAACCCTCCGCGCTGTCGTGGAGGAGTGCAACATTCCCAAGCGCACGTGACACACACGATGTGAGATTGAAAGGAAAAAATCGAAGAGACACGCGTTGCCTGAACACGCTAATGAAGTTCCTCATCAGATAGTGGCTGTCGCGCTTATAATATGTTCAGGGTGAGTTCAAATTTGACTTGAACACAATGCGCGGTAGCGAAATATTGTAACAAAGAACTTGGCTCAGGTGTCACATTATTTCTGAGTCTTTTAGGGTTTGTTTCCTGATATAAAAATAGTTAAAGCTTCGTACAGCGGACCAAATACAAATAATCACAGATTGAATGTTAAGCTGCACCAACAAATCGACAATCGCCATCTGCGTTTTTGTTTTTAATGATAACCACCACATTGATCATGCGTTGCTGAGAGCCACTGAGACACCCTTTGTTATCAACACCATCAACATCACTATCGGCACCAAAGGGTCACCGAGCATGTGAGAATTTTCCATGCATTTAGCAAGCTGGAATTACGAAAATTTTTGAAAATTCTCTGAGACGAATTCTTGGTTCTCATCGAATTAAAAAAATCACACGAGAACTAAAACAGCCGCGGCTGTGAAAATATTTGCGCACCGTTGCACGATGAGGGTGTTTTTTTTCTCTTCTGTTGAATGGAATGCGTTTCGTGGTTCTGGATTCTCGAATATTTCATTGCTGAAAAAACAGTGGGTTAATTTGTTTGCCGTCATTAGTGAGCAGATCACGACCGTTGGCAAAGTCGCTTCAGAAAATATACCTAGCGAGAAATTAAAGCATTGAGGTGCGACAGCAAGAAATGACAAATGAACTCTTGATTCGATGACATATTGAGATCTTGGATTAATATCTTAGCTCAGTGACGATGACATGACGTTGGGTCATGGTTGATTTGGCCTTATTTTACCTCTCGAACCTAGTGGCTGTACATTGTTCATTATTCTCTCGCTTTGTCCCAAACTCTGCCGTAGCCTTATACAAGTCCAGTCACAGTTGCATGTGGCTTTAAAATCGATGAAAAGATACTGTATATCGATAAGAAACTTCGTTGGTTTCTTCCAAGAATTTTGTATGATGCTTTGTGTGCAGTCCCAATTGTTACGAAAAAAGTTGATGGAACGAATGAGACTGAATGCGTTTCAAATCACGCTAGCCACTACCAGGGCGAGCAAGTTACACAGAAGGTATTCCCGCCATTTTGAAAATAGTAATATTTTTACTAAGAGTTGATGCCGTTTTTTTTGGCCACCCAAATTAAATTCCTAAAATGGTAAGAAGCTCTATTTTTTGTGGCACATACTTGATGACCGCTTGATTTTTTTTTTGCCCGTTAAACAAATATTTCAAGTGTATTTCATAAAAATCGTCGAATTCTGGGTTTTTCCAGAAGTTTTTGAGTTACTACCTTTCCGTCTTTAGCAACCAGAAAAGGTGTAATTTCTCATCAAGACAACGCTAGACAATATGTGGCAAGGACCACTGTCTGAAAACTTATAGTTTTTTTAAGCAAAAGAGTAGCCATCAGGCTGACATTTTTGTGGATTATAGGCTTTTATAGGATATTCTAATTGTAGGAATTAAACCCAATCTTGCGACTTTAAAAGTCGAACACTCTTACCACTACGAGTACTCAACGATGCATCTTGCGCTTTTTTCTTACTGGGTCTATACGCACAATTCAAATCACACTCATATTAACAGAAATTGATGAATGTGTGTGCTGGCGTGACGAATTATAATGTGAGAACTTTATTAAACCAACAATGACGGCGACGATGACGACGACGCCAACGCCGCTTAACGAGATTTATATGTCATTCTAAAGCTATACTTCGAGCAGGGCTCAATTGTTTCACCACTCTGGAATGGAATGCAGATTGAATTCGGTTGAGCAGAGCATTTGTACTAATAAAAATTAACAAATCAGCGCAACCAACATGTGAAGTTTTGTTCTAAAGGCAATTATGTGGCCACTTGAAGCCGCTTTTGCTGCTGCTACTACACTGTGGCGGAATAACAGTAGCGATTATTAAAATGAAATGAAAAGAACCCCGATTGCCGCTTGCCGACTTTCGACCGGCCGACCGACCTTAAATTGGCGCGATGTTAAATTTTTGAAATATTTTTCACACGACGTCCACTGTGAGAAACCAAAAAATGTGTGGGACTGGGAAAGTCAAGTTTATTTTTTTTTGGGAGCTCAGCATGTGAAGCGGATTCATGACATGAGTATCATATACGTTGTTTATGAATAAGATGCACTTGAAATCAGTTCAAAATATGCTAGGAATGACATGGGTTCTTATGTGGACTTAATGCAACTCCATATGCGTATCATTTAAAAATAATCTGCTTGTATTTATTCATTGGAGTTTCGAGGCAGGTGATTGTGGAATGAGCTAACATTATTTAAAGTTAAGTTGGATTTTTAATTAACATTGACATCGAAAACAAAAAAGTTGGAACGCGATATATTCCTAAAGCTTTGGGGTATGATATGTGAAACATTATACCTATTACGAGTATAAGGCAATCTGTACAATGATGTGGAGGAAAAATATTTTCACACTCTCAATAAATGATTTGAGCAGCGCATAGTAGCAGTAGTGTGTTGGTTACGCTGATGACATTGTTATAATTAGTAAGAAAAATTTGAGCAAAACATGTGCGAAAGAAGTCAACTAGAACTGCAGATAACGAAGAAACAACAGTCTAAATTAGGGTCAAACATTAATACATTCAAAGTAACCTTTGTAGCTTTTCTAGAAAGCGTATAACCCAATAAGGCTGTAAGCAGGGTTACCAAATAAAAGTTGTTAATGGCCGTTAATTAAAGTGAAAATATTTTTATACAAGCAAAAAAAGGTATTACGTTTTATTGATAAAAACAATGTTGCTTTGTATTGCTGACCAAATAAAAAAAGATATCAACTCTTCCGATAAAAGTTTCTATTTTAACAAACGTTTTGGAAAGCTGTTAATTTGTCATTTTCAACTTGGCAACCCTGGCTGTAACACTAACTAACTTATCGGATGAGGTATCATTCCTAGACACGAAACTAGACGAATACCGCGCAAACAAGTAATCTATATGAGCTACTATCAAAGTTGAAACTGGAGTTGCATACAAGATAGGTACTTCTAATCACTTACCAATGGAATTCTCACCATAGAACCCCCAATGGAGCTACGACAGTACAGTACAACCTAGAGATATTATGTTACACTCACATAAATAACAAAAAACAAAGATTAGACTAGGGGCTTTGAAAATTTCTTGACATCCCAAAAAAATGTTAAATGTTCTATAGTTCTTCAACTTCTACAAGCTCGAATCGATACTTCTACACTTTCTCAACTTTTAGATTTTTATATACTTTTCCATACATTTTGACTTTTATCAACTCTTGATACCTTTCGATACTATTTACTATTTTACGATAATTTTCGAATTGACACCGTTACTGTTCGAGTTTTCAACACTATTATCGTCTGTTCAGTACTATTTGATTTTGATCGATACTTTTAGAATTTCATCTTCATTTTGATAAAAAATCGAAATAAAAATGTAGAAAAAGTTGGAAAAGGTCAAACAAGGATGCTTTTAGCACTTTAGAGATGAAGAAACGTCCTCTAAATTTGTATAGGGAGTAACTGGCGCCCAGTTCAGAAATTAGCGGGCGCCTTCTTTCTATACCTACCTTAGTATATAATATTTACCCATAATACGTAGCCTTAGCCCAGGTGCCGGAATTAAAAAACAAGTACAAGCGCGGTTACCAAGTGACCGGGATTGACCCGGGCAGACCCGGAATTTCATGTCAAAGCCGAATGCCTGATAGAATTTCAAAAATTTAGCTTAGCCGGGAACTGGAGGATTTTTGTGACATGGACTTAAAATTTTTGTTTAACGAGACACTTGTTTTTTCCATTTTATGTATTGATTTTTTTAAAAAAAAAATTTACTTTTAACGATTTAAGGAATGAGTTTTTTTGTTGCAGAAGTCAGGGAATTTCTTCTGTACAACTTGGTATACCTGACAGATAACTTTGAAGCGCTTGAACAACGCAATCGCGAACACCAACATGTCACCAATGTCGGAAAAATCTCTGAAGGGTTGAAGGGATGAAAAAACAACTTTAAAACGTCCAAAAGTCATATTTTAAACAATTTTACGAGTGTAGAAAGTATGAATTCCCAAATGATATGATGAATTATAATAAAGGCGCCCTGTTCGGTTGAATGGTACAAACACCCCTCAAGCCTGCACTGGAAATAAGCCAAAGCTTGAGATCTGCATATGGTTGGCTAATGGTGGTTTGCCTAGTGTAAGGCCATTGCTGAATCAATTTTATAATTTCCAAGCTTTATCTAGATTACGTCAACACTAGCTGTAGTTCTTGAAAATATGATCTGCTATTGGCATGGCCCTAACAGTCACGGAAATGCCTCGTAGAGTTGATATGAATATACCTACAATTTCAAATATTATTTCCAAAACTTTTTTTACTATTCAAAGTAAGATTTAACATTGAATAATCGACCCATTTCTTTTAAATTAATTCCTGCTATGCAACATTTTGCCAACTATTGGCAAAATCACAGAAGGCTTTCACCTACACTTGAGTAAAAGTTTGTCTTTCATGAATTGCCACAAAATTAACATACCTTACCCAAAAGATATTTGGCAATCTTCCAAGCCATCAATTAAAATAACTAAAAAAAAAAACAACTTGAAAAGGAAGCGGTGGCTAAAGTGTACAAAGAAAGATGAAAATAAAAAATACCACAAGGAATGACAAAGTCAGTTGCGCGAGATTTTTGGCATGTTTGAACATGTTTTGCCAATTTGAAAATCACCTAATTACCAGCAGCTGTTGCTGTTTCCGTTGCTATTATCGCAGATGACTTAAGCTCCTGTAGACGAAAACGAAACAGAAAAGAAGTGAAATCTGTTATATGTACGCTTACGACTTGTTTGTTAATTGGAATCATCAATTTTAAGCCCAGATTTGACATGGACGCATTAGTCCATATTTAGCACGAACGACCCACTCTGACTTTGGCTGCGCTTCTTTCGTCTTCCATCAATGCAGTAGCTCAATATTTTATTTACTTGAAAAGGGTTTAACCAAGACCAAAAAAAAGTAGAGAAAAGAAAAATGTCTCACCACTTTTTTGAACTCATCATTCTTTGCGAATTACGAGATGTCGTCGCTTGATAATGACTGGTGTAGTTGTATATGTTGGATGCTGCTGTTGTCGTTGTTGTTGGCGTTGTCGTTGTAGCTGTCACTGTCACTGTTGTCCAGCTGGTTTGGCCTGACTTGAATGGCTGATTGTTGGATGGCTACTTAATCAACACAGGAGCTGCTGCTGCACTTGCACTTTGGAACGCATCATTGCGTTAATCAAGAAATTAATTACTCGCAATTAATATCGCAGACAGTTCGATTAAATTTGCGTTCATTTATGGGGAGGGATGGATGGTAAGAAGAAGAATGCAAGATTGATAACAGGCCGCTGCCGTTGAAAAATCAAGTCAATCCTAAATGGTTGAAGAAAACTTAATTGAGTATTTTTTCTTTTGATATGACATTTGCAATTTTTTATAAATGATTACATGTGAGTATTATTAGTGGCTTGACTTTGAATGCTGACTATATCTTAATTTGAATATGCGATATTATTCAAAACTTAAGAAAAAATTTACATATTAATTATAGCGTCTGTTTTTTGCTCTTCTTCCTTTCTGACTTTATATGTACTTTTATTGGTTTTTTTTTTTTGTCTTTCAACTGATTTTTAATTTTTATCCTGTCCCGAACATAAGTTGCCACCCGTTCATTGGGCACATTTTTCTTAAATTGGTGGCAGCCCATGTTCGGAAGAGGATTCGACAAAGCAAAGCCCATATATTATATTTAGGCTCTTGGAGCTCTTTCATTTCGCACACACTTCAAGCTCCAATCTTATAAATTTTTCACTTAAAAATTCAATTGACCAAATTTGGGCATTTTTGGTTATCTGGACAGGCTTTGGCAAGACAACCCTGGCTTGTTAGTTTTATCACTATCTTTTCTGTAAATCTCATTATACCACAGTTTCCGTCAATTTTTCATTACAAAAGTAATGGCTTCTTTTGGAATGACGTAGTCATACAAAGTCTTGTAATATAGTTTTTGAAAAACAGGTTTGTAATAAAATAGATAAAAAGGCTGAGTATGTTTACTTTTGTAGTTAAATTTTTGGTTAAAAAATTTGAGAGTGTGGAAAGAGAACTGCTCTCAGAGAGCCTTAACTGAAAAAGTAAACAGAACGGAAATTATATTTTATTACGATCGTCAAATTATAGATTTCCAAAAAAAATTAATTTTCTAAAAAATTTTTATTTTGATTTTTTTAAGCAATTTTAATTTTCTTATTGATTTCAAATGTTCTTATATAAATTAAAAAATGAATTAATAAAAAATGTAGCACCACATTGCTTGCAATAATAAAGCACTTAACAATTGCGATATAAAACTCTAATCAAAACATTACTAAAATGCCAACAAAGTAATAAAGTTACAAAGTTACAACAGTGCAATATAATAGTGCATATGTGAAACAGATAAGGCAAACAACCGATATTGGTAACAAAAACAAAAAAAATTAACAATACCTTAAAAGGCAACACCTATTAAAGCCAAAAAAGGCAACAGCGCTGGCGCAGTGCGCACAAATAAAAAACTCAAAGAAAAAATACAAAAAATAAATAAATTGGCAGATCGCTTAAAGCCCACCCAACTGACAGAAATTGCAACAATAACAACGCCAACAATAACAACCTTAAGAACAATACCAAACCATTTGAGTGTGGAAAAGGAAAAAAAATGTACTGTAACCAAATAAAGAGAATAACAGTTTATGCATTTACTTTTTATCAAACGCCTCCTGTAACGCCCACAAAATGATTGCTTGGAGTTGTGGCTGATCGCAAGTAAGCATAACATTTTTTTCTGCTTAATAAAATTCATTTGAATGAAGAGGAAACTGCATCATTTAAATATAGGAATAGTTGAAAGGAAGCAAAATAATCTGATAGTAGTGATCCTTTCATAATAAATAGTTTAGAATTTCCAACTGATCGCATTTACGATTAATGTTATGAAATTATAATAAAATTGTCTTCTTGTATGGGAGGCGCCGCGCACAATGGTTTTCACATTTTGCGAGTAGCTTGACACAATCAATTTACATCCATGTATCAAGTTTTACAACTGTAGCTGTTATAGAAGCCAAGATATAGCGTTTAAAGTGTTTTTGTTGGAAGGAAGGTTCCACGCCCCGTTGTTTTTTCGCGTCCACATTACATGAGGTTCTTAAAATAGACGTTATACATCCTTGTTCCAAATGTTACCAGATGTAACGTTTAAATTGTTTTTATCGCAAGAAGGGTGCCACGCTCTGTCGTCTAATTCCATTGCGAGGTGCTTAGCATATCCCATATGCATCCTAAGACGAAATTTTAAGACTCTTCTTATCAAACGAGCGAAAATATAGCGTTTCAAGTGTTTTATCGTGTGGAAAGTATTACGCCCCGTTGCATATTCCCGTCCATATTTCATGAGGTGCTTAGTATATCTAATCCCGTCCATATTTTGCGAGGAGCTTAGCATTGACCATTTGCACCCTATCACAAAATTTTAAGACTCTAGTTATCAGATGCACAAAGATATAGGATTTGAACTATTTTTGTTGCGTAGAAGGTGCCACGCCCCTAATTTTTATCAAAATAAAATATAGCCTATAAATAGGGATAGTCTAGCTTTCTATTAGTGGAAGAATTTTTAGAATAGGAGCAGTAGCTCCACAGATTGCTCTCTACATACAAAAAACCAAATTTTACCTCTTTATAGAATAGTATAGATTAATGCCTGACAAGCTTCCTAACGCTCCTCACTTTGTGAAAACTCGCACATGCGAAAGTAGTTCTACATGAAGTAGAGGACTTACATCCTCCAAAATGTCCATCACCAGATGCGCTCGCTTGCATCATATATGAGATGATATAATGATAGTCTTTTTATATATGTAAATTAAGCCATTTTTTATGAAAAATATCATTGATAAAATGCTGAAGTAGTGTTGTTGTTGTAATAAGAGTAGTAGTTGTTGTTGTTACTATCCAAAAATTAAAATTTTTCAAAAATAAATAAATTGAACTATTTTTTTTCTTTCCGGTAAAAAAAAGTACTACGACTTTGTACAAAAGACACTTCATTTTAAGGAAAATAACTTGAGCTTTCTTAATATTTTAATAAAACTTTAGATCAGTAACGCATTTTTTGGGAAAATAACGAATTTTTGAAAAATACCGGTGAAAATTTCAGGAAAGTCGTAATGTCTCGATTATTATGGTATGGATTTCAAAAATGCGTGCAAAAAAATTGTAGCTAATTAAATTACCTTTCATATGAAACCCATATTTAGGAAATCAATATAGGGACTCCTGACTTATAGCCGTTTTTAAAAAAGGTATATTCACAACTTCCGATAGCTAGATCTCCCAAACCAGATCAAAGCGACACTCTTTGTGTACAAAATCCTACATTGGCTTAATACAAACGTTATTTTCATTAAAACATTTCAAAAAAAAGTCCTACAGCTGTAGTTCAGAAGAAGAGGTTGGCAACTCTACTCAACTGTCACTTTTTAGTATTTATTTACTTAGCAAAATGCGCGCGTTTAATTCGTAAATTTAATTTTGCATTTTCTTCAATAATATTTAAAATAAAATTCGAAAAGCATTAAAAACGATGTATACGCGCGGTTTTTGTGATTAGTTTAATAAAAGTTTTTAAAGAAATTGTGCGAAAATGTGAAAATAGCGAAAATGTCGGAAAAGGCGCCTGCGGTAGAGCCGCCAGTGAAAGTGCAGTGTTTTGCTCTTTTTATTGTTAATTAAAGGGCTAAATTTATTGAAAATATCTTCATTTTATGAAAAAATGCAAGATGTGTTTAAAATTAAGGTTCTATTTCGAAATTTTAATGAGTTTGTTTTATTAAAAATCATTGCTTGAAAATGGTTTCATAGTGTGAGTGTATTGCAATCGCTGCTACAGCGCTGTGTTTTTTTTTCGTAGGTGTGTATTGCAGTGCTTTGAAAGTATTTCACAACGGAGTTTTGAGCAGTGCCTTTAAGCTTTTTCAAGGTTCTCATTGGTAAGTGTTTCCGTTTTAATTATTTCTTTTATCCCTGATTTTTATTCACCATCTAAGCGTAAAAAAGAATAAAATTCGAGAAGTTTTTTTGAAGTTTTGGAATTTGTTGACAAGACTACACTTTTGTCTACGGTGTAATATTTCGTAAACGAATTTTATATAAAAAATAGTTTGTTTTTTTTGGCAAAACACTACAGGCAATTTTTTTAAAAAAGACGCAAATTATAATTTGTCTGACCAATATTGAAACAGAGACATAAAATGGGGTTTTGAAAAATTGAAAAGAAATTGCAATGCTTTTAAATTGACAATTTGTGAACCGGAAAATAGTGATACGCTAATTTTTATGGGGAGTCTTCTTTAAGTAAAATTTTCTGTAAACACAACGTTGCCTTAGCTTTAGGAAATACATTTTTGTATCAAGAAAAGTTTATGGTTAAAAAATGTTTATTTCACTAAGGATAAATTTACTATAATTCTATAAAAAAGGAACAGTTTTCTATAGACGCTTAACCTACGTATATTTGAGAAAGAGTCTCATCGTAATATAACTGCATATGAACTCAGTTCATAGGAGTTATTTACTTAGTGTAAGTAAAAATTCTTAAATATGAGGTTAAGTATTAATATCAGGTAACATTTTTATATACCAAAGTTATAGAAACCTTTAATAACGTTAAGCAATGTAAAGCTCCATCGACAACATTGTCTCAAAAAATATAGTAAATGAATATCAAACGTTCAATTTAGATTCAGTCAAGCCTATAAAGAAAAAGAAGGTTTTATGTTTAGTTTAAAAATTCTATATGATTAAATAAATTATCCTGGCAAACCTGCAGCAAATTTCATTCAAACAGAAACATTTTCATAAGTTGAATTTCCATGTTGGTGAAAATTTCAGGAAAGTCGTAATGTCTCGATTATTATGGTATGGATTTCAAAAATGCGTGCAAAAAAATTGTAGCTAATTAAATTACCTTTCATATGAAACCCATATTTAGGAAATCAATATAGGGACTCCTGACTTATAGCCGTTTTTAAAAAAGGTATATTCACAACTTCCGATAGCTAGATCTCCCAAACCAGATCAAAGCGACACTCTTTGTGTACAAAATCCTACATTGGCTTAATACAAACGTTATTTTCATTAAAACATTTCAAAAAAAAGTCCTACAGCTGTAGTTCAGAAGAAGAGGTTGGCAACTCTACTCAACTGTCACTTTTTAGTATTTATTTACTTAGCAAAATGCGCGCGTTTATTTCGTAAATTTAATTTTGCATTTTCTTCAATAATATTTAAAATAAAATTCGAAAAGCATTAAAAACGATGTATACGCGCGGTTTTTGTGATTAGTTTAATAAAAGTTTTTAAAGAAATTGTGCGAAAATGTGAAAATAGCGAAAATGTCGGAAAAGGCGCCTGCGGTAGAGCCGCCAGTGAAAGTGCAGTGTTTTGCTCTTTTTATTGTTAATTAAAGGGCTAAATTTATTGAAAATATCTTCATTTTATGAAAAAATGCAAGATGTGTTTAAAATTAAGGTTCTATTTCGAAATTTTAATGAGTTTGTTTTATTAAAAATCATTGCTTGAAAATGGTTTCATAGTGTGAGTGTATTGCAATCGCTGCTACAGCGCTGTGTTTTTTTTTCGTAGGTGTGTATTGCAGTGCTTTGAAAGTATTTCACAACGGAGTTTTGAGCAGTGCCTTTAAGCTTTTTCAAGGTTCTCATTGGTAAGTGTTTCCGTTTTAATTATTTCTTTTATCCCTGATTTTTATTCACCATCTAAGCGTAAAAAAGAATAAAATTCGAGAAGTTTTTTTGAAGTTTTGGAATTTGTTGACAAGACTACACTTTTGTCTACGGTGTAATATTTCGTAAACGAATTTTATATAAAAAATAGTTTGTTTTTTTTGGCAAAACACTACAGGCAATTTTTTTAAAAAAGACGCAAATTATAATTTGTCTGACCAATATTGAAACAGAGACATAAAATGGGGTTTTGAAAAATTGAAAAGAAATTGCAATGCTTTTAAATTGACAATTTGTGAACCGGAAAATAGTGATACGCTAATTTTTATGGGGAGTCTTCTTTAAGTAAAATTTTCTGTAAACACAACGTTGCCTTAGCTTTAGGAAATACATTTTTGTATCAAGAAAAGTTTATGGTTAAAAAATGTTTATTTCACTAAGGATAAATTTACTATAATTCTATAAAAAAGGAACAGTTTTCTATAGACGCTTAACCTACGTATATTTGAGAAAGAGTCTCATCGTAATATAACTGCATATGAACTCAGTTCATAGGAGTTATTTACTTAGTGTAAGTAAAAATTCTTAAATATGAGGTTAAGTATTAATATCAGGTAACATTTTTATATACCAAAGTTATAGAAACCTTTAATAACGTTAAGCAATGTAAAGCTCCATCGACAACATTGTCTCAAAAAATATAGTAAATGAATATCAAACGTTCAATTTAGATTCAGTCAAGCCTATAAAGAAAAAGAAGGTTTTATGTTTAGTTTAAAAATTCTATATGATTAAATAAATTATCCTGGCAAACCTGCAGCAAATTTCATTCAAACAGAAACATTTTCATAAGTTGAATTTCCATGTTCAAAATTACAACACTTGCGATCATTTTACCACCATCGCCGCCGGGTAAGAAACAAACCTCAAATTATTGTAATTTGAACAAATGAAAATCAAGTTGGCCAAGTAAGAGCATAGCTAAAAAAAAAATAAAAAATAAAAGTTTGTGGCAAGCGCCACAGCAACAACAATGGACAATGAGAACCATAAGATCAGTAAAAATAAAAGCGATCGCTGCGCATCTATATTGAGAAAAAAAAGCAATCGTGAAGTGAAAAGCCCATTTAATGTTTGCTCGTGATGTTGGCTAGTAAGACAACAAAAAAAAATGTTACAAAAAAAGTTAAATCTTTTGTAGCAGATAAAATGTATTGCCTACGATCACCAACAAAGTCAGATCGAGTAAAGATCATAATGTTGCACAGCATTGCGCAGCACAGCTGCGAGAGCTTTCAAAGCAATCATAATAAAAATATGTAGTAATCCTGGCGTATATAAACAGTACCTATAGTTAGGCCATACAAACCTAACTGAACTTATCTGTGTATTGTTAGCGATTACTGATCCTCCTCCTACCAGTTAATGTAAAAGTCTATATTTTGAGTTTTGCTGTCTGTTCGACTATCTGTGGTCAGTGATTTTCAGCAAAAAATATAGAGGAAATTTGAGTTCAGTTGTGCACATGGATAGTTTGATACTATGGTCTTTCACTAATTGCATCGCTTAGCATCCGTAGATTTATTGCTCGAGCCATCATTGTAAAAGCCTATTACGCTTACCACTGACCTATCCAAAGATTCCATGAGCCTGAAATTTCCGTTTTTTATTAACTTTTCAAACATTGAAAGTTCTGAATTCTTAAACGAAAATATCTCAAGAGCTATGGTTGAATTTTGGCTGATTATCCTTATTCACATGGTCATTTATCGAAAAATCGAGTTTTTAACATCATTATTTCGAAAGTCCACTAAAATATTAAAATTTGTTTTCAAGTGTGTCCTTAGCATTTTAACATTTTTATAAATATGATTGGATTTGTTAAATTTTTGTAGTAATTAACTCTGATCTCATAGAATAGTTAACACTTGTACAGTCTTGTTCCTTCAAGAAAATTTATTTTAGTAGGTAAGCGACCAAAAGTTGATGGACTTTTTCGGATAGCTGAACAACGCTCCGCTATCGAAATTCGTTAATGTTTGTTAGCGATATTTCTTTAGTTCTTCTTCCACAACTGTCACTGTCTGTTTTTGGCTGAAGCAAATTAAACCAACAAAAGTTAAATATTTTCTGCATAATCTTCACTCCATTCAACCCGACTTTACTCTATATATTGCAACAAAAGGAAGATAATGCAATATTTTTGTTGTACTATTTTGTAGGAGTTTTGTTGCGGGAAGCTCTTGCTTTGCACCACACTACAATTGTAGTGAGTGTAGGATGCTTTTCGTTGTTATTGTTATTGTGCTCTGTTTTTTTGTGGTGTACACGAGTTGCTGTTGAACTCAGGATAATCATGTGAGGTCAGCTGCAGTTGCTGCTTCAGTTAAAAATCTTCTTTAATCATTGGATGTTGTTTTGCGTGAAATTAAATTCGATTGCAGACTCTTAAATATCTTGCCTTGATTAAATATGAGCGTTGCTGATCGTGCAGATCATTATAAAGGCATTGGTTTTAATTAAAATCGCAACCAATAGGCGCATCTTTATGATACATTTTTTTTTTGTGTCTTAAACGTAATGTAAGGATCAAGCAGTTTATAATAATCTCAATAAAATTAGCAAATTGCAAAACTTTTCATTTTATTTAAAAACTCATCTGAGTGAACTCATAGTTTTCCTTAGGCTAAGAGTGGTTTTGATTCAATTTTTTATTTTTTTATTTTGTAAAATCTAAATTCTACTATACTAGATTGAATGGAATGTAGACTGTTAGGTTAGACAAAGTTTACTTAATATTTAAAAAATTATGTTTTACTTTATTTATTAAGCTTTAAATCACGAAAACTATTTACATATTTTCTTCAGTTTGTTCAGTTTTTAATGTTTTGCAAAGTTATACAAGTGAAATGCCGAAAAGTCCCGGGACGACGGAGCTGTCATTTTAAAATCCCGAAATACCAGGAATGTCAAATTTTATCGGAATTACATGCAATAGTCTGTTTATGACAGTTATGATGTATTTGATACCTTATTATTTCTTGAGCTACGATCTTTCTCCGTCTCAGATCATTTTAAAGTGGAGTACCATTTATTCGAAAAATTATGAACATGGTATAGCTCTTAAGCTGGTGGCGTCACTTCACCAAATCTTGAGGGGGGGCGAGAATTATAATTCCACCACTATTAGATGGGTTTGTTGAATTAATGTATTGAATAATAACTAGTATCAGATCCTTGGGAGGGGGGCCAATGCTCTCATTAGCCCTACTGAATTGACGCCACTGTCTTAAGCTAAAGATGGAAAGTCGTTTCTGTTGAACCAATATACAGATTAACACGGGGACATTAGATCTTCAAAAATCATTTCATAGGGGGCGCTGCTAGCAAAATAATTATTATACTTTAATTAGAGAATTAATTCGGTGACATAAAAGCTTCGAACATCGCAATACAGGTGGCGCTGTGTGCATAAATTACTTTTGCCAATATCTTTCGAATAAACAATTTTATTTTAAAGAAATTTTAAACGAGGGTAGCCCTTTCGATTTTTTCCTTTTGATACTTTTTTTACATTTTCGATGTTTTTCGATATCATTCGATTTTTGCCAGCTGTATCTAAGTTTTCGACGTTGTTCAATTTTTACATATTTTACCGACATCATCGATAACATTCAAAACTCTTCGATTTTCTCGATGAACTGCGGTGCTACGATGCTCTACACTTTTACTCTACAACATAACTTATAGTCAAATATGTGTATATATCTCATACAAAAGAATAACACGAATTGTTGACAAAAATGCAAGCTAAAAGTTTTAGAGCTACCAACATGGTTTACATCGTTTCAAAGATGGCCCTTTCGATCTCGTCATGTACTTTTCATTTTGGGGGTGCAGCTGTTTCAGTCGAACTTATATTATCTGTAATTGAAAAACATCTCGAACAAAAACTGAATATTTTGAAAATGGCTATTAAAACGTGCTAATTTTAATAAGTTTCCAAAGAAAACATTTATTTCATCGGATTTCTTACTGGAAGTAAGAACTAAATAAATATTTTGTGGTGAATAGAAAGAGTGCATTTATTTTTTTGTCAACATTTTGAAAACAGTGGAAAAAATAGGTTCTTAGAAAATTCCTTGGAAATGTGTTCCTTATGGGTCGTTAACCTCGGATCCTGCGCCACTGGTTCCACTCCATCAAACCACGTTCATTTTTGATTAAAATTATATGAAAATATCATAAAATATATAAAATCTGTATTCGTCTCTGATTTTACATTGAAAATGAAAACGAATTCTAATTTTGTTTTCATCACATTTAAAAAAGTAGAAATACTCCTGCGTATTTTTGTATCTTAAGTTGTTTTTATTATATTTATATTTATTGATTAAATAGTTCTATAGAAAAATGGTAGTAAAGTGGAGTGTTCAATGATATTTTTCAATTAAGTTTGACTGTCTAAGTTTTAACACAGTGGTCTTGTTTCGGTTTTGCAGAAGTTTCAATTATAAAAACTTCTTGGACTTGATGGATGGACTTGAATTTGGTATCGCAAAAAACGTTACTCATACGACATGTTGTTTATAAATTACTTAAGAAATGACTTTAATTTATGTATGGCAATTCCTTTACTTAACTTATGGACGACTTTTTTCAAACAAAACTTACATCAAACGCTCAAAAGGCGAAATGTCATAAGATTTTTCGTAGAAGGAATGACAGATTTTGTGGAAAACCCGCACAGCATTGGAAATTCTTTTTACTGCGAGTTTTTTTAGAAATTATTTTTAACTTTAAGCTGAAATTCATTTTCGTTCTTGGCTGATTTCGCTTTTCATTTGTTTGACCACAGAAAAAGGATGCACGTTTTTCACCAATTAAATAATTTAACTATTGCACCTTTTCATGTGTACATATTAAATACTGACAAATAGTGATATAAAAAAGTGTACAATTTTTTCAACCCACTGATTTTTCTATGGCAGCACCTCCTCATCCTCAGTTGATACACAGCAACAGCAACTAGTTTGCCGCTGCTGTTACTGTTGCTGTCACTGTTGTTGTTGGGAACATTACCACCTGGCGTCTCAACGTTGAATCATATTTAGTCACATCACTTAACGTAACTCCACAACATTACAGCATTACAGCAACAACAACCACAAGAGCAATAACAATCTTAGCCACACTTGTTGCATTATTTGTTAACTGACGACGACGACGACGACGACGACTAGTGGTGGTGGGTTCTTATTGCAGTTGCCGTTGTTGTTGTTGTTGTAGTAGAAGTATGTTAGCATTCCATTCTAGGCAGATGTTCAATGAATTTGCAGATGTTGACGGTTGGTGTTGCCGGTAGTTGTTGTTGCTGTTGCTGCTTTTAACTGGCAACATAGGTGCAACACTTCAAATTTCTTGATATCATTTACCACTCACTTTACCTCTTTTATAGTTGATGCTGCTGGGATTTTATTTATATTTTTAAGCCCCCCCTCAAAAACACCTCTCAACCCATATCTTACCCATTCCCTTTAGTACCTCATAGTATTTATACATCATTAATCTGCGAAAAGTTGTTTGCGCATCCTTTTCAATGTAAGCGTCTGTATGAATATCATGTGCGCATGTGCATCCCCCTATTTTGTGTATCGTATTTTGTTTAACTTGTTGGTGCTGCTGCTGCTGCACTCAGTCATTCACTTAACGTATGAAACATTCATTGATAATGGGGCTGATTTTCATGTGGAGAAAATTTGTTATGCGACAGGTGCAATTTCTTATGTTTCCACCTGTTCGATGATTTTTGTTGTTATTGGTCTAGTTGCTTTAGCTATTATTATGTGATTTTTCTAGTTCTTGAATATACTTATAACAATTAGTTTAGATTGTCGTCTTTTTTTATACTTCCAAAGTGCTCTTTTAACGTATTTTAACTTAAAAGGTTGTTTTTAAATATTGGGGATATAATTTTCTGTTCCAAAAATGGCTGATTTTAAAAACAACCAATTTTCAATCAGCCGGCGTGAAAACGCGTTCAATTTATTTGTTTCAACGCTCATTTTAGAGAAGATACTAAAGACGATAATTTAGAAATCTTTGCAATCCCAATAAAAATGTTCAATCCGCGGAATACTTCAGACCCCACACGAGATTTCACTTAAAAAGTGTATAAGATTTGAAAAATGAGAACAAAGTCTGATATTTCATTGGAATAAAATTTTGATATTAGAAATTCTCTTTAACTTATCGTCGTTGAAGATACTTTTGACTCGAAATAACTTGATGCAAAATAAAGATATTTTCCTAGATCCGGTCTAAAAGGTCTAAGGTCTATTTGGAACAGGAACCTCTTTTACCATGTATGTAAAAGCTCAAAAAATCTTTCTCTCCCAAGAATACTAGCTGAACGCTTCAAAAAGCAATATAAATAAATTCAATAAGAAAAAAGGAAAGCAAGCACACGTCAGCGTAAATTGTTCAGTCAACGAAATTAATTGTCAACATAACAAATTATATTGTTAACTTACAACGACACGTCTTCATTTTAAATGGCAAAATATTTTCTCAAATCAACAAACCATTGCAAATAATTTGCAACAAACTTAAGCGCCTTGATTGCTACTACTTTATTGCTACACTCAGCAACAAGGTCATTTGTTGCTGGTGAAATTCTCGTTGTAGTTCTTTAATGTTTTACTGGCTGCGCATAACTATTGCAACTAATCAAGCTGTTCAACAAATTATATTCATTAATCACTTGGTATAACGAATGCATTGACGACGATACTGACGACAGAGACGGCGACAGCAATGACGGCGTTGACTTCACTGTTGCTGCGTATGTGAAACATTTTACTTAACACGTTATTTAGCTGTACCATGCATTGTAAAAGCTGCATGTGGTATGATGCAGGATGCAAGTTAAATGTTTTATTTGGCTTAAAGGTGCGTTAATTCATGATGATCGTGTTTGCCTCAATTGATTTGCTACTAACGCAGCTACAATGAAAAAGACAACAATGTGCTACGGATGCATTTCAGCATGCTTTAGGTATTTGCCCAATGCATGCACTAAAGTTTTCGCCCGAACAGATCGTTTATTTATTAACAAATACTTTTCGTAGAGCAGATGCTTCTGCTTAATCGATGACTGTACCGATTTTAAAAGCGTTGACTGTAAGTGCATCTGGAATATATCATCGTGCCAATACGATGGCTTCAAATGAAATCTCTTAAAAACCGTAAAAATTTTTGGTTCTTTTGGGTCCCTCCCGCTAAGATTTTTTGCTGTCATCAATCTTGGTTATAATGTATGTATGTAGCTGAAATATATCCTTAGTAGAGCTCTAGAATATACTTATCGTTGCATTCAATTGACTTTCATCATCTATCTGGAACATCTCGTCGCCAAGCTGTCTATTTCGGATGTGGTAGGTCTGAAAATCAAGATCAATAAAACAAAACGTATACCCATCCACCCAGCCAGTGCCACCAATAATTTCATGATAGTCAAAATCAGCAAATCAGAAGTGGATAACTTCACTTATTTGTGCAACGTCCTAACACCTGATGGCGGGAAGGCGGGATCAACGAAGCTCAAAATATTTAAGTCAAATGTGGAGCCAGTTCTGCTGCACAATTTAGAAGTGTTTGCCTTCGTAAAATTCTAAAAGTTTGGTGGCCCAAAATAAATTTCCAATGTTGAAAAACTCTTAAGATGCCGGCAAAGTTTCGGTCAAAATTAAAACTCATTTTGAAACCCTGATATTTATGAAAGCGGTTTCAAAGTATGTACGACACAACACGCTCCGTGTGTGTCGTGTCGTCAAATTTTTACATTTTTGCTGCACATACTATGCACATACACTAAGGTTTTTTGACAATTTCGAACGTATTTGAAATAACACCAGCCGAATTTACTTTGGAGCAAAGGATACAGCAGAAAAACTTTCCGAGCATATGATAAAATGACACTTTTATGCACTGTAAAAAAATTTTATTAATGATTAAGTATATACCAAAATTCAAACGTCTTGGTTTAAATAATTATAAATAAAAAACGAAAATTCGTTTTTTTATTATATAACCAAGTAAAATTTTCTTCAAAAATCCAAAAAATTAACGATTGCTAAATGAAATAACTAAACAATTCCTCGTAACTTTTTTTTCGAAAAATACTATCAACACTATTAAGTAATTCAATGGCTTCAGAATGTTCATTAACTACCGCGTATGCCTGTAGTGCTGATAGATATTCAATTGCAGTATTATAGTCCACTACGTGCTGACTTTCATTGCTATTATCCGCAATGCCAGTATTATCAATCGATTCATCGATTACATCTGCATGTTCATTGCTCGCAGTACTAGCTTCATCGAACTGTTGGAAAATTACCTGTGACTGTTCTTCAATATCGTCATCACTGACTTCAATATAACTGATTTCATCGTCGATATCATCAAAGCCATAGAGTTTTTCATGTGTATTTTTTGATGTCTCTATACTACCACTCTCATTGACGTTTGGCTGTAAGACTGCAATGCTTGTATTAATTACGTAAGATTCCATTTTCATAGTTTTTTTACTTTGTGGCTCCTCATCTTCAGAAGTTAACACTACTACTTCGGACATTTCTTCCAAAGCAAAATAATTTGATTTGATTTCATCCTCTGTATGAGAGTGAAACTCATTGACGTTTGGCTGTATGACTTTTATGCTTGTATTAACTACGTTACAATCCGTTTGTATAGCTTTTTTTCCTTCGGACATTCCTTTCAGTACAAAATAATTTATTTTATCCTTAATGCTATGAAATATGTTTTTCAATCTCAAATCGTCTTCAGTCAATTTGTCGTAATTTTGATTTTTTGCCTGCTGCAATTTGTTTTTTAGCACTGAATTAAAAGAATTTAAAAAAGGTCTAGAAAGTTTACAACCCAGAAATTTGCGTATGTCTCCGGCTTTTATCTTTATTTGATCCTTAGTTATGTGCCCGAATAAATTGATATATCGAATGGTATATTCGGAAAGCATTTGGTTTGATGCTTCTCTAAATACAATTGACGATAGTGTTTCATTGTAAAACTGGAACCATGTCATCAAAACTCGTTTACGATTTCGCAGGCATGTAAGTATTATGTGTTCATCGAAACATGTCATTATTGCTCTTAGATCAGTCATTGAAGTGTAATTTATTGAATAATAAAGAAGCAGTAGTTTCCGGTATAAACTAAGTTCGTTTGAAGTAATAAGACGCTGCAAAGAGATATAAGATACCAGATTAATTATCTGGGTAAATACAAGGGAGATTATTAAAAAACTACCTATGCTTCTAAAGGTAATCTATTCCAGATAGTGCAAAACAAGATATATTAAATAATTTTTTGGTTAACCTCTTTTCTGCTGTATTCAACTTCAATTTATTGTTAAAATGAAATGTGTTTCGAAAATAAATTTTAAAACGACGAATGCAAGCAATGATTTCTTAGTGCAGACTGTGAAAATTGTAAAAAAACTACATTGATTTCGTAACAAATTATATGAAATCATTCGCAAAAAGTAGTGGACCACAAAATATATTAATACCAAAAACTTAGAGGTGATGTAATTTTTCTTTCATAAACCAGCAAACATTCTAACGCACTTTTAAAGTGATATAAGATATGTACAATGTACATACATTATATATTAAGTAGAGCTGGGTAGGAATGTATACTTTTCGATTGCAACTTGCAAGTGCAACTACAGAGAGGATTCCACAAACATTACAATCCTTAGGAATTTGATTTAGGAATCACCTTTTACAATTCCATGATAAAAGGAATTTTATAACCTTGTTGATTCTATTACTGGAATCAAAATTTGGAATTGAAGGATTTTAAATTTGGAATCTATTTCTTCAACTTATACAAGGCAAAAGGAAGGAACCTTTTGGCGGTTCAGTTACAAAAATTAAAATTTGGTATTGAAAAATTGTAATTACATTTCAAGGAGTTGGATTTTGGAATTGACTTTTTAATTATACGGCAAAAGGAATGATTCCTGATTCCATAGCAAAAATCAAAGTAGGAAACTGAGAAAACCTTATTTTATTCCAAGAACTGGTGACAAGAAATTTGACTCTATAAGGAAATGAAAATTCGATTCAATCGGCCATTTTATTAAAACAGATGGTTGCAGCAGTCCACACGGCAAAAAAATGAATTTTAGACATACCAAGAAATGATTTTGCACCAATCGATGAGGTAAATTGAATTTTTAACATCATCAAAGGCGGCCCAGGATATTGATACCGTTTGTTTTGGCACTCGATTTGTGCAATTTTTATTTTTCCCATTTTCAACCTTCCGGTATCGATTGATGAAATTTGATTAACAAAATTGCTAATTGAATTCGTTTTCTTAATGCCTCAAAGAATCTAATTTCTTATAGCAATTCCTTTGAATGGTATTCAAGTTTTTCAATTCCAAATGAAATTTTGATTCCGAATTCCAGTTCTTTGGAAGGGAATTACATCCAAATTTGATTCCTGTAATGGAATCGACAAAGGCATAATTTTTTGCCATAGAATCGAAAAATTCGATTCAACATTCTAATTGGAATGCAATTTTCCCAGAAGTTGAATCGCTTTTGACTCCAACACACCTCCGACTATTTACAGTTTGCCATCTTACCATTGCGCCAAACACTTCCTTAAATGATAAACGTAGCATTGTTTCGCTAAAAAGTGGAGTACCTCCATCGCTTTCATTAGACCTATGTATGAATTAAAAACAAAAATAGGTAAAGCCAATTTGTTCCGGCGTAGTTTTGTATTCTTGCTTGTGCTACTCATACTTACTGCGATATTTTTAAATAGAAAGCAATTATCGGGTCATATTCCAGTTCCTCTTCACTTGTCGTCATTCTTCCTCGAAGATATGTAAATGCCTTTCGACACTTTTTCTGTTATTTTACATGTATTTTATTTCTAATCAAAGTGCAGACACTCCTCACCTTGAAATATTAAATATATTAAATATGTAGAATGAATTTGAAGGCGAAAATCTTTAAAATCCGAAATTGCGATCGAAAAAAAAGTAGTGGGGTGTGGGAGTTTGAAAATTTTGCGGCATTTTTTTGCACTTTTGTCCCAGAAAAATTGTAATTAAAATTCCAATTAAAACTACGTAACGTAATTGAAAATCGCTTTTTTTATGGCATTTGTTCCAAATTGTGGAATTCTGAATTTGTCCGTCCGAGTTTGTTTACATTTTTTTCATTTTCACATATTTATTGTGATGGGTTTACAAGCAACATTTTTCCTCAATATTGATTAGAAACGGTGTCGCTGATATTCCCGCTAATTTATTACATGTACATTTATTTTATTTCTAATCAAAGTGACACTCCCCTCACCTTAAAATATTTACAATCGAATTCACAAACCAAAATAGTAACTAAAATTTGCGTGTGAACTGAATATATTATGTAGAATGAATCCGAACCTATTTGAAAGCAAATACAAAACTCATTGGTCCCGTTCAGCTAACATAAGCGCTGCGAATATTTTAAAGTTGACACAACCATGATAAAACTACTAAGGTTCTCGCAAGCTGAAATTGTTGAACGTCAGAAAGCTGGAGTGTCAAAATTGATATTCAAAGCAAAAACCAAATGATTAATGTTAATAATAATTAATGTATAATTAAACTATGACAAAAACCAAAAAAAAATCTAATAAGATTTGACACTAGACCTACTTTTGGAAGAAGCAGCATTTTTTTTTTGCATTAACTTTATATAGTCAAATCATGCTCAAATCCGTAACTGGGCAAAACGTAGAGCGCGCGTCTGCGGCAAAACGAGAATAACCCAGCAGGCAAGTGAACAAGGCCTGCTAGCACTGCTGCGATTGCAATAGGCAAAACTCTCAAAACTAAATTTTCATGCAGATAAATACATGTATGCTCATTTTTGTTTTTTTTAATTATTATGATTTTCGTTTTTATTTACAACCTGTCAATATTAACAATAAGTAAATTTTATGCGTAGTGAAATTTTAATTAGCAGAATAGTTACTCTCCATTGAGTGTATACTCATTAAATGCTATTATGCCTTCCTACAGCAGGCGTGCTATTATGCCTTCCCACAGCAGCAGTGCTATAAGACCTTCCCACAGCAGCAGTGCTATAAGTCATTCCCACAGCGCAGTGCTATAAGGCCTGATATTAGAAGGCAAAGAAGGTCATATATAGCTCTATAAACTTGATGTACTCATAGTAGCGCCAGTTGCTTAATTGTACGAATTTATCGTCTGGATAACCTGTATTTGGTATGTAACGTCAAATTATATGAAATCATTTGCAAGTGTCCACTACAAAATAATTAATGCCAAAAAGTTGGAGATGATGTATCTTTTTTTTGTCATATCTAGCAAACATTCAAACGGCCTTCTAAATGATATAAGATACATTATAAGTAGATTTTTTTTAGGCGATTCCATTGCAGAAATCAAATTTTGGTATTGAAAAATTTAAATTTCATTCTATGGAGTTCGAATTCTGAATTGACTTTTTTAACATCACGGGAAAAGGAATGAAATTGAAAAATCTTAATTTCATTCCAAGGAATGGTAACAAATTTGATTCTATAAGCAAATGAAACATTGATTTTAATTGGCCATTTTCCTAAAACCGTTGTTTGCACCAGTCGACGCGAAAAGTTGAAAACGAATTTTGGACATCATTGGTATCGAAAAATTCGATTCTACATTCTTATCTCATTTGGAATTGTAGTTTTTGCAGAATTTGATTTGCTTTTGATTCCTACACTGCTCCGACTATTTACAGGATGCTGCTTTACGTCATATTGTTTCGCTAAAATATGGACAACCTCCATCGTTTTCATTAGACCTATGAATTAAAAACAAAAATATGTAAAGGAATTTTTTTTCGGTGTAGTTTTGTATTTCTGTTTGTGCTACTCATACTTACTGAGCTATTTTTAAATAGAAAGCAATTATCGGGTTATACTCCAGTTCCTCTTCACTAGTCCTCATTCTTCTTCAAATATATTATTGTCTAGACTAAACGCCTTTGGTCACTTTTTCTGTTATTTTACTTCATATGCGATATGAGGTACATGTACGTTTTATTTCTAAATCAAAACACCTCACCAGGGTTGCCAAGTTGAATTATCGGCCTTCCAAAAAGACAAAAAATTGATGACTTTTTTTTGGATTTGTAGCACTTTATTTTTGAGGAGAAATGTATGACCTTTTTTTTTGGTTGTATAAAAATATTTTTATCCCAAATTGAACTCAACTTTTTTTTGCACGTGTGACTTGTTGCCGTGTTGAAATTTAAAACTTGCTTGAAATAAGAGTTTCAATATCTGGCTCAATATTATTTGATGACGCTAGACGCAATACTGGTGGCAAATTAGTCTCTGAACTGCGATATCTTAGGCGCGACTTATTGAGTTTCAGTGTTGAAAAAAACTGTTCGCATGAATACGTGGTTCCAAACATAGCAACGATACTCGCTGCAAAAATTCGTATTTGTGGAAATTTTTCTTTATCTAATAGCTTATAAAAGTCAACAATGGAACAATAATCTTTATACACGCCCTTCAGTCTCGTTTGACTCTGCAAATCAATAATTTCGAGCTGCAAACATTCCGGTACGTTGGCTGGGTCAGCATCGAATGGAAGTTCGAAAATTTCAAGCTGTGGCTTAAGCGTTTCTAGCTCAGAAAATCTTTCCTCAAATTCGTGTTTTAGATTTTTGATCTCCGTTACGTATTTTAAAATATTTTCATTCATTGCAACAGTTTGAAGGCATGGGAAAGATGTGAAAACATTTGCCTCTAGTTGGTGCTCGAATAAATCTAATTTCCTTCTAAATGCGGTTACGTCATCGCTTAAATTCGAAATAAGTTTATTTTTCCCCATTAAAGCAAAACTCAAATCATTTAAGTGCCGAGCTATGTCGCTCATAAATGCCAAATCTGAAATCCAATGCAAGTCTCGTAACTCAGGAAGTGACATTTGTTTCTCATCCTATAATTTTAAAATTAGTTAAAAGCATTGCTTTATAAAAAAATGTAAAAATAAGTACCAAGAAAACATTAATGTGATCACGCAATTCAAAAAAACGTTGAAGAGTTGCACCACGACTTAACCAACGAACCTCACAACAATAGGATATATCGGTGTAATCTCCTTCAGCTAACTCAAGAAAGTTTTGAAGCTCCCTATGGTTTTTTCCGTGAGCTCTTAATACATTGACACATTTGATGACCACCGACAGTACATTTTTGAGACAAAGCGATTTGGCGCATAGAGCTTCCTGATGAATCAGGCAATGAATAGCGGTAAAATTATATCGCAGTCCTTCTCTTTTTAATTTGTCTCGTATTAGGGAAACAAGTCCTAATTTACATCCTGTCATTGCTTTCGCGCCATCCGTACCAACCCATACCAACTTGTCCCATGATATACCCATATCAAGAGCACAATCTTCCACACATTTAAAAATATCATTGCCTGTAGTGGATTCTTTCAGTGATATTACGTCTAAGAGTTCCTCTGTGATCTGAAAATTGCTGTCTACACCTCGCACGAATATTGCTACCTGTGCAATGTCAGTGCTTTCACATATTGCCAAAGATACTGCAACAAAACTTTGTATTTTTTCTTTGAGCTTCTGCTTAATGTTCTCGGCCATCTCAACAATACGCCTGGTGACAGTTGTTCGTGACAGTTTTATCTTTTCAAATTTAAGTACCTCCTCGTCATTAGATACGGAATTTGCAGCTATTAATATGCATTTTTTTATAAGATCTGCACTGGAAAGAGCTGTGTTGGCACGCACTATCTCAAGAGCAATATGATAACTGGCACGTAGTGCACCATTCGAATTGGAAGACTCTCTATCCTAAATTTGTAAAAAAAATGTGAATTACTATATTGAAATTAAAAATTTATACCGGACGTACAATTTCATTACAGACATTGTTGGTGTATAGAACTTCATAAACAGCTTTGCGTTCTTCTCCCAGGTAGCGGCTGTACTCTTCACTGTGGTAAGTGTCATAGTGCCTTTTAATATTAAATGCCTTACAAATAATGTGCTTCTTACAAATGACACATTCTGAATCCCCACCTTGTTGCTGACAGAAATACATTAATTCCCATTCTGAATTAAAGTTAGAATATGATCTTTTTGTAGTTCCACTACTCGAGGACATTATTTTTTTAAAACTTAAGGGAAATTTCAATCGACCAATTCCGCTACTGGAACAGGTTTACTTTAGCTGACATTCTCCAAATTTTTTTTTTTTAGGGGCAAAAGGGGGTTAAAAGTAAATAAAAATTATGAAAAAAAGGTGTCGCTCGGAGATATAGCCATCGGAAGTTCCGGATATAGCTTTTGTAAAAATGATCATAAGTTGGGAACCACTGCACGACACTTTTTTTCACATTTCTTGTTTATTTTATACCCCTAAAAAAATAAATAAAATTGGAATGTCAGCTAAAGTAAACTTAAGCTACTTTTTTTAGTACTATTATAATTAATTATAGTATTATTTTTGAATATGATCCTTTTATAAATCGCAACTTGTTTGTTTTCAACCGGCAATACAATTAAAAAATTTTATTGGTCCCGTTCAGCCAACGTAAGCGCTGGAAATATTTTGAATAGCCTTCAAGCAAGTTGACACAACTATAGACACAATGGACTTGAAGTCTTTCTTCTTGCATATCAAATAATAAAGAATTTTCTCAGAATTTAAATAATCAGCACAACAGTTGCAGCAAATCGCTTAATTGAATTTGCTCTAAGGTGGTGGACCAATGCACGGGCTCACGCTGTGACAAGCGCCATTAAACAGTTGGGTTCGGTTTTCAACGCTCGTTACCTAACGCGCGTTTCAGCATAACACATAATTTTATGCAATGAGCCACACGCACATTGGTTTTCCTTGGTTTTAGCTGTAATTAGGGTTCTGTAAATAATTATTGATGCAAACATGTCGATATCGTTAAATATTTTTTGGATGCATTAATAATTTTTTTCTTGTTTCTTATTGATTTAGATTTTTTGGTCTTATGTCAAGCAAAATATTTTATTTGGAATAAAATATACAAAATATTGAACCAAAACCGACGTTTTAGAGAGAAGGATTTTATACATTATCATTGCGTTTGTAGTGGCATTTCGATTTAATTGCTTGTTCAAAATCGACCTTGTTCCACATTGGTCAAGGCAAACATCTTTGCCGACTGGAGGACCATTATTATAATGCGAAAATGTTGAACCAATAAAGACACTTAACTAAGATTTCATAGGATTTAATTATTTTGAATAGAGTTGAATAATTTTCGTTTGATACGCTCCTGATGATATATTGGCAATTTTTGCGTTGATTTCAACATGGCATCAAAGAAGCTCCTCAAATTTTGATCGTTAGCAGATAGTTCGTCAAATTTTGGTGTGTGTTGATTTTTCAAAGGTAAAGTTGTTAATGTTGTAGCATTAGTTTTATTTGCCGCATTTCCAGGCTGATAGTGATTCTTTACACTAACACGTGTTTCTTTGGATTTATTATCCACCTGTATTTCTACTACAACTTCACCGATTTTAAGTTTAATTGGATTTTTATTAGGTTCGGCTGTTGCTGAGTGTAAGGAAGTAGTCGTACATGAAGCACTTGCTGTTGTTGAAGTTGTTGGAAATAGCTGAAAATCAGTGGCTTTGAATGTTACAGGTTGTTGTTCATGGTCTGGCTCAGATAGCGACGAGGTGGGTGCCACGGCATCTACTTTTGTAATTGCCGATATTGGCGTTATTGTTATTGACGAGCTTATTTGCTCTAGCTGTTTTTGTATTCTTGTAATAACTGGTATGCATTCAATATGTTTTTTAACTTTTTGATCTGGCATTATGGAGATATTCATATATGGCTCCATAAACTTGATGTACTCATAGTAACGCCAGTCGCTTAATTGTACGAATTTATCATCTGGATTACCTGTATTTGGTATATAGCGCCGTAACTTCTTTTTTGCGACAGCTTCAAGAATTTGTCGGAAATAAACGAGTAGACCACGCCAACGGCACTTAGCATCCTCCGCTAAAAAGGAAAGATATATGACTTTTTTTTCTTTTAGCTAAATAAGTTTGTTCTAATTCTTATTGATTTAAAATTAATTTATAAGTTGTTCCTTACCGCAGTGATGAAATAGTGAAAAGGTGAAAAATCATGAGCTTAAATGGCAATTAAGGATAGGTATATGTATATATTACAGTCCAAACAAGCTGATATTAAGAAACAGCTTGCAGCAGTTGTTATTTTCTTTTTAGCAATCGAAATCATTTTTTTATTTGTAGAATTATCACATTTTTTCGTCTTAGTAATCGAATTCTTTCCACTGTTATCCTGATGTTAATCTGACGATATGATTTACACTGTTGCATTTAAATTTACTCACTTTTCAAAAATCCAGAGGTTTTTGCGATTTGATCCCATGTTGCTTGTTTAACAGTACGTGTAGTATAGTTCGGGATGGCGTAAAGTTCGGGATGTTCCTTAACACATCTTAGTAAACGCATAACTTTTGGTTCTATCTGCTTGTTATGCATAATTTTTTATTTGCCCTTTACAAGAGAAACAGTATAAGAGCACACAAATAAATAAGTACTTAATTTTTTTCAAAACAAAATTCACTTACCGCAGCAACTGAATGACCGATTTCCACTAAATTCACTTAACGTGTTTTATTTTTATTCTCAGTTATCATCTAGAATGATGAACTTCGGGAAAATAATTCATTCAGCAATGAATTTTTGAACACAAACATAGCAGCATGAGTTCATTCTTAAAACTTTAAGCTTTATTGCATTATTCAATGCGATTTTCATTTAGCTAGACAAACATTTTGTCAATTTTGCGGAAAATGGATAAGTTTCGAGATAGCTCATAAATACTTTGAAATACTGCGTGAGACTTTTTACGATATGTCAGCTTTGTGCTGGAAATTTTTTTAGCTAAATGATTGCTATAACAAAAGGCAGTAAAATGAAATAAAACAAAAATACATAGTAGAAATAAAATAAATCTGTCTCTTACATAAGCTTATCTGAGGGCTAATGTACGCAGTTATGAACAGGACCTTTTTACATCTAATGACAGCAGTGGCATGCCGTAGGTTTTGAGGGGCGGCAGCTTCATAAGGGAATAGGTGCAGTTTTTATTTTTAATAGCTTAATTGCCACTCAACGTTTACACAAGGAAATTCTGTGAAAGAAATTCTTGTCTATTCGCTTTTGTGCTTTTTGTTTTGCATTTGCGACAAACGGCAAATTTTGTACCTTGTCTTTTTCGTTTTTCCCCTCTTGCCCACAAACAAGAAGAATTTTCGGAAAGACAGCGTTTACACGAGGAAACTCTTGAAAGAAAGTTTTCCTGTTTGTAGGCAAGAAGGGAAAAACGAAAGGGTGGTGTACAGAATTTGTCGTACACGCGAAATCCCTTTCGTTCTATTCTTTACCTGATATTATGCTTCGAATTTACGTTTGTTGTGGCGGGTTGATGCAGTAATTGCTTTGAAATTTTCTCGCACAAACAAATTCTAGTTTCCGTGTGTAAACGCAAAAGAAATTCACAAAAGAGAATAACAAGAATTTCTCAGACCGAATTTGCTCGTGTAAACGTTGACAAAGAATTTGTGTGTGCAAGCGCCGAGTAAGCGAGAGAGCAAAACAAGGTAAAAAAATACAATTTTTTCGGCCTGATACATAGAGCGGCAATAATGTGCTTGCTGCAGGGGCGGCTAAAAATTATGTATCCAAAAATAAAGTTGTGCGCAGGCAACACTCATAAATCGGGTCTTCTTTTTACACGATGCGATTATAAGCGGCAACTGTGTTTTCACTAGCAGTTTATGTGAATTCTTTTTTAATGCACTATCAAAAGCTGTGCGTCCTCGCATATATTGTCCTTCGACTATATGGCATATCCATTGATAACAAAAATTAAATTTTTTTTAAAATTGAATTACATATACAGCTATTAAAGCACATTAACTTTTATACTTTACACTTTAAATACAAATTATTAATCAATAAATTAAAAAAACTCTTACAGACAACTCGCGGAACTGCAACGGAAATTATTTAAAAAATGTGAAAAACGGGTTATTGAAACTTTTTGCTTATTTGTAGATTTATCCAGGGCCGTATCTAGGGGGGATGCTAGGGGATAGAACCCCCCCCCCCGAAATTTTTGACAGACACTATATAGAAACGATTTTGCAAGGAATAGACACTACCTTAAATTGATTTCAAATCTAAAACCCCCCCCGAAATAAAATCCTGGATACATCCTTGGATTTAGCAGAAATTTTGATGAAAACATATATGTACATATAATAATAAAATCATTATAAAATAAAACGAGTCGCACAAATTTTCATAAAAACATATAAATTTAATTCTTGACAAACACTGCAAAGAATTCAGTTGTTAAATATTTTTAAGATAGGCCACACACTTTTTAAGTGGTTTGTTCATCGTTCAGATATTGAAAAGTAGAGACCTTTTCCCTCTTCTCATAAGTTTGAATCCAGAAAAATACGTTCTTCATTTACTCCAAACCTAGCAAACTATGTAGGGTACATTCGCTATTATTTTATAAACTTTGGCTCAAAAAAATTTAAACGGAACGGTCATTCATCATTCCATTTTTCAGATTCTGCTTCTGCATTATTCATAATAATCAACATTTCGCGTTTAACTTTACGTTGCAATGACTTTGGTAAAGCATTTGTGGAACGGTATAATGAATCAAAAAAGCTACGCAAGCACATCTCATCAATAGATAAATCTTGTGTTTCAATTGCTGGGACATCCATGCCTATTAAGAATTGCTGCTGTGCAGTGTTATCAAATGTTGACTCATTATGAGATGGTGCTTCAATCCATTCTACAGGAGAGTGTCGTTTTGTTTTTTGGGTCAAGTCTTCTGAATGCATCACTATAGGCTTGGCCAATTCTATTAATCGATCTAGCGTTGGATCTATGCTCTTTATACGAAATGGTGCTATGAAACGCATGTCGCTGTAGTAACACCAAGGGCGTTTACCAAACAATTTCTCTGCTGGCGCTTCAGTTTCGTTACGTAATGTAGCGATTATATCTGCATTGTAATTGGCGTGTACAAGCCGTATAAGTTCGTTACGATAGAAGCCAGTAAAAGAAGTATGCAGATTTTTCCACGTAGTTTCGGCCTCCGAAGCTGTAATGCAAACAAAAAAAAAACATAATACGAACAATCAATAATTAAATGAATTTTTGAAATATTTCTCACAGTTTTGCATGTTACAATTTTTTGCAATCTCGTTCCAAATTTTTTCCTTCAGCTTATCATCATGATGACCTGGTAGTCGATAATCATACAACTCTGGATTATCGCGTACATTATGGATAAGAATAATTATTTTTGCGTCTTTTCCTTGATTTCGCATAATTTTCTTTAAAAGAACTAATCTGGCAACACGACGTAATAATAGATATTCAACAAACAACACACTCACTTAATCAAAGGTTTTTCAAGCACTGAATTTACTCATGCAATTCACTTTCAAATTGCGAGATAGCATAAAAGCTCTTTGATGCAATGAACTTTGTCAGCACAAATGAATTGAGAGTATGAACAAAATGAATAAATTAAAAATGAGAAAAAAACCAGAGAAGATAAATAAATTTATTGTGTATGGCAAAACGGTGAGCCAGCGTAGCAAAATTTATCATGTGGATTGGAATACGTGTAATTTGCATAGATTAAATGACCATCCTGATTTTTTTCGAAATGTTGATAAGACGTTGACCAAAAAATTTTTTGACTTAAGTACTTCTTTTCTTTTGTTTAACAAAGATATTGCAATATTAAACTTTATGTAACTCTAGGAGCAAAGAGCAACCAGCTAAAGAGCCTTGAGCAAACAACCGATCTGAATGTAACTTTGGTATATTGAAGAGGATGAAATTTAATTTAATCGCTTGAAAATTTTCAAAAAAGTTAGTTTTACATAGTTTTTTTAATTAATTGCTTACAAACAATTAGTTTTTTTTTGTACTCTGCGCCTTTTAAAAATATCAAAAAATGCCACTATACGTCAGGTTTAATAGTTCCAGGTACAAGAAAGAACAATTCTGGTACAAGCGAAGCAATAAATAAAACTTTTGGATTCTATTTAATATTTTATTTGTTTACGCTAATTCTAAAAATAATTTCAAGTCATTCATTTGTACAAAAATTAAATAAAAACTGATATAAAAATTAATTAAATACTTAAATAGCTTATGAATTATTTCATTTTAGCAGCCCAATCCTGAATTTTTACAGCACGTCCATCATCAAAAACATAACATTCCTCAAATTCGTTGCCAACATCGTGATATTGTTGTGTTAATTGTTGCTGCTTTAGTAGTGATCTTCCATTTACCATAGCAGCACCTGCAACATGTACTTCATTCTCATGGGATGAAGATGACTGCTGCATGTCTCTATGTTGCTGTTGTTGATGAGATGTAGTTCTTCCTAAATTTCCCATACATCCTTCAAACAATATATCTGCAATAGCTTTCCTTGCGTAAATCTTCTGGTCATCAGACATTTCGTCATATTGTACGGCCCAGGATTTCGCCAATATTTCGGAAGCTTCACTAGCTACATATCTCCTCCAAGTCATAGAAGATTGTTGCCTTTGTACCTTTGAGCTTTTTTTATTTCGATGAGGTTCCCTTGATGTTTTCTTTGAATTTGTTTCATACTGAGTTTGATGTAAGTGCTGGTTTTCATTCATTGCTGCTATCGTAGCAACTTCTACATTTTCGGACCAGTCCACAGTTTCATTATCACTTTCAGCAGTACATTCCTGTTGCATGATATTCACATCTTCCTCATCTGCCACTAGCATAATGTCATCAATATCGTCAACAAATTCATCATTTTCATGTGGCTCTAATTTTGGTTCTGTTTTTCGTTCAACAGAAAAAGACTGAAATTCTCGTTGAAAATGTATCTCATTCGCTATATTGTCGGTAGCGTTGGGTTCATTTGTGATAAGTTCTGTTGGTGCATTAACATTTTCATCATCATCAATGCCATAAGTTGTTTCCTCGTCTTCGTATTCTAACGATCCTTGCACACTATTTGTTGATTGTGATCGTGGTTGCTTCACTACAAAAGATGAAGAGCCTAGTCCTGTGAGACGTCTTTTGGGCTGTATAAATTATATGAAAAAAAAAGAATCGAATACGAGGTTAGTTTTAAATTGATATTATTAGCTCTTTGAAATATATTTGTATGTACATAAGTATATTGAGTTGTGAAGAAAGCTACTGCTAAATAGTTACAAAATGAGTATTGTATTCCAGCTCCTCAAAATTCATAAGAACATAATCGCTCCAATAGCTCTCAAATTACAACAAATTTCATGAAATGTCTACCTTTTTTATATTATATTTATGTAAATCTCTTTTCACTGACTAATAATGGATGCATTAAGTTCAAAAAATACCAAAGCCAGTGTTGCCAAGGTGAAAATAAAATTATTTTTCCATAAAATAGTTAAAAGAAAACATTTTTCTGAGAAACGTTAACATTTTTTAGGGAAAAAGTTAACGACATATTTTTTTGTCAGTAATATTAAAAGAGAAAAAAATTTTAATTTTGTATGAAAAGAACTTGAACATTTTTTTCTCATTGAAAAAATATTTAAATACAGACAGGTAGCAAAAATCATTCAATTCTTGGCTTTTTCACAAATTTTTCAATTTTACCGAGCTCCCGGGTTTGACATGAAATTCCGGGCTAGGCCGGCAGCTCTCTTCGAAGTCCATTTATGAAATATTATTTAACACATATATTATTCCAATTTATGAATATTAATATTTCTTCAGACAAATCTTCTTCAAATATTTAAACGACAATTTCATTTACTTGAACATTTCAAACGAGCCTGGCTCTGAGTCAACTAATCAGATATCAGCATTTTAATATCAAAGCTTTCAAAAATTCACATAAAAAACCAAAATTTTCAAAAATGATAGTTTTTTCTCTGAATCTCAAATGTCAAAATTGCATAGGTTCATCGAATAAATTGATGAAACCTAATTTTATACATGCCGTATGTTCTAAGAAAGATATGTCTATCGAAAGGATCGTATGAAAACTGTGACTCATTTTTGAAATTTACCGACAAAATGTAGGTACAAAAACATTTTATTTTATATTCGGACCAAAGTAACATTTGAAGCTGAATACATGCGGAAACCACAACACTACAATAAGCAATGGCAGCTTTTGCTATGACAGCAAAGAATAATCTATAGATTCAGTCAATATTGGAAGTCCTTTTCATTGCTTTCAGATGGAAATTTCCGATTTTTTTACTCAAAGGAAGAAAATCCCAATTGAAATCTTCACTTATATAGAAATATTCCGTAGTATGGCATCTCCGTTTCATTTTCGAAAAATTTAAATGCTTGTTCTCTACTTACCAATATGCACTTTTCACCATCCGGTGTAACTTTTCGTTCCCTGCGATTTTCTTGAGTCTTTAAAAAGCTGAGCAATTCAAAGTACCACAACGTTGTCTTGTACTGCTTGCCCATTTTATTACTCATATTAATACGGGATATTTCACGTCGAAAATTTGTACGAAATATATTGATTTTTCTGAGCACATCTTCACGATCGGCATTCGGCTCGATTTCACGCAATTTTTCAACTAAAATATCATATCCCGCTATTTTTGCAGCACGTATTTTGTACAAAGGAGAACGGGAATCCCAGAGAGCAGGCAAACCTTCATACAGGAAAAAAAACTTTGTCCAAAATTCACGATTTCGAGCCATTTAGTACAGTAATGTTGAGTGTGTACGTATGTTTTAATTAAATATTCAAGGCTTGCTTGCTGGCAGCTATGCTTGTTTACTCTCTCAACGAAAGAACGAACGAATTCACCCTATGCGCTATGCTTGTCATCTGCTTAGCTAGAGAGCTAACAATCAACTGAATCAAGCAAATGCTCACTTCCCATTCATTCATTGCTTTGTTTTTTATGTGCTTGTGCATGAAATATACAACAATAAAATGACGCAAGCTGTTAAACTCAAAAAGTGTGAGAGAAAAAAAATTGATATTTTCTTCTGTCAAGAAAACCCTAAGTTGTTAAGAGCAAATTATTCATTTAAAAGAAATATTTGCCATGAGGCATTCGATTTACTAACCTAGACTATTGTTAAAGTTAGAGCAGGCCGGCCATATGATTACAGCAGCCAATATATAAATACAAATACAGGAAAGTCTCGGTATACCGAACCTTCCTTTAACGAAAATCCGATCTAACGAATGGCCAAATATTTTACATTGAGTTCCATATACAATGAATTTTTGAGAAAATTTCACACTCATATTACGAATGATGAATGACAAAAATTTCAAAACAATTGGGAAGTAAGTAATAAATGTAAAATAAAAACAAAAAATAAAAAAACAGTTTTAGGTACCGTTTGTTTCATAATGCATACTTGGATTTGTTTGGCGTCAGCTCATTTTTGTCACATTTGGATTAATTCGTGCAAGTGTTGTTGTCCATAGCCTGTATTATGAGTGTCAATAACTGTCAATTTTCGACACCAGTCAATCTATTGATTTACAGTGGATTGAAATTGACTGGTGTCGAATATTGACTGAAATTGACAAGTGTCGAATCAAGTTATGAAAAATATGGGATATATGAAAAAAGTTCAGTAAGTGGAAAAACAAAAATATTGGACAAGTGTGAAAGGGTGTAGTTTCAAAAAATATGGAATATCAAAATTTTTCGATACAACGAAAGGGTCTGATATTATATATCAGACCCTTATATCATTCGTTATACCGAGACTTGCCTGTACTATTATAAATTAAACATAGGAAAGAAATTTATTAAATGCTATATTGCGAACATTTGTTATTGAAATTTTCTTTAAGGTGGCATTATCTGGCATTGTTTAAACCTCATTGACAAGAGATTTGTGAATTTGTCGTTCGAGGTCGGCAGTGATTGTGCTTGAAACGACTAATATTTGCTTTTTTATGTTGAAATCTTGTAATCAAAACTTAGATATGTGCCATTTGATATCATTTTACTCACATGAGCAAATTTTTGCTCTTCTGATATGAACTCGAAATGTTTAAACTTAAAATAACACCAAAGCATTGTGAAAAACTTGACAAGCGAATAGAAATTGTGATAGTAAGCGCGAAAGAAGAAAAATTGGTGTTATAATGCTTCTCCTCAGAAGCATCAAAGTTTTCTCATGTGACTAAAAATATGTAATATGGCCTTTAGTCTTTATGTAAAAGATAGTATATGGGTCATTCTCTACATAATATTCGATATATGTTTTTGGAACAAAGTTTTTCCGGGCTTATTTTCGAAAATACGATTTTTTGAAAATCACAAGCTTTAAAAATGTATGGATTTTTGGACGCTTGTATTTCAAAATGTACGCGTCAGGTAGAAAAACCCTGAAGACATAAAAGTTAGCATTCTATGTCTATTTTCCTATTGTCAGATTGAAAACTTTGTTCATAAAAATTAAAATCGAATTAATAATTTATCGAATTGGTATTAAATTCATCGTATATATGACTGTATTAATGACTTTAACTAGTATATTTTGAAAAGTCGATAATTGCATTAGCGCTGCCTCCTTCAATTAGAAACAAGGCATTATTATTTTGTTCATTATTTTAGCAAAATGACTTAATTACGTTTATTGTTTTGAGTTGAACATTATGCAACGCCACGTAGTGACGCGGTACTAAAAAAATAGAATGAGTATACACATTGGACAAAAATGCAATTTTTTAAATAAAAAAACGAACTTTTTATTTTTATAAACAATTTTTTTTTTAAAGATATGATAACTTACAGTATTTACAAAGAACTTATAAAAAAATTACATCTTCACCACAAGAGAAAAGAAGAATACAAAAAAATTGAGTTTCTTTTATTTATTTTTTAATTAAAAACAGATTGTCATCATCAACAGCGCAAGATTAAGTCATTAAAATAGGTGAAGATGGAAGAGCAGGTTTAGTGGACTTTTTTTTGATCACACCGTCAGTATATGTACATGACAAAAGCCTACTTGGAACATTTATATTTTATGAAAAATTTATGTATAACCCAATATGCAACTTTATATTTTTGTGTATTTTTAGGAAAGAGAATTACCATTTTTATTTACATCATAAAAAATTATTTTATTTAGTTATGAAGGAAACCTTTACAAACCTTTGCATTTTTCAGTCCCGGCACACATGCAGGTTCTAAAAATAGTGTGGTTCCCGATCGCAAGAAGAAATCTTTGGGTAATTTGATTTGTAAGAATCAATGGTAACTTGAGCGAAGTCAGAACAGTCAATGCCGGTCGTAGTAGTGATTATTTTTATAAGTGAGCTATAGCAGAAAGAGCTTGAATTGGTCAGAAATACTTGTACTTCGAATTATATTGAAGTTCTTGAAATGCTATTGTCGATTCGTTTTTAAAGAACCCTAATACATGTTTATATTTTTGTTAAAAACTAAAATTTTTTAACTTTTCAAAATATTTTCTTAACTCGAAAATATCTTACTAGACTTACAGAAGGAGCTATGTTATGCATGTACATATATGTTTATGAATCCTTTTTTCACAAGAAAATTGTCCGCCATTTTTCTAAATTTTGACGTTAAGAAATGTTTTTCTTAGTCTGTTTTTTTACTCGAAAGCTAGTAAATATACACTTACAAAAAAATAGTTGCAAGATTTTTATTCACTATTTCCATGGGCTTTTATGAAAGCAGAGTACGCTCATAAAATTTACTGTGAAAAAATCAAACAATAAAATTTTTTTTCAGTGAATATTTTTTTTTTCTAAAAACTTCGTAAGTAAAGCAATATTTTTAGTAAATATATAATGGGCTCATAATACAACATTTTGATCGTCATCGTTTTTGATAATTTTATTAAAGAAACTTGAGAGCTATCAGACAGTCTAATAAAAATGCATATGATATTTCAAGTATCACTAAACTTAGATGAGCACGGTCAGACTTCATGAGTACTATTTATATGCTTTAATATATCGGGTGTTCTTTTCAGAGTGTCGTAGTTTTTAATTGAAATGGTCCATTTGGACCATTTGGTAGATTTGATCTGATTCGTAGATGAACTCCGTGACTGGACCACATATAGCGTACTCTGGAGCTCCAATTTTCGACTTTTTTGTGAACCTGGCAAATGGTTTTTGATTTGTTGACCCACTTAATACAGGCTTATCTAAAATATCTGAATCAAAAAAGTAATTTTCGCTTGAAATTGTCCATTGTATAGTTATTGATTTTATAACTGAGACCAAGGTTGTCAACGCCTTTTTTTAAATCTATGTTTAATATCAGAGATAACTTTACCTGAGAAAACTTCAGTTAGAATTTTATGAAATTTTAAATGAAGTTCATAAGTTCAAAGTTCGAAAAATTTAAACCAACTCCTGAGCTAAGCTCTTACTCAGAAAATTACCCTTAGTCTTACATAGAAATGAAGAATCCACATTCACAGCCACTCTAAGTATTCAATGTATCTATAGTTTAATACTATGGTACCGCCCACTCAAATTGCAGTGGGAGGTACATACATAAATATGTACACGTAGGTGAACTCGATTGCATATCCTTGCTGCAGCAGCGTGCAACAGCCTGCTTCCACATACAGTGAAAATTACATGTGTAGCATGGTTTTGTTTTTACCTTGCAAAGAACCAAGGGACTCTATCCAACTGCGTTTTTATTGTTGCCTTTGCTTACCATAACGTGACCGACCTATGTGTTTCAGCATACCCTGTACGCTGTATCACACAATGGTGCCCCTCTTCTTCGTGGCAGCTCTTTATTGTTGTACACAGTCACGTTCTGTCTGTTCTTCGTAGCTGCTGCCGTACAGAGTCCACAGAGGCCGGTTGGATTCCGAACAACTTTGTAACGACAACGACTTTTGCTTGTTAAAGCTGCTTTTCTATTTTCTGTTTTCAGTCGCGTCCTGTATTCCCTGGTCTTTCAACGTGTTTCACATTCTGTGTCGGGAAGTTGCACAAAAATATTTGCGCATTAAATTGAATTTCTCAGAGAAGAGACTGGTTCCAACAGTGGTGTGTTTTCATGATGAAAAAGGTGAGTGGAGATTTTTTACTCTGTTTACTCGAATGTGTGGAAACTACTCTTATGTTATGCGTAGTTAGCGTTGCAGATAAAAGCGGAATTGCAAAACTTGGGTTGTTTAGCATGGAAAGGAGAGATTGTTGTTCTACTTGAATTTTTGTTTTATCGGCTTGAACCTTTTGATTAATTTCACACCCGTAGCCAATTTTTTACCGAGTAAAGAAATGTATTTCGGTAATTAGAAAAACCCTTAATCCTTCTGAACCGCTTGTTCTTAGCAGGATTTTGACAAGTCTGTTAATAAAACTCTATCATGAATTAAATTGATAAATCGCAAAAAAATGTTCTCATCTGTTATCTGATTTAGCGAAAAATATAAATGAGAATGCTCAATAAACATTGAATATGGAATTCAAGTGTAGGAACATTGTTGATCTAGCTAAATATACATATACTACAATATCAGCTGTATGAAGAACACCATATACCGCTGCTGTTATAAGTGTTATGTGGAATATGTAGACATATATGGTTTTTAGTGGGACGAATTCTGTTGTAATATTTTCCATTAAAGGCGAATGACTGAATTCAAGTACATAGGGTGATTGCATAGAGCGGTTTAACGTATATTTTGGGGTGAAAACATCGTAAAACCTTTTAAGTAAAGCGGAACATAAAGAGAAGTCAAAATGATTTGATGTGGGCCATAGCTTAAGCCACTAAAGCATTGTATATTTAATTGTCCCATGCATTGTTTCTCCAGTGTAATAGATCAAGCGTATCTGGAATAAGTACGGTGACCATAGCGTATGTAAGTTAGAGCGGTTGAGGAAAAAAAAACCTTTTTGTTTTTTTTCACCTTTTTGTTCTTTTCCTCAAAGGGATTTTCATTAATATTGAAAGCTGGATTGGTGTCCCTTGTCTTAAGTTGCCTAACCATTTTAAAAAATATTAATTTTAATAATAGTGCAAGCTAAAGATGTTATCAAATTTTACAACAAATTGGGTATGGTTTTCGGACTATTATTGATCGGGGAATTCGAGTCCGTGATAAGTTTTTCTTCTTCTTCATTTTTCTTATAAAAAATTGAAAATTGACGCAGATATCTGCATTTTTTTAAATTACCCGACCTGAAATTCTTTAAATCGGAGTCGGGTTATTAAATTTTTTTTTTGCTTTAAATAGCTATCATCGATATAGGAATTCGAATCTGTGATTCGTTTTTCTTTTTCTTTTTCTTTTCTTATAAAAAAACTGAAAATTGACCAGAAAAAAAGAAAAAAATACCGAATTTTTACTTTCAAGTTGCAAAGTCGTCCCACATTATTTTGCCCCCGATCCCGTGGTATATCATTTTTAATGTATTGATATTTGCTTAAAATAATGCCGTAAGCTTATCTTATTTCAAAACCAACCTATATCTACATTTTTCTAAATTAACAGACCTTTCAAACAAAATAAAAAATTCGTTCATATTTCACACACAACTTTTTTATTCAATTTTGCATTTCCATCTATCTATCCCTATTGAGAACCCAATATATGCGCAATATATTTGTTGAGTTGCTATCCCGAAGAAAAGGCACGCGTTCTCTTTCAGTGAAGATGATAAGCGGCTTTTAGAATAGTCTTTTGGTGGCATGGAAATTGCTATAGTTGATTAAGGTTTCCGAGTGGAGTGAGCAATTTTTTAGATGTTATTGAGCTTCCAATATAAAAGTGCCTAGATTAATTTAGTTTTATGATTCAGTGAAAGCAAAATCGTATAGTTTTAAATTATCGCCGGAGTATACTGCCCTCAGAAGCTGAAAGGGAATATCTCAAAAAAACTCATATAATGAACTATGCCAAATGCCGGTATCTTAGTTGAAACCTATAAAATAATTCTCATATGAGAATTTATACAACCTATATCAATTTTACATGTATTTCAACATATTAACATAAAGAAAATATTAATTATCTTGAAATGCAGTTTTTTGAGATACGTCCTTTCCGCTTCTGAGGGCAGTATAGAGGTATGTAGGATTTGACTTATATCAGATTTTAGGTGGGGGTTGTTTTTTTTTTTTTGTAAACTCTCCACATGAAGAGAAGAGATAAGTTGAAAAATGCTCTCAAATATCTTAAAGTCATTCATAAATTAGTTATTGTAATGTGCTACTGTCAATTTCAGCCCAGCAAATATCTTCAAGAACGTCGTAAATTTCGCAATCGTCCGCGTAAGATACTCAGTCTTGAGGAGCGTGTACAAGCTATACATTTGTACGATCGCAATCCAATATATCAGCGCATTGCTTCTACATTTAAATGTAGTTGGGAGCAAATAAAAAATGTTGTACTTAATCGTGATGCCATACTACAGTATTATGCACTCTGTCAGACAGTTACCACAGAAGATAATCCTCGTACGGTGCGTCAAAAGAAAATCAATTTTCTGGGAAAAGTCATGTACGAATTTATTAAACGTGCATTTTATCATATGTCATGTTTACTTACCGATGAGGTCGTCAGAGATCAGGCATTAGTGTTTCGTGAAATTTTAAACATCGATAGTTTCTATCCGAATAAAGCATGGATTACAGACTTTAAACATGCATATCACTTAGACCTCACACAATTGGATAATATTGTGATGACAAAAGTACCACCAACATCATTAAATTCTAACGATATCATAGATTACTGCAATAATGAGCTGCAACAAGCAAATCAAATTCATAAGAAGGGCAAGAATGATGATAGTGCTTGCAAGAAGAAAAGTGAAATCGGGTCTAGTGCCAACAAACAACAAGGTGATACAATCGCTATAGACAATGAAACTGATTATAATGATACTGATGTACGTAGTGAAATTTCGGATAAAGACAATGAAGCTGGTGAAATTATGGATTTTGGTGCCGCTAGTGATGAAGAGTTTGATGGTAACGGTGATGATGATGATGGAATTTATGATGACATCACTGATAACGAAGAAGGCGCTACCATTAATTATGGTGATTATGAATGTGATGATGCCAAAAGCACTAGTAAAGATCATATTACAGCCACTATCAAAGATATAGAAAATAAATCGTATGATAACTCAAAAACTAACGATCAAAAAAATAATTCAACGGTAGAAGATGATAAGAACTCAAAAGATAGTCAAAATGATAACAAATGTCGTAAGAGAGCATCAACTACGACATATGCGCATTTTTTCGCGGAAGATAGCAGTGATAATGACATATTTCTGAAAAGTTCAAAGGTACGAGTAGGTAGCGAAAAAAGTCTACTAAACAAAAAGCAGCAAAATATACACGTTGAGGATTATTCGGCAGCATTAGACTTGTTACGTCCATTGGAAGAATTCGCTATTTTGGAAGAGGATTTCAAAGCAATTAATTTACTTTCACAGCTGAACGCAGTTTATCAGCAAGCTGTGAAACGAAAATGTTTACCACAAAACTAAGACGGAGTATTTATAAGAGATTTTCAACATTGTTTTAAATGTTAATTGAACTTTCGTTTAAAGTACTAGTAAGATATGTTAACTAAATTTGTATATAAAAAAGACTATGTATATAACTTATTTAAAATGCCTGCATTCCTAAATTATAGGTACTAATAACAATAACTATATTTAAGAAAGATCCGTGTTTGTTTGAATATAACAAAGTTCAGTTAAATCATAGGCAGTGAAGCATAAACCATAATGATACCGATAGGAGGTATTTTCTCTCTTGAGCATTTATTGCCATACCAGCTATAGTTGCTTATGAATCCGATAAGTTTTCTAAAATGCTTTTAGATGATCTAAGATAGATTCACTTGGACGAACAGGTTAGATCCAATTTGTGCACATTTTAGTGAGAATAGAAAGACTATCTTTTGGCTTTGCTCGAACTGTAAAAAAGGATTACCAGATGTAGCTATGTAATTTTAAAAATTTTCCTCAAAAAACTTTTTATGGTAATTTAATTTTTTTGGCAAATATTAACTTTAATATATTAATAATATTATTTTCACTAATTATTTTCAAAAAAGCTATGAGCATTTTAAAATTTGACTCAAAATATCTTTGAAACGGAATATCTCAAAAACTATGGGGAATAGAATAAAAAGAACAACATATAATCATTTCTGCTCAAAAAAAAATAATTTACTTTCAACAAATTTGTTTATGCGTTGTTTGTTTTTCTATACAATAATGATTCGCAAAATATCTTCCACATAAAATGTTTGGATATGCTTCAATCATTCTAAAAATGTAACTGATTTCAAATCGAAATTTCTACCATAACTTTGGAAAATATAAATCTTTTAGATTTAGCTTATTGTTTGCGTTTTTAGAACAGATGATAATTTAAAAGTATAATTTTTACTGAGCAAAATTGAAAACATAGATTTTCTGTCCAAAAGACCTTCATATCGTAAGATTTGATCTAGGAAACTAAAATTTTGGGAGAATTTTCTTCGAAACGCTTGATTTTTGATTTATGCCTAGTTTTCGAGTAAATGAACAAGTACTCTCTTTAAGCGGTCATCTCTCACGAACTAACAGCTAACTAGATGCCAACTTTTCGAAACAATAATCATGCAAGGTCAAGATCAAGAATCACACCAAAAAATTCACCAGTTATTGGACTATGTGTTTACTACTAAGTTCCGTAAGCGATTTTCTACAAATCGGTGAAATAATAAATTGCAAGTTGATATTTTCGCTCAGTATCGACTGGAACATACTTGCACTTTTTGTATTTTTAATGGCTCCTATATATATACATATATGTTTGTATGTAGATTTATGAACATTCATATACAGAATAATATCAAATCGAAGAAAATCCAAAAAATACTTAAAAGAATATTGTGCAAAACGCGATGCTTTAATCAAAAACTATAACTTAATGGAAAATTTTATAGCATCAATTTAGAGCTGTGAATAAAACAAAGTACGAGTAGTATTAATTGCAGGAAGAGTGGTCTTTTGCAGCATAGACCCAAAATACAAATGTCTATAAATACTTATTTTCAGTATCAACTAAGAAAGAGCACGCAATGCGAGAAAACTTGGCAGAAATCACTTTGAACAGAGAGAGCTGCAGCAATTGACAATGCGCTGTATTGTGCTTGGAGTACTGATGATAACTGAAGTGCTGACGACAGGGCAGACATGCGCAATAGCTGCAAATGGTTGGAAACTTTGTGCTGAACGGTGGAGGAGAATAGATATACAGACTAAAAAATACACCAAGTATGACCATTGTTTACATAATACATACAGTTCCAAATGAGATATGAAAGAGCGTTTAATATATTGCATAGTTTCTTGATAAGAACAAAGACTTTATATATTGTTGTTGAATTTTATACTTTTTTTTTGTTAAAATATTTATTTTGTAAATATGAAATTGTTTCTTCCTAAAAAAAAACAGAAAAACTGAAAATATTGCGATTTTTGCTTTAACAAATAACATAACAAGTGTTTCTTATCGAAAGTAAATCTAGTAGTTGACTTTCTTACAACCTTAGCGCTAACTATTAGGTTATTAAAATATTTACATATTTATACATTCGTACTTATAAACTAAGAATTTTGGTACCTTTAATATCCTTCAAACAAAGTTGTGTTGAGTTAGTTATTCAGCTGGCAATATTGAGTATACCATCCTAATCAATAAACCAGAAGTTTTAATATCATCCAAATCATATTTCTTGGTTTTTTCTTCGGCCATTTACTCTACATCGACATCCTCATCGCCGTCCAATTCACGTAATACCTCGTCAGCTCGCGTGATTAATCCGATAAGTCTAAAATTTTCTCTGACAAGGGCGAAATCTTCTAGCAGCTTGAGGTATTTGCGCGCTTCTGCGCATGTGCGTATTGGTGGCAGTGATGGTGAGTTGTCATGATTTACGTGACGTTTTCTTGTTGTTGATACTACCGTTGACGCTGGAGTTAACGACGATGGTTTTTCGGTGTTTACTGTTGGAGCACGTGTAAGTGGTGGCATGGCAGGCAGAGAATGTGGTGAGTTTGAGTTTCTTTCTGTTTCATTTTGTATCTGCAAAGGTATTGATGTCATCCAAGTGGAGTTGCTTTGTGTAGGTATAGCAACATGCGTCTTTATTGCAAGTCCTTTTTGTAATTGAGCTAATGCCAAATTGTCTTCCTCTTCAGAAAGCTCAGTATCCATTGGTTTATTTGTAGTAGAGTCCTTACTTAGTGTCCGATTTGTGGACTTTGGCGAAACATTTGAATTCTCCTTCTCATGCTCGTTATAGTGCGTTGCAACGTTTTCCATTATCGTATTTTCTTCATCATCTGAAATGCATTCCTTTTTGATGCGAACTTCATCTTCGACTATTTCGTGTTTAATTTCGACTTTTGGTGTGGGCACGATAGGTTTTTCTGCTATTGGCAATTGTGGTTTTGGATAATTCAGTGTCTGTGCTACCGATGCCAGCGGTATGATAGTCATTGTCATTGGTGAAGCGCCAGGCCCCGTTGAACCTGGGGTTATAGGAGTAGCCACGAGCACCTTTTGAGATATTGTGGAACCGTTTCTTTGTACACCTATCGGCAATTGCATTGTTACTAAATGACGTTTTTGCGGCAAAGCTGTAAGCGGTGGTAGTAATGGCGGTCCTATATGTTTTTTGGCCACTTGACGTTTCAACTGTTGCGGCGGTTCGTATTTTTCTTCTTCTTCGCTATCATCATCGTCATCATCTTCATCATCTGACTGCTCATTATCATCTTCAATTTCAACTGTCGTATTCTTCACAGTTGTTTCGTCACCATTCGGTGTAATCGCTCCCAATATATCCCTAATAATATCTTTTATTTGTACCGAATGACCTTCTGCGTAAGCGATTTTAAGTTTTTTTGTATCATTATCGATAATTTTATAAATTTGTCGAAATTTGTCACACCAATCCTGATGTGGAAAGAACACTTGTATGCCAAGTGCGCTCTTAAATTGTAATGCCATTTTTTGTATTAAACCATCTGTGATATTAAAATCCTTATAATACATCATACGACGTATCCATTCGTATACTGATTTTCCGAGCATTGAAACTCGCACTGACTTCATTTCCAGTGATTTGACTTCATTGCATCGACGCGTTCGCTGTTCCCATGCTTTGAGTATTTCATCTTTTTGTTGTATGATGCGTTTTATCTGATCTGGGCTACAGTTGAAACTACGCCCAACATGTTTGTAGACGGGTGTCTTTTCAAACTCGCGTATGGCAGCAACTTTCTCATTTAATGCTAAGACATTTTTTCGTTTGATGCGATTGTCGAAGAGTATCTTTTCTGGTTGACTCTGTGGAATGAAATTAAATAAATTAGTTATTATATTGAATTAGTATAGAAACTATTTTTTAAAGCACTTGAGTATAGAAATTTTAGTGCTTGGGACAATTTTCTCAAAATATTGGTTTTTTCTTCACAAAATATTTCGGGCCCCCAAAGAGGTAAGATATTTTCAAAGTAAGTATGTAAAACGAATTTTATAAAATTTTGACCGGACCAGTTTAAAATACTAATAAGACAGTTTTATAGCCTAATACATTATGTTTGAAATTTTGTATAAATCAGTTCAAGGGTTTCAAACTTATAGAAGAGTGATATTCGCAACATCTGATGTCTATATCTCACCATGTAAAAACTTGATTAGTACGATGAGCACAATAACAATTGCATCAAAATCAGTTATACCGCTTTTGAAATTTTTGCAAACAGTATGACCTCAAATTCGATACAAGTTTCATAAAAATTAAATTAAAATTTTTTGTCGCAATATTTTCAACATTTCAGCTAAAAATTCGAGCCTTTTTTTTACTTTGGACATATGTACATATATTTAAATTTTTCTTCTGATATGTTTTATTGGGTTTTGAGTTTGCATTGATCATTTTCGAAATAAGTGGGTCAGTTTATTTTTGACTGCCTTTCTGAAGAGTACAAACGCAGACTTTGAACGAAATGTTTACATTTTTTGATGACATTTTAAATTTTTCTTTTTTTGTCGACCGGTGTAACTTGATGACCTCTTGGCACGAATAAACATAGTGCTTGAAATAATTGCAAATTATACCGCACCCATTTTGTTGATATGTCCAAAAGTCTAACCGTAACACTTCATGTGAAAGCAACTAAATCCTTATACTTGTTCTAACTTCTCATTTCTGCCAACCACCCCCAAACCCAACCTCACTTACCATTGTGAATTGTGAATATTCCTTGTTGTTGTTGTCAAGTTAAACAGCAGCTGCGTATTTGTTGTTTTTCAGCGAGCGCGTCCGATAAGCTTTGCAATCTTCGCACTTTTCGCGATTTTGCCTGTACCCTGTCTGTCCGTTTGTCTAGTCAGTCGATTGCTCGAATAAATTTTATTACGATCTGATTTCTTGCAAGTCTTTTTGTTTTTTAATTTTGTTTTGTTTTTTTTTTCAGTTGAAAAATTTTAGTTTTCTTTATCTCCCAAATGTGCAAGTGCTTTTTTTACTTTCGACTTCACGTTTTAAGTTCATTTGCGACGGCGTTCCCAGCGCCCTTGTATATATGTACAAATGCACATGTATTCTACGTCGGGTATGTGTGCGTGCGTGTGGGGGTACTCGGTGGTGGTGCTAGCGTAGCACTCGATGAACCCACAAAATTTCAAAAAAATAATCTGGCAAACGATGAGCGAACGACAGCGACAGCCAAAACTCTACTAGAACACTACGTGCACCGAGAATCATTTAGAACCAAGACCGTTAGTCGCGACTCGCGAGGTCCGTAGTCCGGAGCAAAGTAAGCGTAGCGGAGAGACCGAGAGTATCACAGTATCGCAGTCCATCGTACATGAGCGAACGAGCCGTTGGAAACGCAGTTGCGCCGGTGCCGGGCGTCACTTGTGCTCTCGACTCGATTTGGCTGTTTGGCACAACTGTTTGGTTTGGTAGCATGCGATAAGAAACTGTGACGGATGGTTTCTCAATGCTCTGTTAATCGGAGAGAGGGTGGCTCCGGTTGCTAGTGTGCTCTCTTGTTGTGCTACTCTCTGCTGTTAATGCGGCCACAGCTTAATTTTATTTTTGAAACAAATCATACATATTTCATTTTTATTTCACGTGTATAGTTTGTAGTATACAATACGTTGAATTTTATAAATATTATTTGCTGTTGGCATTGCGTTTGCTACTTTCGTTGCGCATCTGCACAAATTTTCCGACAGAAACGCCGTTCATGTGTTTCTGGAGCAGTGCAGGGTTGAAAGACGACGACGGTTGGTATTATTTGATAAGCGCAAGAACTCAACGTGATAGTACACTGTAAAAGTTTTTTTAGAAATGACTTACATAATAAATATCGGAGTGATGATGTAGTCCACAAACTTTATTTTATGCATTTCTTACTCGTAAACGAGTCCAGAGATTTTGATGTGAAAACACTCCTTTAAGTTTTTGAAAGCTTTTTGTAAGAATCGTTAGATACCCTTTTGGTGAAAAACGCTATTTTTAGGATTCTTTTAATAACTTTGGCTCAAGTATCATACTATCTGTTTCTCTAAGTGAAGGTATTTCAATCGAAAAATAATTCTTATTAGAAAAACGATTTTACGTAGTTAACAGTCTGTTTTAGATTTTATTTTTTTGAATTGCGATGTTTAAAATAGTGTTCAATTATAATAACGCGGAGTGTGTGCGTCATAAGAAGCCACCTTTTTATAAATTTTTTATCTCGGCCATTGATGTTAAAAATAAATATGGTAGATCTTGGAAGATCCTATTTAATTTTTTAGTATTATATCTTTTCAAATTCTGAAGCTCCGTATTTGTACCTGGAGTAAGGTTGTGGGTCATAGAATATCCTATTGGATTTTGAAATATAAGATAATCTCACATGAGCATGTTTTATCCCGAAACATATTTTGAAATCTTCCAGGATCAAAACGAAGTCTATAGAGCACAATAAAATCCTCTACGGTCATTTGAGAAATAATTTAACAAGGTATAAAATATATATTGTATAGATCCTTAAAATTGGTCGAGTGGTTATTGAGTTGGGACACGGGGCTAAGAACTGCCAACGGAACTCTGTAAAATAAGGTCATTCCAAGCTGTTTTCTCCTGCGTCTAAATCACAAAAAAATCATCTCATCAAAGAAACAGTGATCCAAAGGGGCCCCCATAGGATTTTGTGATGCATATTGACAGCGTTACCAAAAAAAAAATTCTCATTTTTCGTTTCCCCAAAACATAATAGGGCCTCTTGAGCTCGGAGCCCGTAGATTAAGGTCTCCTTTCGATTCCTTTATCCGGCGCTGGTTCTGCTATTTTCTCCAGAATCCCTATTCACTCCAAGTGGGTTCCCTTAGCTGTGCCACTTTTGGTATTCTTGTTATATTTTTGTCGATTCTGAAGATATTGAAACTCGAGGACGATTTTATTTTTCATCAAAAGGAAAACACGTTGGGTGAGGAATACACGTTCTCGCTATATTTTTTTTTTAGCTAACCAGCGATGTACACAAGACTTTGAAATTTTTATGAGAACCCTCGATTTGTCTCTTGGTCATGTGGTGACCCTAGGTTCTCATACTTTCTTTCAATAAATTCGAACACACTGATGACGCATGGTGGACAATTAATGTGTTGTACGACGAATCCTTTCTTACGCATTTCCTGTGTGGTACAAAGTAGTTAAATATCATCTAAACAAAATGCAAATCATCCAAAATAAAAACTTTCATTTATTTTTTCAAGCGATCTTCCTGTATTATGGCATTGACAATTTCAAATAATTATGTACTATGGTGGACATTTCAAAGGATTAGAAATATTAAGCAAGAAAACCAAAATATTTACTTAAGTAGATTTGTATCTTGAATTTTCTCCTATATGTATGTATAGGGTAAAAAAATGGCGGTTAAATCTTTGTCGAACTTCCTTATTTGTACAACAGGAAAATAATAAAAAAAAAATCTCTAAAAACGTACACATGAAAAAATTAAATTTTCTTCATTTTATACTCAAATTTAGAAAAATGAAAATTTTGCAGTACTGGTAGCAACCCTAGTTTTTTTTGATTGAGGATGTAAATATGTACATACCTAATTGAAATTGAATAAATTTTTGAATTTTAAGCGTTGCCGAAAAATTCTAGAAGATGAGGTTATTTTGAAGATGTTATACATATTTACATGCAAGCATATATGTAAATTAAAGTGATTCTTAGGGGAAAAAATTGGACTCAATTGCTTCGAATAGAATTAAAAAATTTTAGGAGTTTTTTCAAATTTTTATCTTTAACCATTAGGTCAAATTTCACATTTAAATAGGGTCAGTAAGAGTTAAAGAGAGAATTTTTAAAAAATTACTAAAATTTTTTTATTTTTAACCAATTTACAAAACAAAAACAAATGTACTAATGTACATACTTGCAAGCATATTAACATACATATGTAGCTATTGATTAAAAATTATAAGTTAAAATTAGTTTTTCGAAGTGTATTTTATTGCATTCATTGCTCACAGTGACTACAGACATTTGCTGCGCACGTTTGCCTCATTTAGTCTTCGACAATATCATATTGGATTCGTTCGTTTTGTTGCCAAAGCAACAAACAAACGTCTCACAACAACAAAAAATCAACGAATGCATTTGCGCATGTCTAGCAATTCTTATCACCGGCCGGTCGGTCGACCTCATAATTAAAGTCGCACTCAACCGCCCTTAAATTCTCTTCACTCTCTTTGCGGTTGAAACAAAAACTCTCTATTTGCCTCTCCATCTGGTTGTTTATTAAATTATTTATTCGCTCTCCATGGCACACATAATTTACGAATTTTGTTTATTAATGCAGATGTTTCTAAAAATAAAATTTTTAACTTTTTTTATTCAATGAAAAAGATTAAAACTTATTTTAATACAAAATATGAATTAATAATTGATAAAAAATTTAAAATTTGTAGGTGTATACATGTGTATATTATAGTGCTGGAACCCCTACAGAGCATTTTCTTTTAAGTGAGTAGAAACCGGGATAGTAATAAAATCGCTCCTCATAATTAAGAAAATGTGTAGAGCTTAAAGCTTTTGTTTATTTTACGTTGTTCTGTGCTTTGTAGCGCTTTTGCTGAATAAGGTTTTTGATGTACAATAAAATGAACAAATTTACACGTAACAAACGTTATAATGAATTTCGAACTTCAGAAATTCAATAGCCATGTGTTAGTTAGTTTTTTACGTGAGCAAGGCGGTGTTGTGAGTTTTCTGCACTAAACTGGATTTTCGTTTTGTTTTGCTTTTAAATTTCTGCCATAAAATTTGAAAAAGTTAAAAGCTTCTTCGGCCTTAGGTAAGTGTTGCTAAAAAAATGAAAAACAATGGGGTGAATTTCCAAAAACAAATACATACCGCTGATTTAGCTGTAATTTTGCAAACTTTTGCACGAACCTTCTGATATATCGGATGTGCATTCATATAAATTAAACGAATTATAAATAAAACTTGGATCTAAGACAAAATGTGAATGAATTTGTAATTACCTAACATGAACTTTAAATAAAACTTATCTACTCGATCAGGCGCTTGCACTCTTCTTTTCGCGCTATGTAACTTTGCATTTTTATGTAAGATATGATCAAAACCACTCTGGAAATTTGTATGATGCAACTACATATGTAACTTGTTTAATGCCATTAACAGCTCTGGAATTATTTCTTGTGGAAGATGCTAAGCCTTCTTGTTAAAGTCCACCCTAATTATGTCTACTATGTATTTGTATGAAATTTGGCACTGAGCAGTGTACTTCAACCAAATTCATCAGTATAGCATTTTCAATTTTTGCTTATACGGAAAGTGCCACGTTTTCTTGTAAAATTCACCTTCTTTTTTATTGGAAGCGTTACACCAAATTTACTCATTTTCGGTACTCACCTAAATCAATGCATTTACTAAAATAACGCACCTGGTATAGCAATTTAAAGGTTTTAATGGCCATGCTTCTTTAAAATATCATTATTTTAGTAGTCATTACTACAAATTTTTCTATGACTAAACTCAATTTCGTTACTTGAAAGAATTGTGACGTAACATAGAAGGTACTTTGTCATAAATTCGTTGACCCCCCTTGTGTAGTCACGTAAAATAACACGTGACTCACCTCCTTCGTACTTATACTACGTTAACAAACGTAACTAATTGCGAAATTTTATAATTTTTCTTAAAGATTTTGCTCGTAGTAATGGACATCTGCAGGGCTAATTAAATATGTACAATAGGTGAAGGTATTGATGACACCAAATGCTTCTAAATGTCTGAATCAACATATATTAAACACGAGCTCATAGAAGCCAACAATTCCTTCAGCACAGCATCACCAATGACAACAGCAGCATACATACAGGTGAAGTCTGAGGAAGAAATATACAATTGCGCTCCAGTTGGTAATAGCTTTGTCATATATGAATTCGATGAAACGGTCAAACCCGCATGTCCAAGGACGGCAACATTTAACGAAACATCTACATCAGCTGCACCACCAATAGAGCCAATAATAATAAATACAAAATATCGTAAGAAACGTAATTTTATTGGAAACTCTACGACAACATCTACGCCAACGAAAAAAGTTGCTAAAGAACCATTGCAGCATAGTGTTGATGATAATATTGCTATAGCAACAACCTCATTGATAGCAGCACCCATACTGATGTCAACATCAACTGCAGAGTTAAAGGTGAAATGCCTTTGTCGTTTGACCAACACTCATAATTCAATATCAAATGGTATGGAATTAAAAACTTTTTTTGAAGAAATGTTCGAGGAAACCCGTCACCTGAGTAGAACGAAACAACGTGATGTTAAATTGGCACTACTCGAAGCTATCTCTGAGGCTGAGGAGTATGTGGATGCAAGGCGATGTTGTGAAAAATGTTGTATTTGAAACTGATTTGGAGTCATAGTATAAGATTAGTCTGATTTTACTCAAATAGTTTTCAGCTTAGCTTCGGAACGGCAAAGGAGAATGGACACACATGCATGGCCGTTGGTACCACTACCAACGCAAACCATCGCACTACCATTGCAAAGTTTTGTAAATACTAAATTTGAAATTTTCTGGAAAATAGGAAAAATTAAACTATCAACTATTGGATGGTTGGATTGCCATAATAATAATATATATACAAGCACATGGCCTTCCAATGGCATACCTTCGTCGTGGGCTCGAAAGAGCCTGTTCTCTTTTAAAACTTCTTCAGTGAAAGTAATCATAAGACAACAGAATTTATTTTGTTTAAAAATAGATACGTAAATGTTTAGAATTAGATTTATTTTATAAATATATCAATTGAAAACATTGGATTTCGGTCTTATATGTACGTAGTGTGGTTACTTACAAATCTGTATGTTGTGATTCAAAAAAAAATTTAAATAAGTCCGAAACATGACGCTCTGTGCGAAAAAATCGACAAAACCCAGAAAGTGAATTTTTATTTTTCGGTTTTTATTCATTGAATTTCATAAAAAATGTATTTACCACATTTCGTCGAAAAACTAGTTAGTAGCCTTAACGCTAGTCCGATCGTTTGTCGAGATTTTTATAGAAAAAGTTTAAGATTGTGGATAGGTAGGAGTGGGAGGCAGGTTGGAAATGGACTCACTTAGACCAAATTTTAATTTATCCTTGGTAAAGGCTTATGTCGCTTTTGGATATGACAATTATTGTAGCCTGAAAAACGCTGCAATAGTTTAGTAACCTCATTGCAATTCTTAACTTTAGTTCCTAAGTAACACAAAATTGACAAAAGGTTTCGTTCAAGAAAAAAATAATTTTTTTTTTTTTGTGGATCTTAGTGACTTTTTTAAAAATTGTAACTTCAATCTATGTATGCTTTACTACCTATGGAGCATAGAGGGCTATTTTTCCTAAAACTGAATTGTATTACTTACGAAAAACAATATGCAAAGTCTTAATCCAGCATCATACTGCAATTGCGAATTTCCAAGGATAAAACAACTGATATGCAATTCAATAATTCATATTTTATTATTGTTTTGGTAGAATTCTACAAAAACAAGTTTTAAGTTTAAATTAATTTAACTATAGTTACTACAGTATTTGATTCTTAGTTTTAAAATAATTTATATACTTCTAGTAAAAACTGTTAGTATCCGTAATAACTATGGCGTCTACAATCGCTTATTCAAACTTGGTTCTTTGCAGCTATGTTGTCATTCGAACCATTAACATCGCTTGTAAAATCTCAATATTTTTTTAATTGCATATATACCAACTGCACAAATTTCATAATTATAAAATAAGTATGTTTGAGAACACTGAAATTTAAATTAATTTATGTATGTATGTTACGTTTACATCGTAGAATTCGTGTTGAATGTTAATCTATTGGTCATAGAAAACTTCCACAATTAACATTTTTCCCAAATTTTACACTAGAAACTTTTGTGCTGTTAGCCGTGTCGACATGCAGTTTTAATAGTTTGCTTATTACTAATTTTCTCCATAAAATTCCAAAACCATTACAATGTTTTTCTTTGACAATTTGTTTTGTAATTAATTTGGTAAATAACCAAGCTTGTTCAGATTATGTAAACGCCTTTTAAGTGTCAATGTGTGATTAACATAGTGGTTTTTTTAATACTACTTTAATATAAAATAAGTTAAAGTCTAATAGTCTGTTAAAGTTTTCAAAATACTATTTACAGTTTGAACTTCTCGGTGTACAGCGTTGCATTCTAATCCTGTTTCATCATTTCGTTCATTCTACGATCGGTTTTGCGAAAGACCATTTCCAGCTGCGATAGCAAACCGATAGCGCGGAAATTTTCTTTGCAAAGCGCAAAATCTTCTAATGGTTTCAGATATTCCAACGCTTGTGAGTAGTTTGTCAAGTCTTTTACTGGTTTTGGCATGGGCGTGGGCGTGGGTGTGGGTGCGGGTGATATGTGTCCATTAGTAATACTGTCATTTCCATTTCCGTTGCTATTACCATTAACAATGTGTTGCTGTGGCGGTTGTTGCGTAGGTGTTGAATTACCATTAGTAGGTGTGCTATTGCCAGTACTCTTGCCACTTCCATTACCAATGCTGCTGGCATTGCTATTTCCATTCCCTATGTCATTTTCTGTTGGGCCATCTGTCAGATCTTCAATTTGTTCAGTCAGATCTTCAATTTCTTTGACTGGGTTATTTACAATGGAGACATCATCATCTTCCGTCACGCGCGGCCGCTTAGCTGAGCTGGGGGAGTATGGACTTATAGATTTCATACGCTGTTGTTGTGCTGGCGGTGTGGCACGTGATGGTGGGCGTTGCATATTGTTATAATCATTGGCAGGATGCTGCGGCTGCTGATGGTGCAGCTGCTGTTGACGTTGTTGCTGGTGTTGCTGCCGTTCGTAGTAAAAATCATCGTAGTTGTAATTGTGTTGATCATACCCATCTTGATGGTGCGGTGATATTGATTGTTGTTGGTGATGTTGCTGGTAGTGATGCTGCAGCTGCTGTTGGTGATGATTCAATGACTGCTGTTGTTGCATAGTTTTCTGTTCTTGAATCTGTTGTTGATAGTGATGATGTTGCTGCTGTTGATGATTCATTGATTGCTGTTGATGCAGCGGTTTCTGATCCGGAACATTTTTTTGGTCTGGCTCGTCGTCATCTTCGTACTCACCATATTGCTGCATGTAGCCATAATATTCTTCGGGCACATTTTCAAACTGAAAAGAACGATCGGCGCTGGTAGGCGGAAACATATGCTGTAAGTCCTGCACAATATCAGGTATCCAAAGCGATGGTCCAGACGGATGCAGTTGATTTGTTGCCAATTTGTGTGCAAAACCGGTTAGGTGAGATTCGCGGAAACGATTCAACCAGCGATTGTCAGCGGTAAAAGATGGTGCACCGATTACTTGCTTGGCAGTGTCTGCTTTCTCTTTGATCATCCCATGTGTAATGGAACCGCGCAGCTGTGGATTTAAGTTGGCGCGCACCAGCCATTCATATACAACTGCGTTGATGTAGGCGCATTTCCGACTCCGCTCAATCTCTTCCAAGATAGCTTGTTGCTCTACCGCTTTCAGATCTGTCGGCACTTCCAGTCGTATTGAGGGCACTGCACTCGATGTCAGTCGTCGTCCGCCGATGGCGCTGGCTGCGAAATGAAGCGCACATACAACTGGTTTCTTAAATGGCAAAATGCGACTCAGTGAGGCGTGACACGCCTGCTTCCAAATTTGGTGAAATGGATTCTCTGGGCGTGGGAATTGAAAAAATTGTAAATTGGGTGCCTGACGCGAATTGGAGAGGCATCCAACGATGCAGCACCGCCGGATTGTAGGCATCACGTCAGATCAAATAAGTTGAACTTATTTTTTTGTTGTATTGTTAGTGTGCGCGGTAAAATTTATAAGTGGCGTCAAAAATCAGCTGACCTGCAAAGATGAAAAGAAAAGAAAAAATGCGTTAGCTTGGTGATGAAAGATAATTGAATAACGGGTAGTTGACTTAAGTAACGAATATTTAATAAAACGAGCTAAATGATACATGCGAATGAGTAAAACAAACATGACCTTCCCAATTTTGTGGAAAATTAAAAATTCTGGAGAATGTACTTAGGCGATTTGCCCAGTTAGGTCAAATTCATACCAAAGAGGCATAAGAAGAGCAAATTAATTTGTTTATGCGGTCTACTACTACTGATTCCTCACGTTTAGATGGCACAACTTTTTGTGTCAAAATTTGACATTTCGCAGACGAAAAATGCTTGGAAAATTATGAACTTTACTACAATTAAGTAAAAAACGAAGAATTCAAGGAAATTCAAGTCACAAAGGTAAAACTGACGTTAATGTGTTTCTAACAATGAGTTTCGAAGCTTGCTTATGTATGTACATTAACTTACCTTTGCAATTTGTTTCCTTGATGGTAACTGAAGACAATTCTTCAGTTATTGTTGTATCTTTTATTTTAATAAATACTTTGTTCATCAAATTTTCCTCTTCATCAGCTTCCATTGCTTCGCTTTTTTTTATCAGTATCAGACCGGTTCTTATATTATTAATGATATCTGAAGTTATATCGCCAAATTTATCTTTTCGCTGATGCAAACCTAATAAAGTATTCTCAGCATATTGATATTGGGTTCAGGAACATTGGTGAGCTGACAATAAAGATCTCAATTTAGTTAACTGAAACAAAATAATGTATGTACATACAGCAACAATAAAATCGAAGTAAATTAAATTATAGTGGGATTATAAAATTTGAAATAAAAAATGGGTAATTATGCAGACAATGAACAGCACCACCGATTTTTTTTATTTATTCTAATATATGTTATAGGGTATATTCTCCCAAGTAATTTTATGTACCTATATATGTTAGGAAAACCATGCTTTCATATCATTACGCGTAGTTATAAGTTATTGAAATAACTTAGAGCAAATATAAATGGATTCGAAACTTCGACACATTTCGCTTTGTTTACTTACATCATATGTTCAATGTGAATGCTTGTGAAATGGAAATCAATAATAGTTTCCCTTGAACAAAATGATTTTGTACACATATATTATAATAATTGCCTAGTCTGAAAAAAGACATAGCATATGTACATTTATTGTGCCAAGTTGTTCAAGTGATGTTCAACTGTGTACGTAAAATGATATGAAAACACAGTGTCCGCGTCCAACATGTTATGCAGTATGAAAATACTCCAGAAAGTGTCAATAATACAATATAACACAATCCCGAAAAATACTAGGTGCTGTACGCTTTCTTTTTGATTAGCAAAATAATAGTATGTGCTTATAGAATGATGTGTGGTAAGGTAAGGTAACTGACGAAAAATATATTTTACAATGTGTTAAAAAATGCCTTAAGAAATACCTTACAAATATGTAAACCAACATTAAAACAGTAAATATATTAACCAATATAAAATAGGCGACCAAAATCCACATATCATAATGGCTGACCGTTAAGGTTTCAGAAAAAGTGTAATGATTTCTCACTGATACTCATATTTCAACTATCGAACCATTTTAATCTGGATGTTATATGTCATTAGATTTATGTGAAATCACAAGGTCTAAACTTTGAATCGAGAAGCAATAGCCCATAGTTTTTCTTTCTCACTACGTAAATGAGGTCCCAAGAATAAGAACTGCAGTGGTGTACGAGTGGAGTGGTGAAATTTAACGTTATTGAACCCAATAATATGTGCTTTCTCCAATAATCCAAATAATGTGTAGTGCCGAGATTAACATTGTATGTATAAAATGAATATCTGTTTTAAAAGCGTCAACTTCAAATATTTGAGTGTCGAGCAATGCATTTATTTAAATGAAGATGCCCATAGGACTTACGAGCAAAGTAAATGATATAATCATACTTACTATTTCGCTCACAATCCATTTCGGGCGAGGTTTTTCCAGTTTGTAGACTAAGCATTCTGCTTTCGGCAATCACCGGATCCTTAAGCACATTACATGGCAAACTATGAAATATAGACGACGGTCGTGCACAATAGCTGAAATAAGAATGATCCAGTGATAAATCACTCAAAAATAAATTCAAAACAGGTACGCACACGAAGGTCGTGGAATAAGTCTTTAGAATGAGGCGTTTTCTGCAAATTTGATTTTTGTTTGTGTGGCCAATCCCAGTCAAAAATGCAAGTGTGAGGTATAATGTGTGCGTTATATCGAGATCGCCATAAGTCTAAGCTGGAGAGAAGTTTACATCAAAAGTTATAGATTTGAACCAGTTTAGATATTTACTTGAATTCGAAGTAACCAATTTCAATGTGTATTGAAAGAGAACAACAAAAGGTAAGAATATGTGCATACTTTCTTACTTCAAAATCAATTTGAAAATGCCTGGCCTTGGCTTGTTTTGGTACTAGAGCACAGTGGTTTTATGGAGAGCAAAAATGATAATGTACTATTAATAATCGAAATTTTTCACGATATTAGTGAACTTTTATTCTGATTCCAGGAAAATCTTTGTTCGTGAGAAACTTTCCGGGGTTAGCGACTCGCCAAAACGATTCGAGTCTTAAATTATTGATTTTTAAAAGAAAATTAAAAAAATTGCCGTCTTTGTCCGTCTTTTATTCATTTATAGCGTTAGTTGCTATGATATTAAATAGCTATTTATTGTGTTGTTTCATAATTTATAATTGAAAAGAATATCACAAAACTATACTTGAAAACAGAGGCCTACAATTTTTCAGATATCGCAAAAAACCGTTTATGTATCTTAACTGATCAGAAGAAAACCTTAACTTTGCTATCAAAAAAGTATGCCTTTTTGAAGTGTATGAGATTGAAATAACTTGAAGGTCAGTGGAATGAACAATATTCTATCAAAAAACTCAAAACGACCGTATATGAACATGTGCCGTTCTGTCCGCCCACTACTCAAATGTTGAAGATTTAAGAATCTTTCAAATGTTTGCTGGGTAGAAACATTCACACTTTTTCATTAATACATTCACCTTATGACTACTTCTCTTGGCTAATACAGTTTTCAAAATTCGCACAAAACGCCGTGTAAATAGGCTGCTCACAAATAAACTATGCACAATAGAAAACAAATCCACCCCCACAAAACTATAGATAACTCAATAGTAAAAAATTGTGGAACAAACATTTTTCAAGAATCTCAAGTCATGTTTCACCATAAATTTATGATTTAACAAAACATTTTATAATTTTTTAGCATACGCCCATTTTTGAAAGTTTGATAGAAATGTAAAGCATTATAAGTACGTCGTATTTGCATTTTATTGTAAGATAATCTCATTCTTAATGGAGACCCAAGATAATTCTACAGTCACATACTTGTTATAGAGTTTTTTCCCTTATAAGACCACGTATTTGTATGATACATGACTTTTTTGTTGTTGTATATACCAACGTACATATCTACAACATGCTTGTTTGTATGAATGTTTATTTATTTTGTAGATATCACTTGTGGGTCATCATATTCTACTTTTGTAAGTTATTTGATATTTTCCCAATATCCAAGTATGTACACAAATTGAAAGTTTTTTTTTTATTTTTTTGGTTTAATGTTACACAACAATATCTGACGATTTACGTAGGCACTATAGAAATGACGTTATAACTTTATTTTCTAGAAAAATTAAATAAACATACCTTGTTGAGTGCTAATAAAAATACATCACTTATATGAAAAATATATCATTTACAATAGATATAGAAAATTTGCGTTAAATTTTTCTTAACTTCAATTAGCACATAAAGTTGTGAAACTTGTAATTCGTGCAAAATTTTAAATCAGACTATTGCTCGAAATTTTCACAAGACTGATTTTATTCTGATTTTCTAAGATACCCTTCATACTTTTCTAGTCACCTTTTCACAACGTTTGTTCTGCAAGGTAAAAAAAAAAACTTTCCACTTAGCTACAAACATTAATCCTCACAGGTACGCTGGGGTAAATCGCCTTGAGATTATCAGTCGTTTTTTTTTATGCTTCACATCTGGTTGTGTGCGCTATGTACACTTCCATGTCTTCTTCTGCTGCTCTACCTAACTTTATTGTAAATGCATCACCGCACCTCAAGTTTTAAGTGCGGAGTGCTATATACGAGTTTAATACTCGTACCTTTAGAGACTTGTCCGTCTTCGTTGTTTCCGCTTATACGGATATTTCGTGGGCATCAGCGCCGCTTTGAATGGGTTTTTTCCACTTCTACAACGTACAACGCCAATGTGTATGAGTGAAACTTTTTCTGTATTCGATATTTTTGGTTCGTAGGTATATGCGTATATTATTAGTTCAGAGAAAATTAATGGCACTCCTTAGCGCTGGGGTTCAGAAATGTTTGCTTTGACTGTCTGGAAATTTCGAAATCTGCTTTGTCGTAACAGATACACATTTTCATATTGTATATAGTATATGGCATGCATGAGTTTCTGCGCGTAAAGATTGAAACAGCTCTTGATTTCTTTAATCGGAACTTGCATATGTTTTTTTTTATTGGAATTAAAAATTATTTACCATATGGTTTTCAATTGTTAGTAAAAAAGTTTTATTGTATTAATGCATTTTTCTAGTTCACCAGATAATAATTAAAAGTTTTTTTTTTTTTAAAGTCTATGGTGAAAAAAGAGAATCTAAATTTCGTGGCGTTATCTACCCTGTTGAACAGTGGAGGTGTCATATTTTCGTAATCCATAAATTGCGCATTTGCAAATTGGGTGTCACATGATGAATTGTGTAACCGAGGGTGGGCGTTCAATATGCATAAAAACTGATTTTTTTTAAAGACTTTTAAATATTTCACATTGAAAAGTACTCAAAAATCAATATTCTATAAAGCCATAAATTTTTTTGTGTTTTTGTTTCGAGATTACGGATTTTAGTTATTCGCTAATTTAAATGTGTTAGCTTAATAAACCATGCAGAATTAATTTCTAGCGATATGCTATTAAATCCTATTAATTTTGAATTGCGGAAAGTTTTATCGTAAAAAAAACTCTGATGATTTTTGCAACAGCTGTGAATTGAACCCAATGCCAGATTTAGGCTACAGCCAAAATGCCTGGGCCTATGGCGGCATTTTAAATGGAATGTTTTTCTCTTACTTTCGCAAGAAAAGTTATTTTATTTTTTTGTGCTACTTAAATTTATGATTAAATATCTGGTGGGAGCTGCAATTATTTTTTGGTCTGTACTTTGAAAAAGTATTAATCTATTACCGATCGAGCCACTTTGTAGACAGTAGGCATAGAAGACTCTCCACGAGTGGGTTCATTTTTTGTTACTGATAAAAATTTGAAATTGGTTATCATAATTTTTAAACCCTTTTAATTTTGTAGTGATTTCTATAAAAAGTAGCCGTTTATAATGCGCTGAAAAAAGTAAACTTTGCATCACTTGCTTTGATGATGCTTTTGTGATGCTAATTTCATAATGGCTGAAGCAGACAGGTATATTCTCCTCTGTGTTTTAATGATATTTTGTCAATAAATTTGAAAATAATAAGCTTAATAAGTGCTTACAACTACTATTTTATATTTTGCTAACGCGTTAATCGCGAGGATGAGTTTGAACAATGCAACTTGATTGCAGGGTTGTTTTGTTTCGAAACAGTATGCTAACCGTAACACTGCTTTGGTTTTTGACGTTTAGGAACTCAGTCCATCATAAAGAATTATGTAAATAATAAATCTCTTTATTAGTACAAAAATTTCCACACATACTTTTTCGACCATGCGTTTTTTCGCCAGTTATTGAGAGCATTGTTTCTATTTTTTGAGGTTCCCGGGATATTAAGCATTCAAATTTTGAATATTTGATTGATGCCACGCCAAGAATTTAAACATTAATGAGGTGGTATAGGCATGTATTATTAATACAAATAAATTATTTGTTATATTGAAACTTAAACCTTTAACCAAAGATATTTGAGGCTTACCATTTTCCCTTTAGACATTCATCCACGGAAAAATCAGCCTCCCACTCAAAATTTTACTCAAAAAATATATTTTATATTACGGAGTGCAAATATATTTTTGAGATAATGAAGTCTCTAAAATTTAGTTGTCTCTGTTACATCGCAAATAGTATTCAAACTCTAATCAATTTCGAAGTAGTTTTTACCTTGTTTTATCAATAGCAAATTTGTGAACGTTTTTTTTTTCTTAAACTTTTTCACCGGTATTCAAAGCTAAAACAAACCCACACTAACTTGTGCTTTGGCTGATGGTAATGTGGAAGGCAAATTTTTAATTCACTCGGCTGACAAATTTAAAATTGGTCATTTTCAAACAAGCCTTCAATTAGTAATTCAACCTGGTTAATAACGAATTTCGAAGCCATGGGGGGAAAAGGAAGAAACAAACTACGTGGGGGAGCAAACGGGTTAAAGGAGGTTTAAATTGAACCACATGGTTTTTATGCTGTGTATAACACATTTGATGTGTTTATGTATGTTCGAACGTATAAGGGGCATTTGACATGAAATTCCCCATACGTATATACTATTGTATATGTTCGAGTGAATATAAATATATTTTCCAATACACAAAGATTTAAAGTGTATAAGTTTCAAATTTTGATTGATTGCTTTTAAAAAAAATATTTTAAGTGGCTAGAGAAATGCATAGTTCTATTATTGTATATATTGTTTTTAAACAGTTATAACAATTTTATTTTAATTTTGAAAAAAATTTAAAAGTTTTAAGTAAAAAAAATAATTTTAGCTAAGCAAATCAATAACGTCAAATTTTGAGATTATCGAGAAAAAATTTCTTTAAACATTTGAATTGGTTTCCTTTTTCGGACTTCTAATCTAAATTGCTTATCATAAAGTTAGAAATATTGTTTGAACTTTGTATCTCGCTATTTCAATGGAAGTTCGAGTCCTATGTGAATTATTTTTATTTTAGATTGCGTTAGAAAAATGCTTGAAGACCATTTATTGTAGCCACATGATAAAAAATCTTAAAAATATTTATATGTTATTGGCTTCTACAACATGAAGCTCGAATTCTATATATCTCTTCGGTGAGAAAATGAAATATGTTTTAGACAGTTGATTTCAAAAAACATATGTATATGTATGTACTTAATTTTATACTTCTCAACAAAGAGGGGTTGGCTCCACTTTCAAAATAAAAGGCTCATGTATAAGCCGCTATTATTGCAATATAGTTTTTGACAAATTCAAAAATTTGATCAAATTTTAAAATTTTTCCAAGCTTTCAAACATTACAAAGTGCGAAAAAAGTCCCAACGACTATGGCTTGCGCATACTTACAACCAACTATTTAACTTTCATATGGGCATTGAGCCTCATGCTAGTGCGCATACCTAAAATTAAATAAGTGACTGACTTTTAATTGAAACGGAATTCAAAATAATTTATAGCTTGCTCAAAATCATCATAGTCTTCCTTATATTTTCCTTATCTTCCTTATCGAAATAACTCCACAAAGAATTAATTTTTGGCGTACTATATATATGTAATTTAGTGACCATTTAATTGGTTACCAATGATTTAATCGGCGAACAATTGCAGACCGATTAAACTGTTCGATTGGAATCAATAGACTAACAACTATTAAGTCGTATTTTACAACATAAATGGGATTTTGCGGACAGTCCGATGTATGTATGTATGTACATTAGACTGTTTGTTATATCACAAGTTTTTTTGATCGAGGATCTCGGCGTTTTAATGTTTTTCTAAAAACTTTAACTCAAAAAATATTTATTTTAGTCCAGTATACCGTGCTACTGAGCACTTTACGTTTGTTTTGTACTCAGGTACAACTATGCACTGAAAAAATTTCAATGCACTGTTATTTTGAAAATTGTCTAATTTTTAGAATACTAACTTGACTAATACACTAATTTTATCGCATACTATTAATTGAAAATGTTTTAATGTAAACTTGTTACTGGTTGATATTATAAAATATAGTATAATATATAATTACGATAATATAGTTATTACGTTACATATTATTTTAGCCCGACTAAAGTATAGTTCACCGGAACATTCAAACCGATATCGTTCTTTGTGTCATGGACTAGAGCGGCGTCGATTCGAAAGGCGATCGTATTTCTTCTTATCTTCTGTATGAAATCAGTTTTATAGGCGAAACACGGTGGTTCTTCGAAAAGCGCTGAGGAACGATTCTGTTTTGTTTATAAAAAAATTGTGTTCTGAACCAGAGGAAACCTACTATTTCATTAGTATGGAGTATTCTTTAAAGTTAAATTTTTTGTTTGTTCTCGAAACTGATGAAAAATATTCAAAAGCTTTTTTATTTATTATTTCATGAAGTTTTAAGACAAAATACAGTGAAAAAAAACATGCACTACTTTTTCGTTATAAATTTTCGCAGTGTACCTATATTAATTTTTCGCGTATTTCTCAATAACTATAGACTTTCAAATAAAAAATACTCAAAAATAAGTTTATTTACTATTTTGTTTTGAAATTATTTTCCTGAGTATTTTGTTTGTTTGTCTCATAAAATAATCAAAAAAAAAAATTAAACCAATTTTTCTGTAAGTCTACCAGTTTTTGAGTAAAAAAAATAAATAGAATAAACTTGAAAACTGGGCTAACTTGGTGTAACTTTTTAATTTTTGACAGTATTATAAGTACTCCGAGCTCCTGAATTTAAAATATACTAAAATTTTTACCATCGAAAAATTGTTTGTTTTACCCAGTACACTTAGGTATAGCGTCTCACTGATCAATTTACTTTGATTTTATATTCCATTTATGACTATGAAATTTAAGGAAATATATTTTTTGTCAGTGTAACTTTTTTTATTTTTTCTCAGTATAGTGTCCCACCGGCATCTTATATTACTATGCGATTTTAGGAAATATTTTTTCTGTCAGTGTACCTATGTATGTAGCTTTTTACTTTTGCTCAGTCTAGCGTCCAACAGGCCGCTTAACGTTGTTTTTATATTTCTTATACTATTATGAGATTTTTAGAATATATATTTTTTCAGTGTACAAATATTTTATTTTAATTTCATAACAAAAGTTTCAAATTTTTTTTTGTAAGTCAATTATTGGAAAAAAATTATATCAAAGCTTTACGAGCTGAAGTGTGACAAGCTGTACTGGGCTAAAACAAATAATTTTGTGTCAAAATTTTTCTTTTTAACGAGAAAAAGCAACAATAAAATATCGCATAGAGCTCAGAAAGCAATAAACAGTTCAATGTACACAAATTATCACCATAAAGTTTGATATTTTCAAAACTGTACACACATTTTATCAATCACTTTTTCAATATGAAGTGCAAATTCTATATGTATTATAGGTATAACTGTTCGATAATTTCATTATGTATATATGTATGTTCACATCTGTTATTATTGCCATAGACTTCGAAAAAATATTTGACATAAATAAATTTTGAATTTGGAAAACTTACATTTCAGGTATTTAAAACTATATATTATTTATTTCACTTGTTTTGGCTATTCTTCAAAATCATCCATTATTGTTAAAAGATTGTCAATTGTTTTTTTTAAGTGTTGCTAACATAATATATTTTCATTTCAACTTAGAAATTTTCTAAATTAATTTCTTAATTTGACAATGCCATTGTACAAGATGTTTTAAATTCCCGAAAAATATTTAAATTTATTGCTATTTGCTTTAATTTCTTTTATGTTGTTCCTCCTTTTTAAGTGCCGTAATCGAAAATTTGTTTATCGCAAAAAAGTCCGAAAATATGCTTATACCGGTTATTGCCAACTTATACTTTAAGTTCTCTTCCTAAGTAACGGTAATTTGTTATTACCTTCCACATGTTATCATCCAAACCCTACTATACAAGAACTCGCTAACCAATAACATCATACATCATACAGCAATAACAAATGCGCCATCAAATTAATTATTTATAAATGTTTTTTTTTTTCTCACAATCAATTATAATTACCTTGTTCGGAATTCTCAAGACCCCGTACTCAACTATACTTTGTATGTATACCTTCTTAGCGTTGTTGTGTTGCTAGCACGCAATTTTGCTTCTTATTCTCCGTCTCTCTTTTTCGTTTTTATTCGCCTTCGTAATCACTTTTGCATTCCGTGTCAAGAAATTCCTCCGTAATACCCGTTGCTTAAAAATAGACACTGTCAGACCTCTCCAGTACCCGTATCGGTCAACGATTTTTTCCGAGAGGTAACACAAACGTTCAACACAACTGCTCAACACAAAATGAAACACTTGCCTCGTGTGCCCAAATATAATACTACTCGTCGCGCTCCCATAGAAAACCCAACATGGCGCTGACGAGCACAAACAACAAGAGTACGGACGTACGGATTACATTATATCAGCCAGCCGCCAGCCAGCGTCAGTTGTAGAAAGCAAACACACAATTTGCAGTTTGCTTGCTGTATAGTACGAGTATGCTGTATGTGTACGTACCACCACTCACTCTGTGTGCCTGTGTGTGTTTGTAGATACCTCTATAATCCAAAAGTGAACGACGAAACCCAAAACGACAACAACTCACAAACGACCCTCATACAACTCACGACAGTTGTGCTGTTGCCCGTCTATAAACGATGAACAACTGAACCGACCGAATTGTACTGCAACAAGGCTGGGATGGCGTCGAATAAATGAAAAACAGCTGAAAGACCAAACAATCGACCGACCGACCGACCGACCGTATAGCTGAACTGAACGAACAAGTTTTACGTTCTCGTTTCCATATATAAAAGTATAGTATTATGGGCACAAGTAAAGATGATGTTGAATTTATATAAAAAAAAAACAGAAATGGAGGGAAAAAAATATAATTCCAACTACGAGTTGGCTCGCCTACCTACTTTGGTACAATCAACCACTCACTCAAAGCGTTGTGCATGACGCACAGCAACAACAACAACAGCACCGACAGCAGAACTGAACAGAAAGAACCGGAGTATTATTATGGGCTTGAGGCTTTGTGCACATACACTGACATACAATCTACAGAACCGATGTTGTTGTTGTTGTTGTTGTTGTCGTATAATATGATATTTTCTGTATACCGAAATACCGATGTCATTAAAAAAAAATATTTCCCAAACTGACGCCTCTCGGCTGGGGACTTACAATAGGCGTGATGGTGGTTGTTTTTTTGGGTCTCGACAGTTCGTTGCTTTTAGTTCGTTCATTCGTTTATTCCGAGCAGACACACATTTAATATTAGTTGTTGCCGCTCTCTCTCTCTCTTTCTCTTTAGCGTACTCAATATGCCTACATACTGTTTTCGCATTTTCGTTTGCCTATCGTACACAACCCATATAAAATCATTATAATCATTAGTCTTGGTCAACGTCATCAGATGTTCGTCCCTTGCCAATTTTTGGTCTCTGATACATTTTAACTTTCCCCTTTCACGTGCCGTCGCCAATGCTCCCACACCATGTCAACCTTCTGAGTTCATATCATTTGTGATTGTTCAGTTTTCGTGTTGTTTTCATTGAACTCGAAGCTGAGAGTTTTGAACCTTTTTTGAGGGATTTTCTGAAAATTTATTAAGTCATTGCTACAAAAAGGTATCCTTATCCTTTCTCCAACCACAGTGTTCTTTTGCTATCGCCCTACGTTCGTTACTTCGTGTTCACTGAACGTCCAACAACTACAATGACGACGTTGAAGAAACATTCAACCTTCCATCCGTTTGTCCGTCCACACTGCACGTCTTATATTTCATCTGTTCTTGCAGCAATTGCCAGCTTTACCACGATGTTCGTGCTCGCTCCCCTCCGCTCGCTTTAGCATTTATTTGGCATCGGCATCTATGCTTATGTTTCGCCTTTGGCAGCACCATGGGGACTTGAATGAGTTTTTCTCCGTCTCCGACTGTGTCTTTTCTATTTCATACTGTGCTGCGCTGTGCTCGTTCGTCGCTGATATCTATCCAACATAGCTGCTATCTGAATATCTATCTGGCATGGCATATATAGCATTTACGAGTCAAATTTTGTATACTACGATGGTATTTTCCGTTCTAACTTAACCTGAACTTTCCCTACGTTTTGTTGCGCTACAGCTCGCATTTATCATCACTTTGGCCCCCAATGTTTCGGTGCCAATTGATTAGTGCTTCTTAAACTTTTCTGTTCTATGATGACCAAAGTTTTTATTTTTTTATGGCTGTATTGCACTACAGCCAGTATTTACACCACCACTTCAGTTTCAGTTTGTCGTTAGAGTTTTGTTGTCACAATCTTCTGAAAGCATAAAATATGATGATGCAAGTGATATGGTCAAAAATATTTCAATTGTTAATTTTGATAAACACTTGCTCTAAAGTTAATAGTAAATTAAAAATATAGATATCAGCCCAGGGTTCCCAATCTACTTCATCACAACACATTTGCTTCAAACTAAAATTTTAATGTCACTTATGACTAATTAATTTTAATTAATAAATAGCACTGTAAAAAAAGTTTGTTTTAAACGTTAAAATTTTCAAAATTAAATGTTATATACTGGAAGAATAATTATTTTTTTTTATAGCTTTATTTTTAAGCATTTTGTTACTGTACTACTAATTGTCAGCTTTTGTGTGTTATTTAATTAGATCCATTTGGGAATAGTTAATTTGTACAAGATTTTACATGGTATCATCAATTTTGTCCGAAATTCACTCGTAAGTATATACAAAATAGCTAGAAACCAGAGACTAAAGTGACAGATCATTTTAGGAGAACTTGTGAGTTATTATTGGATACACTGTTATCAGAAGAAAAAATTGTTCAACCATGTTTTTCCAATACACTGAACAGGTTTTTGCATCGAACTTGACCGATTTTTTATATTACAAAAGAAATGGTTCACTCAAAAGATTTCTTTTTTTTTTTAGAATATTTTCACAAAATTTTAAAGCTCTTTGAAAATTAGCAGAATTTTGAAAAAATTCTTCGAACTCAACTTCGTGCAGAATGGCAAAAAGTATATGATATTACATATTATAAGTTCTCAATAAGACTAAAAAATGTATTTTCATATTTGAACCTACTTTAAATTTAGATAATTAGCGAATTTTTGAAGAAAAAACAATTATAATGTGCTAAAAACGCCTGCTTTGAAAGGCCGAAGTTTAGTATGAACTCCCAATTTTAGTAGAATATACTTTAAAATATTTTTTTTTCAGAGTTTTTTGAGGACAAAATCAATATGAAGATTTAAAAAGCATTAGAGCTAGTGCATGCTTTAAGTATGTATGTACATAAATACATATACATCTAATATTATGATGAGATACCTCTATATCTACTGGCAGTGCCTACATTTAAAGAATGTGAATATTTTAGCGTCTTCAGCCTTCCCAGGGAAAACTCGTAACGTTATACATTTGTTGTGTAATGAACAGTACGTTTGCAATTGGATCTTTAAACCGATGCACAGTGGAGAATTTACGTGTCGTTTTGGACAAAACTATCTCAGGCCCTGAATTCTCAAATAATTTTTATGTACTTTAACTTTAAATATAATGAATTAAATATACTTTTAGCTGTGACTGATACTTTTTCATTTTGGGGATGATTAATTACTTGAATAAGGGATGCTATCAAGCATTTTTCTCCACATCCAAGCCAATGACGATTAATAAATATATATGGAATTACCCAACATAATCATTTAATTTATTTTGATGAAAAGGTTGTGAAGTGTGGCAGTACACAATGTAGTTTTCTTTTCAATAGTTGGTAGTGTCACGCCCCTAACAAGAAAATACATTTCCACGGCTAAACTAATAGACCAATTCTAATGAAATTTGGTTTGGAGATAGATTGAACCCTAATAAAGGTTATTAGAGACTCTAAGTTCTTTAAGTGAGCATGGTGCCCACCAACATTTTTGAAATTTTTTTACTTATCCAACATTTTTCGATTACATATTTGATGTTTCCCGACTTTTTCAACTTCTTTCGACTTCTACAATATTTTTGGAGTTATTTAAAATTTTTCAACTTTTTCAGCAATTTTGGATATGTATTAATTTGCTTTATGTCGATATCAGGAAATGTGATTTTAACTTTTTAGATTTGCTGAAGTATAAATATTTCAACATCGCGAAAAAGATATGAACAATAGATGAATTGTATTTTTGACTGCATGAATATTACACCCAAGATTAAACAATTACACCCAAATTATACAAGTTTTTTTGTATGAGTGTATGAACATGTATAATACTTTATGTATATATAATATTGCTGTAGTAAATTCGCCATTTTCATATAAACGATCACGACCCACTTAGTCACGACACTAAGTTTCAGAAACACTTCAATATACGATATCACGACTACCTAACAGTCTGTTCATCCGACCGCCTATCACTCTACATTGATATAGTGTCATACACGCTATACTCTATACTCGGTACAATCTATACATACAGAGTACAATAAGTCAGCGTCATTATCATCTTCATCGCTATCATCATTAATGTTCCATAGCTAGCGTGTAGGTAGCGTGTATATTAATGCTATGTGTACGTCGTCTTTGTACTCTGTGAATTGATGCTATGCCAAGTGGTTGCTTGGGTTCAGTTTGTTCGCTTTTGGTATTAATACTCATCGTTTAAGGTAGAAACGTTGCCAGGCACCAAACCAAGCACTCAACCAACCAACCCACCAACGTACTATTTGACGGTCTCACGTATTGTGTGTCACACGGTCGGTCGCTTGGTTGTTTGGTCTCCCCACGTAGCGTAGTTCGTATAATCGTGTGATTTGTTCGTACAGTTCGGTTTGTCTGGGTTCTATGGTAAGCGCCCATCTGAAAATGCCATTAGCAGCATTGGCGCAGTAGATACTTCTGACTCGACGACTACTTGGAATACTTTCAAATCTGCTTCATTTGGGGCGATGGTAAATGCTATTTTTTTCTTCTGTTTTTTGTTTTTTTTTTGGCATGTCTATCTATTATACTTGTTCAAGTTTATATCTTCGGATTTATTATTGGGTCGCTTGGTTTCGTTCGTTCGTTTTATGAGTATTTCATCGTAGCTGTATAGCAGATAGATATTCGACGTAATGGTATATGCTTGGATGAGTTTAGTTTAGATGGATTGATAGATTTTTCAATTGAGATTTTATTTTCGTTGCTGTTGTTGTTGCTATACTCGTCGAATAGTTTTGTGTTCAATGTGAAAAACCTACCCGCCCTATGCGCTTTTCCTCCCCACCCTTCCAAATATTTTCGACTATAATCCACTTGAATCCATCCATCATTCAACTTTTTGAAAACCTTTTTCCGTCCGGAACTTTGACATACAAAATGCGTATGCGAGTCGAGTATAGTATGTACTCTGTAATGATGTCTTTTTTTCCTGAGGCTTGATGATAACTTTGTCTGGCTTATGTACGTATTCCATATACTGACGCACATCCACAAGCAAACATTGGCAAGTTTTACTACCCGTATACACATTTCTGCAGCTGTACACAGCGCTACCCATGATGTGTTTTTTCTGTGTGTTTTTTCGCTTTTTATTGCTATGTAGAAGGTGACTTTCTCGTTTCGGTTCTCGGTTCGATATTGTTGGGTTTGGTAGTGCCATTGCGCTATTTTTGGTATACATACTACATGCCGAGGCCATAGATTTTCTATGGCGCAGTAAAAATGCTCGTATCATCTCGAAAAGGGTAAAGTTTGTGAAAAGTGCTTTTTTATCATTTTGTATAATGTCGCACGTATATTTTTGGTTCGGTTCGGTAGAATTTATTCAGTTTGGTTCGGTTTTTGGTGGGTCATTGCTGAATAAGTTATAAGAAATATGGCATATTATTATTACGTTCGAAGCTTGTAGGTACTTGTATAGAGAATATCGACGTTTTACGTTCGCCGTATATTTTAGGGGTTGAAAATGTACGAGTATAAGTTTGTGTATACGAAGGACTCTAGGAAATTAATATCCTTTGATTTAAGGCAGCACAAAGCGATGGTAATCTTTGCCTTCGGGCAGAAGATTGCTTTTATAATATAAAACATGTATAATAAATTATACCTCTGTTGTTTTAGAATTTATTGGTAATACACTACAAGCGGTCATATTAGACCCTGTTTTTAAACGTTTTATTATAGCATGAACAAAATAATGATTTCTAAATTACTTTACAGAAATACAAATGATTATTCTAAGAAATTTTTGGATAGTAAATCAGCTTCACTCTTGCAGTGTATTTAGTCATAAAATTTTAAAATAAAATACTTGGAATCACGTTGTAGTAATAATCCACCTATGTAGATGTGAGTCATATTTATACCATCATACCTTTTGCATGTCGAATTGTGTTGTTTAATTTTACTTCTAATGCCGGATCTCACTTGATCTTATCAAAAAAATAAGATTCAAAAATTTGATGTGTCATGAGATTTGGGAAAACTTACCTTAGATGTGAAATACAAAAATTATCGTTCAATGTAGAAATTGTCGATTTTGGTGAATTATAAATCTTTTTCAATTTACTTAAAAACTCGCACTCGAGGATGCGAACTTTTAAAATATCTTTACTGAAAAAACAATAATTTCAAATACTGTCATCTATAAAAATATGAATAAAACTCAATGTTCATCGCTGGCAAGATAATGTTCTCTTTCCCAGTATGACATATAATAAATACTTATTTATAATGATCGCATTGTAGATAAATCTATGTCATGCACTCTCTCAACTACTTAGGAATGTTGCCTAAGCGAAGGAATCCTTGATAAGAAAAATCGCCTTTGTAGTAACGGTGAATCTATAAAAGGCCCAAAAATGATATACTTATGACCAGTGCTGCACAGAGAACATACAGGCGCTTAAAGAGCGTAAAAATGAGAACAAAAAGTCGCTTACAGAGTGTTAAAAAGCGTGCACGTATACGGAATCATTAACACATGCTTATCGTTGCTTGTGGTAGTAGGCATCATTGCTTATGACTGCCGTTGGACCCAACACTAAAATTTCTGTTCTGCTTGGAAGTTTCCAGTCTTTCGATCATGGTCAAAGGCCATAATTACCCTAAGCGAAGAAAAATCATACCAGACGGTATTTAAAGCACTCAGCTCCTTTGAGATAAAATCAATAAAGACAGGTTGTTGCATTGAATCTTTAAATACTTTGGTGAAGTTTAACAAAGTAACACTGCAGTAGATAATGCCAAGGCGTAAAGTATTTTAGCAAACCTTTTATATGACCTTTTTAAAGGTTAGAGTGAGAAAGTGTACATAATCTGGTGAAGTAAAGCTTTCAAGTTCAGCCTTTGTTAATTTAGTTGAAACGTAGGCTCAATTGAAAAAATCTTCATTCATGGGTCTTTCCTCATTTTGCAACTCGATATGAGCTGTAAATGGTTGAAACTTGGTTTTGTAAAGGTTTAATATTTGCTAGACACGAATTCACTTAAAATTTTTTAATTTAAAAACCGCTCATTCCGATATCACAACTTTACGCAGGGATGCACACGAAAATCTGCTTCGGGAGCTGTTTACAAAAACATAAATTTGGCTAAAAAATCTCAAAAATATTTAAAAAAAAAAAATTGCGCTGCACACTAATTGCATACAAACAAAAGAAATAAAAAGAAAAGAGCAAGTGCTGATGGAGCAAGTGACTTGAAAACATAAATCACACAAACAAAAAGCTGCGAACCCAAATTGTTTAGCTTTAGAAATTGCCTTAAAGACAAAATAATGGAAAGAGCTGGAGAAGAGCTTGATATTTTTTGTTATTACTATAGGTGCTGGAAGATCAAACGAGCTTCGAGCTGTACATCCTTGGTTTAGAGCATATTTTTCTAATAAACTTACAAAGTAAAAAAAAAAATCCGTTTTTGTTTGAACAAAGGAGCCATATTGGTTTTGTTTGATTTCAAGTCGTCATATTGGACTGGGCGTTTTTTCTTTCAAAAAATTTGTACTGCACACGTGTTAAGCGATCATTAAATTTTGTCCAAGCGAAACTCTTCTTTATTTTTTGTATCTACTAAGGAATGTTCTTCTAAGGATCAGTTTTTCAATGGAACTTCAACTCAGTTTCTGACTTTCAACGTAGTCTTAATTCAGAACAAACACTCGATGTTGGGCTCGGACCGAATTTACTTATGATTCCTGAAGGTACTTGACAACAAAATAGAAGAAAAATTTTTAAAAAGTTCGACTTACTAAAGGATTCTGATAGGAGCTTCTAAACAAAATTTAGATGAAATAAATAGAAGTATTTGTTTTTACAAAAAACGAAGATGAATTTTATATTTATTTTAAAATTGATGACCAAGTGCGAGTCGAGTAGTGTAACAAATTACTTAATTTATTGTTTACCTTTCTCACCACAAACCATTTATGTGTACAAAGGAAAAAGCACTGCTATTAGCTGTATTTGTAGCACCTGAAGGTGTGGCAGTTATTGTTGGAAAGTTTTTTTTTTTTCTATACGCTAGTAATAACTATCAAACACAATTTTTTCAAAAATTTCCTAATATTTTAAATCTTATTTGCTCAAATTTCGGGTGCGTAGTCTTTAAGCATTTATTCATTTTCAGTCCAATCAGTTGTATTTTCCATTTCTATAGCATTTGCAGCCATACTTAATATCGGTAGCACCTTTCTTCATGTGCGGCTGTTTAGTGCAGACGAGTAGTCATCACTGCGTTGTTGTAATATATGTACATATATGAATAGTTTCAATTTTGTTACAACACCCCATTGGTTAAGATTAATGTTACTGATTCATCGAATTTACTATCTTCACGTATAGGGTGTGTTTTCATTTTTGGAATCATTCGTAAAAGCACCATTTTTTTGTAAAGGATACAACTTTTCTATAGCATCTTCAGCTTTTTGAAGTATAGATAGATAGCAGAGATAGCTGCCAAACCAGTTGATAAGCTGCGCTTAAGTTTAGAACTTTTATCATACCATGGAACGTTTTACACTTGAGCACTGCTTTCAAACGGTTAAGATATATTTTAAAAATCAGGATTCTGTTTTCCACCCAAAATTTATGCCGTAAAAAAACGGCTATCGTAGCAAACTTTACGCTAAATTATCAATTAGTTCCGCTCCACTTAATCTCTAAGTAATGTAGCTTTACAAACAAAGCATTGAAATTTGCATACCGAAGAAAAAATCGCTGCCGTGAAGTAAAGGTTGACTGAAAACCCAAAGTAGCCAACAAGTGGAGCTGATGACAAAAAAAGGAGTGCGGTTTGTTCTATCTATCCCCAAAATAAGTCTATGGACAAAATTTAAACAAAATCAGACATGGCTATAGTTATTTCAGGTGGGTACAATTTTGCCTCTGATGAGAAACCACTCTAAACAAGTCCAATATTATTACTGCAATGCAGTGAAGAATTTTTAAGCCTGATATATTTCCCTTTTGCATAGTTTGTTGAAAACGTATGCAAAAAACGAAACATGTACGTTTATACCTTTGAATTATTTTCTCATATGCTTGAAATAATATTTAAATGTTAAATTCTCCTCATAATAAAGGGTGTTTTTTTTAGAGGTTTGTTTTTGAATAGAGATAAAACTGGTATTTTATGGTCAAATCTGGTAATTCTAATGTCATTTATGTTCAGTTTGGTTTGCCATTTCATCATGAACAGGTTGACAAAAGAACAATGCTTGCAAATCGTGCAAATTTATTTCGAAAATAATGGTTCAGTTCGCGAAGTTTACCGCAAGCTCCGTCCATTTTATGGTCGACATAATCGTCCATCAGAGCAATTAATTCGGTTAACCATGGATCGTTTTCGCACTACGTTTACTCTATGTGATAATACGCATCCGCAGAGACGTCGAACAGTGCGCACCGAAGAAACAATTGCCGCTGTAGAGCAAAATGTTGAAGAGGACCCGAATGAATCGATTCGCCACCGTGCACAGCAATTGGAGCTTTGTCCATCAACTTTATGGAAGATTTTGCGCAAAGATCTTGGCTTGCGACCTTACAAGATCCAGCTTGTGCAAGAATTAAAGCCGCGAGACCATGCAATGCGTCGTGATTTTGGTGTATGGGCCGAAAATGAGATTGATCTCGATGCTGATTTTCATCGCAAAATTTTGTTCAGTGACGAGGCTCATTTTTGGTTGAATGGCTACGTCAACAAGCAAAATTGCCGCATTTGGAGTGAAGAGAATCCACATGAGACCCTTGAGACGCCATTACATCCACAAAAACTGACTGTTTGCTGTGCTCTATGGGCTGGTGGAGTCATTGGGCCATACTTCTTCCGAAATAATGCTGGAGAGTCAGTTACCGTTAATGGAGACCGGTATAGAGCCATGATAACCGACTATTTTGTTCCCGAATTGGATGGCATGAATGTGGATGAGTTGTGGTTCCAACAAGACGGCGCTACATGCCACACAGCGCACGTCACAATCGATTTATTGAAGGAAACATTCGATGAGCGCATAAATTCGCGGAATGGACCTGTCAATTGGCCACCAAGATCGTGTGATTTGGCACCATTGGATTATTTTCTTTGGGGATATGTGAAGTCGCTCGTCTACGCCAACAAACCAGAAACGTTAGGGGACTTGGAAGCCAACATTCGTGGCGTTATTGCCGACATACGGCCCCATATGCTCGAAAAAGTGGTTCAAAATTGGACCTGCAGAATTGGCTTTATTCGAGCCAGCCGCGGCAGCCACATGCCCGAAATCATATTTAAACATTAATGGCATAAAATTATCCTTCCAATAAAGCCAAATTGATGGACATTAAAACGATTTTCTTGTGTTTTATTTCAATTTGAAGCTCTATACCTCTAAAAAAAACACCCTTTATATGTACCAAATTTAAACACCACTAGCAAATACAAAATCCCAGTGCTGGTTGGGGGCTATTGCCTTATCGTGTCTTATCTTTATCCAGCGCTGCCTGCTATGGCTCATCTGTTTAATTGAAAGCAATAATTAATCAATGGTTTAGTGCCTAGATGCCCAGCTAGAGCTAAAATGTTTTAATCATTTATTTTTTTTTTTATTAATTCATGTCTATGTAATTATTGTTTTTTAAGTCATAATCTACACATGTACAATTATTTACTCACTTGCAGAAAAATGATAAGAAAAAAACCAACAAATACAGCAAAAGGTCACCACCTGAATCTGTTTTATCAGGCCAGCGACTGAGGACATCAGTAAATTCGAACGGATATGCTGCACGTTCAGGACGTATAATAAAGGCATCAACTTTAGAAAACATAAAACCTATCGAATTGTGTTGTATGACTCTGCAAAGATATTAACAGAATGTGTGAGAAGTATTTTACATGAACATTTATTTGCATATGAATTCGCATTGCGCGAGATAGGTGCCGCGTTTTCTAAGAATCGAACATAAATAGCAATATGCCAATGGTGGCACACGATTGCAAAATTAAATGAATTAAGGATGAGCTGCTCCACCACCCCAGTATTTTTGCCATTTATCCCAAATTCTGTTTTGAAGCAAATACCAGGTTTAACAACTGCCAACTTATTCGTTGCAAAATTTTGTCTTTTTCATTTTGCTACATTTAAAAAAACAGTGGTTTCATACTTGGCTCCTTTCCTATACACACTGTAAGGGTGTCCAAAACTGCACGCAAGAAATAGTTTTGATAGAAAACACAGTTTTTGAATTCAAAATTGTAATTTATTATTGATTCATAAAACATACAGCATGGAAAATGTATGAAAAAGCATATTGGGTATACAATATGTAGCAAGAAAATTTGAGATGAAGATGTCAGCTAAAAATATTCTTTTTACAGCGATGAAAATAGCATAAAAATATGTTTCGGAATTTAAATTCAATTTATTAAATATACATACATTTTATTTCTGCATCCAATTAGTTCATTTGGAATCTATTCATATATGGTATGGTAAATAAGGTACAGCTCATAATTCTAAATGTAACTTAAGAAAAATAACCTTAATATAATAAATAACATAAATTGCATTTACAACAATGCAATCTTCAACGTTGTAAATTACTGTAAGTCGTTATAAATTAATAAAAATAGATTACAGCTTATATACTAAACTCAAGATCCGTTCCTGTCTTCCCACAGTAGCAAAATCTTTTAAAGGCTTCAACACTAACAACGCATGTTCCTTTGTGTCAACTTGCTTTGGAAACTTCTCATGTTCTATTTTTTTTGGTCCCTTTTTTCCTTTATAAACGCAAAAACCTTTTTGAATGGTATTTTCTAGCTGTGATAACAAACCTATAGCACGATTTGTAAAGCTTCCAAGAGACTCAAAGCATCGCTTTTACAGTAAATTTCTTTAGGTAATTCGTTTGCTGGCATTGAACTGCCTTCAAACTGTGTTGCAGATTTTTTACAGACAGTCTTACATTTGCCATTCAAGTCATTTTGTCGAAAAGATTCCCTGAAATTAGATTTCAAACCCATTGCTTTACAAACTTTTTTAGAGTTCTTGTAATTTTGTTTAATACAGAATATTATTATTTCCTCTAAATTGAATGAATCTGGCGGTATCTCTGCCAGATCGACTGTACACTCGAGCAATCTTCTAATCCAAAATTGTTTTTTGAAATTGGAGTACCATTTTGTATTCACAAAGAAGTATTGAATGTCAAGGATTCTAGTAATTTCTTGTGTAATTTTAAGCATTTGTTCTTCATTAATAGAAGATTTTTAGTTATTACAGTAATATAAGAATCTTTAAAAGTCTTTAACCACTGTTTATTTGGAATAAAATATTCGATTTGTAGAACGTCTTGGAATTTTTCTGCCATGGTATATAATATTTGATCTGTCATGGTGGTTTTGTGGTACAATTTTGCTCGAAAAATGTATTCGAATACACAGTTACTCAGTGAGTCAATTTTCTTCATCCTTATTATATTCGGGTTGTTGCTATTTTCGTAGGACTGCTTTATGGATGATCGATGACTTAATATGTTATCTACTGTCTGTAAACTGCCGTTAAAAGTTTCAGCAACATAAGTTTTATGTCTTATATTATCGAAGGTTCTTATCATTTGCACTTTATCGATGATATTCTGTTCACAAAGCATTTTTTCCTTCAGACTCACCTGAAATATAAAAGAAAATCAGGTATATATATCAAAATCAATTATGAAACCCTTTCCATATAAGTTATTCCTTAAAAGATTGACCACCCAGCCTCTGACCAAAAATTGAAATCTTTGAGACTTATGTAATGAAGCTTATATATAGTTCTTACGCTTGTAATTTTGTTTGAAGCAGTAAAACATCCGAAACGCTTACTCTGCCTTACAAATAACTTTATAGCTTCATAAAGTGATATGTTTTAACATCTTTTTTTGGAAAGTTTACACTGTGACTATGGACTTAATATCAAGCAGGTTGTCAAATTAATTCATGCATTCATACATCCTGGATTCACATACGAGATGAAACCACATCAAAAAATGTGTGCTATTTTCGAAAATTATATTCTATACTCGCAGAATATTGCTGTTTGAATTTTATTTACACTGCTAAACATAAATCCCACCAAAAAACTCGTCATAGTCACCAAAATAATTTTGCGCAATATGTATTACCATACGTTTTTGCTCTTAGTAAAAAAAACAAATTTGCCCAAAATATCAAAAATATAGTAAGAGGATTATCCTTCATATTTTGAGGATTATATCCGTTTTAATAACTGTTCTTACTAACTATTCTTAGCGCCTAAAATAAAAAAGGACCGAAACATAAACGGATATATGGCCCAAAGTAATTTTGTGGATCTTGTTCAATAAGGATATTTTCTTCTACCACTGTCTTTTTGATCTTCTTTATGTTACAATCCTTTATCTTCTACTTGAATTTCATATTCATAAGCATCAATATTTTAGTTCTTATTAATAAACGATTTTTGTTTTACCTGCACGGTTTCCTTTTTATTGTCTATTTTGCCATTTGAGTTGATTGCCTTACTTTCTTCTTCTGGTTCCCGGTCAATTTGCTGAACAACTTCATTTTGGCAATTTAAGTTCGTTGCTTTATTATTTTCTTCTGGCTGCTGGTAATTTTTCGTACTAAATTCTTGTATTATTCCTTCTAAAACTTATGTATCAGCAGGGTTGCTTTTAGGTTTTTCAATCTCATATATTTCTTCGGAAGCTTCTAGTTTTGCTTTTTTGGAGGTGAGTTCATCTTCTTGAGTCTAACAATAGTTGATAATGTTTAATAAATCTACAGATTCGGGTGGAAAATGTTTCAATAATGAACTGAGTGAAGTTATAAGAATTTTTGAAAAACTGCAACCATTGCTTATCTGGGAAAAAGTTTTGGATTTGTAGAACGTTTTTGAATTTTTCAACAATGGTATAAATAATTTTATCTGTTATTTGAAGCTTATGGTACAATTCTGCTCTGATAAGGTACTCAACTACGCATTTGCTAAGAAAGTCTTTTGTCTTAGGCAACATTGACGATGGCGAGCTCATTGTGTTCTTCAGCATTTTTCCACTGCAATTAAATATTTGAACTACTTCTATTTCATTTGTTATATTGTCGGAAGCTGTTATCATTTGCACTTTTGCGATAAGCTGTTGACGTGGCATTTCCATCTCAGGATCCACCTGTAATATAAAGGAAAACTGAGTACATTAAAATTACGATACAATTTGTATGCAATATATTTTCTAATTTAGTGGATCTTCGATAACCTTGAGGATCAAACGAAGCCCTATCTCTTTGACTGTTCGTACAACAAAGAGTTAATTTTGTCTTTCGTCAAGAAATATGTTTCTGTTTTTGCTAGCAAACAAAAAATTTAAAATAAAACTAGTAAAGGTGTTACCTTCGGCCAGGCCGAAAGTCACATACCCTACACTGCATTGAAAGTTATTTTTAAATAGATGTTAAAAAAATGTTGAGGAGGTTGAATAAGTCGAAAATAATGTAAAAAGGTTAAAAAGTGTTGGAAAAAACTGAAAATGCGGAAAATATTTATATAAAAACCATTGAAAAAAGTTGAAAGAAATTGAATAAGTCGAAAAATATGAAAAATGGTGAAAAATTAATAAGAGTCGAAGAAAATGTCGAATAAAATTGAATAGGAACAGGTTGAAAATGTCGAAAAAATAAGGGAAATGTTGAAAAAAATAGAATATGTAGAAATGTAAAACACGAAATATGTCACGCCCACTTCTCCAATTCCGCCCACTTTTGCTTCAATAAATGATATTCGTGATTGACATGCACAAACCAAATTTTAGCACAATAGCTTGTATAGTTTGCGATATGTGCCGTAATTATTCTTAAAATTTAGGGCGGTGACACACCTACTGGTACAATAGTCCGATTTTGATCCAAAAATAGCCTTCCATAAACAAACCTCTTACACCAAATTTCAGTATTATTGCTCATATATTTCGATAGTTATGCCACTTAAGATATTTTAATTGTATGAGAGGTGCCACGGCCACTGTTGCTATTTCAAAAGCTTTTGATTCATATGTACCTAATACCCAGTAAACCACTTACATCAAATTTCAGATCAATTGCTCCAATAGTTCACTTAAAATAACACTTATAACTTTATGTTAATGAGGGAGGTGCCACGCCCACTGATGCAATCTTGTCATGTTTCATTTGATTTCAAAGCTTATAGTAACCGACACCTCCACTCAAAATTTTATGAAGATTACTCTCATAGCACACTATCTATAGCATTAAACGTATTTTGTTCATATGGGAGGTGCCACACCCACCCGCACTATTGTGCCAAAATTTTGCAAGAAGACACCTTTTAGCGAGTATATCTGCCATATTAAATTTCATAGCGATTGCGTTGTTAGTTCTCTTTTTATAACGTTTATAAATATTGTAGGCTGTGCCACGCCCTTCAACGAAATTTTCCAGAATATTAACGAAACTTGTATTGATGACTACTTTTAGTGGTATCATCCCTAAAATTTTTATGAAAATCTTATGAGCCAATTTGGAGATATACGAAATCCAAATTTTCAATTGCTAAAAAAGTGCCACGCCCACTTTTACAATTCTGCCCATTTTATGCACAGATCAAGATTTATAAGATCTGCATTCGTGTACCAAATTTCATCACAATATCTTGCACGGTTTACGAGCTATGGCGCAATGAAAGATAAAACTTAGGGCTGTGCCACGCCCCTTTAAGAGCCCTTGCAAACTTAAACCCTAGCCTGATCCTAATTTTGTTCTTATCTTCACTAAATTAACAAGTTTCATCAAAATCGCAGCAATTTTTTTCAAAATGGACTTGGGTATATTTACATAGAGTATGGGCGGAAGGCGTGGCCGTGAACCGATTTCGCCCATTTTTATATGCTAGCAGCTTGCAAGAAGGTTTGACCTGTGTGCCAAATTTTATTCAATTAGCTTGCTTAGTTTTTGCGTAAACCTGATTTCAACAGACAGACAGACAGACGGACAGACAGACAGACAGACGGACATAGCTATATCAACTCAGGTGGTGACGCTGATCAAGAAAATATATACTTTTCCATACCTGCCACGCCCCTTTCTATGCGTTACAAACGGAATGACAAAGTGAATATACCCTCCGTGTAGGGTATAAATATAAGTGTCAACCGATCGCGCTAAAACGTTGGGGGTCCTACAAAAAAATAAAATTAGATAACATATTCTTATGGAAAATAACTTGCAAAAATAAGGATTGCATACCAATACCTCATACAGCTGTCATTTCAGAGTTACCACTTGCACAAAACAAAAATTATAGGAAATTTAAAAAGTGAGGTACACCCTATACATACATATGTGGCATAGTAAATGAAATAATGGTTAATATTTAATTAGAAATAGGGTTCCAGCACTATAGTAATCGGCTTCAAAATGTTTTAAGCCACCTAAGACAATTTTGTATAATACATAAAAATTAGCGTAAGTGGGCGGCCCAGGGTCTACATGCTAAGGTAATATCCAACACCGGCCTTGCTAGCCACAGTAATTCTAATATGTGCTTAAATGTTACATCACTTTAAACGGAATAAATTGAGCTTTTTAAACGTTAATAACACTAAAGGTCAACAACAGATTTTTTTGGCCTCTTGGCACACCTGAATAGGAATCATTATCAGTGCAGTGGATTTGCACTTATTTTTTCCTACAGTGTGCATTAAATTGGTCTCTAACTGTTAATTGAAAAACTTACAAGATTAAAAATGAAACTTTCCGGGGCCATATTTCTCCGGTTGAACTTTAATTCTTCGACGGTTTCCTTGGAGTTCCATAAAGTAGCTAGTGTTGAAGAACTTCAAATTAGCGGACTAGCTTGTAGCTGATACGCCATCAGGCAACTTTCTTTCTGTTTCCGAACCAAGAACGATCAAATGAACAGGTGTTTAGTTTTTTATGCGCCTTCACTTGTACGACACACACAAAACAAAGCATGTATGTACATATGTATGTAACCATTCAGCATGTAAACAGCAAAATGTCCGTCCGATGTTTTCTTCTTTTGTTTTGAAACAACAAAAACAGCTGTTTTTTGTTTGTGCCGGTAGACGAAGATTATTTCATTTCATTTGCACAATTCGCCTGGCTGATAACTGCCGGACAGGCCTCTTACCAACACGTGGACAAAAAACTTTCGTAGTCAAAATTATGCTCTGAAAATACCCTACCATGTGCGCTGACAAAATAAAATTAAAGCAAATGAAATAAATGATTTCGAATTTAAAAAATTGTAAGCACGCTGAGTTCATTTCATAGTGAGAAAGCGTAAGTTCTCTTAAATAGCACGCTGATGCTCTTGTAGCGCGTTATTTTCAGTGGTATGTGTCTTTGCTTCTATGTGTTGGCATGCTGAAAAACAAGGTTAGAGAGCGCGCCGACAGAAGTTGATTATTTATTACAATTGAGCGACATAAAACGAAATTGCGAAAATTTAAGAGTAACGCGCTGAATGAGCGTATTGCGAGAGTCGTTGGACCTCTTTTGGTCTAAGTTGCCACTTCGGCACAATTGCACCAAAACTGATACATTTTTATTTTCTTTGGTACATCTCTTTGCTGGCAACAATTGAATAATTTTTTTACTGCACAAAATAAGTACACATAAAGGGTGATTCAACTGGTACGGTTGTACCTTGACAGCTTGTTATGGTTATGTTTTAGCATGAAAAGCTAGAACGAGAAAAGGAAGATTTCGAGCTTGCTTACGGGAACACCCGTGAATAATGACAATTTGATCAGTGCTGCCGCAGCCATGAAAAAATATGTAGTAAACATTCATCTATCTCCATACAATTTCTATGGAAAACTAAAAAGTTCAATGAGCCACCAGTAAATATTAATATTAAACCTATTTGAAAAATAAAATTTTAATCACCCTTATGTCCATATATTCATCTATTTTTAGAGTATTTAGCATTGAAGTTGGAACTTTCCCCAGATATCAAAAAGTACGAAATATGTTTTTGGATTTTTATAAGCACTGACATGGTATTCATTAAAATGATTAAAAACATATAAATGTGCCAAAAATAGTACATTTTGTATAAAATTTGGTCTGAAAAAAATCGACATGTGGCAAACGTTTTGAGGCGAACTGTAAAATTTATTAACGAATACAATCGTGCGACTTAAAACAAAATGTACCGAGTTTTCATGCGCTGTTTACTTTGTATCTGCGTCTCTATGCACCAAGATTCTTTCATGTTTTTCTATGACGTCATTGGGGCTTATAAGTGTAGGATATGAAAAGGTATTTGCAGTAGATAATATGAATACGAGGAGAGTTAAAAACTGATTTTTCTAATAGTGTAAATAATGTTCAAACAGAATATTTTGAAATACTTTTTACGTTACGTTCATCGGCCTTGAAACTTGGTAATTAGCGACAAGATTGCTCCTCTCCTTTTTTATTAAACCTTATTACTAAATCGTTTTTGTTAAGGTAGTTATATAGTGTGTGAAGATTAGTTGAACCAGTCTAATAATCGCTTCCACGATGATTAAAGATTGCCGCGTTTCTGTTACCCTGGAGGTTTCACTCGAAATCTTAACAGCAGACTTCAATTGTTTGTACAATCCCATTCCGTCCTATGACTTCAACGGAAATGGAATCTGGGCAGTATATGGTGAGCAATTTGACATTGAAGCTGATCATGGGCCACCATTTTTGTAAATCTGGCTTGGACAAATTTTGTTGAACACTTGTAAATTGTGTAGGAGGTCGCTGAAGAAGACTTGGCTTCACGTTTGACTCAAGGTTTTGAGTTTCGTTATCATTGACAGGACCGAAGATTCCCAGACATTACGAAGCTAAGCGCCGTTGTAGCATGGATGTTATTGTCATAAGATGTTATGACGCTGTGTAAATAAGTCAAGTTTTCTACTTTTATACTGGTTTCGCCTATCGTGAAACTACTTCTGGGACTGATGGGCATGTTTTTTGATTTATTAATCTTGATTTCCAGACCAACTTCTTCCGAAGAAGATCTGACGGCAGGCCGCAGCAGGGAGGCTGAAATTTTTTCAATGTCACGATTTTTAGAGTCTAGAGCTCTGCTGAAAATATCATGAAGTTCTATCGGAAACAAGATTTTTGATAGCAGACAATCGACGCGAACTCAAAGGGATCACAAAGTTTCCCGTAAAATTGGGAAAAGCTAACCGTTTATGGATGTATAAATGACCTCAATCATTGCTAAAATTACTTGTTTCATGAATAAGCGTTTCGAGAGTGTATTAACTAATAATCTATGTTTTCAAAACACATTGGTTAAAGCTTAATTTAAATAATTTATCTTTTTAAAAATCTAGAGCTTTATTTGATGTTTTAAAACCAAAAAGAATACATCATAAAAATTTTTATAAATCTTAGTAAAACTATCTTACTGCATTTAAAACAATGCAATAAAGAGAAAAAATAAACTAACTTTTCGGTGGATTCTTGAAAATCTCCTCAAGTTGTGACACTAAGCCAATAACTCGATAGTTCTCTTCCAGCATTGCAAATTCTTCCAAAGGTTTTAGTAGCTTTAGGGCATCTGTATAGTTTGTGACTTTTTTTGGCAACTCCTCTTCATCGTCTTCACTATGTTCCGACCAGTGACCAGGACTATTTATTGTCTTTTCCATGTTATCTTCATCAACTTTTTCAATTTTTGGTTTCTTTAAAGGTGGCGGTTCTATAGGCTCATCAGCTTCTTCTTTTGCTACTTCAAGCTCAGCTAAATTCGGCTTCACGTCAACTTCTTGGTCATCATCTGGAATTTCTATCGTTTTAACAGCAGCTAGCTGTGTATGATTAATAACACGTATTTTCGCTTGCTCCATTGTTTTGCCCTGTTCCAAAGTTTGGGATTTTTCTACTTTAACGTCATCTTCATGGATGATTTTAAGAGGTAGATGTTTAGTCGGTGCTGGCGTTGGCTGATTTTTGGCATCATGTCTACTGCAATAGCTTAGTATATCCTTAAGATCCAGCGAGAATGGCGGTGTGCGCGTAAAGACTATTGTGCGTTGTGAAGTGCTGAAATCATATATACTTTTGAAATGGTTGAACCACGCCTTATTTGGATAGAAATTATCAATTTTAAGCATATCTTTCAGCTCGCAGGCTATTTTACGCAAGTGATCTTCGTTGAATGTCATTCTATGATGAAATTGGGAGCGCTGAATGTACTCATAAAGTGCTTTCATCAAAAAATTAATCTTTCGCTGACGTCGTTGTCTTATCTCCTCCAGCGTTGCGTCATTGGCCGTACTGATCGCTATTGTTGTGGCCAATTTATACAAATTCTGTCCTGTTTGTGGCTGACTATGTTTGTCTGTTGTTGCCTTGTAACGACTACAGTATGTCATAATGTCCTTTAAATCTAAAGAAGCAGGTGGTGTGCGTGTAAGCGTAATCTGCCTCTGAGATAGCGAGATGTTATAAGTGGCTTTAAAATGATTTAACCAGGCTTTAACTGGCGTGAAGTTTCCAATTTGTATTAGTTCGCGGAATTCAATTGCTTTCACTCGTATTATTTCCTCAGTGAGGTCAGCTTTTTTGTGATATTGTGCTCTTTGTATATATTCGTACAAGCATTCACCCAAGAAGTTAATCTTTCGCTGTCTTATCAATTCCTGATCAGGATCAGAGTTAGCATTCAATTTTTTTGTTGCTTCATAGAAGTCCATTATTGCTTTACGGTTTTGTACGATATTTTTAATTTGTTCCCAACTGCAATGGAACATGCTGGCAACTTTAGTATACATCGGTTTGCGATCATAGGCATTTATGGCGCGAACTCGCTCTTCCAGTGTGAGTATGTTTCGTACACGTGTCTGAGTAACGGCCTGTGGTTCTTGCTAAAATAAGGAAAGATATTTTTAGTTAAAATAAGATTTCAACATTTTACTCTGAATGACTAAAAATCAATCTTTATTTTTCTTTCCCAACGTTTTCAATAAAAGGAGGGCCTACATCCGCCATAAGATGTTACTGTATTGAACACATCTACTTGATGGCGCCTACTCGACATTTTACTCCAACTGTAAGTTGAATTAAAGCTGGTACGCCTCTTTAATTGACACACGAACAAATACTATGATTTTCTCTACACGTTTTTCCATGATTTTATTTATGATCAAATAAATATATCACAAAAGAGCGAGCATACATATTCCTACAAGAATTTTTTTGTATACGAAACACTCATATGTATGGGCTTGAAAATTTGTTATTGTGTTAAGATGGGCTTTGACGTGCTGAGCGTTCAGTGCGTCTTAATTATAAAATATCAACTTTGGAATCTATTTCGATTTTTTGTTGAAATTTTGTGTAAACTCTATTCGTAAACATTTCATGAAAAAAAAGTTTCAAATTCTGCCTCTATGTGCTCTATATTTAATTTCGTTATTTTACCATAGCTCGCTAACGAAAAGCTGAACCCGGAAGGATTTTTTTTTGTAGAAAAGATTAAGAATTTTTGATGCTCAAAATCCATTTTCGGCTTTTGTTTATCGAAAGGTGAAAAAAAAAGTTTAAAAAAACCTCTTGGTGCCTCATTCCTAGAAACATTTCTTAAAACAGCGTAATAGCATGTTAATTTTAATAATTTATAGTAATTAAATTATAATTACATACTATTAAATTTATCTTCAGCCCGACAGTTCCAATATTACCTACCCAACAAAATTTTGCAATAATATCTTTTATATTTCTCGACCTTCACAAAAATATGTTCGTTCAATTTAATTTTTTAGTCTTTATTACCCAAAACCTTTCCCTGACTTGCATCAAAATCGATAAAGCTGTTTTGAAAATAAAAGCAACAAGTACTTTGACACAAAAAAACATCACGTAATAAGGGGGTTTATGTGTTATTAAAACGCAAAAATTATCTTTACTGTTGGGAATGTATGCAGAATGGCATACTCTGTTAAACTTGCTTCTAGGCCCTCGCGACGTTATATTAATTTGCTAGTTGGTTTTCTCAGATGTTTGAGTATATTTCAGAAACAATATATAACGTGATGGGCATAAGTATTGCTTGGGAAAATTGATCAGCTTAAAATTTTCTTCAAGAAAATATAAATACATATGCATCTATATTAATTCTCTCTTAAAAAGGGTTTTAAAAAGTTGATACAGCAAAAAAGCTTGAAAAAGCAAAGATTCCAAAAATTTTGACAGTTTCGAAGTATGTTGAAAGAGCTGAAAAAATTTTAATAAGTGGAAAGATGTTGAAAAGCTCGATAAATTTTGTATTACCTAGTTGAAAATTTTTGAAGAATGCAACAAATTCTGAAAAATTAGAAGTTTTAAATAAGCCAACAATTTTTTTTGTTAAAATCTGTGGAACGTATGTTGAAAAATTTGAAAAATATTACAGAAGTCAAAATATGTTTGAAAAGGCCAAAAATATTAAAGAATTCGAAAATGTCGAGACAAGTTAAAAAAGTTGAGAAATGTTGGAAAAATTATAAAATTTTGAAAAATGTTGAAAAAATTGGTAAAATGTTGAGAAAACCGATTATGTAAAAGTTGAAAAATTATGAAACATTTAGTTGAGAAATGGCAATTAATTTTGAAAAGTCTATAACGTAACACGATCGTGATGTGTGATATGGCAATCTTATTTCAGCCAACTTACAGTACAAAGTACAGATTTTTCTTTAAAATTTTCCTTATGCTTTAACTCAAACAAATTATGTATTAAAATTAGATCAGAAATTTGTTTATTTTAATTCAATTGAGATCACTTGTTTTCCCAATTCAATCTAGTTATTTTTTCCAACTTAATTATGCTATCTTCATTGACCCCATTTATGGCTTTTGGATTAATGCTACTACATACTACTTCATAAAATAAAAAGTTATCACTTACCTTATCCATATTTATAAAATAACTGGCAAGCAAATTGAAAAAAAAAAGACCGGAAATACACCAAGCTTGATTAAAACGTTGATTGTCACGGCACGATCTGATAAAAAAGCCGGGCTAACTGGTATGCTGAGCAAGCAAGTTCTCGTTCCAGTGCAATGACTCAAGTAATCGCATTCGTTACACAATCGAATAGTCGAATTGTAACGAAAAAACTTGTTTGGACTGTCGCAGATCGATGATATTTATTTAGCACGAAGCGTAGAAGCATAAACATTTGCTGCTTGCAAAGGCCCTGTTTTCTTTCTAGCTGGTTGTTACGCAAACAGCCTTGCCGTTTGACTTGTTAGTGCAGCACCGCCTTCGCCCCTGCTGCACTCTTAGAAGTTTATCTATAAATTGCTGAAACGATTAGAGGTATCCAACAGAAATGAGTCTACACGTATGCGCTGACAAAGCAAAACTAAGGCAAACGCTATAGAAATCCATTGGCACCCGAACGATTGACAGACGAGTTTTCGAAAAACCCGTTTTCTCTTTGACTGCTCAGCGATTCTCTTTAGACGCGTTATTTTTATTATTTACCCTGGTGTTTTTCTTTGCTCTGCTTAAGTGTTAGTTAAAGTACACACGCTCAAAAAACAGGTTTCCTAAACGCGTTGCGGAGTGTGCGAGCAAGGTTGGCTTTTATATGAAACAAAATCAAAAAAGCAGTGTGTTTTAGATACAAAAGAGAAACCTGTTATATGAGAGTATTGCGAGAGTAGCTGTCTGGCGTCTTACTAGACTGCTGATAATTACACAGTGCAACAAATTAATGTAAATTTTTGCTCAACAAAATAGAGATACAAATTAATTTGAAATATTTTCAATCGCAACAGAAATTCAGATCACACTCAAAATTTGTTTCAATAATTTGATTTGGTAGCGGGAAGCAGGGCCTGTGGAATGAATTTGCGAGATTGTTTAGTCAACAATATTTTATTATTAATTTTAATTTATTTTATGATTGATTTTCCTATATTTTTTTTTATTATTTTTGTAGTAACATTTCAGCTAAAAAAGTGAGATATCGCCAACGAGATGTTACATCAAAATAGTGAATATGAGGCTGAAAAGGTAAATTTTCTGTCTATAACTATCCACAAATACCGAATAGGAAAAAGGAGAGCACAGAAAACGTTACAACGAAACTCTCGAATAGTTTGAATACGGGAAGTTTTCATTAAGCGGTTATGGTAAAAATTTGAAAAATAGTAATTTTGTAGCATTTTATTCGTAGAGTACGAAACACATACATACATATATATTTTTTTAATTTGTATGGTTAGGTTTTAACCCTTTTTAGAGGTTTTAAATATTGATATCAAAATTTAGGAAAATATGACTTGTATTTTTTATAAGTTTGAACCATCAACTTTTCATTGCTTTTTGTCCCATTTAATGGGAAAAAATTTCTGTTGCCGCTAGAGGGCTCTGAAGTTGAAAATTCATCTTAAAAATTATATTTTCCTATTAATTTCATATAAACCCTACGAGAAATATCGTAAGAATGCTGAATTTTAATGATCATGTAATCATTAATTGTGCACTAGTGATTAATGATCTTAAACAGCCTACCAGAATCACGCCTGAATACGAGTTATTTTTACATATTTTATTTTCAAGCGCATGGTATTTCTTAAATAGGGCTATAATGAGTATTTCATTATCGTAGTGGCGAATAATAATATCTAAATATCAAATAACTAAAATTACTTCATGACATCTGTCATATTCAATTTAAGTTATCGATAGGTGGCACAACGTGCTAAGATTATCGAAGCCAATTATGAAAATTGCCGCTCAAAAAGAAATGCATATCGCCGCACTATGTGATTTTTCTGGTGTTGATAAATGACCAACTAAGCGAATGCGTCGCATAAATTCCTAGAAACTGGGTAGGTAGCAAATGTGGAATTATCAATGCATGTTCGTGCAGGCCGTTCAGCCGAAAACATTACTGCCATATGTAGAATAATGCCGAGAGCCAAAGTGCATCAACTCGTAATCGGAATTAAGATATTTCAAGAACCACATTACGTCGAATTTTAACAAAAGAATTGAGGTCAATTGTTAGGAAAAACTTGATGACTTTTCTTCGAATCTCAGCTGTTTCAGAAATTATTGAGTCACTACCAGACCCGCGGCTTGGACGTGAAATTCAGGGAGAAGTTAAATCCACCCGCTGAGAATTTCAAAAAACGGGTGACTATATGATGCCTGTTGTGGTCTTTTCATTCCAAAAATAAACTAAATAAAAAAACATTCAGATATACATATAAAACAAAAAATAATTATATTTCATTTTGGTAATTTGTAATATTATATTACAGATATTTCATATGAGTTAAAGTATCTTAACAATTCACTTATAATAAATAAATCAACGCAAAAATAACTTATTGACATAGAATTTTATTTCAATCCCGCTCTACATTTAAAACAATGTGGCACTTTTTTTAAATATACATACTCGTATAACGTTCTTTTTGAATTCAATTACAAAGAATTATTCATAATTTATGAATCATAAAGTATAAATAATAATTAAAAATAAAGTACTTATGATAGTAATGTCTTTTCTTTTTACCTTATGCCACAAAATCTTCGCTCTTTGGTGGATTCTTGAACACCTGTTCCAGTTGTTCGATCAAACCGATTGCTCTATAATTTTCACCTAACATGGCATAGTCTTCTAAAACCTTCAGGTATCGCAGTGCTTCCTGTGAGTTATTTATTTCTGGTAAATGTGTATTACTGGATGTGAATTTTTGTCGTTTCATTGGTGGATTTAATTTAGCGTTGTCCAAATCGTCATCATCAAGTAAGTCGACGATTCCATTGGAAGAAGATGTAGCACTTCTTTTCCCATATAAGTGTGCTGAAGACTGGTTACTATTTTCATTGGATAAAGAGTTCAATTGGCCATCATCTTCAGCATAGTCATTAATGTCATCATCATTATCCTGTTCATAAGTGACTCTAGGTTCACCATATTCATCTAACACTTCGTTCTGATCATTATTGTAGCTGTCATGAAAGCTCCCATTCATGCGTTGATGTTGCAATTGCATCTTCTCCAGCTGTTTTTCACGCTGACTCATATACTGTATTATATCAACAGCTTTGAATGACTCTTCTTTGGCTTCGCTTAAAAACATCGACTGGCGCAACGTCATTAACTCAAATTCCGGTATGTTGTATTGCATTTTAAAATTCTGCATCCATGCATTGTTCGGATAAAAATTCATAATGGCAATAGATTCCTTGACCTCAAGCGCTTTCTGACGAACATTCGCTACATTTAAATGAAAGCCATGGTAAACAGCACGCTGGATATACTCATAGATCACTTTGCCCAGAAACGCGATCTTCTGTTGACGCTGACGACGTTCATTTGTAGTCGAACCATCGGCCATGCGATTTGCATGATAAAGTAAAACGGCCTCTTTGTTGTTCAGTATATTTTTAATTTGTTTGGAGCTGCAGTTGTACTTTTCAGCGATTCGCTGGTAGACCGGATTTTGCTCATAGTCGCGTATAACTTGAACACGTTCCTCCAGGCTAAGTATATTTCGCGTTTTATAGTCACGGTGCATAGACTCTACGTGGAAAGTGTAGTTTTTCTATAGAAACGAAAATAAAATGAAGGTGGGGAGAATTCAATTACAATTTATGATAAACGAAATTCTATAGTAATTTAAAACCCATTAAAATAAGCCCTCGAAAACCATGGAAACAATTAAAATCGAGAGAGAGCTCAATTGTGCTTCCTCTCCCGCGTTTGCGCAAGATCTTCTCGACAACCAAACGCTAAAATGCGACCTACCTGATTCATGTTGCCGGAGTAACTAAAACTGCTCTGAAAACCGCCGTAGTCGATAGCGCTGCTCGTTCGCTTTGCAAACGATCGTACGAGAAATACAACAAATACAAAAAAAATTCTCCCCACAAGATGGTGCTGTCATGGAAAACCACTACAGTGGAAACGACAACAGCAACAACGATAGCAATATGCTATAAATGACGCCACAGCAAAACGAAAACGATGAGTTGTTGCTTTTGTTGTTGTTGTTGTTGTTGTTGTTGTTTTTAATGATTATAGTTCAAGAAGTCTTCGAGCTATTGTACGTTCATAAAGTGAAAATCGAAAGCGCAAGAAGACCGACCACAAGCATAGGCCGAGGCAAGACAAATCCAAATCAGACATGCGAGGCAGGCAGACAGGCATAGTCGAAACCGAGATAGTGGCGAAAACTGTTACAAAGGGAATGAGAAAAAATCGTGGACTGCATAAAATTCCACAAAAAATAAGAAAAACAGGCCAAGAATGTTATACTCATGAAGATCTACTGATTGAGTCAGCGAGCACGTATTCGAAAAATTGTCTTGCCTTCAAACAGACATTCGCACGTTCGTTCATCCAAAACCGTTTTGCTGCTTTCCCTCGCTACCCGTTTTCGCTGTTAAAGTCTGATGCGCAAAACCGTAAAACGAGAATCGTTGAAAACCATCGTCATTGTTTGAGTCATGTGGTGTCGAAAACAAAGTATATTCGCAGCAAGTAAACAACTTCGAAGCTTTGCCTGCGCTCGAATGTTGTTAGTGTTAAGCAGCAATGCATCCAAACGAAGCTTTTGGGTAAAAGTTTCTAAAGCGTTGCAAACGCTGCTGGAAAGCACATTTGGATTTTGATATATCCACTGCAAAAATCGATTGTTGGACTTCGGAATTGGACTTTTTCTGCCCTAAGTCTTATTACATTTTCATGGCAACTAAATAAAGTGGTTACCGATAAGAACGTCATTTTTAGTTTTTGAATAAAGCACGTTAGCGGTATTCACGATCTGTGTACTATAAGTTGTGAGCGCTTTATAGCGTTTTTTTGTTTTTGACATTTGATTCGATTCGAAGTGCTACCATATAACAAAATTTATTTTATTTTGCTTGAAAATTTTGCAAGACACATATTTATATTCACGGTATTCATTGAGATTTGCAAGCAATAGTTATTAAAAATTTGTATTGATCAGAAAATTCATTCAATTTTATCCGAATGACCACTTTTCAATTCTTGAAAAAACTTTGATTTTAGTACATTTTTATTTTTGTATAAAAATTTGAAAATTTTTTTACGGCAGATTTGTTCATCGCACCGGACATCAAATGTTAACGGTACGCTCCTGTGAGTGAATTGGCCTCCCGAATATATTTATTTAGAAAAATAAGATTTCGGAAAAATATTTGGCTTTCAACGAATTTTGGAAAATTGAAAATGAGCTTTGATACTATGAAAAATTTTTCATTTTGCTGGGGCTTTCTTAGCAAGAAAGTGAAAATTTTTTCTTGAGTTTCGTGTTGAACACGTCGAGTATAAACAGAGTTTTTGAATTTCCGACATCATGACAAATATTTCGTGAAAATAAATAATCAAATATTTCTACTGTTTTGACCCTCTCCATTCCATTGATTTTGTGGCTATAGCATTGCTATAAACTGGAACTATTATACATACTATATATGGGCATTTCCACCGAAAGGTACACCATGACAAAAAAATTAAAAGTTATTAAAAAATCGTTATTATCTAATATTATCTAAGAAAAATATTCAAATTTTATTAATTCAAAAAATTTATACTTGAACAAATGCAGTTTCTCTTTTTTTGTAATTTTCAATAGTATTTTGTCTTAAATATTTAAATATATAAGAGAGATGATACATGATGAAAGTCATTCCGAAAAATCTCTCTCCCAACAACAATTAGCTAAAAAAAATGCAAAGACATCAAACTAATCTCTATTAACTGTAAATTTTTGATTTGCTTTAGTTCATGTTCTTATGTCCCGCCCGACATCAAAAAACCTCATTTGTTCTCATTTCGTGGTTAAGAACAGTAGCAAATGTGTCAAAATATTTGTTTAAACAGAGTTTTATGAATACAATTAAAAAAAGAAACAACGAGTGCAAAAAAGTAAAATTTAATATTTTTGGAGCTGTTTGAAGTTTGTCCCGTCCGAAAAATTTTTGTTAAACTTTTGTAATTTAAAGTAATTATATGCTATATAAATATATAATATGTGTGTATAAGTATACTTATAAATATACATATATATATACTTATGTATTATTATCTAAAACTCATACATACAAATTTTTTAAGAGAATTCCGGTGCAAATACATCTAATGGAACTACTTCGCAAGTTCATATGGAAAAGGCGTAGTCGATGGAGTAGGAGCAATTTTAAAAAGAAAAGTTTGGCAAATAACTAAATCAAAAATATCGTTTTACTTGATGCTAACGATTTTTTCAAATGTGCGCAAAATAACAAGTTCATTACATCTCTTCAGAACAAATTAAGGAGTTTTCACTACAATTAGTAGACAAATGGAAGGATGTGTCAAGCATCCCTGTATCCATAAACTACACAGCTTTCCTTGTGATGGTCACCAAATTAAATCAGCTCGGACTGCACATTCTTTTAAGAAAAATATTTAATTACATGCGTTTATTACTGTTTCCTATTTTTTTGCTTAAAATTGATCTCAACCATTTAATTTGACTTCGAATAATATTAAATTTGATTTTTTAATTACTACATAAATCTTAAATATTGTTACGTACATAAATATCAAGAAATCTTGTGAATACATGAACAATTTACCAAGTAAACCATAATGGAAAACTATGTCCCGTTCGCAATGTCCCGTCACGACTCATATTATACTTTTTAAGAAAAAAAAAATAAAAAAGATTTTTCAATTGAACGAAATTTAGTAAAAAGTGCTATTATTGCATAACATTTTAAAATTAGTTGCGTTAAAAAATATTGGTAGGTTTCGCTGACTTATGCTTTTCTATAAATGGCCATGAAAATCACTTCCATTTTTTGTCCCATTCGAATGGCTCTTTTATTGCCTTTATCTTGGAACCGGTAGTACGCCTGCCATCAAATTTACCACTAAATATAGTGCTACCAAAGGGCTCTTCCTTTAAGTAACAGAAGAAAAAAAAAGTGTTTTACTTTGACTTTTATTCCACTTTAAAAGTGTACGACGGTCCCATTCGACAGTATGGAAATGCCCATATTAGAAGCTTATCAAAATTGGAACGAATAACTAACAAGTAAATTATTTTTGAAAGGTGTTTATGCTAGCGAAGATATCAATTGAAACACTACGAAATTTTTTGAACTAAATATAAAATATGGAATGTGAAAAATTTGCATTGTGAAACTTAAAAAGCTGTGTGTCAGCGTTCAGAAATTTAATTAAGCAGTGATAAAGTTAACTCTGTAAACAATTTAATGTACGTGGGGACAAGGCATTTTTTTAACGATCGCAATATAAACTCAGCAACAAAAAATAATTACTGAAAACTAATTAAATCGCTTGTTTTATATAATCATAAATTTGTAAGGAAACAATGACACATTTAATAGTTTGAACTTTTGTCTTTGCCTTATATTTTTTGAGAATAATGTCAGTGGGATAGAGCAAGAATGCGCAGCCCATAGCTCGTTTGGCTCTTCCAGCTCTTACAACAATAACAAAAAATATTGAGCTCACTTCGAGCGCTCTCCGTTATTCGAGCTAAATCATTTTGAACCGCAATCCTCGCATGTGATTTTGTACCTGTAATTTTTTTTCTACAACGCATCGACTCATTGAACTCTTGCCGTTACTCAAGTTAAATAATTTCAGTTTGCTATCGTTGCTTGGTTTTTGTTTTTGTAGTTTTGTCTTCAACTCACTTTATTGTTTGTGTGATTTTGTTTTCAATTCATTTGTTCCTTGAGCTTGAGATTTTTGTTTTTGATTTCCTTTGTTTCTGTGCAATTAGCTTACCGCAGCTATTTAACACTAGGTCTACCGAGCATGAATTCATTACAAAATTTTTTAAATAAAAAAATTGTTTTTTTTTTTGTAAATGTATTATGTATTTTACTAAATTTATGTAATCTTTAATATAACAAGATCTTTAATATAACAAGATTACATAAATTTAGTAAAATACATAATACATTTACAAAAAAAAAACATTTTTTTTATTTAAAAAATTTTGTGATGAATTCAAGGAAGCGGTCATTTTGACCGCTCGGTAGACCTAGTGTTAAAAAATTTCATCAATACTAGGAATTTTTTCGTAAAATATTTTCAATACTAGGAATTTTTTCCCAAAATATTTTTGGGTTTTTTGCCAGAATTGATGTTGTTGTAACCAGCTCTCGAAAAAATTTTTATGCGCATCACTGTCCTAACTGATCAACCAGATAAGTCTTTCTGAAATATTGTTTTTCGGTTTTAAAATACGAAATGTCTATGTCTCGGAAAGTAGCTGCTCGTCACCAACTTCTGATTTCATATTCGATTCTGAAGTAAGCTTATGCTCAAGCTATAGATATCAGGTACAAAGCTTTGCAGTCGCTCATTCGCTTTTTGAGTTATATCCTAACTATTTATCAATAATATTCTCAAAAAGTTTTCACTTGGTTTGCATTCAGAAAGTAAATATTAACCAAACGGTTTTGCAACTATGACGCAAGTTCTTACTACTGAACTCTGCCATTGTTTATTTACTAAAATATGCGCATTTTTTTTGAGTTTTAATTTTTTACCCATTTTTGCGTATCATCCGAAAATTGTGGTGATTCGATTAGTCAGAGAAATTTCAGTTTTTACTCTCTCGAATATCGCGATTAGACACTTTTCATTCTTTATCACAAAATCCAGATCATACAGACCTACAATATACTAGCTGTAATCAGCGGACCAGCTCGCGTTAACTTTTTAATTTCTCCCGATAGTAAATTAAAAAGTTAACGCGGGCTCGACCTGAAAATAATTTCATGTGGATTACATTTTTTAAGGTTAATTCACTGTTATTTTTCTCACATAAATATTCCGTTGCATTGTAATAGCGATAGCTGTAATTATTACTATTTTAGTGTAGCGCTACTTTTCCTCGATTTTTTTTTGTTCTTAAAAGAAAACCAAAAACAAAACTCACACACAAACACTTTTGACTGCGGAAAACAGCAACTGATTCGGTATATTTGTTTCTATTTTCGCAAGTAATCTGTAGTAGATTGGACCTTAAGGAACCATGAACTTATCTCGATAAAAAGGAACTTATGTCTTAAGCCAGGATATGCATACACATACATATGTGCACTATCTTTTCACCAAATTTCATCCAAATCCGTTCAATCAATTGATAAGTAATTTAGTGAGCTAAGAAATCAATATGCAAATTTTACTGATTCCAATACATATTTACAAAAGAAAAAGATCCAAAATTTTACCCTACTTTTGACTTTTTCCCGTTCCCGTATTTTTTGTGCTTAAATCTTTTACTGAGAGCAGTTTCACTTTTACTCTCAAAAATAATTTAACTAAGAATTTTACAAAAACTTTGACTTAAAAATACAAGAAATCTCTTAATTTAGATATTGTGTATTAGTACTCGACACGCTTCGTCACGCTTTCACTTTGTGAAAACTCTCGCGTGCTGAGACACATAAATTAGATACTGCCAAATTTATTTGGTTGTTATTTATGCTTTCTAACTAGTCCACTCTGCAAATGTATAGAGGTGTTGCTGATAATTTGTTCTTTCAATTCGTGTAAATTTTATTGTAAAAAATGCTGAAGAGTTTCAGAAAATCTTCTTGAACTTCAAAACCAATTTTCACTACGAAAAACGGGTTCTGAGCAAAATCTGATAATAAAATCTATAGATTCATGCTAGTCATTCATTAGCTTCTAGCGACGATTATAAGCGAGTTACACATAACGTTCCTAAATATTACTATTTCTCTTTTTTTTTTGTTCCTTCCAACAATTCTATCATTTATTTAATTGTTACAAGACTTAAATTTATGATTAATTAAGAACAAAGCTCAGAGTTTACTCTTTAAACCAAACATAAAAAATGCTTATACAAGTTCCCAGCTATTAACTATTAACGTCCCCACATAAAATATCCTTTGTACAGAGTAAATGAAAATCTACGTCGCGACGAAACTTTTCCTCCTATTGGCTTAAGACTCCGAATATTTGCTGCTTTGTATCATTTGTACATATTGAGACTTCCAAGGAAACGGGTGTGTTGGAGATTTTGCATATTTATTCTTTTTTTATTCAATTTAAATTTCAATATAAGAACTGGTAATAACATATTAAAGTTACCCTGTAAAAATAGTTCTCAATAATTTCTCAGTTAACAGTTCTTTATTCTAGTTTCTAATTCTTCTTAACATGTACATGTAAAAATTATTTAAACTGTTCTTTTTCTATCTCATTCATGCATTAACTGCGTATTCTGAATATGGATTAACGATTTACTCTCTTAAGTTCTCATCTTAAATTATTGAAGCATTTTATGTAAGCTAAGTTACTTTTCAATTTTTTAATAAAGTCAGACTAAGGTCATAGCTCAACAACGAATGTTCTTGCTCCCGCGTTTTAAATTTTATTCAAATTTTTGTACAGGGTGTAACATTTTGAGACTTACTTCCCTTCAATATCTTGAGTTTGAGGGATAAACTGATATCATTTTAGAAATACTTCATATATTTATTATTAGAAGCATGAGTAACTTTTAACATAAACATTTAAATAATAGATACAAAGTGACTCCAAAAATGTAACGGGTGTGACATCCAAATGTAATGGGTAAGCCATTATTATTTTATAGTAAAATATAAATAAATATGTGATGAAGATTTTGTATCTATTACAACTTTTAAAGCTGCATAGTTACAAGCAATGCATCGATTAATTTAGAAAATTTTTTGTATGTCTAAAATTTTTATTTTTCGAAATGTCAGTTAAGCTGGAAGTGTCGATTTACTAAATTATGTGAGTAACTTTTCGAAACACAAGTCATAAGATGGCATGACTTTATGCTATGTGCAATGCTATGAAATTGTAAGTTCCTAATCACCACAAAGCTTAGAAAATGAGAAAACGTTTTACGAGAAAGCAACATGGGTCTAATATTCTCCAAGGGTATGACACTAAAGCAAAGCGTTGTTAGCAATTGTCACTCATCTGATATGGATAAATTTTCGATTTTAAACGTTCCCGAAGAATTCTAGAACCTGAGTAAATACCATGTCAAATATAAATACTTAGATATATTTATACACCCGTCCCAGTCCGCATGAACTTTAGAATTTCTTACCGTCTTCCAAAGGAAAGCTTGTCGTCGTTGGGCAGCCTTTATAGCAGCTCTTCGCGATGCCATATATTTGGCGTGTTTATGACGCCGTAATTGCGACTGTTCTGGCGTTTCAGCTAATCTGTACGTTGCCTGACGCTCCGCCTTTTCAAGCCTTCGCAGATTTGCCTGAATATACGTCTCTTGCGCAATACGTGCTTTCACAGCCCGTGCTTTATTTGATCTTTTTGAAAGATCAGACTTACGCTTACCCGGCATGCCCCAAAGTTTGTTACTATGTATATTACACTTGAAAGTGTATAGGTAGTTGCCAAGCAATTTCTATTTAATTAAGGTTTAAAAATGGAAGTAATTATTTTAAAACTCATAAAACAATTTAATTATTTATTTTACTAACCTAACAAATTTTTGTTGTTTATCCGTAGGTTGCGAAGCTGCTGGTTGCACGCTCTCAGCGCTGGCTCAATCTAATGTAAGTCTCATTGGATTTCTCAGCCATAAATATTCCATGGTATTGCAATCATTTTCTTCTGTTTTTCTTTGTATTATTTTCTGGTTTTTGTCAAAACAAACCCAAAAAACAGCAACAAAACGCACACATAAACACTTTTAACTTTCGATAAACCGGTTTGGTGGGTTTTATACGATTGTTTTACTATGCCAGCTTTTGACTGCATAAAAGAGCTCCACTAGTTGTGCTACTATGTATTTGCGCACGAAATTCGAAGCTTAAGGAACTATGAATGTATTTTTTTTTTCAAAAATTAGTCTATGTTCTACTCCAGGACATACACTATCTATCCACCAAGTTCAATCGTAATCCGTTTAGCCATTAAGGCGTGATTGAGGAAGGAACATTCATGCTTTAACATTTATAACATCAGTAAGATGTTAAATTTTACGAGTTGATTTATTCATATTATAGTTAGGGAGCCGGTGTTTAAAATTTTTATATGTGTTATCGATTGGCAGATGTTGAAGCTCTTATTAATATAAATCATACGAAAAATCTCTGCTATTGCGTTGTATCTGCGTTATTAATTGAGAGCTTTTAAAAACTATACAAAAATTATATGTACCATAAACAATTCTATAGCGTCTGCCTTTTATTTAAATAAAAGTGCCAAACACAAAATAAGGTAAATGCAAGATGCTGACGGTTTTGTTGCTGCGGATAAGAGTTATTGCATTTTATTAAAATGTTTTTGATATATTTATTCAAATTTAAGTGGTCGTGAGGCAGATTGCGATAATTATACCGCTTACATAATTAAAAACGAAAGATACAGCCTCTGTCACTTATGTATGTGGTTATTGCCTCTTTTAAAAATTGCAATATTGCAAAATTCAGTACTAAATCATTTTATCGCGTCTGCCCCTTTACTGACTAGTTCTTTTACTTTTTAAAAAAAGAAAAAAAGATTCCAGCGCTGATTTTTCAAAGGCAGACGTTTTTGTGCACTTAAGGTGAATACTAAGTATATGTATTTATGTATATACATACTTCCTATATATGGATACATACTTTTACTCATAAACTTAGTACCGTAACAATTTTGTTATGCAAAGTTTAATATTCTATTTTTGCATAGCTACTTGAAATGTTTCAATTAATTAACAATATTTTTTATATTTGGGTCATTCCATCTATAATGGGCCTATCATTACCCTCATGTTTTCTAATGAGGCTGAAACTTTTTTCAGTGATTGGTCTATCCTGTAGAAGATATAAAAAATTTAGATAAAATTTTTTTAACCAATATTATTGCTTAAAAAAAAATTTCAAATTGTGTTAAAAAAAACTCGTAAGTAAAACAAAAAAATTCATTGATGAATATAAACAAACCAACACAATCCAAATTAGTTTTTATATTATTTTTAGGTAGATGTGTACTAGTAGATGACGAAAAAACTGCAAATCTGAATAAATGAAGGCCTGAACGGTTTCTATATGGTAAAAAATAAAAAAATTGACTTTCCAAGAAAACATCACTTTCCCAAATACTCCAAAATCGATTTCAGGTTTTTTAGGCTAAAAATTTTCAGAACATATAGGAGTACCATCTCTGAAAATTTTGTCCATGTTTTTTCACCCTATTTGATTTTACAATCATTTAAAACTAAGATTTATGATTTGCAATGTAAATTGAAACATTGAGAATGAAAGCGAGAGAATAAAATTTGAATTGATTTCAGCCTTTTTAGGTTCAAAATTTTCAGAACATTCAGGAGTACCATATACAGTGCCAGTTCGATAATTAAAGAAAATAAACAATTGTACCGTTTAGAAACTAACGCTTTTCATTTAAATAAACAATTTTGCAATTAAATAAAGTTTGTGTTTTTAATTGCTACACAATCCAGTGATCGAATTCAGAAAAGTGTAAGAGATCGAAATTATCCTAAAAAGAGACAGGAAATTTCGTAACAATAATATAAAAACTAATTTGGATTGTGTTGGTTTGTTTATATTCATCAATGATTTTTTTTTTTTTATTTACGAGTTTTTTTTAACACAATTTGAAACTTTTCTTTTAAGCAATAATGTTAGTCAAAAAAATTTTATCGAATTTTTCTATATCTTCTACATCAGGGGTTTGCAACTTGTATGTGCCTAAGATCGACTTTTTATCTCAAAAATGTGTCGCGATCTACATAGTAAAACCAACTTGATAATTTTTATTAATCGTGCTCAAGTTTTGCACTATAAAAAATGCTCAGTCTGCTGTTTTAAAATTTTAAAATCCTATGTTTCAGTAATTATGTTTTTTTTTAATTTTTAAAATAAATGAAAAAATTTTTTTTAATAAATAAAAAAATAAAATTAAACTATGATCGACCAAATATCGCTTCGCGATCGACCGGTCGATCGCGATCTACTTGTTGGCCATACCTGTTCTACATGATAGACCAATCACTGAAAAAAGTTTCAGCCTAATTAGAAAACATGAGGGTAATGATAGGCCCATTATAGATGGAATGACCCATTTCTACAATTTTTATATTTCGAAAAGTGGTCAGTTAAGCTGGAAGTGTCGAAAGATAAAATTCAAAGTGCATTTGAAGGAAAAATGTTAAGATTTTCAACTACATTACAATACCGACGACAATAATTTCATATAAAAAAATGATGAAAAAAGGTTCACCGGCTCCCTAACAATTATCACTTTTATGAATGATTTTGTTTTCACTTATCTTGCTGCTACAAAAAATGTGACACACGCAATTATGAATGAAAATTTCCGTTGGTTAAGCCCTATCTAGTCAATGCACACTTGCTTTGATTGTCCCCATCAGATGGCGCGTGCTGCAAAATAAAATTAGCGGATAAAACAACCGCAAAATAGTTAATACACTTTTTGTTGTAGAATAAATGCGAAAGATTGGGTAGCCGTTCTTTACATTTCACAGCAGATAGCGCTGTTGTAGCAGTCTAAACAACCACAAAAAAAAGTGTACAGGGTGAACGAAAAGCATAATTGATATTAAAATTTTACAAAGTTTTGAAATTTTTTGTGTCAACAAAATTGCGAAAGTCGTAACCAACTGATGAAGTAATGTTTTGGAGTAGGATCTAATAAACAAAGTATCCAGAAATTTCGCATGAAGCATTGAACTTAGTTACTTTACAGTTGTTCAGAAGGTAAGCAATACGGCTCAAGAACAAGAAAAACTTAATTTTGTGTATTTTTTTTTCTTTTTTGCAAATTCCAAAGTTGAGGGACATAATCATGGTGGCCCGGGTCAAGGGCCAAATGAAGCCAGATGCGCGCCATTTGGCCCTACAGTATTTCAGTATTTGCATACGTAGATTTTTTCGTTCAAGGTTAAAATACATACATATGTACGTAAATTATTAGTTCATGTGCCTTATTCTCTCTCGGAGGTGTTCACAATATTAGGGTCAGAATTTCCTGAGCGAACCGAATATAGTTCCGTTGTATCTTGGTTAGTTCCCATTGGAGGCTGCTGAAAGCAGTCGAACAATATGCATCAATACGAAAAATATTTGGGTCCAAAATTGTAACTGTCCGAAACTGAACAGTTAAATAATTTTGAAATTGCTTTCTTTTCTATGCATATAAATAAAATTTGTTTTGAGCCTTGATAAGGTTCAGATGCAGTCAATAAAAGTTATGCGTAAGGAGGTCTACCTGATTTATCTGCTCCACAATAATGCTAACGGTATTTATTTGATCCATACATGTTCTGTTAAGGCGAAACCTGCCAGTTGTTTCAGGGACAAAGGCGATTGATATTCTCCAAAATATATTTTTTCTAACTGGCCTAAATGGTCATATGTAGTAGCTACTAAATTCCTGTTTTTTATTTTGATTGGCCAACTTAATAAGCAAATATATGTGCCATATATATAGAATCTATAAAACTTGATGGATCAGTTTGGTGACAAAATTTAAGATGAATGGCTAGAACATTTATAAAATCAATTTGCTTGAAAATGAAATAAACTAAAGGCCAAACCAACTTTTAAGAGAATCGTGCATAATTATTCAACCGCACTATCCAAATGATAAATTCTTATGACACCTAACTCCCACGCCAGTAAGTCGATGAAGCGGTAAGAGTATTAACCTTTCGAGCATTTTACTACATAGCTTACTATACATTAAAGGTTTATGAATATCTTAAAAATATAAAATTCCTGATCGGTTGGAATAAAAAAAGAAACGAAAAACACCTGTGCCCATGTGAAAACCACTGAGTAACCAAATTAAAGCAACTGGAGAGTTTGTGGCTATGAAACAAATTGGATTGCCATAACGGGTATTAATACAGAGATGGCGCAACCAGGCGTAAATAACAGTTGTCAACAAAATTGCTGATTCGTTACAAGAGCGAAAAAAAAACGAAAGTTAGGAGTTCAAGTTAAATTCAAATATACAATGCGATTTTAAGGGTTGATGAATGAATATCGTCAACAAGGTATTCTAAAGTGAATAATGGCATATGCGGAAGTCAAGATGTGACTTGTGACGCAAATACTGAGGTAGATGTTAGGTGAGAGCAAAAAAAAGAAATACGTCACCCAAGGTCACATTTTTTGCGCTTAAAAATCTTGATATCGAAGAAGAATGCTTTAAAGCAGCGGTGGGCATTGAAATCTAGCAAAAAGGCACAACAAAAAAATCAAGTAACAAAAAACAAAATATTAAGGTTTTTTTGCTATTATTTCCGAATTTGCCAACAGGGAAAAAAACTTGCTACATTCGTCGAGACACAATGCGGCACCGTCGTTAATGCCTTTGTGTGTGTTTTTGTTTTTATTTGAACTCAAGTCAACGCTATGCGTCGATAGAATTTTTTTTGGTTGCTTGTGCGTCGAATAACGGTTCGGAACATGAGGGCGGAAAGTGCCGGTACGTGCCCTTCGCTGCTTTAAAGAAGTAAAATGTTGCACAAAAAATTACCTTCAGAGTAAAATAAATCAGCTGGACAAACAAAACAGGCATTTCGCCAAACGCAAAAAATCACACAGAGAAACAAAATTTTATGTGGATAAAAGATTAGACATAAACAGGGTGATTCAATTGAAAGTTAAAATTTGAATCTGGCAGTAGCGGTCAAAAATAAATAGTTATATTTGATATCTGGTAATATAAAGTATTGACGTTTTTAGGAATGGACAATCTATTTCTCCAAAATGGAGAAAATTTAATTACCACGGTTCGCGCATTATATGGTAATTACTCCAAAACGATTCCAAATTTAAAGAATGAGATCCATCGCTGCTCATGGCTGACCTTTAACTATTCATTGAGGGTAAGAAGTTGGATTGGAAGGTTTACTAGCCGATTAGCTTTTAAGACCGGAAGGAATGTATAGCACACTTATCGGAAAATTGATCCGGTCATAAGCTCAGCACCATTGAGAAAGTTTCAACTATTTTGTACTGGCTGCTTTCGGAGATATATAATAATATAAAGATCGTGTCAAAATGGATAAGCACTTAAACATCTGAATGATGTCGAATGCTCTAAGCTTTCTAAGATGAGAAACTGGAAGGAATGTATGAAAAAAGCGATGGATATTATGTAAGTCTGTAAATAGATCTATAGAAAAAAGTGTGGTCTGCAACTGCACACGGCTCAGTGTACCCCATTGGGACTACTGCAGGAACTGCAGAGATAAGAAAGTGTTGTATCTAGCAGCACCTACTCTGTGATGACATTGCGAATACCATCATTATTTCAGTGCCAAAGCCTCCGATGATCTGTGTATGGCCAGAGCCAAAGCCATACACATCAATAGCGTTATAAGAAATACATAACCAGAGGTTTTCCCCAATGGCAAGGAATTTTAAACTCAAATACTTAAAAAATTTCACTGAGTAAAGCCATCCGTAAAAAAATGCATAATAACATTCGCTTTCGGATTATTTATCGTAGTTATTAAGATACCGCAAGTTTTGGTGGGCTTTAACTAATTGACTGCCAAGTTGTTGATGGCATTTTGTTGTTAAGTTGTTGTGGGCCATTTGTTGGCAGTTGTTGTGACTGGAACTGCTAATAAGCATTGGCAAAAACCTCCAGAGGCTTAAAACACCACCACCATATAAGGGCAATTTGTGCAAATAATTGTCTCCAATGTTGTGTGTGATTTCATTCCCTTTTCGATAGAAACAAAAAATCAAAAATTGTGCGACTGAACGCTTTCACACATGCGCAGTCGCAGCTGTGATTTTCTTACGACAATTTTGCACAGCTGCGCAAATGCGTTCGTTGTTGCTGTTGTTGTTGTTGATGTAGTTGTTGTTGCTGCATACACCGCGGTTCCGCTTGGACATTTGGCGCAATTGAAGTCAGTCTAGCGTGATTCCTTTCACATTGTGGCTGTGAATTTTGTTTTTTTTTTATTCTTTTGTATTTCTTCCTTAATTTTTTTCTTTTCTTCATAGAACCTTTTTTTCAACACTCGTAGAATCAAAGAAAATTCTTGTTATATTGCGCAACCCTTTCCTACAATTTATTTTGGTTTCTTTCGTGTCGCTCAGTTCAAATTCTTAAGTACCATATGCAAAATAAGAAGCGATACAGCTGTGGTCACCTGGCACTAAATGGTTATGTTTCCAAAAGGTGAAAATTTGTTGGTTTTAGAAATTCCAGAAGGTAATGAGTAAGTAGTCCGGAAATGAAAAAGGGTGTGAAATGATTTGAATGATTATGAAAAGTCATCAGCACAAACAGCTACTTATTGTGCGTTGAGGAAGGTTTTTGTTTTTTATGCAATCATAGTACAGTTAAGAGCAGGGCCGCATCGTGGGAATACGGGAGCTGCGGTGAGTGAATGTTTTTTTTTACGTTGTGGGTACGACTTTTTTTCACATTTTTCGAGTTGATGTATAAAAAACGAGGATTTAACTATTCAATCCCTAACTGAAAGAAATCAAATTTTATTTTCCATTATTTGACTGATGAACAAAATAAACGTTGAGCATTTGCCTCACCCAAAAGACAGCCCTGGTCAAGTGGAACCCAATAATTCACTAAGGTAATTTAGAAGTTACCATGCTTGGGTAACGAGAAAGGTGCATACATGGATCTCGAGCGGTGCAAGCAAAAAATCACTTTGGATGCCTCATAATTAGTGATCTTGTTCGAATATTGAGTTGCAAGAAGTCCTTTTTAATTGGCCAGTCATTGTATATAAAGTAAGCGGTTAGCAGACAGTGTAAGTAGCTAAAACTTACAAGGTGCCACAATGTATTGTATCATTTTCGGAGCGCGGATCCTCGATTTTGCAAATTGTTAATTTGTCTGGGGGTTTGTTTGAGGATTCCGAGCCCCGAGGATTAGTAAAGTGACCAAAGCTGGGAGTACTTACTTTTTACATAGCCTGAGCAAAGTCTATATTATCTATACTATAGGTTGTCAAGAGGCCCAGCGACTTTGGTTCCATCCTGAAAATTTATGAGTGCATCATGTGCGGTTGGCCTTCTAGTGGGTTACTCATGGTGGCTCAATTCGTGGGTAGATCGTAAGCTCAATGTGGAGTTGGATTGTCTCAATTCGTTGACGTGTCCCATTGCACGGCGGAGGTACTAAGATGGGACTCAACCCATGCCAAAGTTGTAACCTTACGCATAATTTTATTTGGTAACTGTGGTATGGGACGAGTGCTGATTGGCGCGTTTTTCGAATTCATATGTGACAAGGCACATCGTTGAATTAAGCCTATGCGGCTGGAGTTCACGTTAAACACCTTTTGTAGATTTGTCTTTTCAGCTTCAAATATGGAACCCTTACGCAAAAACAACTAATGAGCATTAACCATTTTCATCAGTGCTCATAATTTAGTCTATTAGTGATTTGAGAAGTATCTTTTAACACTAATGATCACTGATTGCAATAGATGTTGATTTCTGCCAATTAGTGGTGGCTTCCAACGTTTGGGGTCACATGTGGTAGCTAGTTAATTTTTTTATAGTGCTTATTAAGAACCTTTTGACAGATGTTTACTGTCTAGTCCTATCACTTATGGACACTAATGAAATGTAAAAGCAGGGATTATTGCTCAAGGGAGCTTATTGCTCCCTTCACTTCACTTCTTTACAAAACAGCTGATCCAGCTGAGGCCAAACAACAAGCAAATGTCAAATAAAAATCTAATGTCAGCAAAAACGAGATTATGCCAGCATGAAAGCTATATTTAAAAACACGATACTAAAACGAGATAAATAAGGAATAAGCTCCTATTGATGCTGGTGTGAAAGCCTTATAAGCTTATCATTAAGTTCTAAATTTCTCCCTTTTCCACTGGTTAATAGATTGTTAATACAACAATCAGTTACATTGAAACTAAATGATAGCAAAAATTTAAATAAATAAAAAGTTATGTGCTATTTAGGTTTATAAGGAGCTACTCTTACGAGTATGATGTCAAAATAATATCACGTCAGTGATAGTCTGATCTGATGTAGTCTTGTAGTAATTAGGCTTACACACCCCACACTTCAACAAAGTCGATTTGATCAGCTATGCTGAGGTTCTTTTATAGTTAAATCTAAAAAGATTTGCTTCGTTGACTCCTTTGGTCAATAGACATGACAATTTTCTTTGTTAATTCAATGAAACGCATGCAACGCTCTAACAAACTTTTCCCATGAATGTGGACAGAAAGCCCGTAGAAAAATTTAGATTCACTGTAGGGGATTTGTGTGTGAATGTAAAGGGAACTAGCGAGCATGGAATTAATTTGCTTTGTGATTTTCATGTGGTATTTGATTTACTTAATGAATACGCTTAAGTGGAACAACAGTATATAGGGGGTTTCCTAGGAAATGAATTTAAATTTACTATTTGCATTTTTGTGTTCAAATTAATTTGATGGAAGCATAAATATGACAGAATTAATTCAAATATGCTGAGAATAAAGTAAAAAGTGAGCACCGACATAGAAACTAGATATCTGAACTATCTGAAAATCAGATTACAAACTAAATCAATGCAGTTGGGATTCTGACGATCTGTTTTTAAGCAAAAAATTGTGATTTCTGAAATCGAACTCACGCATTGTGTCTTTCAAGCCATCATTACTTTTTTGCTTCTGCCTTTCTAGGAATACAAGAATTTTCTAATTCACAAAAAGAACGGGCATCATTAACACCGAAAGTAGTTACACTTGCATGATATGTACCCACACCTCACACAACCCCTTGCGGGCGCTAACTTAAGACTCCCACTGCTTTGCAGCGCTACAATTATAGTTCTTTAAGTTTCTGGTTTCTCCAACTTCTTCCATTTTTAATTTGTTCTTCGTGATTGCAGTTTCATTAAATTTTCATAGCTTTGGGTCATGAGCTCAACATAATGGAGGGAACCACACACACATAGACACGTTCAAATGAAGAGCAACAGTCTTTAACATTAAAGTAAGAGAAGGCAACGTTCCAAATATGAGAGCCAACGAAGACCCTACACTTGAGTTAAATTGAAACTGAAGTTGAAACCACATACATTAGTTGAATTGAGGGAGTCGAGTCAAAAGTTTTGAATGAAAGGTTCGTTGATCGTAGGTCACGACTTTTCCACGATCAGTCAATTGTATGGTAAAGGTGGCTATTGTGGACTCTCTTGTTGTTGTTGTTATTGTTCTTGTGATTGTGTTGTAAGTGGTACCCACATTAAAAATGGTGCGGTTGTTGTTATTGCACAGTATCTGCTTATGCAGCTGTGCGGCTGTAACACACGTCCACAAGCAAAGTTGAAGTTGAAGTCGAAGTCGACGAAGACCACGATCACTGAAATCGATCAATTGAAACAAAAGCAGGAAAGCAAGAAAAATTCAGTCAAATACGTCAGCGATAAATCTATCCATCCAAAAAACAAAAAAAAAAAAAACAACAAAAAGCCAGAGCTTTTGTTTCAATGAAACCACAGTGTGTAGTCAGCTGCCATGATAGTCAAATAAGAGCAAGAGCAACTCCTAGAACGATCGTGAAATCGATTAACTGACGAATCTGCATGCCAGCAAAAACACAAAAAACTTTAGTGTTGCCAATACTTTGACATGTTGATTGTTAAGTGAAGACTCTTGTTAAATGGTTTTTCGCTTCGAATACTGCTAGTCATTGGCCAAGCTCTGATGTCTGATCCTCGTTGGCTCTCAAGTGTCTGCAAAATGGTGCTTCAAGGAAGCATTTTCAATCAAATGCAGTTCAATTCAAGCTGTCACACTTCGTCAATTTGGCATTCAACACGTCCAATCAATGATCCTTTAACATGTCGTAACGATTTTGGCATCGATCAAGCTGTCTCTGAGCGAAACACGTTGCGGAAGCGCGAATCAAATTTATCGAGCAAAATACTTTTTTTGGTCCTCGCGTTTTTTGGTTTTTTTTGCTTGACCAACATTTTTCATTTTGTTTTGTATGTACCGACTGCTTAAATGATTGATGCGTTGATTAACAGCTAACGGTCTGGCATTCATCAACGGCGGGTCTACAGTATGCAGTATAAAACCTAAAGCAAACACGCTAGAGCGCTGCTACTACAAGTTATGTAGATTAAGTACACTAAGAGAAAGATATGTGCATATGTCATGACTTGCAGCCAAAATAGAAAGTGCTTTATTTAGTGAGCAGAATACGAGTTCATCTTCTTTACTTCGTATTTTTGAAAGAGCAACGAGTGGACTTCTATGATACAATAATTATAATAATAGAGTTTAGCTACTACAGCTATTGTAGCCTTCTTAGCTATTTTGCTAGAAGCTTTATACCAAGTCAAACTACGTACTATACAACGGAACATATCTAAATTTAGAAAATATCTCTCGCAGAATCACCCGCAACTATCTATTCGCAAAAACTAACTACACCGGTATTGCTTAGCTCTTGGATCTGAACGATCATTTTTAAGTGTACGTTACCAAAAAACTTGTGTGTGTTGTTGTTAATCAGTGCTGGTTTTTAGAAATGTAATTTTTTAGCTGTAACAGCTTAGTTTAATTTAGTTAGTTACTATGGGAATTTTTTTAATGCTCTGACTTGCCGGAAGCTGCTGCAATTTTGGCTGCACACGTGCAGCTATGAATGCAAGCGCATTAAGTTGATGAGGTCTCTCGTTTTTTTGTGTCGCATTTTGATGTGTAAAAATACTGTGCGCAGCTGAGTAACACTTTTCGTTCAATTTTTTTGGCCGCAAAGTTTATTCAACGCAGAATGCGAAGAATGTGTTGCTTTGAATTTATTACGTTAGTTAATTAGTGCTTCGTGTTACTTTTGGCTCTTGGTGGAATAAGCTTGAAAGTAACAGCGTGGAATTTTTTAATGAAGTAGGTTATTTTTTAAGACAAAGTGCCTACTTTTAATAGATCGCACCTGTTTAACATTCGTCGGATGCCTTGAGCGCAATTGTAACTTTTAGAAGTAGACGAATCCTAGAATTTTGTAAGGTCTGTACATTTTTTAATAAGAGTATGTAAACCAATTCAATGAAAAAACCAGATCCCGCAAATAATTATTAATTTCAAAATTGATGTCAAAAATATCACAACCCAATGTGCCAAACGGATCCGTTCCTGCGGACTATTTATCCGAATTCGGATCCGTTGTCGGATGAAATTCCTCTCGAAAAAACGGAAGGATCGCCCGCTTTGGCGGATCCGTAACGGACCTCAAAAACGGAAAAAAACCGGATTCCGCTTTTTCGGATTCGTTTTTCGAAATGATGTTGTTAAACTACGCATGCAACAACTATTGGATAAGCAGAGGTTCAAATCCCGGCGACAATTTTTTTTTTTTAAATTTTTTTATTTTTTTATTTTAAAGATATATAAAAAACAAAAAAGGAGTAAAGAACTGTATTTGTTTATTGAAAATATCTTGAAAACTGCCTTTTATAATAATAATAAAAAAAAGCGGATTCCGGTTTTTTTCCGTTTATGACGTCCGTTTCGGATCCGACAAAGCGGACGATCCTTCCGTTTTTTCGAGAGGAATTTCATCCGACAACGGATCCGTATATGACGTCCGTTTCGGATCCGTTACGGATATGAAAAATCGGATTCCGGTTTTTTCCGTTTTTGAGGTCCGTTTCGGATCCGTTACGGACACGAAAAACGAATCCGAAACGGATCCGTATATGACGTCCGTTTTGGATCCGTTACGGATACGAAAATGCGGATTCCGGTTTTTTCCGTTTTTGAGGTCCGTTTCGGATCCGTTACGGATCCGCATCCGTTTTTGTGCACATTGGGAATGAACGAAAAGGTGAATTATGTGTTTAAATATACAGATGAGTTGCTTTTAAGGAGAAGCGTAGATAAACGACATGACTTTTATTTGAAATATCAAAAATAAATGTAGTTTTGTATTTAAATTTTTTTCGATCAAAAATAATGAGAATTTGGGATTTTTATTTTTGACTATCCAAAAATTTGCATTTTTTTGATTTTTATTTTTTCGATCAGATACAGTCGCTATTTTGGATTTCACTTTTTTAGATTGCAACAATGTATATTTATTTATGTATGTGCATTGATCAAACATGGGGTTTATTTATTCTTAAATCAAATATATCCGTCATTTTCAATTACTACCAGCTGGTGGGAATTATTTTTGATCGATAAAAATAGAAACAAAAAATGGAAATTGTCAATAAAAATCTAAAATATCGATTATTTTTTACCGAAAAAAATAAAAATCCATTTATAACGATTATGCAGTCATTTCTATCATAAAACTCGTAATCGTTATTGCTCCTGAAAAAACCATTACAGTTCCCAAAATTGAACACAATTTACCCTCATATTTTGCATGGACATTGTTTCAGAAAGATGTTTTTTTTATAAGAAAAACAAAACATTACAAAATACTTAATATTCAGTACTAAACAGGAATGCCAACAAGCTTGTTGCAGGCAGGTGCCATGTTGCTTGGTAGGTATTTTTGTTAAAAGAACCAACTTAAGTTATGTTCGAAGAGCTCAATACCTTGTTATTTCCATACTTTCAGAGCCTTTTTATAAACTGATCAGGAAAAAACTGTTCGCTTACCAAGCAAACCATTTGTCGGGGACCAACTGTTGTTTATCAGATGTAAAGCTGAACTTGTAGCCGGTGGGCGTAAGTCCAGATATGGCCTCAAAATGGAAACATTTGTTCATTGATGCTGATACATTCATATGGCTTGTACGATTCCTGCAGGTTTCCATTCAACTTTGTCTAGATGTTTCTTGTTTTATCTATTTATACTTTTAATTTAATATCATAAATAGAGTTCAACTTTATTTTATGTTATAGAATAAAAAAAGGATAATGGCAATGGTTGTATTGATTATCATTCTTAGCTTCTTTAGCTGAAGGCGTAAATGCTTTTTTTTTAAATTTTATTGACTGAATAATGAGGGAATTCACAAGGTGTCATAATATGTCATGTCAATCGTATGTTGTATAGCTTTAATGAACGCAGTCTATTTAGCTTTGATACTACTTGATTGCTGTAACTACTTTTTTAATTTGCAATTTGATTATTCCCCCTCTCTCTCCCACTCTCTCTAATCATAGCAGGTGTTAAACACTCAACCTGATTCACACGCCGACCAAAAGCAACTTTAGCGTAAACTTGTCAAACATTTGCGCTCCATTTTTGGCATCAACTGCAACAAACCGACAACAACTAAATTGACCATTTAAGGAAGATGCAGCTGAGTTATTGAGCAGCTGCATTGATTTAATAGAGGCGCGCGATAGTGTCAGTCGAAAAAAGAAAAGCAGGAAACAGTGGCGGATTATCCTATAGACCGATAAGGCCTACCTAGACATAGAGCAGCAGATTTAAGAAATGACAAGATTTTTTGAATTGTTTGAACTTTTTGCGTTGGTGAACAAAAAAGAGAGCCTCTTTTAGTTTTCGCGCCTCAATTTGAAAAAAATTATAAATTAAAAGAGGTTCTCTCAGACAATTTTTCACAAAAAGTGCAACATTTTTTTTACAGGCCTATAGCGATGAAACTTCAAATCCGCTCCTAAAAGGGAGGCAGTGCACATTCAACCACTGAATTGGAATCGTAAGAACGCACACGTGTAACAATTCCTTGGTGAATTCTTAAAACAAAGCTCACGACAATGACGACGATGCAGGTGTGCAAAATGTTCATTAAATGCCGCAACAACAAATGTGCGATCGCGCACAAAACATTAAACAACGAGTACGCGTATTATTTACTGATCAAATAATAAGATCCAATAAATCGTAAAGAACAATAAACAGCAAACAGCTGTGAGTGTGTGGTCAACTCCCACTTTATGGTAGGTACAGCATGAAAGGGTGGTTATCTCACCACATGTGAACAGACGATAAGTCGACACGGGATTGTGATCGCAATCACAATCGCGTTCAAATGATTGATTAATCACCACAATTGGCTCTGTGCGATCATGTTTCATTAACGCGGTTGGGAGGCTGCGCTGTGGCGAGTAACTGTAATGGTCAGAGGATTTAAATTGATTCATGTTAAAGGCTTTTTAAATTTTACACCCTATAGTCGACAATCAAGTGAATACTTAACAACAACATTGTTTGCCACACCTAGTAAAAAATTAGACATGACGCAAAGTATGCATCAAATGCATAACCATTATACGAGTATACATTGTAGATTGTCATTGCAATAATAAGAGTTGGCATATGGTACAAAATTTTCGAAAGAACTACCTTCACAATCTGGGAGATAGGCCTATTTAGTATCGTAAATAGGGTTCTGTCAAGCGTACTCTGTGAAGAGCACCACCTATTCGACTACAAAGCTGCATTCGATAGTATGATAAGCAATCACTTATGTGACGCTATGTCAAACTTTGGCCAAAACCGACAATCTGGTGTAGCACCATTTACTATCTATGTAGGTGTGCATGTAGCGTATATAAAGTTTCAACCAAGCCAACTGAAATTTATTTATTGTTTTTGGCTATACCCCCATGTTTCTATTGTTTTGTATTTGAAAACGAAATCGCTTGTAACTTTTTTTCATACCGAACGTTCAACATGATCGATTATTTTAACGCTTATGTGCTCATGTCATTTGCTGCTATGACTGCTGCTGGCCTCACCTTGGCATTATCCGTTAAGAAAAAATTGTACTTCAGCACACACATGTGTGCCCGATGAGTGATTTATGACTTATGATCAAATGTTACATTTTTCTTTTTCAAACCGCTGCTGTTTGCGTTGATTAAAAGAGCAACAATGAGACCCCATACTATGTTCCAGTAAACCCTCCTCCTTCCTCCCACTTCCCTCACAATGTGTGTTCGCAATGTTTGTTTTTCTATGTTTTATTTCTAGCTCAACATATAAATCTAATAATTATTGTGTTAAATATGACCTGTCACCCACTTTGATCTGTTGTATTGTAATTTAAGTCAGACTTTTGTAGTTGACGGTTTTTTTTTGTTTGTAGTCGTCGTTTCGAATTCCAGCTGCTATGCGTTTGTTGCCCGGTTTTCATCCGATATTTCTTATATTTTTTTGTATTGACTTGAAAGTCAAATTGTACGTAGCAAACCTGTTGTTGTTGCTAGCATTAAATGGATTTTAATGAGCTCGTGCCAATCGAAATTCCTAAATTGATCATGTTTTTCTATGTTTAACATTATTTTTGTGTTCATTTCGATATGTGACTCAATAGGCCAGTTCACACAATGCAGCATGTTGGACAGCATGGTTTGACAACATCAATGTTTAATTGTGTAAACGCTAAAGACAGCAGCTTGCTCAAAATGCTGTATGGATTTCAATAATTTTTGATTTTTCTGCCGGCCTGGATCAGACTTTGGTGCTTGCGTTATTTTCATATCGAGCTTTGATATTTTAGTAAAATGGAGTTTTAAGGATGTATGTGAACGCTTCAAAATTATTATTATTCGATAAATGATTTACATCAGCATGTTGTGCCAAGTGAGCGTAAAATCATATTTATGAGTGTTGTCAGGAGGACTGGTTCTCTGAAATGCTGCATTGTGTGAAATGACCCTAAACGAATTTTCATTCAGGAGTTATGTATGTTAGAATGTTTTCTTTTGCAAATGTTTTTCTGAAATTCAGACGGATATTTTTAAGTAAACTTAGTATGTATAAGGAAAACCAACTCAAGGAAATTTTTCAATATTTAGAGATCGCTCAAGTTCGATGAAGTTTTTTCATAGGATACCGTTGGAAAGCGTTGCCATTTTTGATTAAAATAAAGATTTAAATTTTTACTTTAAAAAATTCTCTTAGGTCTTGTTCAGAGATTTTCCGAATCATTCTAACTAATTGTGTGAAATTTCGTTCAATTACCGTAAGTAATTCTCTCAGCACATCATATTGAAGATTTCGGTAGTTTGGGACCACGCCCTCTTTTTGCTTAGAGTTTTTTCAATTTATTGCTAGTGTTTTTGAGAAATTTGCTAAACACTACTTCAAATAATTCTCTCAATATAGCGCTCAAAATCTTTTATTAATATTAGCGGTAGGCGTGTCCGCGAACAAATTTCACCCAGTTCCAAAAACCTTGCTTTAAGTTTATAGCCTGTGTATCTAATTTTATTTTCTAATCTTGCTTAGTTTTCCCCATAACCCTGATTTCCACAGGCACATAGACAGATAGACAGACAAAAATACAGATAGACGGACATGGGTAAATCGACACAGGTGGTGACGTTGATCAAGAATATATATACATATGTACTTTTCTACAACTGCCACGCCTTCTTATACGCAGTACAGTGCAGGGTGTAAAATTAACACCAGACTTGCGATGTTATGCTAAGATGGGTGGCGTTTGTTAAATGTTATGCCCCTTGCTCATATCGTTGTTGAGGATTTGAGCATAAAAGAGCATAATCAAGATGGTTTCTATGACGGCATTTAGCAAAAAATACTGGAACATTTTTTCCCCCACGATCAACGAAGTAAGGTATTCACTAAGGCACAGTGAAGTGTAAAATATTCGTTGTATCAACAAAAATCATGTATCATTATTTCCCATGAAAAAACGAAAGACGTAAGCAACAAACTTGGCTGCTATACAAATGAAAATATATGATTCATATCAATTCTTTCACACAAATTTGTATAACAATTAATAACTGCAATATTAAGTATCCAATATATTTCAATATATCTTAAGCATATAATTGCAGCCATTTTTCGAGATTTTAATGTAGTAAGAGCTTATTTTGCAACTGGCTATAATTTTATCGCGTCTAATATTGCATGAAAAATTTCATTTGAAAAACCATAACTCAATAGTTATCATACTCACCTCCACCGCCGCCGCCGCCTCTGCTGCACATTGTAGCTGGGAAGAATGCGCAAAGTTTTTGCGAAAGCTGCAGTTTTTCTTTAGCACAGCTGCTACTACAATGTTCCAGACTTAGAAGGAAAATCTAGACGAAATTTATCACAAAACTTCATATTACAAGCAATTTCCATAGGTTTCAATTTATTTTCATTTTGGCTAAGTATTTTTCGTTTTTTCCTCTAATACGTAACGCAATACTGCAAGGTAATTTGATATTAATTGGGGTAAAATTTATTATTGTAAAAAAAAAACAACCAAATCGATTATTTGATCATTGTCAGCAGGCGCAGAGAGCGATACGCCCCGCACCCCACACTACAAAAAACAAAGGATATACCATAATGAAATGCAAAATGGCCAGCTGACCGATATAAGCGAAATATTGAGGAGGCGATTAATTGCGAGTTGTAGGAGAGACATTTCACAAGTAGCTTGCGCTATAATAAGAGAGTTTAGCTACTATTGCTGTTACCATTCTTAGCTACATGGCTTGAAGCTTTAAGTCGTGTAGTTTTTTCCGCACTATTACAATATGCATATTATATAAAATTATTTTCAGTGTCAGAAGAAAACAAATTATCGCATGAAAACAAAAATTTCATTGCATACTTTTAGTTGTTAATAAAAGTTAGATTTTAGTTGTCATATTAAATGTAACCGTAACAGTGGTTTATGTCAAGAATAAACCAAACAAAAGAAATATAAATAGAAAACACAAATTCCTTTGCATACTTTTAGTTGTTAAAGCAAGGTAAAATTGCATTGCATAATGAAAGGAAGAATAAAGTTGACAAATATAAGAAGAAAACAAAAATCTAAGAAACGCGCGGTCATGATGGCAATACCAACAATTTTTTTTAGAGGTTAAAATACACTCAGCATGGAATTGCTCACTTATATTTACAGTCGCTGCAATTTTTGTTGTTTTTTTATTGTTGCTGCTGCATATAATTGTATGCAGCTGAGTATGATTTTGCTCCAATTTGTCTACCGCGATATCAAACCAGGAATTATTGGTGTAGAACAACAACAACAATAATAAATCTGGCTTAAAAATCCCAGCCTATTATCAACTGCTAAGCGAATGTTTGTCTACGGCATCTTTTACGTGGTAGACTAACTGACCGACTGAACGAAAGCTTCAATTTATTTGTGATTTTTTATTTTTTAAGGCACGCGCAGGCGCGTTGGTTGGCGCGCCCGGTTCAAAGGTATGAAATCTCCTGCTGTGCGCGGACACTAAGCGATTTTTCTATGGAGGCGCCTGGGCACAACTAAAAACAACACCACAACGACAAGAACTGCAACTATGTACAACAACATTAATAGCAATTGTAACAACAGCGACAGCAATTTAAACGCTTTGATATTAAACATTTTATTTTGTAGGCTCGGAAAGTCAACGAATAAACTGGGTGTGTTTAACGTTGCTGCAGAACTTAGAAAAAAAAATAGAAAAATAACAAAATCTTGGAACACGCACTGTTGGGGGCATATTTGCTGCCATGTCTGTTAAGAGCAAAAGAATCTCTGGAATCCTCAAATTGAATTTTATTACTTATATTTTCAATTATAGTAGGAAAAAGGTGAATGTAGTCAAATGCGCCCACGCAAAAATCGTTGAAATAAATTTGGGCTTCAATTTATACGAAACATTGACTTAAACTGTTGTCCTAGCTTCCCTGTGCTACATTTCTACAAGTGAAAGGTTACTGTCATATACAATATCTCACTAAAACATTCTATATTAACATATAAATGTCTAAAAAAATAAATGTAAATAATTTTTAATCAAAAGACAGTCATAAATACCAAAGACTTGACCGCTTTTAATAGTAAAACGCGTGCGTGCTTGGCGCTGTCAACGCATTGTCACGTTTTTTGCAAGCACAATGTTGTAGCATCATCTACTCGCATATACAAAACTCGTACACAAGTTGCAGGCGCACAGCACACAAAGCAAGCAACCTGATCGAGGATCGAAAATGTAGAAGAAAAAAATGATGCCATTGCCTAGAACTGACACAGTAATATCACCACGCTGAGATCAGTCCAATTAAAAATAATAAAGCAGCTAAAAGTCAACAGGCCCATTCTGCTTGCAAAGGATGAGAGTTGGCTAAATAGATGGATCACGCGCTTAACGCAAGTGAAGTTACATGCAATGCCTTAGCAACGCTGGCAAAATGTCAAACCTTAGTGGGTGACATGTGCGCAAATTGGCTGGTCGTGGCAAGAGATGGTGAAAACAATGGCACATAGATTACTACCGTTTGCTGTTGCGTTTTGTGCGCGGCTTGATGGATGCACAAGGGTCAGTGTGAAGCGTGTGAACAAAAATTTTTAATAATTTTAGGAACTTTCAAAATACCAAAGTCTACACGTTGTATTGCCAATGTAAACAGAAGTTGGATGTCACGTTGTTCATACATTTGTATTTATTTATGTCACACATAGGGGTGAAATCGCGTTTTGATTGCTATAAATTATGTGAATGAATTTTACACAAATTCTTATTCATATTCTAGAATGTACTTAGGTGGGAAAAATGATTGAACTTAGCCTCTGGATACGTCCAAGTAAGTAGGTTGGGACGCGGACATTAAGTGCTTTTACTTCCTTACAAAAAATGGAATTGTGATGAAGTCTTATAAGAGTTCAATTTGCATTTTTTTAACAAACTTTAGTTAAAATTCAGCACCGTTTTCACAAAAAAAATCGCCAATTTGGCATATTTTATCTAAAATGTCCATACAAATTCTAAGTCCCGTTCCAGAGTAAGTATTCACAAAAGCGTTGCTAGCTTGACATAATTTTGCAAAAGCTCCGTTTTTTTCTGTGAGCTAAATAGTTTAAGTCAGCAAAGCAAGTATCCAGGACACGTTCACCTCCTTTATAACTTTAAAAAAATGTTACATAACTTCCGCAAACATAATTACGTTGGAGGTACTCAAAACACGCTAACAAAATGTTTTGAATTGATAATGAGTTTGCAACTATTATCTTCATGATACTGAGAACTGCGTTGAAATCTGAGAAACATTTCAAAACTTAAAGTGACATAAACGCTGATCATCAACAAAATCGAATTCTCAAAGTCGCCTCAGATTTGGATAGGCATTGGGCAGTATCCCCTTCCAGTTTGCTATATTTTCCATCCCAACGATAATTTAATGAGTAACTTGTGTTACCGATTTCATTCATTTGTGAAGTTTCGCTTTCATTTAATCAACAAAATGAACAATTTAAATATATCCGTACAGTACAGTGTACACATTTTGAAATTTTGCTGGTGTCAAACAGTTCGTCAGTTATTGATAGAAATCACGTAGATAGATGATTGAAAATGCAAGTGAAAGCAAAAGTATTTGGGAAATATAATTCCATTACGGTGTCATTGTAATGAAGATTTTTACTTATTGGACCTCAAACTGAATAGCTAAGAGCGCTATTAGCTGTAGTAGCTTAACTCTATTATTATAATCACTGTTAATAGTACTTTCTATGAATTTTCGCATGATTTTATGCACGATTTTTCGCTTTGATTTTTTTTTTTTTTATAGCATTTCAAATAGGAATCCTAAGGACACTCCGAAAAACTCTTTTGGTCAAATGATTTTTGTGAAAAAAAAAATACTGTTAAAAAGGAATCTCAGTGATGTAAATAAATAATTGCAATATCGTTTAAAAGGTAAAATTTCTGAAGTTGCAACTTTTCGAATTTGCAAAAAATACATAACTGAGTTTCAATTAGATGCAATTTTAATTTCCACAGGGCAATATGCCGAGAACAAAGTAAGATCACTATCAAAGTTATAAGGAATCTAGAGGGTCAAACAATAGTGACCTTGAACTAGTTTTTAAGCCCAATTCGTGGTAAACTGTAGTTTTTTAAATATCAACCTACATTTTTAATTAAAAATTTGTATTCTATTGAATTTAAAAAATTTTTCTCTAGGATTTTTAGCTTGTGCGTTTGTGATAAAAATAATTTTGATCAAAATTTAATTTAATTCTCTTTCCTTCTATCAATTCTCAGTGAAATACGCACTGAGCAAAAAATTCATAAAATTTCCCACGAAATGCAAAAATTATATTTGTTATTGTATTTGTAAGAAAATGCAATGTTATTTTTGTGGCTATCTATAAAAGAATTGCATTAAAAATAATAAAAGAAACTTAAGGCCTAAAAAATATTTTTGATCGTAGTTTTTTTTTCTTGTCATATTCGCCTTCTGCAAATTCAAAGAACCGAAGTTGTAGAAAAGTCGCACATTTGAAACTTTTGTATTTTGGGCCACTCTAATGTATGAATATCCTGTAATTCAAACCAGACAAATAAAATTCCGTACCCATGAAACCATGAGCGATTTCGTTACGCTCAATTCTTACAATAGTTACTTACAATTCTGCGGGTTCTTTATTAAAACGAAAGGCGGTAACATAACGATAATCACTAAATGATCATTGAGGATCATTAAAATAAAATTGCATTGCAAAAAAAAAGAAACAAAAATTAAAAACCAAAAACTGTCACACACGCAAACGCAATAATTTTCCTGCTGCATGAAAAGAAAAACCAGAGGGAAGAAACAAAAATATTTACTCACGTGACATCATAATGTCAATAAAAATGCAAAACCTACTAAAAGTGGCAGTCAAACATGAAGAACATCATCAATCACAACCCCTAATTGAGGCAGCAACAGCAGCAGAAATGATGGCGCCAGAGAACAACGCTTTGCAACTGCTGCTCTTGCTGTTGACATCTTTGCTGATTTTGATTTTTAATGTTGGTAAGCGTTCACAAAAACTCTAAACAAAAAAAAAAAATAAATTTCATAAAATGCGCGAATTTCTGTTGCATGCAGCTGACGACGCAGTTGCAAAAAAAGAGAAATTTCACATTAATCGTGGGAAATTCGCAATCTCAATAGAATACTGTACTGTTCAAAGCATTTTGAATTAGAAATCAACTTCTAAGCATGACACACAAGGGGCAACACGCAGCTTGCAGTTTTTATTTCAACCCTTGCGCTGGCGCGTACAACTTCTTCATCAGCTTTTTGACGGTTTTTATATGCAGTTTCGTTTTTTCTTTTAAATGTAAATTCAACATTTAATAAAACTAAACAATAGAGTTTAGAGAAAACTGGTTGGATTTGTAAGGCACAGCAGGATTTTTTGATTTTATTGTTTAAAGGAAAACTTAAGGAATATCACACGTGTCGCAGCAGATGTAGAATTTTACGCAGTTTGCGTGAGAATATTAAGTGAAAAAATTACGTGATAAGAAAGTCGCATTTGCAGCTGATACAGGCTGTTGAAACCTTATCGATTTTCACAAATGATTTATTTTTCTGAATATAATTCGCAAATAGGTCTTTCAGAGCACAGTCTCTGGTACAGTGCCTGAAAATTTAATTAAAATTTTTTAAGTTTCGATTATTACCATGGAATTGGCAAGGGAACCATTGCTTTTACCACTTCTTTGGAGTGGAACCATAATTCCAATCTCAATTCCAAGTTTTGGTTACTCTAATAGAATCGACAAAGAAATTTTTACTTTTGACATAGAATTGAAAAATTCGAAATGAGAATCCTGCCATGTCAATAAAATAGTCCTATCAGCTTTGGTTCATTTGAGAAGCACTGCATTTTCAATTCGTTAAATAAGTGCAAGCTAAATGAAAATATTTTCAATTTTTATAGGCTTCTGCTAAAGGTTAATTTTAGATTAAAAATGGCACATTGCCTTAACTAAACACAGCTGACAAATAATTTAAAAATCTTATTTATGTGCATACTTCATGAAGTCTCCTTAATAGACCTCATTAAAATAACACTTTCAATACCTTTGAAAAAAATTTGTCAAGCATAAATTTTAACTAACAAACTTTTTACAGCAATACATGCGCTCACGGCTACAATTTTTTAATACGAAATTCAACACCAAAATCGTACGAACATAAATTGTATTTATTAGGTGTTTCATTTTATTTTCGTCTAAAGTAACCGAGTCAAATTGCGTATCAGCAGCAGCTCACCAATTGCACATTAACAGGTCGTAAACCTTTCGAGAGCAACAAAATGCAGCAACAGCAACAGCAACAACTAAAGATACCATAAAATCTAATCGCAGCGAAAATGACCAAAAATTACAAAAAATGCTGTCAAATAAAAAGCAAAACAAAATCAAACATTTGTGGCATTAAATAAATAAATTGAAATTGAAATTGAATTGAATAAAAAAAAAAATTCAAGAAAGAATAAAACACCAAGCGACACCACAACACGTTGCAACGCCCACAATAGACGATGCCAAAGAAATCACAGACTTAAGCCGGCCAATGACCAAGTTAGTTAGTTGTTAGTCATTGCGGAGCAGACAGACAGGCGAACACACAGACACTGAGCGTGCAATTGAGAGTTATATGTTGCATATGCAGATAGTTTCATATACGCGGCACGTTAAAAGTTCGCAAGGGTTTTTACTGAGGGGGATTTTCGTATAGTCAGAGCATTTTTTCTTGGACACCTCTCCAAACGTGAATTCCGTATTGAAATTAGTTTGGTGATTTTCTCTCACACCATTTATTTCAAATGGCGTGACTGGAAAGATTCAACCTTTTATCAAAAAGTGATTTTATCAAATAACTCCTTAAACTTTTTAATTTTTTGGATATTATTTGGTTTACGATGATTCGTTACGGTTTTACAGAACAGAACATAAGACCTTGTTTAGGTTTCACTTGAATCATTTTCTATTTTAAGTTTATAGTATGAAGCGTGATAAATGTTATTCTCCCCCCCCCCCCCCCCCCCCATCCTCATGTGGTGCAATCCACAGTTTTCCTAATGTAGTTCGATAGTTTTTGTTCGCAGATTTCTGTCTCTGTGAGGATGTTATAATTTCTTTATACGAAATAAGCTGCAGTAATGATAGAGGTGAAAATGGCATTTCCAAATAGTTCAAGTCCTTGTGTAGTCTAAATACGATCCAAGATTTTAGGATTTAAATATCCTCTCCACCATGTTTGAGCCTGATCATATATTTTTAAATTATGTAAGAGAGCCACTATCTTTTTTCTGAGGGCAGTAAGGGCCAGCAAAATAATATAAGCTGCGTCTTATTCGCCATCTTCTGCTAGCTATCTATAGGTAGCAACGATAATTGTAATGGAAAGCAAAAACCAAATCGCAACCTTAGCGAGTAAAATTATACCATAATTGGTTTGTATTCATAGCAAGTTGCTTAAATGCTACGCCTACCCAGCAAATTTGTACTTTGACTATTGTGAATTTGAAAATGAAAAGAAAAAGAGATATTTTAAATAAAAAATGTAGAAAAAACAACAGCGAGTACTCATATAACCAGCGAGTAGGACGATAGCGCATTGGCAAGCAAAGCACGTTATTTGTTTCGTGTTGCTAGTTTGGTAAATCGTTTGAAGCAAAGACTGATATATCTCTTTGTAAGATTATAAAAAATCTTTGATAAATATTTGTTTCAGTCACTAAAAGTGTGACAAAACTGCAGACTGTCTGCCGCATATTTAAAGCCATGCTGAACATATATTTTTAATCTAGTGCTAACTTTTCCAGGCATGGGGGAAAAATACCAATACCACGTCTTCTCAATAAAAGTTTTTATGCAACCATTTAAGTCTCCAAAATTTGTATCCCAACATTCACTTAGGAATGTACCTGGATAGATGTTTCACAAGAAATGGAAATAATAGATACTTTATAAATGTGTTGTTGATGATATGAATTTTACTACGATATATATCACACTTCAGATTGTAAACTATCAAGTTTTCGAAAAAATATTTTTAAAACAAAATTGTAGAGAATTTTATATTCTTTCGCTACTGTTAGCGAAAAGATTTACAAAAATTGAAAATAAAAGAGTTTTATGGCGCTTCATCCATACAAATAAAAAACTGAATTTGTTTTATCAAAAAGGTGCGCACTAGTTTGGTCGTAAGTACAGCTGTTTTCGAGATATTGAATAAAATCTACTTTGTGGCTGACAGACACACTAAAATTTAAAATTCGCAAGTCTCGTGTGTGAAGAACCATGCATTTGGAACATCTAAGAAACTCAATAGCTATTGGACCATTTATTGCTTTGTATTTATGATTTTTTTAATTTAAAAATTTTTCAACATCATTTTTGCCAAGAGCAACGATTGATGAAGTTTTCTTCATAATTGAATTCCAGCAGAGGGCGTTGCTGTCCGCAGTGCATGCTACAGTTGCTGTTTTGGTTGCTTGCGTGTTCCCGCAAAGTGTTAGCAAAATATAAAGAAAATCAAAAAAATTGATAATAAAAATTACATCAAGTTAGTGTCTTTCAGGCATTTAACAGGCTACCTCTGTATTTGATATGCATGCACTCATACTCAATGCATGCAACATCCTTAAGGAGGTATTGAAAGTGTAAGACTCATTTATTTTATGTCATTTGCTATGCAGCAGGCTGTTTTTTGCCGTTGAGTAGAGCCTAAGGATATTTCGGAATTTTATAGTTTTAAGTCAAATTGTTTTCATAAAAGACTAAGTCATTTATGATTAAACTAACTTGTAAAAATTTTAAAAGCTACTGAACAAATTGTTCAAATCTAAATGCATTAAAACGAAAGACTCAGGACATGAACTTCAAGCAAAACTAAAATTCATCTGCAAATATATAAGACGTAAGTGAGTTTAAATTAGTGCATTAAGTAAGAGTCAGTTTATACCTTACTATAAGATAGATCTCACAAAAAAAAATTTAATTCAATTCAATGTCAAAAAAATTTTATTTATAATCGAAAAAAAAGTTTTAATTAATTCATATTCTTGGTCGAAAAACAGAAAAACGAAGAACTTTTGTCTTGATGGATATTCATCAAAAGTCATTGTGATATAATCCAAAGAAGTTTAAATTTGCAAAAAATCTTGATCTATGTATATCGAAAAATATATACATAAATCTGATAGGGTCAATCGAAAAACTTGAGGATACAAAATCTTTAATCATTTTTATTCTTGAGCAAAAATATTGCAAGCCAAACACAATTTTCAGAACAAAAAATGAAAAAAACCGGAAATGATTTTGTATTGCTGATCGAAAATTACAACCAATGAAAAATGATCTAAGTGTAATGATATCTAAAAAAATCTGTAATACTAACATTCAGCTGCTATTTGTACCATAAATTACTACAAAAATCCTTTAAATTGGCACAGTCCTAGTTTCATTTTTCCAAAGAACAGTTTATAAACTGATGAGTCCAGAAAAAAGTGCCCATTTCTCTGAATGGTTCTCACGATTTCACTTGAAATATTGTTACAATTTATTTGCCAGTAACATGAAAATCTAAAACAAATGTCTATTGACAGAAAACACCTGTCCCAAGTTGTTTAACGCAGCTACAGAGCGCCAACTTGCATAGCGTTTCTTTTTTTTCTTTTGCGCTGCTATCGCATCAAATTCACAAATCTTTTGTGATGGGGTCAACGCTATTAACAAGCGTTTAAAATGCGCTTGCCTGCATGTTGCTGCTGCTGCTGCTGCTGCTTAGCTACAGATTATTACAACAGCAATAGAAACAACAATAATGCAAGAAAACAAGTGCTTTGCATAGGCACTGCTGCACTTGCAGGGGACAAAAAATAAAAACACCGCAGCACGACAACAATCAATTCATTATGAGCAGCAGCAACATCGTTGCGATCAATGCAGCAGCAGCAGCACACAACTAGTGCGCGCTGCATTCAACCATGTGTGCGTCCACCAACATCGTCGCCATCGTAGTTGCCGATGTCGCAGTTGCTATTTTAAACTTTAGACTTGGGAGACAATCATAATTTAAGTGGATGTGTTTCCGCATGAACACGAACACCAATAAAAAGCCGCAGGTGGTCGTCACATCTAAGCACGACTTCTGGTTCAGTTTCTATTTTGGCTTTGGACTCTTTTATCAAATTCAAATTTTTTGTTGCGTTTTTTGGTGGAGCTGGCTATACCCTACATACGTTTGTAATGCATATATGGTGGAGTGTTAGGCATAGAAAAGTATATATATTTTTGATATACCTTCTCAGTCCATGTATCCATGTAGTTCTGTCTGTCTGTTTGTAAAACGAAGCGAGATACATTGATGTAGATTAGTACACTAGTTTTATTTATAGGTTGTAGAATTGAAAATGGGTGAAATCAGTTGATGGGAACGCCTATCACTCACGCAAATAAAGCATTAAATACTCTCAAATGAGAGACCTGTATCACAACCCAACTTACAACAAATATACGGAGAGAGCTATCAGAGGTAATGTGATCGAGTTTCTCACAAATATTAAAAATGGTTCAAACAAGCATCAAATTAGATAAGGGCGTGACATCTGAAGCCGTGACACCTCTCACACGAGAAAATATTTCAAAACGATATTTTGACATAGTGCGTGGCCAAATTGGACAAACTCTAATAAGAGGGCGTCGTACCTTTCATAGAATCAAGAACTTCAAAATACTACTGGCCGAGATATCAAAGATAAAGCAAACAATTTTTGAATAAATACTAGAAGTGGTTCGGAATATTACTAAAAAAGCCACTTTCGATAAGAGAGCGTGGTGTCTCCCATACAAGCAAAAACTATAAAACGCAATACTAATACAGTTATATGTACACGGTTCGCTTAAAGCAAGATCAATATCGAAAAACTTGTCAATGAAATCTGACAATGCACAAATATTATTTAGTGTCCGGAGAATCAGGATATTCTTAATATCGTCACATCGGCATATTGTCTGTTTGTATGTTGGGATAAAGTTTGAGAAGAACTGCATGGATTTCGACGCAATCTTCACCATTAGTTAAACTGTAAAGAAATATTTTTGGAATGTGGAATGTACATAGTACGTATTTATCTCGCTTAATAAAGAAATTATCTATGGTCTAAAGAAAACAATTTTTCCTAGTGAAATATCAACATGTTGCTGCTGTTGCACGTTGCAATGGTGGTCATATTCAATTACAGCAGCAGCGAAATAAATGCGGCAGCGATAGAAAATCTTTTGGACTCTTTCCATATTCAAATTCCTTTGAATAGTTGTTGCTGTAGTGACTAACATAGCCACACATACATATAAAGTATTTACTCGAACTTGTCGCTCCTTTTTATCTTCACAACATCTATGATGGCGCACCACACTCGACGTTTGCTGCGCAAATTTATTGGATTAGATTTTATCGTTTAAATAAATGCTGTGTTTTACATAGAATGAAGTTCGGTATTTTGTTGCGAGACATTTTAATGTTGTTGCTACTACGGCTGCAACAAGTTGTGGTGTTGTAATTGAAAGAAAATTACAATACAAGTGCAGCGCGGTAGCTTAAATGACTTCGGTCCATGAGCTGACATCTGGTTAAACCTCCATGTCGGTTGTTTAAGGAGCGCATTTAATTTTGATTGTGTAATTTTTAAAAGATAATTATAGGATTGTTGTAAATTGTTTAAAGCCTTAGCGCTTAATTTATGGTACATATTGAAATTGAAACGATTCGAGGGGAACAGCAGCAGCAGCGGGTTGTTTCTTTATATGCATTTGCAGAAGAACTTGAAAGATCGTATAAACATTTTGGATACCTGAAGCGATAATACTTAAACCTCTTTACTAATGAAATCTTGGCAAAATCAAAAAAAAGAATTAAGCCGCAAACTTGAAATTTTTATGTAACTTTTAAGTAAGTTAAGTCACACTAATTTGCATGGGCTATACATTCTTTACCGCTTCTAAAGTTTATTTTTCTTGCAAGTCATCACTCATCACAATCATGTCAGCAACATATTAACCAAACGCCCCCACATTCTCAAAGGAAAACTTTGGTAACACAGTCAGAAAAACAGGTGAAAGGTTCCACTGCTGGCCCAGTCAAGTGTCAGCTCAGCTAAAAATAATTAATATTCAAACGCTAGCAACGCGCAATTGCAAAGCTGACATTTAGCCATGTGCGGTAGAGTACATAGCATGAGCTGCGCAAGCGCACATGAATTATGATTTTTTAATTTACGTAAAATTTGTGATTTATGCACACGTGACAGGCAAACGGCACATCATTAAATTCTGAAATTTCAGCCATAAGCGACAAGACAGCGATAGCAAGTGAGCGAGTGAGTGACGGATTTTGAAAGACAGCACAGGCAAATGATGAAAACCGTGTAAAATTGGCAACAAAAAACAACAACAAAAGCAGATTGTGAACAGGGTGGATCTTAGCAATTTTGTCTACTAAACTGTTGACTTTATTAGTCGACTAATCTCTACAAACTTAACACATTATTCTCATGAAGCCAAAACATGAAACTCAGAACATTTCATCCTTTTGAATGTGGAGAAAATATAAAAAATGTATAATTCCAATCCAAATTGTGTGTATTAAGTTCCTAAGAGCTTAACGTTTATCCTTTTCTATATAAATATACCTATAGTTTTTGAACCAAACTGTTTTCCCAGTTTTGAATATATATACATGTGTTACTCATATGTATAATGTTCATATCCATTTAAGAATTATTTTGTGGAATTCAAATCCTAAACTTTAATGGCACCTCTTAAAAAACAAAAATTAGCTTTGCCAATATCAAATAGACTTTTTTTTTGAACTGCCTGACCTGAAAGTAACATGCAGTCCAATCCGTTCTCCTCAGAAACCTACACTGCAAGTATTCACTTATAAAGGATTTTTTGAAATTCAATTTAGAAAAGGCAAAAATTTACTCTTTCCACTTAAAAGTCGCTGCTTTTCCTCACTGACTGACTAGGAATCAACCTCTATGCCAAACTATTTTCTCCAAAAACAAAAGATTTGATATACCTCATAGGAGTAAAAAGAGTACAAATTGTTAGAGTGGCCTAACATGAAGTTAAATAAATACAAAATTTTTAAGGGCACCATTAAGATGAAAGTTTGATGGCATTGAACAAGTGGGCGTGGTAATGAATTTAAAATTATGTTCACATATCTAGAGAGTTTTAAAAAGATACATAATGTCAAAGGCATAAAAAGTGGGAGGGCCTTGACAATTAGAAACAACACTTTGAAATGAAAACACCAAAGTTTTGGTGGCATAGAATCATTTCCAATGCCAAATTGATCACCAGATTCTGTCAAGATTCGATTTCAGAGATTCTCAGTGTAGTAAAAATTAACGTGGAAGCGTTCGCTAGAGCAGGAAATACGAGAATCAGTGGAATTTTGGAGAGAGTTGAAAGCGCTTGAGTTTTGTGCAGGCTCTATGCTCTGTTAGGAGATAAAAAAACAAAAAAATTAAAATGTTATCCAATTTAATTACAAGGATACATGATAGGAACAAAGACATAAAGAGGAAGAGTGATAACCATAAATGAATAAAGCGAAAGAAAGATATAGTAATTGGGAAGTAAAGAGATGTGAGCAGTAGCGTACCTAGGGGGCCGAGGAGGTGACCGTCCCGAGCGAAACTACTTGGAGGCGGCAAAATGGTTCACGTAATATAAAATTGAAATTTTGTTTTTTAAATATATTTAATTTTTCTAGGGCTTCGGAGTTGTCAAAAGTGATGACACTTTTTTTTCAGTAAATAAAAATTTTCCATGTTGCAAAAAAAGTTTTTTTTCTTTCCGTAGGTGGGAACAAATTACCTTTTTGCTCGGAGTGCTCAATGTGCACGGTATGGCAATGTGAGATATATATAATGATTAAGAAATGAAAAAAGGCTTAAATGCACAGTTACCAGATTCCAAAAGAATGGCACACCCAACACCAGATCAAGAGGGGCCAAGAAATTGAAAAAGGCCAATATCGAGGAAAATAGTTAGTTTCTCTAGTTACGGATGACTTTGCTTGGCATATAAACCAAATAAGGTTAGTAAGTAAGTAATAATCTAACAGACTATCAATCGATTAATCATTTAATTTTCCGATGTCTAACGAATGATAAGTTACAAAATCCACCCTAATGCAATTCATATTGCATTGACTCAACTTGTGGTCGGTTAGTCGACTGGTTAAATGTCAAGTCAAGTGTCAAGTGAATGAATGGCACGAAGCAGTGAGGTTGGCGAACAATTAATCAAACTGTTGATAGTCTGCGCAAAAATATTCAAATTTGAAGACTTAACTTCTTGGAGGAAATGAAAAATTAAGACTTTTTTGTTGTCAAAGGGCACATATTTTAATTTACCTCAAGTGTAATAAAATGCAAGACTTTATGATGGAGAAAATTAAATTGCAGCTAAAGATTTTTTGCAAGATTTCCATGATAGGATGTGCCAAGCAAATGGTGAGCAACTGTAAAATTCATTAGTCACTACTTCAAGAAAAAAAATCATCGCTAATTTTATTGCAAATACAACTGCGCTGAATTTAATTTGGTTTTTATACGTTTTGTTGCTGTTGTTGTTGTTGGCTTATTTGTGTTTGTTTTGGTGACTACCATATATGCAAAACCTGCCAGACAGCTACCAAAATGTGACTTGTTACGGTAAACAACTCATTAAAATTTTATTAAATTTGACAGATGTTTGTACGACTGCAACCTGTTGCTTTGACTTTTTAGTATCGAAAATTACATGCAGCACATTGCAAAAGAAGTTAATTTTTTATAGCAAAATTATTTTTCACAGTGCATTGCACTTTTTCTACTTAAATATTCAATGGGTTAAATTTTCATGCCACATATTTAATGCAGCATTTCTGATTGTATTGATTTTGTTGCTGCTGCAGCGATTGAAATTGCCACTGCCAAGCTGTGCTGCAACTGCGTACACGTCATGTAGCAGCACACATCAGACTTCAATATCTACTAGGCAATTTTGGTACGGTGACCGTCATCTGACACATGTATGTCCGCTTGCGCACACACCTTCAGCTCCCCGCTTAGCTTCATTCTCGCCGATCAAGCTGATCACCTTTTTTTATACGACCAGTCGCGCGATCTTAACCATTACTACTAAGCTGCTGTCATGCTTGTCACTTGCTCCGTACAATATTTTCGGCTTTTAAGCTGCTGTGCGCTGTAAGGTGTGTCCGTCCGTCCGTCCGTCTGACTGACTGCAGCGTCGACGACTTTTTATGCGTTCTGCAGCTAGAGTTTAATGCATAAATTTACTATCCAAATGTACAAATTGAAATGTTTTCGCATAAATTTTTAAGGCAACTACTGTGATTTCTGTTGCTGCAGCTTTTGGTGTCCACAATTTTCATGTGTTTTGTTGAAATTTGTTTGCATTTGCAACAAGTTGAAAAGAGGTAAAATTAGTGCTGTTTGGATGACTCAGCAAATGTTCTCAGTGTTAAATAATGTTATGGTGTCATACTCGGTTTGGTCGACTCATTTGTATGCTATAGGATAATTTCTTTTGTATGGTGACCTAGATAACATAACCTCAAAGATAGCAGAAAACGGTGATTTTTGCACTTTAAGGTTAGGAAATCTCGTAATTCTGAGGTGATGTAGCAATTCTGAGCTCGGATTTGGACTAAGCGTGCCAAATTTCTTCGGAAAAGCATGGTCTGGTGTCTGGGTTAAAAAGCTTGCCTTCAAGTGTTATTTACTTATATATATCCTTATTGGAGATTTTTAAATTGTTGATGCAAAATGTTGTCCTTTGGATTTTTTTTTATCGATATTTTTTATTTACTAATGGTTAACAATGAACTGCCTAACTTTTTTTTTTGTTTATTTAGTGCATACAGTGCCATTTACATAATCTAACAAGTAGATAGATAAACTAAACATACCATGTATTTCAATGATTTTTCATAAAAACTTAATTGAAACCTTTTTTCGGCACAAACTCAAGTGCTGACTATATTTACTGGTTTTAACTGACATAAGGATGATTGATGATTATTTGATTTAATCTACAGTGTGAGGAATAAATGGCATTATAAATTTATCTCTATTTTAACTTACAGCATTTTGACAAATAACTTCTAGAATTTTTACTACCATAAGACAGTTATTTACACGTTTTTTTTAATTCATTTTTTAAATTAATGAAAATAATGAAAAACTCAGTGCTTATGAAAAAAACTTTAATGAAATAAAACAATACTGGATATTGGTTGCGCAACCAAACGAACCTCCATTGGATCTTTAATCGACTACGGACACCTTAAAGGTTTTCGAGAGAAATTTGAAGTTTTAAAATATCGATGTTGTTTTGGTTATCTTTATTAAGAGAAACGACGTGCTTGTTGTAAAGAGCTAAAAATGGCTAATTTTTTCTATTTTGCCCATCGCTGAATTAAATCACTTTTTTTTTAAAGGCAAAACATTTTATTTTAGTTTAGATCGCGTTCATTTTAGAAATTTAATTTTTTAATATATGTAAAGGCAAAACATTACTTTTCGAAAGTTAAATGACTATTGGGCAAATTAAAGCCATTAGTATATTTGATGGCTTCGGTAAACTTTCGTCAAATTGTCAATCAAAACTGCAGTTAAAAAAATAAATTTGCTTAGAGGTGGACTCTTTCGATATTAAAAAAAAAAATTATTTAGGTATGTATACTCATGCGTAAGCTTCTATACACTTACATACGATATCAAGAAAGTAACAACATTACTATAATTTTTCATAATAACCAAATATTTTTTAAAGAATACATTCACTAAAAACTAAAAGCCCAATAAATAGTTCCAATATCTATATATAATATTTGAGCACCAATATCATATGTTTTTAATTTGTGAGTATGTCCAATATGTTACATCAAGTTGTCGATATTTTTTCCACATTTTCATATTAGTAAAATTATAAATAAAACAATACAAGTCATTAACCTAAAACCGTAGATGAAAACCATATAAAGTAATTGAAGTCAACTCCTTTGGGGTTGGGCAACAGAAGTTTTGACTTGTGCTCAGTTTAATGTCAGTTATTTCTGTCTTTTGGACAACAAATGAAAAATCAAACAAACGCACGCAATGTCCATCAAATTCTAACAAGGCCTACAAGCCCACAACTGACTGAATGATTGACGGACTAAAAACAATTGGGAATCAATAAAAGGAGCTCATTAGAAATTTATTGATGGGTAAATACATTAAAGGCAATCATGTTCTTTCTGTGAATTGAAGATAATTTGAGCTGACATGGCGCTTGTAAAGAATAAAATCATTAATGGACAAATGGCATAAGAAGAAGTGTTGTATTTCACATTTCCAAGCTGACATTTTAACTTTTTGCACTTAACAAGGAAGTATGTCAGCGAAAATGATGTGCACCACGCAATGATTTTAAGGTCAAACCTTAAGTCAACTTTGTTGGCAGTCAACAAATGACGAACCTTTGACTTCACAACAAATTGGCCATAAGCTAAATGAATCGATAGTCTTAGTCTGGTCAGTGCCGCAGTTAAATAGTGAGCTTTAGGATTTTTAGTTGCTGGTAGCATGGGAAAATTTGAAAGCTACCGACTACATGCGAATAGAGTAGCAATCAGAGTAGCACTGAGGGAGCAACTTCAACACTATGTAAGAAAATTTTACCAAAATTGGTATAGAAATGTTCAATGATACGTTTAAGCACGAAAAAGGATTAAGTGTTCTACCACTTTCTGAATTTAATTTTCCAAAGGTAACTCTGTTCTTACATCAGGTCCATAGTAATGCTAAGTGCCACAAGATGATAAAATCGTAACGCTTAAGAGAATCAAAGAATTTCAATATTCTTACAAAAAAAACATTCATTAGTGGAGGCTTATGTTTGCAATCAGGCTTTACAAAACGCTGCCTACAACATCCTAGCCATGCCGCATTCGTTTTTCGTACATGCGATCTTGCATTCTGTGCTGTTTTGCGCCAAACATGTTTAGCGACATTGTTGTTCCACCACGCTCATATCGTACATCTCACTGATATTTATGGGCGATTGAATGATACAGTTCAAAAGGTCAGCAGCTGTTGCTACTCGCTGTAGATTAGAAGTTGTTGTCGGTGGTGCTTCTGCTATTGTTGCTGCAACAAGTTGTATCTTGCGAGTGCCAACAGTGTTAACTCTAATGATGACCGACTAATAACAGAACCGCTGCTTTTGTCTATTTTCAATTAATTAACAGCTTACATTCTGCTTACGTCTGTACTCAACGTACCAAACAGAACTCCTCCAGCGATCATTAATAAGTTTGTTAGTTTGGTTCGGTTGTATTTTTTTTTCCTTTGAGCCAGTGCAGCTAATTGCATTAGAGTTTGCAGCTAATGAACTTCATGCTGGCAACGTAATTCAACTAACAAACCAAGTCAGATGCTGCTGCAGTATTGTCGCCAGGGGGCGTTTTTTTTTTTTTTTTTAATTGGTTGGGGATTCATGAATTGCGGCATGTACAAAAATTCATGGATACTAATTAAACATGTGTTGCGGTCGAGAGCTTTGAAGTCCATAAAATGAGATAATTACCTTTGCACATAGTGAATATTGATGGACTTAAGTGGTTTGTTTTTTCATATAATTTAGCTTGGAAACTTTCCATTATCTGCATGTAGTATTTAACAAATATTCATTGATAATTCAGAATTTTAATTTACTTGTTTTGCTGTTGAACTTTCTCACCAAAAACACGTCGTATGTTGACCGCAATAAATCAAACAAAAAAAAATAAAAAATTATCATTAAACCAACAAACAAAACATTACAGCACTTCTTATCGTCAGCTGGGTGCTCTGACTTCAAGACTCATATAAAGAGACCTATGTATACACCAGCATATGAAAGTTATGACCAACAACAATCAGACAAACAAATATTTATTCGTGCGTCCAAGTGTCCCTGAATTTACGATGAACTTCTCATTAGGTCATCGCAGTTTTGATATGGTATCAACAACAAGAACAACAACAGCAACAAGAACAGTCAACATATTGTGGAATTACAAAATTCAACGTTTAAAATTTCCATGAAAAGCTGGGATTTGTCTTGTTGTCTCAGTGCGGCGATTATGAATGCTAGTCCGCTGTGCGTTTTGTATGATAAGCGAAATGTCGCCAAGAAACAAACAAGTGAAGTGAATATAGTTAACATACTAAATAAAACACTTGTGTTTGTCCACTTGCAGAGCGAAACGACTCACAAGCTACTCGAGTGATGCAGTAAATATGAAAGTGTATCAGCGACTCGCAATTGTTGCTATCAAATTTCAACCAAAGTCGCCTTTCTTTTACTTAAATACTTTTGATTTTTTACATAAATTGGAATATGGTATATGAGTGATTTTAAAAATTTGCACAGTGTCGATAACTGTTAAAAAATTGTGTCATAATGTAATTTAATGTGAAAGGTATTTAATAATTACTTAATTTAATGTGTTGCAATCAGAAACACACTTTTTAATGTCTCAAAAATAATGCTTTATTTATTGTCCGCAATAATTCGCAATACTGTTCACGGCAGCATCATTAACCTTTTGACATGAAAATATGCTGTGAGTATGGAGTCCTTCATATACCAATTGGAAACTTTCAAGAACATTCTGATGTTGGTAGTTTTGATGTTATTCATTTTTTTTTTAGACTCGTTCAATACCTTTCTCGGTACTTTCTCGAAGCCAACGAGTGATAAGGTTTTTCCAGTCGTGTTTAAACTGGATTGCAATACAAAACCTAAAGGTTCTCACTTTCCATTTCAGAAAGTACTGTGAATAGAATGACGCATTTCGGTTGTCAGCCCTTTCACATGCAAGGAATATGCGAAATGTCATCGAAGGAGTCACTATTTCCTGTTGTGCTCAAAAGATGGCACCACAAGACTTCTTGCTAAGCAAAACAGGTGAATTGTTTAGAGAGGATGTTAATCCTTGATGGTGCGGCATTGACAATGCAATGTAGGTTGCGTCGTTAGCATAAAATAATCGCGCTTTCTGTTTTTCGGTATTCTTGCATTATACTAATTTTTTTGACAGTATCTATACGATTTTTAAATATCATGACTTAATAATATTTTTTTATATAATTTGTTTTGGAAGTATCACATTTAAAAAATTTTTTTTTCTGCAATTAATGTCTTTTTACACCACAGTGCAACATTCCTTTTAATATACAATCTTAAGTCCATCGCTGCAATGGTTGTGTAAAAGTCACGTTTTTAACATCATAACTGGCATGACTTTTATCAAAAATAAAATGACCCATGTTGCACCGACACGTAGTTTGGTTGATTTTTTGTTTTCCTTTTCTGGTGAGCCAAAAAAGCAGTAAAAGCACCAATTGTAGTTGTTCCCATGGTTTGTTACTCATTTTAATTCTTATGTTTTTCCATTTTTTTCTCTCAAGTTTTAAGTGCCCCTTGGACATTTATGACCCATGTTGCACTGCACGGTTTTTTTCTTCTTCCTGATTTGTCGTTTGTGGCGCAGTTTAAATACTCTGGTATCGTTTTAACACTAAAAAGGTTCTTGTAATTGGATGCTTGTGTATAGTGGTTGCTTGTTTGTATTTCAAGTTGGTTGGTTGATTGGAAAATTTTTATGTGCTCATTATTTTAGTTTCATATTAATATGCACTTAGATTACATATTTAAAAATTATTTTTATTTTCATTTATTTCTTGTGCCATAAATTACAATTACAGCGTAATGATAAGAAGTGTAAGTTGATATCTTGAAGTTTTAATAAGAAATGCGAAGAAGTGGCATCGAGTTCCTTTTGGAGATTAACAAAGGGGTGAAAGGTTATCACTTAAGCGTAAATATAATTTTTTTTTATAACCATTAGTAAGCTTATCTACAAGGTGTCATACTAAATTTGGCTAGAGTTCTGTATTAGAGCATTTAAATTATAGATGGAAAGCGGAAATTCAGTTACATTTTTCGAGCGTATAAAATTTTGATATCGCCGCTTTCAAACAATAACGAAATATTTTATAATAAATCATTTATTGTCACTCAATTTTAATCAGAGACTGACTGTAAATAATCGGTATTTTCAAAATTTGAAAAAAAGATAATTTTTAAAAAAAATATGAAGGCGAATCGGCCTTAATTTTGCGATCAAAAATAATCAAAGTTTAAGACTTAGTTTTGTTTTTTGATCAAAAAGGTTTCAACTATTATATACATCTTCCTTAAGCCCAACTTTTCTTGATGCCTTTCGACAATTTTTGACTTTTATCGACACTTAATAGGTTTTTGACTATTAACGACTTTCTCGAAGTTGTTCGAAAAGTTTCGACTTTTCGTTGTTTTTCGATGTGTTTTGACACTAATCGACTTTTCGATAGTTTCAACTATTATCGATTGCTTTAATGTTATTCCATTCGAGTCTATACTTTTCGCAAGACATCGAAAAATTCGAAACTTATCGAATAAGTCGAACTTATCGAAAAAATTGTTCATAGCCGAAAAATATTCAAAAAAAAATATTTAACAGTTGAAATATATCGAAAAAGGTCGATAAAATTGAGGAAAGTTGAAATCTATAAGAAACTTGTAACTTGCCGAAGTAGTCAATTCTTGCCGAAACACAATGAAAATTGTGGATTATTATCTAAAAGCATCGACACCATCGAACAAAATCGACTCTATCAAAAAGCATAAAAAGCTGAAACTTATCGAAAATCTCAAAAATTATTAAAAATCATGGGAAAAGGCGTACTTTAAGGCGAAGCAGCAAAAATGTCGTAAGCCATCGAAAACAGTAGATACCCGAAGTGAGGTTTAATTTTGATGTAAAAGAACAATGATCTAAAACAACTATTATATTGAATTTACTAAAACGAAAACCCAAAAATTTGATAGTTTTTACATAGTCTAATAAATATATGACCAAAATATTAAATATTTTTGAACAAAAACCAAAAACAAAAAATAAATAAAATTTCTCAATTCTGACTAAATGATTCTTATTTTAGTAATCTCTTGATTTTACTTAGCAAACATTTGAAAAATGGTTAAGTCTTGCATGTGATGAATCTATAGCACTTCCAGAGGACTTCAATTGTGGCGTTTAATGAATTTTCTAATGCTATTACTATTTTCGTATTTGCATTCTACAAACGAATATATATATTCAACATCAAATGTAAATATACACATGATATCGTATTGGTATTTGAAATATAACTCTACCGCGATTAAAAATGTATGCTGGGTAACACGCCAACTCAATGTGATGTGCGTGTATGTATGCGGTACCCTCATTGCCGCACGTGCAACCAATTTGATTTAATTAAACTGCCATCATTATCCCAAACTAACTTTAATATCCAAGTTAAAATCGACATGCAAAGTCGTTCGTTGAACAGATGATGATTCCAATTCATATAAAAATTGTGTGTTCAGCATCTCAAATTCGTTTAATTCTTCATTAAGTAAACGCTATACGCTATATCTGCGTGTGGATTCCATGTTGGAATCCAATTTAAATTTTCTGCTTACAGTTGCCACAAAAAAAGAAAGAAGAAAAAACAAAAATTGGGCGCAACACAAAGGCCACATGGACCCGACCCCTATACTTGTACGAATTTCTGTTGCATGCAATATTTAGGCTTCATTGTAACTACATGAGATCAGGGTAAATTAATTTAGTGCCATCCCATTGAATGCAATCAATTCTAATAAAACTTTGTGCATTTTTCTTGATTGTTAAAGCAAACTTAAGAATTCCAAAAAAAATCATAATAAAGATATTCTATATATGACGATTGGATGAGGCTCGAAAATTTTAAACACTCTCCAATGAAAAGAAAATGGCAACGTAATTGAGATTATGTTAGAAAATTGTCACATTGGACTGTGGGCATAAGTTCAAAGTCCTCGTTTTTTACAAAACCTTGTTTCGTTTTCCACAAAAGCTGGTGCTGTTGTGAATGGCTATACCTCAGAGTTGCGGTTTTTTGTACTTCTGTCAGAAATTAAGCATCAGATAGGTGTTAAAATATCTACAAAATGGGAAAAATTTTGTGTTAAGAAGCTGTTTTATTAATAAAACGTATTAAGTATACACATTAACTTAAAATGAATTACCAAAAAGTGATAAAATCAGACTCAGCTAGCAGAAGAGCTACTTGTGGAGGCATGGAAAGAGCTGACGTGAAACAATACGAGCCAGCAAGAGCACTTTCAACGACAGTGTGAAAGTTCTTTTTAAAACGAGATTAGGGAAAACGGACTGTTTTTTGATGTAAGTGTGAAAGCGTTATTTAAGCTAAAAAATTTTTTTTTGAGTAATTAATCTCAAACTAATCGACACATTGATTGACGCAATAATTTTTTTTTTGTTTTTACATAAATTCTTGGGTTATCAAATCTTTTTGATTGATTGTGATTATGATTCACCAAAAGAACTCAATGAAAACGAGCGCATCTTAACATTAAAAAACATGCTTTTTTCTAAAAAGTGTGAAACGCTCAACCATGCCCCGTACTTTACAAAATCAACATAAAAATTTTTCAAACTTTTTTCTGTCATATCCTTCTGAAATCCTGCAACCCAGTCAATGTATCGTAACGCAGCACAGCGAGCTCAAATGCGTTACTGACAGCATTAATGAGGAATAGATTTGTTAAATTTCGTGCTCCATTAAAAATCACTGGCAAATGAGGAAGTGATCACGATTGCGCGGTTGCAACGCTTTTCATATCTGATTACCAGAACAACCAGTTCTTTTGGTTTCAGTTCTGCTCCATATGACATGTCATTTCATTAAGAATTTTTTGTGTACCTTTTTCTTATATCATTAGTATGCAGCCTTTGTTCTGGGTATTAAAATATACATTTTTTCTTTAAAAATATTTTTTTTTGAAATGCAATAAATTCTTGGAAGGTCATTTATGAGTTTTAGCTGTGATTGGTTTACAGATGATGCGTCTGAGCCGCAAGCTCTGCTATATGAATCATTCATTGTAAAACCCGCATTGTGGTTGCATTTGAGACGTCGCTTATTTTTCAGGATTTTGTTTTGGTTTTCTTAATTATTTCAGACATTCCGTGGTGGCAAACACTTGTTGCTTGTTGCTCTTTTAACGAAATACACAAAATTATGGAAGTTTTGAAGGCGTTGCTTTATTTTTATTGATGATGATTCCCTGAAATTAATGCAAGTTGAGTCATTGAACCATAGTTTAAGTGCTGCGAGTAATTGGAATGTTTGGAATTTTCATTCTATGGGTTAATCGAGTGTAGGTGCAATTGATGAAATATTAAGGAAAAAATTCCACAAAAATGGCCTGGCAAAAATTGCAATGAAATTATAATAAATCAACCAAAGGGAAGAGCTTTCACAAAAAAAATCTTTGTAACTATGAAAGTGATATCCGATATTCGAATTAGTCGAAAATTTATCCATCTTCTTCAACCATAATTTACCATATCAAAGCCATTAAATGACCTTACATAAAATGTTCAAATATCACTCTCTTTCATTATCTTTCCAAGTAACGCATTGCCATTCACCATCAACTCAAAATTCAACGATGATGGTGTTCCACTGACGTCGGCGGCGCAGCACAAAGGCCATGTTTCCAAGAATGTCAACCGAGCGCACTAACAACATGTTCTGACATTCGCTGAACACGTGCATTTGTTTGCGACGTTTTCAACAGCTCAGTTTACAAAAGATGCTGCTGCTGCTGCTGCTATGCATAAGAAGACGTTGATGACCAAATGTTGGAAGGTAGAAGATCACATTTTCTATGTTTCGGCTATGGGCATAAAATTTATGGTTTGTTTCACAGTAAATAGTTGAAAGAAAAATATACAGAGATAGCACGAATCTACAAATCTCTTTAATTACTTAATAGCAACAAGTGGCGGCGTGGTAACCCAAACAAAAAAATTAAGAAAAAGAAGAAAAAAAAGTATCCTGTGGGAAAATTCTTAAATGTGAAAAATTGCTAAATCACCAAAATGTGTTAACGATCAACGATCACAACAACAACAGAAAATAATATTGGATGGAAAGAAGGAGATAAGGTAATAACAATAACAACAACAGCGTGTAATCAACGAGCCATGAAAACAGTAATGGCTGTGCAGTGAAGCGTGTCATTGGTACCAAAATACTTGAAAAACCTAATGCAGCGGAGATATTCGAAAAATTGAGAAAATAAGTTACAGCTTAGAAGTTTCATTGGGAACGAATAACAGAAACATTCAATTTGTTTTCGATGTTATGATACTTAGTAACTATTTAGCAATCAGTAGTGGATCGAGAGCTGAGTCAAATGCAAATGCCTTCTCTAACATTAGAACACAATATTGTTTATTTTTTAAACAATTTTATTTACTGTGTATGGTCCTCTCAAGAGTTTAAGAAGTTAACGTAAGAGAGTTTAGGTCAGAACATTAGATTATATTAATTATGTCGTAATGACACTGTTGTTTTTGCTGTTAAATAGTTTACCAAAGTCGCTAGAAGAAAGTCTGCCAGAATGCGTTCTTTTTCCTAAACCTTTGAAATCTGTATAGGCTTTTAACATTTCGACAACTATGAGATCTGCATCCACTGGTTTCTTGTGATCTTGTCTGAGAAAATGGATATTTTTTTAAATACTTTTTATATTATTGGTAGTTAAATAAAACTTAGTTCTTTTTTCTTGAAAGAGTTTCCTAACTCTGTGTTTATAGTATTCACCACTATTTTTTTGGATATAAATGTTCCATATTTATGTTTCGGCAAATATTATTTTGGCGACATTAGACTCCCATTCATTGTTAATCTAATTCTTGTGTCCTTCATCTCCCCAGAGAGCATAAGTTTCCAACAAAGCTCTTGCATCCACGATCAGTAGTGAGTGCCTTCAATTCTCTCCAATCATTAGGTCCCCATTTAAACGAATCATTTGCATCGAAAAAAATGTCACATGGTTGTTTTTTTGTGGCAGTTTTTTGGGGTTCTAAGTATTTCTTTGAGTGTTTTTTTTATCATGGAGATTTTTCTTCGGGAACCCTACAGAGATACTTAAAAAGCTACTTTAATGGCGTATGCTCCAAAAATCTTATTTTCAATGGCTTACTTTCTACAGCGCCACTTCTGAAAACTTTGCAGTTGAGAATGGGTTAACATCGAAAACTTAAGCTAACGCACAACAGGCTGCACTTGATGTTTGCAATGATAAGCGTTGAAATAAATTCAAAAAAATAGAAAGAAAACATGCTGAAGATAACTAAAAATGTCAGTGTAATAATTTTAAAGATTTTGAGACAACAAGTTGCTGTCTTTTCCTTTTGGTGGCCTTACACCAAACCGCTGACGGTGTGGTCTCCACGGTGTTGTTTTACTCTGGAAACTGGAAAATGACAAATGTTTATTTGATAAGCGTTGATATCTTTAAATACTAAACAGAGACAGACAGCAAAGGCATAGAGAAAAAAGACACAGATACACAGGTCGAAAGCAGAATATGAAAAATAGATGGAGATAGCGCACGTAATGCGCATGTTATGTTTACCTAATATGGGTATGGGCAGATAAAAAAACTTTATTAATTGCTTGGTACCATTCTTTTTTAATGACTGCTTATAGTCACCGGAGTTGTTTGAACCCATTAAGGTGCTTTTCCTTATGTTTGATAAGAAGATCAGTGATCATGCTAAGAGTAAGATTTAAACTCTATAGCTCATCAACATTTTTTGAAGAATATTTCCAAAGTAAATTCAATGTTTATATTTCAAAAAGTTCACTGTTAAGTGTAGTCTTACTAATGAAATCTGTTCTGTTGCCAAAACAGATTCCGTAACACTGCGTCTTCACCACAGTCATCTTATATAGCTTTTGCTAATTACATGAAAGCATCCAAAATTTGTCTCTTTATATAGCAATTATTTTTTATGTCTACTGAAATTACGCCAATAAAATTGCGACAACAACAAATGTGTTAGCGAAAGCACTTTAACCATATGATCGCAATAAAACTGTAAAAATCAATAAAAATGTCCAAATTTAAGTAGTAATGCCACGGCAAATGATAGGCCCTAAGGTACTGAAAGCATGAGACCACTTTTACCTTGTTGGCTCGTAATCGTTGTAGCTGTGCAAGTGACGATTTTCAATCTGCTGCAGACACTTGCCAGATTGTGCTAAAAACATCGCCTTTGTACAGCAATAAACTTTGAACACAACAGCTCCAGAGGTTGAGGTAAATAAGAAAACTCAAAAAAAAGAGGTCGTGGCCATAATTACACTTAAGTACGCATCGTCGCGAAGACTATAAAATCAGCAAAAAAGTACGACAGTAAAACAGAATGAGCCAATTTATTTCAAGTTTAAAGTAGAGGCGAAGATAAGGAAGGAAGGATGATTTCAGTGAAAAGTTTATGTGCATCGCGGTTGGACACCAAAAGCAGTTTTCGGTGTGAAGCTCAATTTCGCATGTGACCAATTGACGAGAGTTGCAGCATTTAGACACATGATTACAATTGCGGGAATAAAACATGACCGATCTGCTCTGAACAGTCGAATTACGCGGCATAAAATTGAACATACACACACGCGTATGAAAACTTAGATTTATGCTACATTTTGGCGGTGTTACATTGAACTTTTTTTTTGAATTACAGTGTACGAAATAGTTAATAATTTGGAACTGGAACCAAAACACAAAAATTTGTATCGATTTCATGAAAGAATTTTGGACATTTTGAATTTTAGTTTTTTTCAATTACAAGACAAACTTTTTCGATGTTCCTTTGAATTTTTCGATAGTTTCCGAAGATAAGAATTTTTTCGATGATTTTCTATAAGGTTCCGTTACATACTCTCCACAAACATAACAAAACGTATTGACTTTCTTAGCGCAAGGGTTTCTTGAACTCATTTTTCTTCTTTTAATTGACAGCAACGTAAAAATTCTAAATCTCGTACAAAAACTTCGATCACTTTCTAAAACAAATTAGTTCACCTGCGCCTCCAACCGTGATATCTATCACGGAAAGATTTCTGGTATAAGACAAATTTGATCACCTACGTAAAAGAGCTCACACAACTTGAGCCTACAACCAAAAATCTGCCTTGTGGACTTGAGGGTTTAGAGTTTGTAGGCTTAAGGTTTCGGGAGTTAAGGTTATGGGGCTTAGGGGTTAGGGATTACGGGTTTAATGTTTAAGGGTTTGGAGTTTAAGGGTTTGGGGTTCGCGGGTTTTGGGCTAATGGGTATAGAAGGTAAGTTTCGAATTCTTATGGTTAAGGGCTTTTGGAGTTTCAGGTATTAGAGCTATCAGTGCTTGGGATTCAAGGATAGGGGTTTTAGATCATAGGGTTTAAGGGCTGTTTATCCAAGATGTAATAGGAGCCCGAATATAGCAAAAAAACCGTGTTTTGGAACTTTGAGGTTGGGATATATCGAAAACATGAGATTATTAGTAAATACTATAGTCAGATTATTTCAGCTGACCGGACGAAATTTTGTTTTTGTAAAGTTGTAATGAAAACGACAAAATACTAAACTTCATTGAACGATATCTTCAAGCGAAAAAAAGATATCTCAAAAAACCAAAGAGGGGTTTGAAGGGTAAGAGTAATACTTTCATATTCGCGATGTAAAATAACCTCAAATATACCCAAAAACCGTGTTTTTTGGAATTTTGAGGTTAGGATATCTCGAAAACTTGACGTATATCAGCGATATTGAGCTCGAATTCGGATTCAGCACATCAAAGTCCTTTGGGTATGTTAGATCTGGTCTCTGGCTTAAAAATTTGTCGGCCTGTGCTATTTACGGTTCCTGTTCTTAACAGATAAGCCAAACGGAATCAGAGCAATGAGACCGAAATACATAAAATGCAAATACAAGATTCACTGATATGATGGGAAGTAAGGTTGCAGACAATCTAGTCAAGTAAGGCGCAACAGTTTTCATATGACCGAATACTATCTTTGGAATTATACTGAATTTTCGATACTACGATACGATAATTTGTTACAATTTACCTTTTAATTTACTTTTTAATTATTTTCCAACACTATTAAATATGTTTAAATATTATTCAACTTTTATCAATTTTGGGGAACTCTGCAACACTTCTTGATTTTATTCAATACTTTTAGATTGTTGTTGAATTTTTGACATCATCAGGCTTTTATCGCCAATTATTATTCTATACTTTTTGGTACTTTTAGCATTTACTCTCCTTTTTTAGTTATTTCGAACACTATGCAAAAAGTTATAGGGATACTCAGCGAATCAGCGAAATTTCAATGCGCAGCTCAAGCTACTGGGTTAAAAGTTCTTGACAGGAAATTGTGCATAACAAGAAAATTGCTGCTGGCGGAAAATTACACAGGGCGCCGCAATACCAAAAAAAAAAGAAAGACAACAACTGCGCAAGAGCAGCAGCAAAAACCAGTGGATGATAAAATTGGTAAATAAGCCAAATCAGTGTCGGTCATTTTTTAAATATTTAAGCAGAATCTGCTTAAATGTAATTTGGCAACAGCCATAGCAGCAGCAACAATAAAAAAGCAGCAACTTGGTAGCAGCTGCAATTTCGACATTTGACAACTAAGCTGGGCCACAAAAAACCAAACAACAAAAAGATGATTCCTGTCTTACACAAGCAACAATACAATGGAAGCTGCCATTACACTGCATCAGATGCATTTTGGGTGAAAGAATCCAAATAATTGGGTGTTTAATTTATAGGGACACCGCAATATGTTTCGCAGCCAACAAGCGGTTGCGCATGCGCAGTTGCAATGATCATTAAATTTAACTTAAATTAAGGTTGCCACCGCTTCTTGTTGCTTGTTAGTTGTTTTTGTTGCTTGTTATTGTTGTTACTGCTGCTGTTGTATTGTTGATGTTTATTAATGGACCACATAATTTATTGAGATCCTAAGAACATTTTTTATTTTTTGGAGCAATTTTCTTGTGTTGCGATCCTTTGAAATTTTTGGAGTTTTTTTAACTTCGTACACCCTTGGGCCAAACAAACAAAAATTCAACGAAATTTAATGCTTTGACTTGAATTTACAAAAACAACTGCAATTGACGTAATTGCTGCATAATAAATATTTGCCAAAAATGTCACAAAAACGTCACGTTCGCTGTTGGAATCGTTGTTTGACTGTAAATTTGAATTTTTATTGACTGGAAAATGAGGTTAAATGCCAGTGTTGCTGTTGCAACATTGAAAACAACTTTGTTGTTAAGTTGATTCCTAATTGCTGATTTCACTTGTAATTTCAGCAATTTTGAGAGGAAGCTGCATTTTGACAACTTTGTTGCACAGAAATTTGAATGCAAAGCACAAACTTCATTTGATGAAGTATAAATGCGTTTGCAGTAAGTGAACACTTGGAGTGAGGAAATTTACCATATAAATTATAATTTAAAGGCGGATGCTTGCATTCCTGTGTGTACATTGTAGGGTATCATTTGTTGTATGTTGTTTGTGAATGTTGTTGAGCTTAGAATAACTTATGCCAATAAAGGTAATGCAAGGATTTCTAAGGATATTCCAAATTGATAACAAAGAACAGAAGGCTGAAAAAAAAAATTTATTAATCATTCCATATATGGGTCGAAATCGATAAGGAAATTTAATTTGAAAAAAATTAGTTAAAAAATTTTGGAACTATAAGTTTCGAAATCAGGAAAATTGATTTCTACTACGCTCTCTCCTTCTTGTCGACTTAAAAATAATTTGCCCAATGTTGTTTTTTGATAATGGGAAACCAATATACGAAACAGCATGCAAATCAAAAATATGTACGACTAGATATTGACGGTTTTAGGACACTTTTTTTTACTCATGACTGGTTCTATTAATTTATTGTCAAAAAATTAAAGCTACAACAAAACTAGCCAGGACAATTAAGGGTTTTTTTTTCCTAAAAGTTAGATTTTTGCGACAAGAGATTTTTTACCATGCTAACAAATTTTCAGTTACAAAATTTCTAATCTTTGAATCCGTATTTTAATCTTGTAACAAACTATTGAGTTGTAATTCACTTTGGAACATAGTTTCCCTATCTACCGGCTTACAAAAACTGAACTATCTTTTTTTCTAAGCAGTAAAACTCCTCGAGTAAATAAAAGACCTTAATGACAAGGTTCCATTTCATGTTCATGGTAGAACGAGCCATCAAAAAATTTAATAAAAAAAGATAAAATACGAAACAATAAAAAATCAAAATTAAATAAAAATTATGAGGAAGGTTGAAATGGAAACGAGACAACAAAAAAAAAAACAAAGATTCACATCAACAAAAAACCATACATCAACCCACCAACTTTTAAAATAAAAATTCGTCAAATAAAAAACCCGTCTTCACAGTGGGTTAGCAAACAAATGACTTGAAAAACAAAGAGTTTTAAGCTGCGTTTTGATGTTTTTCTTGGCTACAGATTTGTTGCAGGTGTTCAAGCCACACACATTCGAACACGAAAAGACCCTCCAAAACAAAAACAAAATAAAGTAAAATTAAAACCAAGTTAACTGAAGACGAAGAAATGAACTGAAGAAATTGCGGTTGGGGCGTTCGCGGCTTGACTTTAGGCAAAGAAGAAATATACAAAAAAACTGAATGGCTTAAAAGTCTTCCATTTTTTCTCTCTCTTATTCGATGCGGAAAATTAAATAACTTCAAAGTTCAAACAGTGCGAGCTGTGGAAAAAAAGCGTTACAACAACAAATATCACGAATTTCGTCAGAAGAGTTTTTTTTCTTTGAATAGCACATGCAGGAACTTTAACTTGAACGAACAAAAGATCAGATCTTCACATTCATAGTATCAAGTTTGAACGTGCCGACAGTCACTAAAACTTTAGCGTACTGTAATCATCTAAAAGCTGAAAAAAAAGTCTCAACTAAATGAATGGAGTTAACCACAGTTTGCGAGCGAGTGACATCAACGAACAGCGCTACTTGCTAATACTATTACTCTCCTACACTTAGTTAAAAAATCACACGAAAAAGTTAAGGACTGTCCCAGAAAAAACTTGCGTTTTGTATTTGAAACAAAAATGATTTTTGACTTTAAGTAAAATGATTGAAATTGAAATAATTTTATTGAAACAGTGATCGCCAGAATTAGAGTGGGATGCTTTTTATGTAAATTTCTGATCCACAATGAACGGTTGTGTAATGAAATTCACAACAATAACTACTTTGTAATTCTTAGATCTTGGGCTGTGCGGATCTCTCAGAACCGAAAAAAAGAAACCATAACTAAAGATAATAACATACGGACTCAAAAATCGACGACTACTTTTGTAATAAAAGCGACTACGTAAATAGCATACAGGAGCACTAAAAGCCTCTTCCAATGCGTTCGTCTCCACTATCTGATATTTTGATTCTTAATGAATGCCTTTGAACGGTTATTGGGGAACATATCATTCCCACAGTGGCGGCCAAAACCATCACAGTACGATTCACTTCCAGAGTTAGCAAATAACAATAATACAAACACAAGTTCCAAGAGAAGATAGAGCTGGAGCTTGAGCTCTATTCCAAATTGAACTCTATTCTTATCAAGATCAACAGCCAGGACATACATATGTATGTTAATGGTCGCTTTTAATGCTCGAATTCGTAACAACACCATGATTTTGCGCAACTAACCAAAATGGCGCTCAATTGCTAGACATCTGAAATACCTACAAACTCATAAAAAGAGCTTCCTCTTCATTCGCAAGCCCAGGCATAAAACAAAATGGCGTTAATCCAGTGATACAGACACGCAAATCGAACACTTTTGCATTAAGAAATATGTGCCAAAGCAGTTTGCTTGACGCTCGCCCAATGAAAAACGCACTCTCCGGCTCTGATATTTTTCTTGCTTTGGCGAGTGGTCACAATACGTAAGTACTTCATAGATAAAATAATGTTTTACAAGGAAACGTTTCTAAAAATACACGACAATAAATAGTTTGAGCGAATATGTTAGATGACAGTAACCACCATTAAATCTGTATAGCTCTAGGGACTACACCTCAACTTTTCGTTTTCTTCTTCATAAAATTATTATAATTCTATTATTCCAATTCGATTTTTTTTTAATAAAAGTATATGTGACTAAAAATTTCGTTTAATAAATGTTCCATTCCTGCAGTGCACTTTACTTTTGTTTCATATCGATTTCTTACAGTGCACTGTCAGACAATAAATCGCCAACAGTTCACTTCATGGTTCACATATCAGTCAGTGTCTGTGCTGAACGAACTGCACGAATATTAAATGAATTCATCTGGCTAATCTTTGGTAAAGTTTTTTCTTCTTCTTAAAGTCACTACAAAGTCAACCTCATCGTATGCGCTGTCATGTGCTTCAGGAGAATTCGCGTCACTGAAGTCGAACTGGTGCTTTGTTCAATATCCGAATAACTATGGTTTAGTTATGATGAATATGAAATATGCGAGTTATGATGAATATGAAATATGCGACTGCGGCAAAGTCAATTTAAAATGACTCGCTTGACTATTGACTTTTGGTATACTGCTTAAACGTTTTTCCGTTGATGGCCTAAATGTCTCCCGGTAGAGCAATAAAATTGTGAATCGCTTGACCATAAACAGACAATAAAACTGACAGTTTACGCATTCGTCAAAGAATTTATCACACATTCATTGGAAATTGGTTATAAAAGTTGTTACTATTGTTGTTGTTGTTGTAACTAGTGTTGTATGTTGGAGCTATTTTTATTGCTGCTGTGATGTAGTTCGCAGTAAAGAGTAAATCTTAATTTTTAAGTTGATCTCTTGCGGAAGTTATTGCAACTTTTTTTCTATTTTATTTTTTGGCTTTGTTTTCATGGGCTAAACAGCTTGCAGGTGTTCAAAAGACTAAGCGTTTTTGGTTGTTGTTATAACTTAAATAATACGAGTATATGCTGAAAAATAGGTGGTATATAAAATGCTTTTGTCGAACCGAAATGTTATATCAGCTTGAATAATTCGAAGAGTTTTAAAAATTTGAGTCGCTTGATATATTTAAAATTTTTTGTAGAGAAGCCCGATGCACCATGAACCGTGTCGAAACATCATTTTTTTGTGAATGATGTAAAAAACATTCTGCAGGAGCTGTGGCCCCAATTTGCAAACTGCGAATATTTGCTTACCAATCAATCAATCCTTTGTATGCATTTTTAAAATAATGAAAACTTTTTTTTAGAAGAGGCCTTTTCTCAGTTGTTGGCTCCAGGAAATGTCTCTTATACTTTTTCTCCATTTTTCTGTGCAGTTTCATTGGCTTATTTTGTTTGCACTAAATTTTTTCTGAATTTCATAAAAAAGAAAGTGAAAATCCAAGCATTTGAAATATAATCGCCATACACGAAATTGACTTAATTGAACTCAAAACACGACGCACAACACGACATAAACGCATGTTAATGATATCATTAAAAGCATATCAAATTGCTGGGCCATATCACGCCAAGCGCGCTTAAAAACGCACACACACACATGCTATCTCTGTCACCAATTTGGCCAACAACGATTTATGCAAATGGAGCACTAGCAACCAGGAATTAAATTGTAATGAACGCAAGGCGTGCGCGCATGCGCAACCAACAAAATCTCCTGCTACTATCCATAACAACACCCGCAAAAAAAAAACCGATCAAAACGAAACTAAATTAGTGTCTGTTTTGATTGCACATTTTGCATATCAAAATAGAAAATCCAAAGAAAAGAAAAAAAATCGGCAATTGACTGCAAATGAATTGAAAAATGCGGCAGCAATGTTGACAATAAAATGGGGGCTATAGCAGCAGCACCACAAGAAAGCTGGGAAAACAGCATTAACTAAGAAAAAACGTAAGCTACTAACGAACGTATAAACATGGCAACACTGGTGCGCGCAGCTGCCGAAAACATAAGTCACGATTTTTGCTTTTTGTTAATTCATCAGTGAACAACAATTTGCATTACTGTGGCGGCAACATTGCAACAGCAACAGCCCTAAAATCCCTGGTATGCAGACATAGCAGACGCCAGTGGAATGCGCAATGAACCTTAGCGGGTGATATGTAACAATTTCAATAAGAAACAAAAAAAAAAGAAGAAAACTTGCAGGTACTATGATATCGAGTTAACAGCTTGGAATGGTGTGGTGTATGATGAAGAAAAGTATCGATTCGCTTGTACTAAACGGGCACATATGAGTTTTTTTCAACACACCTCTGGAATCAATGTCAATATGTCCTCTGAGGATTTTAGACATAGAATGTTGTGATGCACATTAAATTTTCATCTTGTGATATATCGCTATGAAAGCAATTCTTCATTTTAAAATTTATTTTCAAAAATCTCGGTTAATTTTTTCAATCACGAACTGAGCAAAGGTATTTGATATAAGCTTGTGGGGCTTCTAGCATTGCTCCATCAGATACTTTTGACAAATTTTATAGTCAAAACCAAATGCGCTCAGTGTAAACTTTCTTCCATCATAGCAGAAGTGATTGATCACCATCACTGACTGATCAAAATAGTAACTAAAAAACTTACATAAAGAAATTGAAATCTCCCATGGAAAAGTCATGTTTCTCGGAAAAGTAAAGGGACATTACAATATGAAAACGAACCATTAGGTCGGGAACGTTATCTTATACGATTTGAGCTCAAAATTATGCGAAAGATGTTTGGTGTATTTAGAGACTCTTATGGAATTTGTGAAAGAGTTAAGAAATGTAAAGAAATTTATGTCTCAAGTCTCGAATTTTCAAATGTAGCGAGAAATTCAGTTATAGTTTCTAAAAAGTTCATGTCAGAGCGTTTTGTACACTATGTTCCTTCGAAGACGAGGCAGTGAGAACACTTTGAGAAGTTACAGACTTGTGGAGAAACCGTTGTTTACAGCTAAGCATAAACGAAAGAGGTGGGGTGCTATAATTCAAACAGTTCTGTCTGAAAGTGTAACGAGTTGTAATTTATTATTTTTTAGACTGAATTTCGCAAAAGAGCATCTAAATTGGATCGTTCAGAAGTGGAAAATCTAGTGCTTCACCGAAACGAGAACGATACGATAATTCAAAAATTATCGTATCGTCCTCGTAGTGGCGCCAAGCTTATCGTTTCGTACTCGTTCTCGTCCGAGAAATTTTTAATCTGTATCGTTATCGTTTCGTTCTCGTCTCGTTATCACCGATAATTCTCGGTTATTCTCGTTCACATTTTTATGTACATATGTATGTAGAACTAGCTGAACCAGCGGCTTTGTCGCGCACTGTACGTTGCACAGCCACGTCTACATATTACGCAGTCTTCATTGCAGACAATTGGGTCCATATACCTAATTTCCCAAGATAGTATAAGTATCCAGAATAGGTATCTACGGTGAAATTAGATTTTATTATCTCCTGTGCTGATTTTTTATCAGTAAACAATTTATCAAACTCTTTAGAATGCATTTTTTTTCAAGTGATATTTAATACCACTAGTATTATGAGTTATCATTTTTAATTGAACGTTAAAATTTCCCGATTTGTCCAATCTACACAGTTTGCAGCAACCATATTTTATTTTATTCACAAATTTGTACTCAAAATAAGAGTTAGCACAATTTTGAGTTGCTGCTACCATGGTAGAATTTGTTTTGGTTTTTTTTTGTTTGTTTTCAGGATAAAAAATATTAGCGTCTGTGAATGCGCATATACATACATATACATATATGTACTTTTGTATGTGCTTATAAAAAATGTTGTGCAACATTTTTTTGAGCAAACGTTTATTGTATATGCGCGTTCAATGTTCTAAATGTTTATCGTACGATAAAGAAGTGTTGATCGTGCGATAAATATTACATTATCGCCGAGAACGAGATATCGGCCATACATTTCTCGTTCTCGCCCTCGGTCATGCGAGAAATCATTTTTTTAATATCGTTTCGTTATCGTTCTCGGTCACGATAACGCGAACGATATTTATCGGTTCTCGGTGAAGCACTAGGAAAATCATTTCTCTTTGTGGATTAACTTCAGAAAACAATTTTTAATCAAAGCACCCCACCTTTTTTGATTGTGACGACTCTTAAGAAGGCCTTATAAGCTATGGACTGATGAAAATATACGATACTTTAAGTTTGGGTACCATTAGTGCTTCACCGAGAACCGATAAATATCGTTCTCGTTATCGTTATCGTGACCGAGAACGATAACGAAACGATATTAAAAAAATGATTTCTCGCATGACCGAGGGCGAGAACGAGAATGGTATGGCCGTTATCTCGTTCTCGGCGATAATGTAATATTTATCGTACGAACAACACTTGTTTTTTGTACTCTAAACATTTAGAACATTGAACGCGCATATATTTACAATGCACTTTTGCTTAAAAAAAGTTCCACTATTTTTTTCATAAACACATACATACATACACATGTATACGCGCATTCACCGACGATAATATTTTTTATCCTGAAAACAAACAAAAAAAAAAAAAACAATACAAAATGTGAGGACTTACCTCACATTCCACCATGGTAGCAGCAACTCAAAATAGTGCTCCTTCCTCTAAATTTTTAGAGCTACCTTACCTGTCAAAATAAGCATGTATTATTTTTGTTTTGTGTATTTTTGCCAGCGATGGAGCCACTTTTCACAGTTGCACTTAATTTCATTTTGACAAATTAGCTCTACCTAGATAATTGTACTATGCATTTTATATTTCCTCTTTAAAATTAAAAAACTTAGTGTGCCATGACTTTTACTTGGAAAAAATACAAGTACCGGTAGAAAGACTTTTCTCAAATGCGTCACTAATCGTAAATGCTAGAAGACAATCAATGAAAGATGATGTAATTGGCGCAATTCTTTGTATAAGCTCTCGGAGCAAAAGTGAATTAGTTGAAGAAATATGCAAATTTACTTTTTAATTTTTGATACTAGGGTTTTCATTATTTAAAGTTATAATTAAATGTATTTGATTCTTGTTAATATGCAAAATGAATTGAATAAATCAGTAAATAACGAATTTAAGTTTTGTTCTTGTAGTGTATTTCTCTACTCAGTAAAAGAACATTGTATTCCTTCAAGCTTTATTAAAAGACTGTCTAATACAACTGATTAATGTCAACTACTTAGTTAATTACTCCACATATGCTATTGTAACAGGTACAATTATAACGTTTTATGCTTAATCTAGTCTCTTTAACTAAATATGTTGTAGAAAACATCTTTATTTATTGCCATATGAACATGAATACTTCACAGTTCTTAGCATTATTATTATCAGAAAACAAAATAGTAAACTAATCAAATAATAAATATTACATATTTTTTTGCCGTCCCCATAAAATAAAAAAATTTAAAAATTCATGTCTGTATGTTTTCTATAGAGCTGGAAACTACTGAGCAAACTTAGCTCTCAAATTTACAAGCTATAAGTGATTTGGTGTCGAAAGGCTTAGAATATAGCTATAACTTTTTTTGGACAAGGGGTTGTCGCACCTTTATACGAAATAAAATACATATATCGCTATATCTTGGCATATGTTGCAGCTACAATTGTAAAACCTGACACGTAAATGTAAACTTTTTGTACCAAGCAACTCGTTAAATGAGAACGGTTTTTGATAATGGGTCTTAGCTCTTCCCATACAACAAAACCCTTCATATTGCTATTCTTGGTACTTATACCAACTTGTGAAATTTGTAAAGACTGCGTAAAATGTAGGCGTGGTTGTACAGTGCGTAGGAAAGCCGCTGGTTTAGCTAGTTTTGCATATGTATATAAAAATGTGAACGAGAATAACCGAGAATTATCGGCGATAACGAGACGAGGACGAGACGATAACGATACAGATTAAAAATTTCTCGTACGAGAACGAAACGATAAGCTTGGCGCCACTACGAGGACGATGCGAAAATTTTTGAATTATCGTATCGTTCTCGTTTCGGTGAAGCACTAGGTACCATATTTAAAGAAACTATAGTATTGAACTTTGAGTAAAAATGGGCATTTCATTGGCACGTTTTTTGAATAATCCAATTACAAAATCTAAATTTTATTCGAATCCGTGTAGATTGAGTCAAAAAAAAGGAATATAAAAAAAAAATCCATATCGATAACATTTCCGATACTGCATTTCACTAAAAAATATATGCTCACTACCGCCGTAGCCGAGCCACCGTAGGAACGTTCACCTTAGTACCTAAATTGGATCAAAAACCAATCTTAATTAGCATTTCAAGAGTTTTGAGCCCAGAAATCGAACAGAGAAAAGACGCGAAATACAAATGAAACGAATGTGCAACTCCACGATCCAACTTAGCCTGTGACTGCGCCTAACAGAGGTCAGCAAGCAGCTATGGGTTAAGTGAATTTCGACGAAAAATTGCAGGAAATCAGCAACAACAGCTGCTGTTTTTGCTCTGTTGCTGGTGAGAAAATCTCTGTTGCCTACAACAACTGGAATTGTGCGCTCATCGCGCAGTTCAAAATTACTGCACCTTAGTTAATAATGCTTACCATGCTGCTGCTACCAATTTCAATTAACAAGAAAAATGCCAAGTTAAGATAACAAAAACAAATCAACAACAACAACAACAGCAACAGAAACTCCTGTTGTTGATTGTGGCAACGAGCAGTGCCAAGTGCGATTTGAGTTGACAGCATGATTGTCTGGGAAACTGTTGTTCCAGCAGCATCAGCAACAGCAGCTAGCAACATATGGCAAGAAATGTTGCAGCAACTTTGAAGATGCTAGGCTATAGTGTTGTTTTTATTGCTGCTGCTGTTGCAATTTAAGCTTCCCGAATCAATTTCATTATTTTGAAGAAGACGATAAAACTACTTCAGTAGCTTAGTTACGCTATACGCGCCGGAGTAACGCGGTGAGTGACAGCTGTTGCTGTTACCAAATGGTAGCTGGTGAAACAGATAGAATCATGGCGCGTAATTTAGGTGTCAGGTTACATTAGACTTAGGTAAACTTTATTGGTGGGTTAGATGGTTTGCATATTAAGGCTGCTGGGAATGGAAAGGTGATTGTTGTGTGAGTTTTAAAGTTCCCGCGAAGCTTTATGACAAATTGAGCTACAATTACGTGCAAGTAAATATTTTTAATGCTATAAAAAAAAATTACAATTTGTTCATTAATTATAAGGGGAACTTTTTAAATTGAGTCTATCAAAAATCTTCAAAGTTATGACCATGATTTTCAAAGCTGATTCATCACTGCCGCATACATGTGCCTCAAAGCATCATTTACTGGATTACAGCACGTTATAAAAATACACAATTAACATTTGTACCAAGTTCCGATTGCACCAAGATTTTTAACGTTCGTTCATGTTGCATACCAAGATCAACCAGTTCACAATGGAATTTTATTGACGGCTAATCGAAAAAACGTTACAAGTTACAAGCAAAAGTACTAAAAACAGGCTTTTTTCTCGCTGCTGATACACGAAACTTTGGATTGATTTCATTTTAACGATTTTTTATTTCCATTTGTTTTTCTGTCTTAAGTATCTGCCCAGATTTTGGTTTATTTTTATAGTGTTGGAGGAAAAAAAAACGCTTAATGGTTAAAATGGTGTAAACCTTTGGCTTTAACCTTCAGGTGTCTGACTGTTTGTATGCTTAAAATGCCAACATACGTACGGCTGGGTTTGGTGCATGTGGCGGCATATTGTTGTGGTGATCATGATCATGGCTATAAGTTCAGATCTTTCCGTCAATACGCTACAACCTGCGGGTTAGAGTATTTAAGTTTATTTTTTGGTATGATTTTTGCTGTTGATATGAGAGGTTACATCGTGTGGCCTAGATTTTTCAGCGCAATCACTGTTTTGGCATTTTCTTACGGGATTTTTAAAGTATAGCAAAATATGTTCACAAATACACACACATAGCACAAAATATTTATTATGGCAAAACGATTCCATCCCTTTTTAACTGCCATAATGCAACATAATCGCTTGCTTCTGTCTGGAAAGGTTGTGAGAAGGGACAGTGGAGAATACTATTTATTTCGAATGGTATACGGTGCCACGCCTCAAATAGGAAAATATGATTCGAAGGCTTAACTAATGGACCGATTTTCATGAAAATTTATTAGCTTTTGTGGGCGTGAATCTGCCCTTCTAGTGGCAAAAAGCAATGCTACCCCAATTTTGATGAAACATATGTTTTTTAGTGAGAGGTCCATGCCCATAAGAAGACAATACGTTTTCACGGCTAAGTTGATGTATCAGTGTAGTTGAAATTTGGTGCAGAGAGGTATTGAACTCAGAAAAAGGGTATTTTTTAAAGTGGGTGGTACAACGCCCCTAAAAAGAAATATGCTTTCACATAATTGAACGATTTTGATGAAATTTGGTACGGAGATAGATTGAACCCTAAAGAAGGGATAGAGATTGGGTTAGGGCAACATGATATCATGATTTTTATTTACGGAAACGACAACATTTAATCAGGGAAAATGGTACTAAACTGTTTCTTATTGCCACTATAAAGGTTGAATTTCAACCAGTCGGCGCATTCTAGCTTTACAAAAATTATAGAAACAAGCCAAACACCAAACATTAAGGATTAGAATACTTGCACTCCTTGTTATTAAGCCACCGGACTTTTGAACGAAGTCATCATTACTGATTAATGAAAGCTATATCTTTTTGGATTTGAAGGTCAAAAATTTATGCGGCATCATGATGTGGGATACAATTAAGCTTTATGAAGTTATTAAGATGATTTTTGTAGTGCCAACAATCCCAAGCTTTATTCTGCATACAAATACTACCCTGTAAGTAAGTACTATGTTTCCAACATCACTTTGCCACGCCGTTATTTGTAAAAAACTTTGTTGCCGACTCAACTTTACTTCACTTTAGCGCCCTAAGTGCGTGTCACACTTTTCGACATCTATGTAGAATTTTAATGGTCTGTTTCTTCTTCTATCTCTTTATGGAAAAATATTCTATAGATGTAGCTTTTAAAATCACCAACACTATCTTTTGTATATACACAAATCACTTGACCGACCATAATTTCCTTTGCCTAGTTATTTATAAAACATTCATTGTGGCCTAAACACCTGAGAAACTAACTGAAATTGTTCACATGGAATATCATTAAAATTGTAACCTAAACGACCGATCGGTGGTGGTGGTGGTGACGATGACTGTTGTAAATGCGTTGGACCAACCAAGCAGACACAGTAAAATAGCAACCAGCATTGAACATCGGCAACAGCAACAAATAAAATGATCTTAAGCAACGCACCTGAGTAAATCAATTGACGCGATTCCACGAATTATCGCTGTTCAAAAGAGATATAGTCAACACCAACAACAACAGCAACAACATCAGCAACAAAAGCAACAGCAGTAAACACATGTGTCTTGCCCATCAAGTCGCGCTCAGAATAAATCTATGAAAATTAAAAGAAAAAAGGAAAAAAAAATCCTAAGACCTTTAATGTTGATCTTTAGTTCTCTTGCTGTAGATCAAGACTCAGCTGTAAGATGTACCATAAAAGCAACAACAACAACAATGACGGCAATAACAGGTTAAGAGGTGTCTCCATACCACCACCAGCATCATTCTTACAGTAATTCAATGTTTTCCTGCTTAAATTCTTTTCAAGTTATTTGTCTGGTCTTTGAATCACGGCTGATCGCTGGCTCTTTTGTTGATCATTGATGATCAGCCTTCGTCACTGTTGGTGTTGTTGTTGTGTCATTGTTTGCATTTGATATCTTGGTGTTTATTTGAAAATGAGTTTCATTTTGTCTTTGCTATCGCTTACTCTGTACTTAAAAAACTGATTGAATAAACTGATCAACCAGTTGGAAGATCCAAATAGGAAATTGTTTTTGAGTTGTATTCAAAGGTTTTATCGTGAAACATGGAAAATTGACAAAAAATACTATAATTTTAAAATTTTGGATAAGAAGCTGTGAATGCATTTGGGTTTTGCGAAAATGTACTGAATCGAAACTAGAAATGTACTTTTTAGAGACCGAATGTACTTTTTTTTATCTTGAACACCCAATTTACTAAAATGTACGAAGTTATTTCAAACAAATTACTAAAAAAAAAGGTCATCACTTTTCGCATCTCAAAAACCCTACTAAAATCAGATATATTTCACATTAAATTACAAAATCTACACACAGAGATTATTTCAATATTTTCATTTACTTAAACAAAAAATAAAATATTATTATTGTAAGTCTGCATTTTGCGATTATTCTAATTTACTTTAAGAAATAGTTAATTATTTTAAACTGCCCAAATATACCGAAAATGTACTGAAAATGTGCTTAAAAATCGCCAAATGTACAAAAAGTGCTGCAAGTGTACCGAATGTTTTAAAAACTTGTCGAATGTACTGACGACGATTTTTCAGGATGCAAATCTACCGAAAAAAGTACAAATGTACCGAAAATGACATCACTGATAAGAAATTCCACTTAAATTTAAGATGCTTTGATGTTTTCGTTTTACAAATCCCACACTTTCTTCATTGCCGAAGTTATGCTAATTCATTACATTTACAATTCAGGGTTCTCATGAATTTGGTATTTTTTGATGCAAAACTTTATTCAGCGACTTTCAGATTTTGTTGCTTTTCCATTTGTGGCATTTCTCAAATCGGATCTCGATTTCTCTTTTCAGATTTATCAGGCGAGACTAGCTCAACTAGACTTTGTGATATGATTCTTTGCAATCGTGTAACGATCTAAGGCATTGCCTGTTATTAATCTAGTACACACCTTCTTAGCACAAGTTCTAAGTCAATAATTTTAATATTTTTTAGAGTTGTTATCCAGTTACTTAAATTTCAACGGGGTTGGCAGATTTTATATATAATGACTTTTACGTTCACTCTCAACCCGTTCCTACTTTGTCGTAATATGACCATCGTAGGAAGGCATGTATCGAAATATCGTTGTGAATCCTGTTGCATGTTTTGTAAAATTTCTTATGATTTCAATTGACACCTGCATTTAGCTGTCGAAGGAACCTACAACATAGCTAATGGTTACAATGTTGAGTCATCATCGTCATCATCAACATCAGTTGAGTTGAAAATTGCGTAAATGAAAAGGATTTCATGTCTCATTTTGATCGATGATTCAATCGTCGCGTCATTTGTTGGCAATCTTCAGTCAGGTAGCCAGTGTTCCTTAACATAGGTTCCTTTTGCTCATTCTACTGACTTTTTTGCTCCGGCTTTGACTTTTTAAGGCCAACCGCATTGCCAAACCATGACGTGTCCATCTTTTTAAATGCACTTTGCTGCACGGAATTAAATTATTTTTTTTTTGTTTTTGCTGTTTCTTTTTGAAGGGATTGCCTGCAGCTAGGATTTTGTTGTTGTTGTTAAATCATTAATTATGGCGTTAAGTAAATAATACGAAATTTTACTACCACTTTGCTGTTCTTTTGTTTTACTTCTTTGTGTTTGTCAAAACAGATTGGATAAATATCTTAACTTTATGGTATTTATAGGTTTTTGAGGATGTTATTGGTTTTGGGTAATCAAAATATTTTTAGGCATTTTTTAAGGCTTTTTTCATTCAAGGAAAAATGTTCGCATTCTTGGGAAAATTATATGTATATAAACATGTATAAATTTATATATATATATGATTTTCATTTATATTTAAGGCATCAGACGTTTACGGTCTATCTTCCCCTGTGAAGGGCACTTGATCATAATGTGCTCAGCTGTTTACCAACCGCGTGAATTGAATATTCATAACTTTTTTTTAAGCTGTTGCATTTGCACTCGTCCTCTGCTCACACATTCATAATTCTTTCAGATAAAAATTCACCTTGACCTTATTTTCTTTTCTTTTTAACACCTATGTTGATGTCTTCATTAGTCTCAACGCTATTTCATCAAAGCACTCAATGAATTTAAAGGATTATCATATGATGTAGCATACAAAAGCATGGAATGCTAAATCCACCAATTACATATGGAATGCACGTGCATAAAAAGAATTTAGGAAATACCAAGTATGACGCGATGCATAAAAGAATCCATTAACAGTGTTATGTGAATTTCAACACCTGAGCATCAGTTGGTTAGTCCTAATGCACATGTAGACTACAGGTATAACGACGTGAAAGTAGAAAAAACCAAAATGTTGACAAAGAAATACAAAAAACTCATAGCAAATATTTATAGAAGACAGTGGAAAAAGATGGAAATAACCAGGCAGGCAAAGAAAATTTGCATTTTTCCCAAATGTGGCATAGTAACAGGTAACAGAAAATGCAAAAACTACAATAAAGTAATAAACTAAGCAAAAAGTGCGCTTTGCACCTTGCTGTATATAGAAGCAGCCGCAGCAGCAGCTTTGTCTCATTTAAGTTGCCGCCACTTCTTGGGTTCAGCAAAAAAGGCCAATATTTACCATAAAAGTGCGAAAATTCTAAAGATTACCTGTTGAACCAACAGCACTGGCACTGCCGACTGGAAACGTTTGCATTAAAGTTCTTTTGAAGTTCTTTTTTCTCGATATTTACATAGGAATGCCTAAAGAACTTGAATATGACATGCACGTGCAGTACAAAATCAATTAGGAAATTCACTTTTTTTTTCACAATAAAATCGAATGGAATGTGCACATTGTCGGAATTTTTCACTGTCAACAAAAAAGGCAATTGCTGTCAATACAAAGAAAAAATTATTTTCTAAACATTCGTAACATACGAAATGGTCACGTTTGTCAGAAAACGTGTGTTTATGGACTTAATCAGATTCGGTAAAAGAATGAATTTCGACATTTTTAATGACAGAGTGCGAAAAGGATTCAAGCTCAATACGGTATAATTAAATTATCTTTAAAATAAAATATATAAAATGAGCCCAAAACCAAGAGGAAAAAACATTACAAAAATAAGCATATCCGCCATATTATATGCCCTCATTTAACACAAAAAAATAGTTTCCTCCTATAAGTAGGTGTCTTGACTCTTTGAAAAAATAAGTTTCTTTCATTGTAATTTGAAATACTCTGCAACTTCAAAATGGAAATTGAATTTTTTTACTATTGAATTAAAGTTAAAAATATTAATTTCACTACTTATGAATTCAGAATAAACTTGAAATTTTTTTTGTGTTTAAAATAAACAGAAAAATTGATATTTTTACTATTTCTAACATCAAAAACAAAACTTTCAAATTTGCAAGATTTTTGATAGTCAATTCAAACAAAATTTATTAATTATTACCAAAATGTTGGGTCATTAAGAACAAGGATTTATAGAAATGGTGGAAAATAGAATAGAAATAGTCGAAAGTAAATTTTGGACATGAGCATGTGCGGCCACCTAAGGGCTCGTTTTACAAAAAAAAAAACAAGCCTTCCTTTCAGAAGAATATTTTACCTTTTGGCACCAATCGATGAACAAAAGCTGAACACAAATTTTGAACGTGAAAAGTCCTTTGTGACCCGTTTCGGACTCTCTATAGATAAATTTTGCGTTTATTAAAAAAAAAAAAATTCTACTGAACGATGGGAGAAAGTCCGGAAAAAAATGTTTACACAATGTTTTTACCAACCATGACTAGGTGTATTCCGTGCCCGTCTTGAACCTATTGAAAAAGTTGGGATTTTTGTACGAATCGATGAAGGTAGCTTGAGCAATATATGATGAGCTTCCTGGGCCCCATTTAGAGAAATCTTTTGGTGCAAAAATCATTACAGAAAGGTTGAAAACAATATTTTTATAAGACCACGGGCATTTTAAGGAACTATTTTCAGACTATTTTTCTTAAACAAATTTTATTGGACAAATTTATGTAAAAAAGTTGATAATAATCGCCCTGAGAGGACCTGTTAAAAAATTGTCTTACGGGACCTAGTGTACTCCTGATCGTGTAAAAAAAAATAAATATTCGACGTTTTTCCATCGATTGCTGCAGAAAATGTTTTTTGGAGAAAATGTTCACAAAATGGACTTCTAGGAGCATCGAATGGTAAAAACATTTTTTTTTTGCTTTTAAAAAATGGGCTTTCGGAGAACCCCCTGTTAGGACAGGTCATGATCATAAATTTTTCCTGATCCTTTCTCATGGATTGATTGGTGCAGAAGAACAATTTCCCTAAGGCTCAGAAGCCGCGAGGGTTTCAAAGGAGCGATCACACTGCAGAGTTTGTAATATGTAACTCAATATATTATTCAGTAGCCTTGCAGCAACGTCCCTAGCACATTCTTTGTCGACGGAAGCCAGTTTTTCATCTTACCCAAGATTCCTTATATACGAGTAGATCCTATATGGAATCAAGAGCGATATTTTTTGGTTATTTTTATTTTCATCAAACTCAATTAACATGGTTATGTCTTTGCTCATGGAATCAAAAATTAACATCTTATCATTTGGGGCCTCTAGGGCTGTTCTCTGTCTTTAATACTTTATATTTTCCATTAAGAGCACTATGCATTCTGCTATTAATAGTTAATTGCATAATTTTTCATTATCCGTTATTTTGGTAATGATCAATGCATTACTTTTGAATTAATATTTTCACAAATCCGGCTTAAAAAATTTAACTAGAATTTGTTAAAACTGTCGACCAGTGTAACTTATCTTAAAAAGTTGTACAACAAAATGTTCCGCTGAAAATGCAAATCAATCGGCAATGATTCAATGCATTGCAGCAAGAATATCTTGCAATCTTAGAGTTCACAGTTACAGTTAAAATTGAAATCACAATAACCAGTTGCTTTTGTGTTCTGATTGTTGCAATCATAAGCTCAGCCTATTCTCACAAAGGTGTTGCCACCTACCAGCAACACCCCCGTGCAGCATAATTTCTATGGTCCATTTAATGTATGGCAAACTGCAATTCGTACATGTTGTACATGTCACTCGTTGCAATATGTTTTTATGGGTTTTTCGTCGTTGTTGCTATTCTATTAGCAAAATGCAGTCAAGCTCAAGAACACACCTTAAACTTTTTTCAAGAACCGTAAAAGTGAACTGACAAGTTCATATGTTGTGAAAAACGAATATCCACACGCCATGCAGCAAAAAAAAAGTAATGCAATTGACTCCAATGTCAACTTGGATGCGTCAGCAGTCATTGGAGTAGCAGTCTGTTCTGTAAATGATGTCACCATTTATTTTAAAGTTTTTGCCTTCAAAATATATTAGCTTGGTACTGATGTAGATGCTTGCGAAAACTGAAGATAGCTGCTTTTTCGGATTTCTGCATTGTACTGAAAACATTCCCAAGCATCATTCGGATCTGATTTTGGCCCATTTGACAATTTCAATGTATTTCTACTCTAACGATGTTTTTGACTTTTTAGAAATTTTTTAACATTCGATATTTTTCGATAGGCTTTGATAGATTTAGCATATGTTGATACTTCGTTACACATAATTCGATATTTTTTGATTTCTTCAATGTTTTTCGTATCGAGATGTCGTTTAAGGTTAGAGTATCGTATATCGATAAAATTCGAAAGGTATCGAAAGTCGATAAAAGCAGAGAGAAGTCGATAAAATTCGATAAGATTAACTATAATAATAAAGTTGTGTGACATTGAAAGATTTCCAGAAAGTTAGAAAGTATCGAAAACTTCGACAGTGCAAAGTATCGAAATGAAGAAAACGAATCTTCTGCTTATTCTTCGTAGGAAAAATAGTTTTTATTATTCTCAATTCCCATTTGAATAATAAAATCCATATCAATTTATTTAAATGATTAACTTTATTTATATATTTTTAAGTAAAAAAGACAATACAATGGAAAAAAAATCTTATAAATATGTGATTATGGATTAATACATAAATTCAAATGCAATTGTCACTTAAGACCAATTGGCAGTGCTTGTAGTCTCCCCTGTGGTTGAACCATTTTTCATTTCAATTGGTTTCGCCTGCTGTTGGTCAGCGTCAACATGAGTTCCATTACCACTTACACTTCCACCCCCTCCAATCAATGATTGCAACAAATGCAATTGCTGCAGCGCTTCATGCTGCTCCAGTTTTGGTATTGCCGGTGCATTAATATAACCGATAGCCGGAGTCGCCGTTGTGGGCAGACATGGTGACGGCGTCGACATTGTCGTTAGCAGCAATTCGCTCATTTTGGCGCGATATTGTAAGTTCTGCAATTCGGACATTTTTTTCATTTGTGGCAAAAATGAGACAAGAAAATTATAATCTGCATCGCCCACATGACCAACGCTGTTAGCGCGTGTAATCTCTTTACGTGTCGATTGGATTAATTTCTTTTCTTCACGCTCAAGATCTTCCAAAAAGTGAACCTGATCATCAGAGCGTTTTGTGCATTTACACTGCGAACTGTTGGCAAAATCGGTGGGCGATGTTTGCGCTGTGGTAACTTCAGCTGCAGCAGCAGCAGTGGCAATGCAATCGGAAAGACGACGTGCCGCCTGTGGTGTAGCGACAGCGTTGAATTCTTCAAAAAGTTTATCATCCTCATCGTCATCATCATCATCTTCATCTGTTGTGTGATGTGTTTCCATTTTGATGTCGCAGAATGAGTGAAAAGCTGGTTCGTACGTTAAATCTAACGAGCCACTGTTGCCTTCTGCTTCGTTTATGAGTGCCGAATTGGTATTTGCGGCAGCGTTGGTTGCATAGCTTGTGCGTTTGCTTTCATTGATGAAACTCATCGGTTCGAAAAAGACCCATTTACTGGCAGTGCGTCGTTGTGGATCCCATTGTCCAAGTGCTTTCAGGCGAGCGATGCGGCGTTCAGTGCGTCGCACTTCAGCGCGAAAGGCGTCGCGTAGATTTTTCCATTTGCGTTTGCAGTGTTCAACTGGAAGGTGAGAAAAATATACAAAGGAATAAGCATGATAATTAAATATTGACAAAAAAAAAATTATCAAGAAACCATTAAATGCTTATTTTGAGCTTTGTAATTTTTTTGCAACATTTATAACTTGATAATTTGTTAATTTTAAGATATTTGAATAAAATTTAAAAATAGGTCACGGTATATGAAATCGCTAGTCAAACTGGTGGTCGCCGCAAACCAGTTTGTTTATGTTTATTGAGTATCTTAGAATAAAGGCATCTCTAACAACTTAGTTTTTATAATATCATTACTAGATAATTTAATTTACATATAAAACGAGTATGAATGTTAAAAATACTTTATTTGATTATACAAATGTTTGTACCTTAGGGTGTTCGTTATTTCCCATTTTGAAGATTTTTGGAATAGTCTGACAAAAACTTTAAAGAAAGTGTTTAAAAACAATCCAAATTGATTTAAAGTGATTTAATATATGATATAAACTGACAGTGTTTAGTGTAAAATAAATAAGAGTATTTGAAATCTTACTATACAATTTCCATATGCAATTTGTAGTTTTCTGTGGTTGAAGTAATGTTAAAGAAAGTTAGTTTCAGTACTTTTTAAGTTCAAAATAAAATGCTAGGTATTTTTACTATTTTCAACTTCAAAATTTGCAGCTTTAAGTTAAAAATAAAATTTACAAAGGAATTTTTCCTGGAGTGTTTTCAGTCTTATATTTGAAATTCATCTTAATTTCTCCAAAAATTTTAAGTGATAAAAATAACGGACACTCTAATGTTGAAGCAAGTTTCTTCAATCGTTGAGCTTTGTTTGACCTTGTTGTGTTAAAAAGAATTAAATAAAATTGTTGACACTCAACTAACTGTTTTGTTTTATTTATCTTTATGTACCTCGAAAACTGGTAGACTTACGGGAAACATTGTCTGAATCTCTTTTTATCAATATCTTATAAAGCTTTGTAGAAAATAATAAAATACACTTAAAAAAATGTATCCAAATAGAAAAAATCCTCAAAGAATTAACTTTTTCAGTATATATTATTTTTTTCTTAAAAGCTTCTGAGATTATAAATTAAAAAGCCTTCGAATATTTTTTCTTTAAGTCTGCTACTCTTTGAGTACAAAATAAGTAATATAAAATTAAGTTAAATGCTCGATGAGCCGCTGTACTCAGCTATAAGAAAATACAAAGTTTACGCCAAATTGGTTTTTTTTATTTTAAGCAAAAACACAAACAAATTAAGCTCTTCGATTTAAAAAGAAATCTGCTAAATAACGGACACCCTAATGTACATGCAAATACATACATATCTACATACATCAACGATATAAATACAAAAACAATTATTTGTTCATAAAGATAATGAAGTAAAAAATCTTCATAACAAAATATCACCAAAATATCACCAAAACTTTATCACACAAAATATAACAAATCAATAAATTTGACCTTGAACATAGAATTTCATTAATTTAAAAGCATTTGCTTTTGCAACCCAACCCCCACTGCCCCAACAACAACAACAACACTCACCATCAACTCCAATTATTTCCGCAATTTCGTTCCACAAATGTAACGTATTCGTACGGTCTTTATACTCAGCCATGCGCACATCCCACAGCTGGGGACGTTTCTGTACTTCGGCAATTAAACGACGTACATCCATCTCGCTAGACATTTCTCGCGCGACTAAATTTAACGAATTTTGTTTTCGTCACAACGAAATGAAACGATAATAACGAAGAGCAACAACAACAACTTCAAACTGAACGAACACGCAACGGAAAGCAAGCAACGTAAGAACAGCTGCCGCCGGGGCTCTTGTTGTTGTTGCCACTGTGTTTCGTTAAGTTTTCATTTGAGTTTCGTTAAAACGTACAGCTAACAAAAACAAACTTCACTGTGCGAGACGACAGACGAGAGCGACAAATGTTGATAAGAACGTATGTATGTACGATGTACATGCTGTAAAAGCGAAAAATATGAAAACCAAATTATAACAAAGCAGACAACGATAAATGAAGTATGTAGGTAGGGTAGGAATTTACTAAAAACTCAACAAAATTCTGCATTCGATTGCTGAAAACGTATGGTTACAAGAAAGAGAGAAAAAAAAAGATTTCGCTTTATTTCGTTTCTTGTGGATGAGTGCAGTTTTTTTACGCTGCTCGTTGGGTTGTTTTTGTTGCTGATTATTGGTGCCATTGTTGTTGTTGCGTTTAAATTTAATTTATTTATATTTTTGTGTTTCGTTTATTACATTTTTATTGTGCCATTGACAAAAATACTTAATTTTATTGTGCCTGATACAGTGGCAGTTGTAGAGAGAGTTTTTCTAGGGGGGCGGCCACCTGCTCAAAAATTTAGAGGTTTTGATGCTTCGATGTTGAGAATGTTGCTAAGACAAATCTGTCACTACGTTAAAAGTTTTAGATTTAATAATTTGGCATGCCTTCAAGACAGCTAAAATTTCCTCTTCAAATACATTACAGTAGGGATGCTAAGATTTGGTGCCCAAAAGTCGACAGCGCGTTGACGTTTGTAACATAAATTTCGAGTAAGTTTGTGTATAAATGTGTATACAAATTCAAACGTAAACAAAACATTACCCAGTAGAAATTCGTGCATCACTGATGTAAATAAATAAATAAACTGCGATAGCATCGCATGGCTACACAAAATCTTTATAAACTCAAAATTCATCAACAAAAATATAAAGGACTTTTCCGAAAGTCAAAACTATTTTCCCATCAATATAAATTTTTTTTAAAACAATGATGCACATAAGAGCAGTTTTTTTGGTCTCTCATTTTATTACAAGTCACTAATACATGCGTAAAAAATTGCCTTTCTCCTCAACTGGCATTGCGCAATACGTTTGCTTTTATTTGAAAGTTTGATTCCGTTTTCCTTTTTTTATTTGACAGTTGAACCAGCATGGAGAGATCACCAACTGCACGGCGGAACGCATGATTCCACGTTTCATTGCTTGCTACCGTGGGAGCCCAATTGGTCAAACCTACACTACAGAAACAGGGAAAACACAGAATTCACCGATGTTCAAGTAACTGAAAAAAAAAAATCCATCCCGTACTAAACTTAATTTTCGAATCATCAATTTATGTCTTTGGTATTTAGAATGGGAGTCCAATCCTCCCTTCCAAATATTTTCACTTGAAAGTTGGTGAAAAAGTATGGGAGGCATATAATTAGTTCCACTTTGAATGTCGCTTTCAACAATTCAAGTGATGATACCACCATTGCCTTCGAAATTTCCTTAGTTCAATAGCACGATTTTCTGTAATCCCTTGACTAAAAATTTCAAGAGGTTTTAAATGAAGTTAAGTGTCGAAAGCGGCATATGGAATAGTATTGACTTCCCACTTATTCCAAAATCCAAGACTGCTAAATAAGTTAGCTTGTCTGAAGCCTTCCACAGTTCGAGATTTTCATGACATAATTGGTCTGATGATGGTTTTATACATCCATAGAACTATTTATGGTTTTAGTTCCAAGTTGAACATCCTCTTGCATGTATAAAAAGCAACAAATGACATTTTGCTTGGTATTTGGCACTTATTTGTGATGACCACAATATCCGTTTTCTGGACGATAATACTCAGTCTGCATTTTGAGGTCCATTGTTGATTTTATCTGTCATATATAATACCACGTCAAATAAGTTGAGTTTGATGTGAATATTATTTAAAATTCACATTTAAAAATAATCATAAAAATGTTTTTAGTTTTGGGGCCTAAACAACAAAATGTATCAACATCTCTTAGCAAGTGATCATTTTGGATCATAAACAATTATTGAAGATTCCGAATGAAAAAAAGTATAAAGAAAATAAAATTTTCTGAAGTTTGATCATTGTTTCCCGTCAAAATTATTATTTGATTATCAATTTTCAATACAAATTAAGATAAATCACACTTTATTTAAAGTAAAATTTCTTTGTAAAAACTTGGTCAACATTTTTGAAACTATTGGTTATAGCTCACAAACCTGTCCCAATTATATGGTTTTTGATGATGCTAAAGCCCTTTATTTTTATGGTGGTTTGTACGGATTTTAACGCTTTTTTTATTTTTCTCTTTGGAGTTTATTTTTTACAGTGAAAAAAAAAAATCTTTTAAAGCAAAGAAAACTCTGCAACATTCTAAAAAAACATTCGAAATCGGGGATACATATTTTATCAGCAAAAAATTATATTATATTATTCTTTTAAAAATTGCGAAACATCAGTAGTACCTAAGGTCGTTTGAAATTTCGGCACACAAATCGGCTGAAATTTCATATAAATTAAATCCAATGCATATGGAAGGAGCAGTGGCGTTAATTCAGTAGGGCTGTGGAGGACATTGGCCTCCAAAGGATCTATTATTCAATACCTCAATTCAATACACCCATGTAATAGTGATGGAATTATAACTCTACCCTCTCCCACCCCCAAGGTTTTGGTGAAGTGGCGACACTGGGAAGGAGTCACAAGATTTGTGATGCTATATACTTTTGATAAAAAAAGATAAAGAATAGCATGCAAAAGATTTTAAATATAAATTTTCGGCAGAAATTCGGAGACTGAACCCCCAAACCGCAACCTTTCAACTGCACCATGGGATGGGTTTGTCTGCTTGTGTAGGAATTTCCACAAAGTAGCGAAAATTCCAAGAGTTCATTACACTCCACGTAAATGTTAATTAATTTACGAAAATAGCTTGATGTGCTAAAATCATTTATGTTGAGTTAAGCGATTATTGTTGTGCACGTGCTAATTTGCATTTTTAATAAAAATGCATATTCTTCTAAAAAAATTAATCTGCACACAAATAAATTGAGATAACTCTGCTATTTATGAATTCGAGTCTTCGCGACTTAAAACGTTACCGGTTGGCAAGGATTAATTCAAATTTAAGAAAATTAATGTAATTTATTCTTGTTTTCGTTGTTATAACTTTTAATACTAAGTTATAGCATAGGGCATAACATCTTATAGTAATTAGTGAATATTTATTTAAATTTTATATCAATGAAGCAACAGATAAAAAATCAAAACATTTTGCTTAATAAAAATAAGAAAGTCCTAAGACATGCAGTAAGATTCATTTACAACAACTTATTGTAATCAGTGCTGTCAGCAACTTGTTGACAACTTCATACCAAAGATGACAAGCATTTGAATTAAGAAGCTTATAAATGTTGAAAAAGAAATGATTACAAGACACGCGTCAGCTGGAAGTCTGCAATGAGAAGTCATATGGTCATACAAATGTCAACAGCATAGGAGCAGCAGTAACGCATGTTGACGATTATGTTGTCATGTGTGGCAACAGCAACTGTAAAATTCAAGATAACATCACAAGCACATATTGGAAATACTAAGAATACAACAAGTATTTAAAATGCAACAACATTAGTTCTGGTAACGCTAGAGAATTCTTAACTTTTTCTAAGCAGGAGAAGCAAAAAAAAATGTTGCTATTGCTTTGCTATGCTCGCAATGCTGTTGTTGCTTTTCCATCATAATTTTCCATGAAAAGATAAAACAACTACGATCGCTGATCAAAATATTTACATACCAAACGTCACAAGACAACCAATTGCATTCTCTTTTATCAGCAACATCGGGCACACCAGCGACACTAATAATAGCAGCAACAGCGAAGACAACAACCGGCATAACAAGTGTGCTGCGCTGCACATAAATGTTGATGTTGCTGTTGCTGCAGCTGCATTAACGATGTGGCAACCAACAACAGCGTGTGGCAATGCAATTCAATTAGTTTCGCAGCAACATTAATGGTGACTTTTATCAATGGAACTCATCGGAAGAGTTTTAGAAAATGGCAAAATGTATTTGTTACCAATTCGATAGCTACTTAGATGTCTAAAATAATTGTTGAGTTAGAAGTTTGTGTTAGATATTTTATTTGTGTCATTATATTTATAAGAGCAGTTTCAAATGTTCCCCACAACAAGTTTATTCAAATGCTATGAATCTTCAATACATGCAGTTTAGCCAGTTATGCTGCTTTCATATGATTTTTACTAAAATATCATATTTGCTGTCAATTAGTGTTAACACACATTTTTATCAAATCTACCTCTTATGTATATTAAAGTAAAGCGATTGGAAAAATGTGATCAAGCTCATGCCATATTTGAAAATATAGGAAAAATTGAAAAAATATTTCCCGGATCAGCAGTTGTCAGTCGCCTTTTTTTTGAGGTTTTTCGAAACTTTCAGTGTAAATAGAAAAAGTGTCACAATGTTTACAGAAAGACTTATTTTCTTATAAAGTGTTTTCCAATAAAGGTAATATGTTTTTAAGTCGACAGTGAATTTGAAATGTCAGAGTTTGTGCCACTATCATTTGTATTCATTAAAGCTTGTAACTTTATCTTGAAAAGACGCTTCTACAATTTATTTTGGTATTATCTGTATAAAAAAAAGTTAAATGAAAATGTATTATTTATGTCAATGCATATAAGCTGCTTACTCGGCCTGCAAGGTTTCATAAACCTTTCATAAATCTTTCACATGAAGTCTTACAAAGTTTCAGTTACGGTTCAGAACTTTTTTTTTATTTCAGCAAACTTTTTGTAATGTGTCAATGTCCGCCTTTTGATTTCACTTGAAACTTTACAGAATCTGTAAGATAATTAAAATCAAAATGAAAATTTAATACGTCAACGCTTGTATATGCCTTAAAAATTGATATAACTGTCTGGTATATGCCCCCTAAAAATGCTGCTATGTGGATTGTTTGGCTATGACATTTTTCTTAAAATTGCATAGAATATGTCGTTGCCGTTGATAGTAGGAAACTTTCAGCTTTGTAGTGCCTCAATTAGCTTCAGCTACATCTTCACGCATTGCAATCTGTTCTAACTAGGCTTTAGTATTAAAAACATTATATGGAAAAATTACCCAGCATACTTTTTTTAGTTTGCCCAAACTGTTAAAAAATTTCAATCAATTCATGTCAACAAAATGCTCGATCTAATACGCTTGTAGCTAATTGATGTCATAAAATGTGTTATCCGTATTATCCGGTATATAGATACCCTTAAACTTACACAGAGTCTAACAAGCTGAAATGATGATATATTTCCTACGTAGTTCATAGCTCTTACGCTACGATCCTTTTTTTCGATAATCATATGAAAAATCTGATATTGTCTGCTTGTCAAGCGTTGTTTTTGTGTGCATTTTCTGTGTCATTTCGTAAATGGAAATGAACATGGCCAAGATGTTGTCGCTGTTGTCGCTGTTGTTGACATCACAATCCGGCGACATCTATATTTGAATGTACATACGTACATAGCAATTTATGTTTAGCATGATTGTACAATTTGATCAACATGATCGACAGTTGATTCGTTGAAAGTTGCAGTTGTTTCCATGTTTGGTCAACTTTAGCGATTCGTTTTAAGCGGAAAAAGTTGAAGAAAGAACACATTGATTTTTTATTTTTTTTTCGGATTTGAATTATTATGTTCAAAGACAATAATTTAAGGAAAAAAAAAACGATTTTCAGTTACGAATATCGTATATTGAGAAAAATGGCTCACACTGAATTTATAAAGAATAATAAACTCAAAAATCTGCACAATCCTTTTCTTATGTGTCTTGGTTGAAAACTATTTCTTGAGGCTTTAAGCTTTTAAGTATTTATTTTGGTGCGTGAAAAGCCCATCGCTCAGAGTATGTCGCTTTGCTTGCAAGAACAACTGTGATCTGGGCTCGCCTAGCCCGTGTTTTCACCCGTCGAGCTGAAGAGCTGCTGTCCGCCGTGGATGATAGGCTGGAGTGACTGCACTAGGAGGATGTAGATATGTACGTCTAATATACTACCTACTTTACCAAACGACATAAACGTCATGTGACCAATCGTTACAATAGAGCAATCACATGAATCCTCATGCAGTGAGTGAAAACTTAGGGAAGGGAGTGTTGCAGCCTATTTTTTTGTTACGTGAACTAAACTTAATAACATTTGATATACTGCACCTAAAAAGCGGTCTCAGTTTTTCCTCTTATTTTACTAAAAAAATGTAGTACATAGAACACATCACGGTTAACACTAAGATATTTAGTAAAATGAAGCAAACTATATGAATAAATCAAATAAATTTAATTATTTAAAAATTATAAGGCAAGTCTCACGGAAGGGGGAGGGGGCCCTGCCAGATCTCACCAAGGGGAGGGGGTGATCCAAATTTAAAAAAAAAATCACCTCATGTAATCAATGGTCGGCCCCTAAGTCGCTTAATAAAAATTGAAGTACAGACGACGTACCGTACATCCTATGATCAAATTGAAAAGTGGGTCATAATGCCGAAATGGTTAGGTTGTTAGTGATAACTTTAAACAATTCACTAACCATCTTTAAAGAAAATGATTCTATTTACTTGCGATTAAATGAACGTAAAAGCTTACTATAAAAAGATTACTTTTTTCCGACAAGAAAAAGCTTAGGAAAAATCGGAGAGGTTGACTAATTTAATGCTTTGATTTTAATTAAAAATCTGTGAAATAAGACACATAAATTAATTTTGCAAATTTAATTTAAAATGTCAACAACAACACATTTTCATAGCTAACACTTGATGACGCGATCGCAGCCAGATTGTGTCATATGAAAATTCCCTGCGCTTTTAACAATTAACGCACTACAAATAAAAAAAATCAACATACGATTTATCTCATATTTCAATGTGATAATTTTAAAACATTAAAGCTAAAATTAAAAAAAAAAAAACAATTCTTAATTACGACTGTGTGTATATCGCATTGGCAACGTGTTGCTCAGTTGCACTGCTGCTGTGCCGCAATTAATTGTTGCTAATATGCATATTTATGCGAGTTATCTTGGTCATAAAATATCTTTGCGCAGTGCACAATGCACTACTGTTGCCGTTGCTGTTGTTGTCGTCGTAAATGTCTAACTCCCACAACTATCGACAGCAGCAGCAGCTGTTGCTGTGGCTGCTGCTGACACCTCGCTTTGTTGAAATGACATAACATTATCGGTTGTTGCATCTGATGTGTCACTGACTTGCGGTCTAACGGTCTATTCATTCGAGAGCTTTATGCGGGTATGAGTGGGTCTATTGCGATCTAAGTAACAAAAACTGCTGACTAAGTTACTAACAATGAAATGCACTGCTAGTATTAAGGCAATAACAACAACCATAGCAATTGTGTTGCAAGCAACAAGTGTTTTTTTTTATAATAAAATAACAGAATTGTAAAATAATCAAGTTTCTTCAACCCTTACCTTGGAAGTACATGCATAAAACGTTGCATTGTTGTACTTCGCTGCAAAAATCTGCAGACTTTTTTATTTCGAAGCATACTGCCTGTGTATGTGTGTTAGTGTGCGTCTGACAGTAACTGTCAGTGCATAAAAATGCAAATTAAAATCAAACTGCGATCGCAAACGTAGATCGGCTGGAGATCATAAACACGAAATTATCATAAACGACGTCAACAACATTTTCTATTGCACTTGGCTGGCAATTGAATGTTGTACTGTCAATTGTCAATAGCATTAATGTCATGGCATTTTGAAATTTATGGAAAGGGAAGACAGAAGTAAATCACAATAATGACAACAACAAGAACTTAATAAAAATTCCAGAGAAGAGTTTGAATTGTTTTAAAAAAATTAGATTGAGGCATTCATTTTAACTCCTGTCTAAGTTATAAAGTTTATCGATGTGCCGGAAATCTGAAATGGTTATGATGATCTAAAAAATATTAAATATCAGTTAGTCAAGCTTTTTTTGTAAAATTTTTATATTTGCAAAATGAGTAAAAAAGAGGTGAGTACTCGCGATGATATGTTTGAACTTAACGAGATATCATAAAAATTTGTGGAAAAATTGTTCCTTGAGCTATTTTTGGTCATTTGTGGTAGGTGAATTAAAAAACAATGAGATATCGTTATGATATATCGTGCTGTGTCAAAAAATATCATAAAGTCTACACAAGTGTTAAAGCTTCGGAAAAATCGACTAAAGTGTACAAAAGCCGGTGGGAAGCGTGCAGGACTATGAATCGTTGGTTCATGGGTCCGAGAACGCAGTGTGAATTGTATAAAAAATTAAATTTGATTTTAAACTAAAATTAAGTTTAGGAAAGTTCTATAATTGGCATATTAAGTCTCTAAGCAAGACACACAACTTTTTTTAATGTTTGTAAGTTATCTTTTAAACATCTCAGAAAGATAATTTACCGAGCCTCATGAAAGATAAAAAAGAGGAGAACATGGGTTTATATGGCTCTTATAAGCCACCATAAAAAACTTTTGTACACTATAAGTTGTCTTTCTACTTGTTTTTAAAAGGCGTGTAAAATAAGCTATAAGACCTTCTTTTACTACTAGGAAAATTAAGCTTCTTGTGTGAATCCGTTTGATATTGATATGGGAAGATTAGGTAAAAGTTAAAAAGTGATAACAAGTGTTCAAGGCATATCTGAAAAAATCAATAGCAGTTTATTATCCTTGCATGTGTGAAGAACAAGCGAAAAGAAATAAAATTTAGATATAAAGGAATTCGGATTTCATTTATTTTTTTACATAATTTGTACAAGAAGAGTCAATTTCACATTCTTACAGTGCTTTGGCACTTACTGCTGTCGCAAAAATAATCAGCAATGCCACTACGTCCATAAATTATTATTTAACTGCAATTGCCTTAAATGCATTTTTATGATCTACCAGTAATTAAAAAAATGTTAGTTAATACTTAGATGTTTCTTTTATGCAAATTACTTGTATCAATGAGCGTGTTGGGCACAACAACGTTGAGCTGCTAATGTCCTCAACTGCACGCCAATTCGCATATAAACGATCATGAAAACTATCAAATGAATATCAATTACTTCGTTGATTTTACAGTCTAATCAGCTTCGCCGTGTATCCGCAAATGATAAAAAAATTAAGAAATAATTTCTTAAAACGTCTGTCACATTTTGATGCCCAAAGTATTCATTAAAAGTTCATCTTTTACGATCACCATAATCTTGTATCGTGTACCTGAACGAAAATTGTTATATCCTCTTCTAACTTTCTAATAGACTGTTCATTATATCCGTAATTTTTTTCTAATCTTTTTGCGGCATTTTAGTGGTTTTGTTTGAAATAAACAGTTATTATTGCAGCTAAATTTTGATTTTGTTGCTTCGATGGGAGGTTCCACGCTCTCCTGTCGAAAGTCAACTAATTTTTGTAAAGAGCCAGTCTAAATTCTGAAATTTGGATGCCACCTTGATACCATCTTAGTCTCATTATAGCGTGTTGAAATGTTTGCTTGTATGAAAAATTGCCACGCCCTTCTGTTAAAACTCAGCGAATTACTGTCAAACTTGGTTCCATAAATTTATGTATTTACGTAAATCTCTTAGATTTCTATAAAGGGTGCCACGCCTACTTGCAAAAATTGCCTAATTCTTGACCAGAGCTTTTCCGAATCATTCCTACTGTTTGTGTGAAATTTGGTTCCATTACCGTAAATAATTCTCTAGGTATAGCGTTTAAAAGCTTTTGTTTGTATGGGCGGAGCCACGCCCTTTTGTAGAAATACGGCAAATCGTAAAAAAAAATTCAGCTTATTTTAATTTTTTTTAAAGTTTTTTAAGCGATAGCCAAAAAATTTTTAACTATTTTTCTGTATGTCCATTAGTTTATGCGTAAAAAATAAAAACTAGCTATACTGGGCTAAAATAAAAATGTTCTTAGGTTACGAATTATAGTTTTTGAACAAAAATATTTACACAGCAATCTTTTCGATTAAGAAACTTGGGATATAATGAACTGTCTACTGACTAAGCCTCCGACCTGTTCCTAAGAAGATAACTAACAGCACTGTGAAAGTTTTCGTTGTGATGCTTTTCTCAAGCAATTAATGTAGTAATCTTTTGATCTGTGAAGTTCAAAAGCGTTATGCATAGTCATTTCAAATAGTTTGCAACCAGCGACTTTCTCCTTTTTATCCATTACAAACTTATTCTAATTTATCATAAATAGCCCATTTAAATCTATTGATTGAATACTTTAAAGAGCGCTAGAAGATCACTTTGAAGATATCATGCACTGATCACGTGCGACATATGATCTGCATTACAAGTATGAAAATTCTTTTAAGATAACACTGCACAAGAGTAACTGATCTTTGGCCTCTGTTAGCTAACTGACAAGATCAATGTGCGATCGGTTAAATATATTGTGTGAATGGTGTTACATTGACACTGCATTGCGTTTCTTCTGTTCTGTTTGCCGGTCAATCTTCCGTCAATCAAACTGCACGCTAATTTACACAATTTGTTGACCAGCTGTGACCTCGTTTCATTATACAGCAATATGGCCACCAAATGAGTGATCGACGTAGCCTTTTGAACGTATGGTGGCAGTATGATTTCGACTGGCAATGGGTGGTGGAATTTTTTTTTTCCATATTTTGGAATTTTCAATATGTGATTTGTTGTTTTGTTTTGTTTTTTTTGTTTTCGCTAAAATTAAAATTTTTACAAATTGCAGCACAGCAGCACATGTGTGTTTATACGCGAAAATCAATAAAACAATTTTTATTGAATTTTGCATTTTTCATTTTATTATGTGATTTTTATGAAAAACTTAAATAATTGCAAAAATATGCAATAATTTGCACGTTCCATCGCTGCTGCTGCTGCTGCTGCCGCATGCCAGCAACATGTGTGCGCAAAAACAACAAAACTGTGATATTCTACGCCGTGGCGTCTATGTGACGCGTTTGTAACAAACAGCAATAATGTGTATATTTTGCTTCTAGAGTTGGACACGATCAGCGTAGTTGCCATCATCGATCGCATCAACTGTACAATTTTCTGTGTGTTGCAAGTAAAAATTTTGAGTTTTTTATACCAACAAATCATCATAGAGCAGATTTATGTCTTCTGATTTGGTTTTCCGCTAAAAATCCCAATCGTGGGTGGGTGGGCGTCGTTATTGTAAATCTTTAACGAGAATATGTGGGGCTAAGTATTACCTTATTTCATTTACCTATTTATTTATTTATTTTGTAAAAACCGGCAGCTGCTGCTGTTGTTGGCAACACTTGTCGACATTTAAGCCAAAATGTCGCAATTTGCGCCAATTAGAAATGCACAAAGTTCGCTGCACTGTTGCTTTAAAAATCTGCTGGCGCATATGTTGTCTCTTTTATACATTTGCCACAGTGGATTAAAATGTTCTCTATTTGAAATATTTTTTTGTTTCTTTATTTTTGTGAAAAATAGATGAAACTAATTCTTAGAAATCTTCAAATCAATTTGTGTTTCTGTATGAAATACTCCAGGACTTGGGGCTATTTTTAAGTCATATGCATAGGGTTGTTCTTACAAATTCATTAAGGTAAAAGCAATATGCAATGAGTCGATCATAAGATAAAAACGCAATGAAGATAATACGCCTCCTTTTGGATGTACTCTACATACTATATATACATACAAAGGTCTTGTCGAATTTCGTTCCGCGAAAATAATTCTTCGTGTCAATAGTTAAGAATTGAATTCAACATACGTACAATCCTGCCACTGAAGGCAATGTAAATAATTTCTTCATAGGTCACTGATGATTTCATTTAGTAATGTATGAAACTAGTATGGCTAGCTTTAGCCGTTTATTGTTGTTACTTTGTGGGCTTAGTCACACCCTGTTTTGAACAGTAAGCTTGAACTTGATCAAAGACATGACGATGAAATCCTTTTATGAGTATCAAACTTTTAAATTGTGGTGAAACATTGAAGTGCCTCACAATTCTCCATGTCTCACAATTTTCCATGTCTTATAATGTCTATAAGACATGGGAAACTATAAAACCAAAATCCATAAGCACAAAGTCTGTAAAACCACAAGATCGCCAAAAATGCAAGCTAAAAACAACAAAAACAATGCAAATTATTTATTTTCATTTGAGAGCCAAGCGCAGTCAATGGAGCCATTGCTTAACCGTCGTTGATATATGTTTCACAAAATTAATTCTCTAATTTTCGTATCCTTAACCCACTGTGCATTTGTTGCTGATCAAGTCATTGTGCTGTCGCCTTCGTCGCTAATTATCGCAGCTGCAATTGTTGTTAATAACAATAATAATAGCTGCTTTTTCAATTGTTGTTGTTGTTGTTTGTAACCGTACTTATTGCTGCGATTGCTGTTGTTGGCTTTCTATCAAAATTTGATATTTTAATTACCGCTCAGCTGCACATTTGCGACGATTGTGGCGCCCTCATTGTTTTGTGACTAAAATAACAAACTTTTCTTTTAAGTGTTTTTTTCTTCAATTTTTTATTTAATTTTATTTTTGTGTTTTGCTTTTGTTGTTAAATTTTGCTTTTTTTCATTGCTAATAGTAAGCAATTGGTTGTGTTGTTATTGTTGTTGTTGCTGCTGCTGCTGCCGTGTTTTATTGAATTTTTATGCACCTGCAGCACACAAAAGCGTTGTCATGCAACGCCACTTGGACACAAACAGCAAAATAAAGTTATAAAAAAAAAATGCGAGACCATAGCAACAACAAAAAACGATGACGACAAAAATCACCGCAAACCTTCGTATGCTGTGACTGAATGGGGTTTCGTTGTTGTTGTTGTATTTTGTGGGGCGTTCGAGTGCGCATTAGCGCCAAGCAACTGCAGCAGCACTGCGACAAGTGTAACAAATTCCGCTGTTTAGCAGTAAATCGTATTGCCAACTAGTTTGTGTTGCCAACTGGATGACTAACTAAAATTGCAAGTAATGCATGGTGTTGTACATAAACTATGAGGCATTCAGTTTGGTCGTGATTTCATAGCTGAGAATAAATGTTGCAGCCGTGCTCAAAACAAAGATTTTTCTTAAATCTTAACTTTTGCAGATTGATATTTTTCCTGACATTAATATGGCACTTTCTTTTGATAAGTGTGGGACTATGTAGTCATGGATAACGCATGTGGGTTAAATAGCCCCAAAAAGTAACCGTTTTGGAATTGTGGACAATTTTTGTTTAATGTGCCGAAACACATTGCGATTTTGTACTAAAAATCTTAAGTTAACGTAACATTGGATATCATTATTAAGTTTTGATGAACGAGAGAAGTATTTATCGACTTAAGTAATAGGCTGGACTCAAATTTTGCCAGAAAAGTTTTCCCATATTTTGATAGACTATCCATATTTTTTCAGAGATTGAGACCAAGCGTCTAAGGAACAAGACCAAGCGTCTAAGGAACAAGACCAAACATATTTGATCAATATTGATTCATTTTATTTAAGTATATAGATGAATTATTGAAAGCGATTTTTCATAAGCCATATGCGCCTAAAAATTTATATCACATTTTGGTAGATTCTTAAATAATTTTTCTAAAATTTGCGGACCATTTCATATATTCAATTTGGGCTCAGATTTAATCCTTCGATTTGTGTTTTTTGTTTTTACTTTAGTTTGTAAGCGTTTTTGCCAACAGCTGGTTGTTCTCAAATTTTCAAGCGACCGGATAATTTTCTGGAATTTGGGTAATTTTTTTATAAAGTAAATCTTATATTTATTTTCCTAATTATGTCATTATATTTTTTGGTAAAAATTTTTCTGGTGATAAAGTTCTTGAGCGAGAGGCTTGCTTTTTTTTTTTTTTTTGCAACAAAATTTCTTAATTAAAACTTCAAATATCAATGAAAATTGTTGTTACTTGCCAACTGACAAACAACTCAGTCAATAAAAATTTGAGTACAAATGCACTTTTGACATGAAAACCAACAACAACAACACATTTATTTTCAAATTAAAAAAAACAATTCATTCTTAAAATATGTGGAGCCATTATGGCGCTTGTTACCATGTTGCATGTTGTGGTTGTTGTAGCAACCTGCGCTGTCATGTTGAGCGCACCTACAAAACTAAAACTGAACGACGTTGCGCATGCGCAAATTGGTGCGCCGTTTGTTTGCTTTAGTTTTTATTTAAACATTTGATTTTTGAATTTTTTCCTTACATTTTTTTCCCCAATGCTTTGTGCGAAAATGCGTGCAGTCAGAAAAGCGTAAATTGTGTTGCAATTTATTGTGTATGCGTGCTGCAACAGCAACAACAAAATAAAAAACAAGTGTCTGAGCAACATGCAGCGTACGTTTGAGTGTAAGTACGTGCGCTGTTAGGGGAGCAGGTTGCCAACACTGTGCAGCCATTAGTTAGTTATGCACTAAATATTTTAAACATTTTGATTTGGTTTATTGTGTTGCTGTTTGTTGTTGTTGTTATTGCTGTTGATTTTGTTTTTAAGTTGAGTTGTTTAAATTGTTATAAATTTATTTATTTGTTTTCAATGTTTTTGTTGCTTATAGCAATAGGCAAATTGATGTGTGTCATTCAAAACTAGTTGTACAATGTTAAAGAATGACGAACTAGTGAGGGTGTTATCTTTGATGCGGCTGAGAATAAAATACTCTACATGCTGTAATTAAATCAAAAGGATAAAGGGGGGAGGTATTTTGTTGTGCAATATGAAATGAAAATAAAGTTTTCACTAAATGCCATGTAGCCGATTAAATTATTGATTGCAGCAACAAATAAGGTCAATAAATGTGGTTTTATTTAATTTAGGGGCTGTGCCCTCTGCTTGCTGCACTCACACACCCCTCGTCTCAGCACAGTTCGCTTCCCCAGTGGGCTTTATCGCATGATTTTCAGAAAATTTAATGCTACCTTTCTTTAACAACTTTTTAGTTGTTAAGGAAATTTTTTTTGGAATTTTTTTTCTTCTTATATTGGTTTTGTTTTACTTTTTTGTCTTTCTTGTTTTGTTATACCCTTATTTTCTGGCACTATTTGATATAATAAAAAGTTAGTTATTCACATCACATAGTGTCGGGTTTTAGTGAGAGTTTAATTAAATACATTACTGTTTCAAACTAAGTTTAATCTTAGCCTCTAGTTGATAATGAATTGGATCGTAGTTTAAACATGAAGGTTGCGATTGACTCAAGATTCCATATGGTCGTTGCGCCTGTTTTTCTAGTTTCTAGTCGTTTAGGTAAACGTAGTTTCATCAAGGTATCTTGAATTGAAGAAATAGGTACAGAACGCTCTTTCTGCCACGGGAGCACAACATTTTTCTAATCTTGTACCGGAGACTAACCCACATGTAGTTTTTTAAAAAGCTCAAAAATTTGTGCCTCAGCAATTTGGCTTTAAAACATACTGCATACACTTTCTAACTACGTTTCCGAACAATCGTTGCTGCGCTCAAAATCATTGCTGTCTTTTATTGTTAACAATATTTTTATTGCCATGCCTTGGTTTTTCAAAAAAAGACTATTTTTGTTGCTGCGTTTTGTAACAAAATTTTATAAAATCATTACAAACGCAATACATTGATTTATTGTTTTTTTAATTTATTCTAACAACTTTAATTGAAATAATTTATATTGTAGGCTTTATGTTGTTTTTGTGGGTCTTTGTTGTAATCAAATGTTGTAGCCAATGTATACAGCAACTTTGTTTTCTTGCACCATGTTGCTGCTGTTAATTGCACTGCTTGGCTGTCCATTGCTCTAAGTGAAATATCAATTTTGAAATGTTCCATGAAAAGTTTGCATAAATTTGCAATGTTGAAGCAACAGAGTTAAAATTTTAATTAAAAAACAGTTGAACTTTTTTTTTTGTTTTCTTTGCAAATATACAACAAAAAAAAGTTACAAAAAAGTTCATTAAAAAGTGCCCATCATCATAATGAAGCACATCAAAGTAAGCAAGTCTGTAAGTAACTAAATATTGTGACAAGCATAAAATGTCAGCAACATCATAATAAATCAGCAAATAACAGTTAGTTGTTTATTAGCAAAATAAAAAAGAAGCAAAGTAACACCTGTTGTTTTTGTTGCTGTACCTTAATGTAGCGTTAAATGCGGTAAAGGTAGAAATAAAAACCAAAACAAAAAAATATGTATAAACAACGACAGCAATAACAAATTGCCAATCATCAGTAACAGCAAAAGCAATATCAGCAGCATTGTAACAGTCTTACAACAACAGCAGCAGCAATAGCAATAGCACAATGACAAGCGCAGCAACAACAATAAAATTTATAATTATTATGCATTGCAAGTGCGCCAAGTGTTTGTTGCCGCTAATTGTTGTTGCACTCTGCGCTGCTGTTGCTGTGTCATTGGGGACACATTGCACAGTACGTAGTGTGAGGATCTTAACGCCTTTGTGCAAAAAGCAACGGTAGTTGTTGCAACTTTTTTTTCATGCGTTGTCATAATTTTTGCAATTGTTGCTACCTTCATTAACAACAGTCGTAATTATTGTAAGTTTGTGCTAAAATTTCTTGTGGCAGCAACATTGCGGAGTTGTGTTAGAAATGTTGTCTTGCATTCCGTGTAGTCAAATTGGAACGTTTTCTTGGTAGAATTCAGAAGTTATCATCATAAAATTTCAAAAGAATATTGATTCTCAGCGTTCAGGGAGTAACATTTTAAGTTCTCATCTGTTGTGTTTTAAAAATCAATAAAATCAAGTTTTTGTTTACTATAAAAGTTCAGATTTAGCAGTTTTAACTCAAAAAAAAAAAAAAATATTGGACTTTAGGCGTTATTTCCTGAAGGTAGAGAATAATATTTGCTGGAGTAAACTGCATAGAAAAATAATAGATTTCGGAGTGCTCACGTCTAGTCTAATTTTATATATCCATGCATATATTGTACTTTTTATACATTCAAGTTTACAAGTCAAAACGAAAGGAGCCAGAGCTTGTGGTCTCCGCTTTGCTGATTTTTGTTTCGTTATGATAGTACAGAGAAATCTCGCCTATCAGACCCCAATCTATATAATGCAGAGATCTGGATTTCCAAAGACATATTAAAATTATTAAAAAAAAAGGTAAAGAAAAGGTAGCAAAGGACAGCGTTCTAAATTTACCAATGCACCATAGAAACGAAAACAAACCTTTTTTTATATTATAATTTGTAGATGTGCCGAAATCTTATTTTTCTGCAAGCACTTTTCCACCAATACCATTATTTATTTGAAGTAAAATATTTTCTTTTTCGGTGAGAGTTAGCGTTTTGTGCGATCTTTTTGATGCCATTTTGATGAACAACTAACCAAAAACCATACTTTTTTTGCATTCCGCAAATATTCGGTGATTCCCCTGTTTTACAAGAATTAAAGAAAGCACACGCAAAAACAGGCGAAGTAAGGTGTACGAACGAATCGTATTAAGTGTGTTCAATATTGTGGGAAGTACACTGAGAAACCGATTTGTTTGAATATAACAAATGAATATTTCATATAGAGCAATTAAATATTTGATTGAATGAAACATAACATATTTCATAAACAGAATGCGTTGATACCCTTCTTAGATTCTAATATATTTTTTTTTGAGCTAATTTAAAAAAGATAAAAAAAAATTAGGTAAAACTCCGATATTAAAGTTTTAATTAATTTTCAATTGTAACTCAAAATATCGTTTACCCAATTGGAGCAGATCCATGCCGTGCATATCGGTCGCCCGGGGCAAAAACTTATTTGCCGCTCCCACCAACTTTTTTTGTTTTTTTTTTTTGACAAAAATTCTATTTACCTCGTCAAAAAAAAAAAAAAAAAAGCTCCCCACATTTATAATTCAAAAACTATAGCAAAATAAAATGTATTTCAGTTTAACTTTACATATTTACTACATCGATTTATTTTCATTCACTAAAAAAAAAAACAAAAAATACCTCATTTTTGATTTTCAAAAACCCTAGTAAAATGAGATATATTGCGCGATCATTTTGCCGCACCTCAAAGCATTGCGCCCGGGGCGGCCACACCCCCAGCCTCCCCCTTAGGTACGCTAAATATTAAAAAACATTCTTCAAAATCGATATTACAATTTTTTTCAAAGATTTTGGAATTGATAATAAATAGAAAATATTTTCAAAGTTTGAACTTATATTATTCATACACTTCGAAAATTGAAGCGTAACAATGATGCGACTTTTGCTAAAATAGCTTGTGGTAAGTCATCGAAAACACAAATACTACCGAAAAAAAAAAAAAAAAACTGCAAAATCTGAGATTTCAAGGTCTAAGTGATTTCGTTTTGCTGCATACGTCAGTTTTAAGTATTATCGCACCCAGGCGAAAATAGAAATTTCTTTTATGCTTATGAGACTAGCGATCAGTAGTCTTCCCAATTAAAAATTTTGTTTCATTTCAAAATATTGTTAACTTGATATTTAAATTTTATGTAAATTAATATTTGCATACCGATCCTTTTAAAAATTTTGTTTTTCACGTAATACTATGTATTTGGTCTCAATTGATACTCCAGGCGTGAGATTCGAAACAGCTTTCACAAAAGCATGAAAACTTTGAAAATTAATCTCTATTTAACAATAATAAAAAGAACATGAAAACATGCAAAATTGTTTCAGTTACAACTGTTATTTCACAACTTTTTCCTTTGCATTTGTAGAATTCAATTTATTTGAAAAAAAAAAATGGATTTTGTATCTTCTTTTGGCCTTTAAAACGAAAATCGGCAATTGAAGATAGCTTTGTGCTGTAATTTTTCCTCTTGTAGGTGTTAGTAGCTACAATAGACAACTTTTTAGAATACACCGGAAAATTTTTTTCAAAATTCTAATATTTTCATATTCATAGAAATTTAGTAGCAAACTATCTCAGACACCGATCATGTCCTTAGAACAAATAACAAAATAAATTTCAACTCTTACAATGGTAGAATTTAAAGAAATTTGTGCGATAAAAATGATAAATAATTCGATCGTTTATTAATACAATTCGGTGACTGTTGAGATGATCATTTCAAAGTCACTTCTATAGTCTTTTTTGATTTTTTTTTCCTGCGGGATAATTTGAAGAAATTTGATACAAATATAGCTTAAAGGGCTGACTTAAATTGAGATGAAGGCTGTTATAACTGCATTTGTTTCGAACTTTATTTCTTCAAATTAAATTTAAGACGCTATGAAAGACTCCATCACAAATTTTGAGCTTTTGTGCATTTAAAAATAAAGCCAATATATAAAATAGTTTTGCATGAGGGTTTTCTCAAGTGGTTGGACGATATTCTTGAGATGAAGTATCCAGACAGGGTCTTAGACTACTTTTCAAGTGTTAATGATATGCAGATATGAAAAGCAATTATTGAGTGAATATTCAGGAGAAGTGAAACCTACATAGGTTTAAAAAAGGATATCCTAATTTTTATTTGCAGTAACAATTACCGCAGCTGTATTCTGGTCTATGGAAAATTGTTATAACATATTCAACGTCATACTGATCATCTGGCTGAAGAGCGAAAAAAACTCTAAATACCTATAAGGGGACGGGGGCACTACTAACGTTTGAGAAACACTGAAATAGAGACACTATACAAAAATAGTGACGGCAGTAAATGTCTAATTGCTAAGTTTGCATTTTTTACACCATTTTTTATCACGTCAGGTTCACTTATAAAAAATTAGTACTTGAAAACAATGCCGATGTGATAGAGCAAATCATGTATTGGACTTAAAAGCAGAGATCCAATGTTCATATGATGCACTTGGTTTGTTCTAAGTCATCAAAACAAACTAACATGTTTAAACAAGTGCTCACGTTGACAAAATGTTGCATGTTCATCTGACTGTAAGTGGTGCAACTATGATTAGTGGTGCACTGCTTAAGCTTTTAATAGCGTTAATTTTATTCCACGACAATTTTTTCAGCTTGCAACAACTTTATGTTGCAGCTGCTTAATATTATCACATGACAAAATTAACCGGATGAGCAAGTGTCACAAGTAAGTAAATAGTTGCAACTAACAGAAACCCACACCATTAAATATAAAGCAATGCAAAACAAAATGCGACATGTTGTTATAACTTCGCATAAAACAAAATTGGGAAGCATTTTTTCAAGCAAAAAAAAAACACTGCAAAATTTAATCTAAAAAAAAATAGTTTTATTAATAAACTCTATGCATTTTTCAGCTTCTAATCAAATTATGTTTTTACAAGGTATTAACAAAAAAAATAATTGCAACCCACTGTGCAACAGTTGCTGCTTTATGAACAACTTGAATTCCATTGGTAATTAAAGCAACAAAAAATGCATTTTTCTAGTGACAACACTTGCAAAATGTTGCAGCAATTTCGCGCAAGTCAAACAAGTGAACAACTGGTTGCTACTGTCGTCCTCCTCATCTTTGCTATTCAACGTGATCTAGTTAAAGTTGCAATTGCCACTTACAAAACGAAAAAGTAGAGCAAAAAAATATTGACTGCAAATTTCATGCAGCTGTGTGGCGACAATTGCTGCCAGTTGCTAATGAATGCAATACAAAAATTTGCAATATTGCAGATGCCCAGCAGCAGTAAAAGCATTACGGATTTTCATTTATTGCTGTAACATAATTTTGCGAGCCAGCTGCTGCAGTGAATATCACCGGCACTGTGCTGTAGCACAGTGATTGAATGCTAGTCATCCGATCTTATCACAAGCTGTATGTTGATTTTTCACCACTACAACCCTATTTCGTATCATTCGTATCACTGTGCGTCATTGCTATTTGTCTCTAGGTTTTTTTTGCTTTTTTTTAATTACGCGTAGAAAGTTTGCAGTACATATGAGCGATAATTATTGTGATCGTTAAAAAGGAAAAAAATGATGACACAAACGCTAGCGGCTGAAAATCCCAGCCCAACGTTGGGATGATGAGGACGCAGCACAACAGCACATGTGTCGCAATTTTCGCGCAGCATTTGCTACTACATATATCTCTGATATGGGAATGTCTGTCGCCGTCGTCGTCGAAGAACATCCGTCTGATTTTATGACGTCGTAACTCATTCCCTCCCCTGGCCGTAGTTTGTGACAATTTTTGCGCAGCAACATCATATGCGTCGCAGCCGGTCTCTTCATTGGCAGCACACACGAACATTTTTCCCGCAGCATAATGGGAAATTCTCTCAAGTAGATCAACGACAGACAGACAGACGGAAAACGCAATGCAGCACACGTGTGTTTCACCCGGTTTGCATACTTTTTTCTTTTAAATATTGTTGTTGTTGTTGTTGTGCAGCACATCGTACAGAGTAACATGCAGAGCCGACAGCCGCCACATCACAAGGACGTTTGCATATGTTGGGCATAATTGTTTTTGTTGCTGCTGCTGCTGCTTTGATGTGTCCTTAGCGCCTCATGCATTTTGTAGCGGCTGAATTTTTTTTGTATTTTTGTATTTTGTTCACATGTGGACAACAGCCGCAGCGTCAACAACAACAGATAGCGCGTAGCGTCACATTCAACATTTCATCATCATTGCCAGCAACTGCTCTGCATATGCAACGCATGCAGTCGCGCTGTGCGTTTAGTTGTTTGTGATCTGTTTATCATCATCGTGATCATCTGCATTATATTGCCTGGTTTTATAATTTTCCCCACAATGCGTTCGTTTGCAGCGTTCCGCATATGATCACAAGCTGTTGTTCTTCAGTTGTTGTTGCCATTGTTTCATTTGTTGAAAAGTCAAAACCATATGATACAATTTGTTGTTTAAATTTAGTTATAAAATGAAATTGAAAATTCCTATCACTTTCGTATGTCACTCAGCGCTTGATCTTTTTTAAGGGTTTTAGAAGGAGAGAAGCGTCTGGTTTTTTTTTAGAGGAAATTGAGTCTGTCGGGTTATTTTGGTGAAGCGCAAGCTGAAACAAAAAGTAATTTGCTTTGATGGATTGCTTGAAGGTATGTTTTACCACACGAATATCATGATTGCAAAAGTTAAAAGTTGGAAACTTTTTCCAAGCATCAGCAATGACAAACGAGCTTTTGGTTTTTCCTTAAAAATTTAAGCTGCTCAACATACGGATCAAGTCCATCTCACGAGGCATAGAAAACAGTTCGATCAATTAAAAAGAGACATCAACAAAAATGGCACAATGCTAAGAGATCGGGTTTTTAGCTAAGGCTCTTGTGTTGCAGTTTAAGATCAATTGGAAGTGCTGATTTCATTTGAATAATAAAAGTCGAGAGCATCTGGAAATTCCTTAAAAATTATCCTGTTGGGTATATGCACGACTAGTTTTATCATCCGCAGTTTTTTATCTTCCCTATGAAGCCTATACTCAAATGCTTTCGAATCACCTATCTTACTGAGCTGATATGGTAAGGGGCTGTGACCAGAAGAATAACTGAAATTGTGGTATTGACTCCAAAGACACTATAGACACACTTGATTTCAGAGCTATCAGTAACCCATCGGTTAATTTTTGCTAACAGTCAACCACCGCTGAAGAGTCCATATCAGCGAAGGTGCTCTAGAATTTCTTATCAAAATACCGCGTTACGGGTATGATCTTTTTTTCCTTAAATAAAAGATCATTCACACAATAGTACGTATAAATTACAAAAATTATTTAGATAGTGGTGGTCAAAGGGGCCATCAGTAGGCTTTTAAGATGTATATTTGCGGTGTGGCCAAAAAATATGTCCTCATTTTGTATGATATTTCCCACAAAACATTAATAATAATAACATTAATCTAGCGCTGGTTATAGGCTCAAATTCTTATGTCGTAAGTTCTCAGTTAATAAAATACAAAAATAGGGCTGATCTTCATCTTATATATCCAAAGAATCAGTTTCGTCATATCACAGCTGGTATTCCAGCACAAACAGGGGGACTGTGTTTGTATTGAATCAGTGAATTACTTGATAGTTTTTTATATAGAAAAATTTTAACATCGGAGTATACAAAGTTGAATAGCAACAAATATTTTGTATTACGAAGAGTAAATAGAAAGACTTTCGTCTTAACATAATTTTGAAGTGGTAGATGGAACACATTGCATGGCACATGATTTAGTTTTTCATTTTCAATGCACAGCCGATTGAAGTATTTCTGAACAATTTCTAAACATATCACTTACCAAAGTCTACTGGAACAGTGTGGTTCAACTCCTTGCCAACAAGCCTTAGTTACATCACACATGAAGAACTTAATGATGTTGTTCTCTCTCTGTTGTTGCGTCTGAAAAGACACAAAAACAAACTCTGTGGTAAAAAATTGTTTCTTAATATGAGAGATTAACTGATAAAGACTGATTTTCATCAATTTCTTCATTATACAGGCAAATTAACCATTATTTCTAATAGTGAACCATTTTTTCCGTTACTAAATTTTTGGGTTCATGTCCCGTTCTGTTTATAGAAAGAAAAAACAAAAAAAAAAACTATCGCACAAGAAGCAGATAGAACGCTTTGTATCGTGACTTAACTAAGAAAAAAATGGTCTCCTTCCTTTGGTTTCTGATCATATTGACTTGTACTAAATAAAGATTATCCTCAAACAATATGCTTTTCCTTCTTCTTTAAACTTACAACATTGATGGCAAATTTTACTAGAAACATTTAAAACGTATCTTTGACTTCTATCAAAGAAACATGAGTTCATTTAAATGAACTTATTTATTTAAGGCTATGAAAAATTCATTACTGTTAAAAATAATGACTAACATAATGATAACTTTTTTCTAAATTTATTTTTCTATTTTGCGGTGCATTCATGTCATGGCATGCGGTCCGAAGCCGAAGCCATCTTCTTACCCTTGTCAAGCTTGAATGACGCGCAGTCGAACTCTCTGGTACATTTTGGCTGAAAAATACCTTTAAATTTTCAGTTTTCTCTTCATCAAAAAAAAAGACTGTGACTATGGTTGAATAATTATCAAAAACAAAGACACTTATGCAGTAATTCTTTAGCCTATATTCAAAAATAGCAATTTGCACTGGCGACAAATTAGCGGCAGCAGCAAAAAGGTAGCCTTCTTTAGTTTTCTGTCAAGATAATACCACAGACCACCTGCTAAGAACTCCTACACTGTGCACATAAATAGAATGAGTTCTGTCTCAAGTTGTTGAAATTGCCTGTGGGCACAATATTTTTGTTACCTGGTGAGTGGTCTTGTGAAATTCAGATGGCTTTATTATGGCTTAAATGCACTAAAAAGGACATACACTTAGATGAACCCAAAAAAGAATGCTACAATACTTTTGAATGGTTGCTAATTTTCAGCAGACATGAGTAGGCAAATTGATTTATGAGCTGTTCCAGATAACGCTAAATGCAATTGATCCAAAAGAGAGAAAGGTCATTTTAAGTGTGACCTTGTAAAGCAATTAGTAGGAAAGTTTGCCAAATGAAAAAGTTAAAAATTCAACTCATCAAAATTCCATTAAGACTGTCTAGACAATTCATATTTTCTGCACCAAAAAATCAGATATTGCCTTGGTCTTTGCACGGTGAAAACAATTCCAAGTAAGTTGTAAATATTTTCTGTCAGTTATTGATGGCATGGCGCCAGGATTATTCAGAGATTAGATCGTAGCAGCAATGCGAAGGAGTGACAATTTTCTAATGTTAGTTTTTAAATGTGGCTTTTTAAGGGTCCATCTGAGTAGCACTGATCATGAGTTTATTTAAAATGTGTTAAGCAAATGTTACAAATATGATACAAATTGCTACCCAAAAAAAAACGTCCATGCAGACGGGACGATTGCAGCTCATGCACGTATTATTCAAATATCATTGGCTTATCATTTGTGTTCGACAGCCGCCTCAATGAATGCAACCAAATGTCGTTTTGTTTTTAGTGCAATTTAGCACTCAATGACACGCCACAGCAGGCGTTAGATTAAAATTTTTTTTTTAATAAATAAAACTAGGGCCAAAAAAGCCCGGTGTACTTTAGTGGGTCTCCTTTTGCGTTGCAATTGAACTACTGCTGTTCAATGAGTTCACACTCACTCATATTGCAGATGCTACAAAAACGCAGTCCACATACGCAAATACAAACAGTGTTGCCAGATGAGACAAGTACATTGTTTTTAAAAAATAATAATTAAACTGATACGCAATCAAACAATCAGTCAATCTTTGATTTTGATAAAGTCATCTTTATCATATTTTAAGCTTATTAAAAATGCTTTGACTAATTACACGTTAATTTCAGTTAAAATGGCCTTACAAGACTAATGCCAGAATAATCGCACAAGATCGTACTTAGTTTTTATAAAGAGCACTATAGTTAATATATTATATGTCATTACAATACTTGAGTATTTGAATAAGAAAATATCATCATGCTTGAGTACCCACTGTCAAGGGTAGTATCGTTGATATTGCAAACATTGTCGTTAGTATAACAAATAACATCAGTGTCGTCAATATTATCACTATCATCGGCATCATGAGCAGTTTCAGTATCGTCAGTATGGTTGGTAATCACTATATCAGAATCGTCAGTAACATCAGTGTCGTTAGAATCTTCAGTAGCAACAGTATTTTGAATATTATTGCATTCAATAACATCATCATATATTATAGTTATCAGCTGGTATCTTCAGTATCAGCCTTATCGTACCACATCACTTGTCCCATCAGCATAGTTAATAACGTTTGCTTCATCAACATTATCAGCATTTACAGCATTACCAGAATAGTAAGAATAATTGAATCGTCAGTATCGTCAGAATCTACAGTATCAACAGCATCATAAATATTGTCGCTTTCATTGACATCGTCAGTATCATGAGTATCGTATAAATCTTTATTATTAAGAGTAGCGTCTGTAACCAATAGTACCGTCCCCATCGTCAAAAAAGTCAGTAACTATATGTATCACAATCGTCAAATACATCAGTATCGTTAGAATTTCCAGTATAGTTAGTATTATCAGTATCGCCGAAATCTTCAGTATGGTCAGTATTAAGACTAACAGTAGTACCGTCAGAGTAACAGTATCGTTGGGATCATCAGTATCAGTAAAATAACACAAGCCCACACTAAAAAATGTTTTCAAGTTGGAAAATTAGTTACTATTACTAATATTTTTGATGGTATCTCGAAAACCCTTCATCTCTCAACTTTAAGGTTTTTTGAGTGGGTCTGGTTATCAATATCGTCTGAATTCTCAGTAACGTCCGTATTTTCAGCATCATGAGTATTAAAAGTGTCGTGATTATCTCTCAACAGAATCACTTATATCTACAGTATCAGTAAAGTTATCACTATCTTTGGAGTTTTCAGTAACATCAGATTATCAGTATCATCAGTATCAATAGTTTCATCGGTACCATTTGAGTATATTGTCAGTATCAGCAGAAATATCGTTATTATCAGTATCGTTAGGATCACACTTATCATTTTATTAGTCAGTATTGTCAGTATCACCAGTAACTTTTTATGTTGCCAACAAACTTATCAAAGATGTTTTAAAAAAAACGTATTTTTAAAAGGGCTCTAAATATATCTAGCTGCTAGATTTAGAAATTGGTCACACTATTAAGATGGCTCAATCACATATTGAAATAACAAAGTTATCTAAGATCTTTTTATTCCAATGCATTTGGAATAAATTTCGAACACAATATCTAAAGAGTAGTAAGCATGGAGCCGCTGACTTTTTGATGAGAAGAACAAATTGGGTGAAGATAGGCCTCATGCTACGAAATAAGGACAGCATTTTTGTGAGAAAAGCTATGAAATTGAACTCTCTAACTAGAAGCGAACATTCTTAGAAATTATTTTCTAATTTTTAGAGAAAAAGCGGATAACCAAAGATGGAAAGCCGCCGTATAAATTGAATTGAGTTGAACATACTAAGAAAAGTTATAGTTGTCTAAGGAGTAGGCACAAAAAAATCGCAAACTTTTGGCCTTAATTCATTTGAAAACTATTCCATAACTTTCGACGACTATTGAAGTTCCTATGAGTCAGTTTTGCCAAATAACTTATGAGCGATGTTAACTTAGGAGTGTTTTCTTATTTTCTTTGAATTGAATTGCTACAAGTATTTGTGATTATTCTTTGGGTGGATCTGCCTTCTTGACATTTTTATATTTTGGCGACTTCAAATTATTACAATCGGGAAAATTTTTTAAACTATCACTCAATAAAAACCATTTCACGTGACTTATATTTTCTATTATTTTATATTTTTATTTGCGAAAATTTGTGCATATTGCTACTACTTGTTACTACTTTTACCCATATGATGGTTACTTTTTTCTTCATCTGGCAACAATTGCATGCTCACAGAAATACTTTCCCCTCGCTAAAAAAAAATGTTTAATAGTACGCTGAATGTCCTTTAAAAGGGTCCTTTTAACAGCACAACAGTACAAATAACTAAATAACTTCAGGGGTACAGAAAACAAAAAAAAAAAAAAAACAAAATGCAGTCAAAAAATTATCACAAATGCGCGCATTCAAACATTTGTTTAAACAATTCCAACAAAGAACAGCAGTTGAAATAAAAAAACGTAGCATATGCAATGGCGCAGAAGCAGCGTAACATGTACACATTTTCTACACATGCTCTCATACTGCCTGACTGGCTTGTGTTGTTAGTGTTGTTATTGCTGCAGTTGTTGTCCTGATAATCATATCCTGCGTAATAGCATAATAATCCCTAATCGCATCTGATCACCTGGATTTCGATTACCTTTTCATCGGCGGCTGTCAATGCAGCCGCTGTGTTGTTTTTATTTTATTTCTGCATTCGGTGTTTGCGTTTTTTTTTCGTTTAATTTCCCATACAGCTATTTCATCTGTCCGTTGTTTGCTGCTGCAGCTCTCAATATTCGTCCATTTGAGTCCTTGCTCTTGTTAAGGGTAGTAGTTGGTTTAGTGTTGTATTTTGACAGCACTGCATTTGTTTCCGTGTCAGTTTGTATTTTTTTCACTTTTTATTTACACTTTCGCACACAAATGATGCCGTGTTTGTCTTGCTCTGTGGTTTTCTCTAAATTGGGTGCTGAAATCATAAGCAATTAGCAACACAAAGGTATGCTAAAGTGTTACTTTAATCTGACAAGCGTTTAAGTGTAAAGTGAACACTAACTTTTATTTTAATTCCTTAATATGGAGTCATAATGCACATAAAGTAAAGCAAATGAGATGAAGAGGTTGGATACCTTTGGTGTTGGATTAGGGCGTAAATTGATTCTTGTAATGGATAAATCAGAAGTAAATTTTAACTAATAATTTCTGCAAAATCCGTATCAAAGAGGGTATTTCTTCTTCAAAGCAACACTGATTTTACAAAAATGATTTTTAGCAAATGCTGATACTATAGATGATAAAAATTGTAAGTCAATCGTTCACCTAAGAAAAATAAGCCAGCTTAGGGATAAGAGAGTAGCACCTTCAATATAAATAGAAATCTGAAAATTAAATATTGGAATCTTCCAAAGACAATATATTGAAGTCCGGTATTCGTAAAGAAGTTTTCGAAAAAAAGTGCTAAGTCTGAGAAACGTTATGTGGCACCTGTTGCAAAAGCAGAAAATAAAAACCGGATTTTCTCAAATTACATTGCAATGTATAATCAAGAACGGTTTCCAAAAATATTGGAAAGAAAAAGTTTACTTTATACTTTTCCTACAATTTATGGGCTTATGCTCAAGGATTAGTTGCCAAAACAGCTTCCAAAAAATATCACACATTGTCTATTATTTTGTCTCTCAAAATGTGGGGCAAGTATTTATATTTAAATAATTTAAAAAAAATTTAAAAACATTGTTCTGGAAAGAAGTTACTTTCTTGAGGCTATTCTTAATAACTTAAATTATATAATATTAACTTTGTGATTTTCGGCAGTATTCTAGTTTTGTTGGGAAAAGAATCTATCCCGAGTTCTCCAGCCTTCTGGTTCCTGCGATCTATGGATAATCTTAAATTCTTTTTTTCGACAACTTTACGATTAAGAGAATATCAGAAAAGAATGCGCTAAAAAAACAATTTTTTGAATTTGGAATTAAAATAGCAAAAATCCAAATTCCTATTAGTTCTGGAGATAAGGTCAAATAAAAGATTTTTTGAAATACACATTGCTTGGATGTCAGGCTTTGATGTGAAACAAAAGTTTACTATAATTAAATTTTAGAAAAACTGTTTAATTTTTCAAAAAACATTTTTTTTTTTTCAAACAATGGTGTACAGCAACGTCCACTGCTATGTTGAACTTGCTCCTAATAAGGAATTTATGTATACTTTTGATAATGAGTTTTTAAAGAAAACGATGGTTGATCGAGGATACGTTAATAAGCAAAAGATTACATTTTGGCCGATGAAAATCAGTAAAAAATTGTCGAGAAACCGGTTTATTTTCAAATAGTCACCATATGCTACACAGCCAATACAAGAGTAATCTTATTGTACGTCAAGTTTTCGAGAAACTCGTGAAACAGCGATGTCGATTGGCCACAGAGATCGAGCGATTTGACACACTTGGACTTCTTTCTTTGAGGCTATCTCAAAAGTAGGGCATAGTCAATAAGCCAGCAACAATTAAAAGGATGTCATCCTAGATTTGGACGAATGATGCATGTCGCCGATATTATCTTCCACGCATAATTTTTTATTTGCTATTCGTATAGTAAGACCTTAATTGGCCCATTTTGTGGGTAACTCTTAAATAAACTTAATTTGATTCCACCGCATTAATGAATTAATGTGAACCGCGCATTCGCACCTCAACTCACTGCACCCAGTTTCAGAATATGAGCTTATAAAATAATTTTTCAACCTATTTACCTTGATAGTCATATTTTTCAGAATTGAAACCATCCATTTTTAATTTTTACATGTGTATCTGCTACAATTATTTCAAATAAGATCATATGAATTCAACAAATCTACACGTCTATTTATGACTATCAATCTAGCGAAAAACCTTGAGTTACTTTCTTGCAAACAACAAGAAATCTCATAACTTATCAACTGTCAAGGTGCTGAACTGTCAACTGTCAAAACTTGTTGCCGTCAAACAGTTAGACTGTCAATATGAGGCAGCTGTCAATTTACTAATGGCGCAACATTTAAAAGCAAAAACGACAAGTAGCAAATCACTTAATTTGCAGTTAAAGGGCTAAAATTAATTCATTAATAATAAATCACTTAAAGTAGTTTCTTTTTTAAGCTGTCAATTGAAATTGCAAAATTTGTGAAAAATATTTTTGTCATTTCCATTAAGAATATTAAGAAGCCAAATTCAAAGAAAAATATTTGTTTATTTTACGAAAAAAAAAAAATATATAAAATAAATCTAAAACCTCGAGAATATGCAAAATACGCAAAAATTTTACAGTAAACATTCTCACGGTCAATGTCTCCATGAAAATAAAGCGCATTGTTCGTTTAGCGCTTCATAAAATTTACATAACGTTGGCAACGCATGCCAACGTGCAATCAAAAAATTGTAAAAAAAGAAATCAACTCTTTAAAAGAAAAAAAAAACGAAATCATGTGAAACATTAATGCAAACAATAAACATCCGTAAAATGTGATACGCAAAAAGAACAAAACAAAAAATACTTCAGCAACATTTGATAACGAACTGGCAGAGCTTAAGAAAATTAAACTAATTTTATTAATGAATCTTGCAAATGTAAAACAAGAACAGAAAAAAAAATGACTTATGAGCGCAATTCCATTCAAAAAATGGTATACACGGAAATATACGCAATCCCACTATTTTTAGCGTTTAATAAAACTCAGCCAAAAAATATTCAGATAAAAAAAATTTTTATCTAAAAACTTTCAATAATGGTATAAGATTTTTAAAATGGGTAAAAGGAAAAGAATTTTTTTTTATAATTATACTGCTTACTGCAGTAAAGTATGTGATATCACCAAAAAAAAGTTTCAAAAAAACAAAATAAAAATACCGGATTAGAGCTAATCACACTAGTTTCATCCATAGCCAAATGGAATTATCAGTGACCTTTGAGCCAATTAGTGAGAATTTCTATGATTATTTTGTTTGTTTTTTTTTTTTCAACACACAGTAGTAAGTTGGAATTCCAAAATTTAGAGAATGAACGTTACTCAAATGCATTAAATAGGAATGGCCACTAATTTCTCATAAAGAAAAGAAATGGGCTCTTCAAAATTTCCATCCCAAAGAAATTGTAGTGGAAACTCAAAATAATTCTTCATTACGGCTTCATTTGAAAGTGAATGAGTATTTCAATAGAGTGTTCTGTGGAAAGTCCATTCTTTTTTGTAATGGAAAAATAATGCTCACTTCTGCTTGATAACGCTTAGGAGATAATACTCCAACTTAATTGCTTTAGGTAATGGCTTCTGAATTTTTTTGGTTGTGCGTATTTCCATATTAAAAGTACCATTCCTTTTTGTAATCAAAAAGGAATGACTTTTTTGAGTTCCGTGTGGAAACCTTCCTTTTAATAGCTTTGGGTATTATTATTTCATAGTCTTAGGTTCTTATCCTTCAGTGGACTTGCCCCATTGCTATATTTTTTTAAAAAAAAGTTTGACGTTTCAGCAAAAAATTTCAGTTCATTTTTTTTCATTTTATTGTTGGCTTAATCTTTTTGTTGCTGCATACACGTTGCTCCTCTTAATGAACTGTGTGACGGCAATGAATGCCAACAACATCAAAGTTTTACGTAAAGATACAATTTCACGTAAACAAAGAAACAGCAAAGATAAAACAAAACAACAACAACAAATGTAGCAACATACCAAAATAAAGAACAGAAAAGAAAAAAAAATGTAGCTCAAAAGCTACGCGAGCGCAATTAGTGTGGATCGTTGTCACATCAGCCACCGACGCTGCCGCATATCGCATGAATGCACGTGAGCAACATCATTGCTACGTCTGATATTGCTACGTTTGCCATTGTTGTTTTGTTTTTTTTTTTTCAGTTTTATTCATGAAATTAATAAGATTATGTGGCTGAAAATAAAAAAAAAATAAAATCTAAATATCCCCACACTATCGCTGCCCTTCGCTGCTCCACAATTTATTGCCACTGCTCCTATGATTGACATGTGAGTTGTTGTTGTCAAGAAAGTCAGTGCTGTGAATGTTGTTGGTGTTGTCAACTTGTTGTATCTCTCACATGTAAAGCTGCTCATTGTTGTTTTGCTATTGTTGCTGTAATTTAAGTCACTTGCCATTAAATTGTATATGTTGCCGTCTTTTTGTAATCTGTTGCTGTTCACTTGTCATGTTTGCAATTAAGAAAAAAAATCAAAAAAAACCAAAAATTTTTTTTTATTTTTTGTTCGAAACCCAAACTTGTTGAAATCATAAAACTCTGTTGAAATTTAAACTGCGTGTGGATTTGTTTTAATGAGTTGGGGTATGTGGTTTTTTCCATTGTTTTTTGCCATGAAATTCTACTTTTTTTTCTCATTAACCTATAGGTAGGCAGTCGCTTGTGGTTAATGCTGAATATTTTTTTTATTTTTTTTTTTACTTTAGGTGCAGATATGTGAATCCTTAACTATTTGCATGTTTCGACATTTTTGTGACAGCGTTTATTTCAGGTTTGCACTTTACGTTGAATTTTGTAATTGAAAACTTTTCAAAGCCGAAAAAAATTCAGTAAAAAATAGTATGTAGTGAAATTTTTGGTAATTTTTCAGGTGAATTACGTGCTTTGAAGTAGAAGATTCATATGGCAAAATTTAGGTACATTTTCATGAGCGTACAATTTTTATGATTCTTTGTAAAAATGTTTCTTCTGAAAAGGTGTTACGCTTAGTATTTAAAAGCGAAGTTGAGCAACACAATACCAATATATCTTAAAATTCTTGACTTGGTTGTTTTTAATATTCACATGAAAAGTACTTGAATATAGCTAACGAAAAGCTTAGTTTGCCAGATAAAATGATTTTTGATCTCTGACGAATGCACAGGCTGAACTGAAACTTGGCAGTTGAACCTCGAGATTTGTCCAAAATGCAATATATAAAATATTGAAGTTAAAAATTTAAGGTCAACTCCTTCAATTTTCTTTGAATTGCAAGGTAGCACGGTTTACCCCAAAAACCTTAAGCTTTAATTTCGATTCGATTTTCATCCGTTCCACATGTTCAGGTGGCTTAAAAGGAGCAACAAAACAAAACAATTTAAGTGAGTTTTTTGTTTGAACTTCGAACCCAAACACCAATGGTACAAATGAGAGAAAAAAACAACAATTGAGGAGTAGGCGAACAGTACGGCACATGTCCAGTTGCTAAAAATTTTCCGATCTCGTAAAAAAAGGTTGTTGTTTTTTCCTTTCATTTGGACCATTGGTGTTTAGGTTCCAGGTTCAAGCAAACAACTCACTTTAATTTTTTGTTTTGTTGCTTCTTTTAAGCCACCTGGACACGTGGAAAGGATGAAAATCGCTTAACGAGATTTCAGGCTTTTAAAGTTTAAGGTTAGAACTAAACAAACTGTAAGTTTCATATTTTTATCCACATGCTGATTTAGAGGCACAAAAAAACGATTTTTCAACCAATATGTGTAGGTGATCTTTAAGTAATATTAATGGTTTGTATTCAACAGTCGCAACACTGGAGACAGTTAAAAACCATAAAAAATCTATTAAATACATGTATTTTCAACATCGTGTAATTTTTCACCCATACTGATTGTGTGAATTTATATTCTTTGCACAAAAACCACCATCTTTTAGCTTTAAGATGCCATCTCAAGTGTGCCCATATCTTAAACAGAAAAATTCTTACAGCTAAAAATATTGAAGCCTAAAAATTACATTTTTTAAATGTTTCAATTCGGCCAGGCGGGGACTGACGCATCCGAAAATTATATGCCCTTGGATTTCTTTCTTTGGAACCATAAAGAAGATTCCCATAAAGTTTGAGCAAAATCTAAATTAAGCCAGCTTTACCGATTAGACGGACCGGACTAGCTCAAATGTAATTTTAAAACAAGAAAATAACAAATTTTCTGTGAATATAAAGGGTGTTTTTTTTAGAGGTTTGTTTTTTGAATAGAGATAAAGCTGGCATTTTATGGTCAAATCCGGCAACTCTAATGTCATTTATGTTCAGTTTGGTTTGCCATTTCATCATGAACAGGTTGACAAAAGAACAACGCTTGCAAATCGTGCAAATTTATTTCGAAAATAATGGTTCAGTTCGCGAAGTTTACCGCAAGCTCCGTCCATTTTATGGTCGACATAATCGTCCATCAGAGCAATTAATTCGGTTAACCATGGATCGTTTTCGCACTACGTTTACTCTATGTGATAATACGCATCCGCAGAGACGTCGAACAGTGCGCACCGAAGAAACAATTGCCGCTGTAGAGCAAAATGTTGAAGAGGACCCGAATGAATCGATTCGCCACCGTGCACAGCAATTGGAGCTTTGTCCATCAACTTTATGGAAGATTTTGCGCAAAGATCTTGGCTTGCGACCTTACAAGATCCAGCTTGTGCAAGAATTAAAGCCGCGAGACCATGCAATGCGTCGTGATTTTGGTGTATGGGCCGAAAATGAGATTGATCTCGATGCTGATTTTCATCGCAAAATTTTGTTCAGTGATGAGGCTCATTTTTGGTTGAATGGCTACGTCAACAAGCAAAATTGCCGCATTTGGAGTGAAGAGAATCCACATGAGACCCTTGAGACGCCATTACATCCACAAAAACTGACTGTTTGGTGTGCTCTATGGGCTGGTGGAGTCATTGGGCCATACTTCTGCCGAAATAATGCTGGAGAGTCAGTTACCGTTAATGGAGACCGGTATAGAGCCATGATAACCGACTATTTTGTTCCCGAATTGGATGGCATGAATGTGGATGAGTTGTGGTTCCAACAAGACGGCGCTACATGCCACACAGCGCACGTCACAATCGATTTATTGAAGGAAACATTCGATGAGCGCATAATTTCGCGGAATGGACCTGTCAATTGGCCACCAAGATCGTGTGATTTGACACCATTGGATTATTTTCTTTGGGGATATGTGAAGTCGCTCGTCTACGCCAACAAACCAGAAACGTTAGGGGACTTGGAAGCCAACATTCGTGGCGTTATTGCCGACATACGGCCCCATATGCTCGAAAAAGTGGTTCAAAATTGGACCTGTAGAATTGGCTTTATTCGAGCCAGCCGCGGCGGCCACATGCCCGAAATCATATTTAAACATTAATGGCATAAAATTATCCTTCCAATAAAGCCAAATTGATGGACATTCAAACGATTTTCTTGTGTTTTATTTCAATTCGAAGCTCTATACCTCTAAAAAAAACACCCTTTATTTCTAATAAATCATTATTCATTCAAATACTACCTACAAAAAAAAAATCAGCAATTTCGGTAACTTCAAACCCATGAACTATCTATCACAAGTAATTACGGTTTTAAATAAAATTAATGCAATAATTATTTTATCATTAGTTCATACCTTTATGGAATTGAAACAATATGCTTTTTACAAACACACACACCACAACCTCTGCCAGGCTGCTCCTCTTTAGCCCTTAAAAGACACAACAACGAAGTGTTAACCGAGTGTCATTTTTCATAAACAATGAAGCAGAACAACAAATACATTGCACTCATTCCATTCATTCACTCACTCCCTGATTCATTCATTAGATTCAATCAAAATGTCAGTCCAAGTCGAGTTGTGCCAAGCCCTATCCTACGACACATAAAATTCTCTATAGAGCGAAGTGAAAAATAAGTAGAGAACGACGAAAACATAAATAAAACGAATTTACAACAGAAAGAAGACACGACCACAGCAATGAGAAAACAACAAAAGCAACAACAAGAGCAACATTGACGGCAACAATAACAGTAACAGCCAGCGAAAAGCATTAGATTACAACATCATAGAAACCATACGAGTGTGTGACTACGCTGACATACCGAAACCTAAATTGACACTAAAACACAACACAATTGATAAAGTGGCAAAGATTTTCTTGAAAAAAAAACGTTTTTTTGAGAGAGTCAGAGTAGTTGATGTTCTGGACTGGCTGATAGTGAATAAGGGGTAAGAAAAGATGACAAGCGCCATGGTAGACTTTCTACGAAGGTAATAACGGAGATAAATGCCAAAACAGCAATGCAATGAGAGCACTCTTTCTTACCAACAAAAATGATGATTTGTAGAGTCTACAAACAGAATGAAGTTCAAACATTCCATTCAGAAAAAGTCAAGTAGTAATTATATGAAAAATTAGAACAGAGCGAAAGATTTCTGAAATTGAGAGCAGAGATCATGCTTTATCAATTTTTAGAGATTTCATACATATTGTGTATTGAGTTGTGAAGAGAGACTGCATTTTCTCATGATTATATGCGGCAATGCGGAGAAAACATTTTATTGCTGCTAGCAGTTACTCTCCAAGTAATGGAGAAATATTTTGTAGAGAATTAAACCGACCAATCGGTTATAGGTAGCAACGCGAAGCCTGAGACGAGCGCACGAGCAATGGCAATAATTTTGTGTAGATTTGAAAAATTCAGGTAGAGTATATCATTGCTGAGAGCCGTTATTGATTTCTGTAGGGGTAATAAACAGCTGCTTACTTGTGCGTCGTGTCTTTTTTAAAGCAGCTGTTGAATCAAGTTAATGAAAATTCCTTTACAAGTCTACAAAATTAAACATTTGAATATTATGTTAAGGGGAATATTAAAAGTCATTACATTGGTTATTGTATGGTTAAATGTTTGGGTAGACTTAGATCTCTACAAAATGAAGAACATAATCGTCATTTGAAGTGGAGAAATGGAGATTTGTTTAATTTTCTTCGAGGAGAATTTATGAAAAAGTCGCCGGATATTGCAAAAGCTTAAAGAGATCATATTACTGGAATTTTTTCACTTGAACATTTTTTACTTAATTCATCTTTTAAATATCTTCCATATTTTGAAAATCATTTATGGAGTTCCTAATTTATACCGATTGTAAGAAGTCTATAACCGTAAATACCGACGAGTATACCTGCGAAGCTATGCTTATGTATTAACCCCCAACTGTGATTCTATATTTGTTGTTCTCCAACTTTTTTCTATCCATTTCACCCTTGTCTCACTCCTCCGACCGGAGTCTCATCGTTTAGATATTTACCAAAATCGTTTATTGAAATGTCCAAAATTTTGATAGTGTTTTTTGAATTTTTCCTGGCGTTTCTAAGGATTAACGCAGTGCCATTTGAAGTCTCTTAGGACTAAACATTTTTTATCCTATCCTTATCTCAATTTTATATATTTGTCTTGTTTCTCCCAACCCTACTGCGCTCTTATTCAAAAGACTCTAGAAGTTTAGCATAAAAAAGAATTGTCTTCTCTTAACCAGTTCAAACGACGCTTAACGTAATGAAGAAGAAGTTAAAATAGCATTTATTCAATTAGCAACTTCATTACTTAAAATTTTCATAACTCCTCTCTCGCTCTCTCTCTTTTTTCGGTGAAGCTCTCACACGTCGTCCAAAGCAATTGCTTTTGGTTATTGATGGACACTATCGTGTCCCCTCAAAAAAAAAAACTCTATGCAATTTCGATCTGAAACAGAAGGTTCTCTGTCCATTTGAAGCACTGCAGAATGCAAAAATTTAACTTTATTTGATAAGTCAATATCACCAACACCTACATATGCATTAACTAAGCTATATGGCTCTTCATTTTACTCTAAACTTCTCCTGATGTGCAAGAGTAAACGATTTAAAGTTCGGCTTAGTCGAGTTTAGCTTACCACAGCTCTCACACAAATTAACTACTCTTTGGCAACTCTCCAAAACTCTCATGCCCTTATTTTCACATGCCTTAAATTGCGGTATACCAAACTCTGTCAGCTTATCGGTAACAAGTTCGCAGAAAAAGGCTGCCAAACCAATGCTGGACTAGGCTCGCCGTTTTACAAAAACATTTAAAAATTTGAGCTCAGCTCCTTAAACGTTATAACGAAATTTACTTATTACTTTGACGACAGCTATTTCTCCTTATGAAATCTCCAAATAGAATCTACAGCTCTAGTAACACCTCTCCAAAATCCGTAAAGTCTACCAAAATTACAAAAAATTTCTGTTGCAGCTGCATTGTTGATTCGTTAATTTTGTTTACCTTCGACACCCCGCCGAGTGCAAGTCTACAACGCACAAAAATTGGTGCTCACACTCTCCACTAATTTCAACGTTTCGTTTACTCACCGATAGGCGGAGTTTTGTTGTGCCACTATAAAAGCACTTGCTCAGAGCGAAATAAACTCATTTCGTGTACGTTACTCAAAGTATTCAGAACAGAAAACACCGAGAAATTTTACAAAGTCTTGCAAAGCGTATGCACAAGTTGGCAAAAATATAAATCTCTTGTAATAAAAAAAAAATTGAAGAGCAAACAAAAATTAAATAAAAAAAATCACATAAACGGATTACGGTACGCGAAGAAATACAATCTTTTGGATTAAAGTGTGTTCCCGCAGATACTCAAAAAAAAAAAAAAAAATCACAAAAAACCAAAAAGTGTTGCAAATACAAAAAATAAAAACAAATCAAAGTGTTCTCATTCGAACCTCAGCAAAAAAAAAAGCCAAAACTAAAAAGTGAAAAATTTAATTTTTTCGCTTTACTTAAAACAAAAACCTCGCATTCTCGCACGGTCTCTTAAAAAAAAGCCGCCAAAATTCTACTCGACGAGCGTAAAGCCATCATTAAAAAAATGAAATCTCTTACCGCCGTTTGTCAAACCGGTGCCTCAATGCCCGCTATAAATCCAAACGGTCGTGCTATAACGCGTCATCAGCATCCGCAACGTGAAAATGCTGAAATGAAAATGTACCTGTCGAAATTGAAAGATTTGGTACCGTTTATGCCGAAAAATCGCAAACTCTCCAAGTTGGAGATCATTCAGCATGTCATCGATTACATTTGCGATTTACAAAGTGAATTGGAAACGCATCCAGATATTGGAAATTTTGATGCTGCAAGTGCGTTAAATTTCGCCGCCTCACAAAATATTCCCATGGATGACGATGACGATGAAGATGCTGATGATGAATTACAAGAGGATGGCGGCAACGGTGAAGACGCATTGTCACAGCGTTTAGCTGCCGAGGCACAACAACAAATGCAGTCACAGCAATATCATAGCCAGCAATCGCAACAACAACAGCAACAAGCACAATCTTCTTCTAGTCCCGCAATTCAACGACAACCTTTGGTTGATCGTCAAGCTCCGAATACCATCCTGCCGGTATCAACATCAATAGCTGTCGCGGCATTTAATGGTGTGCAGCAACTGCAACAGCAACAACAACTTCATCATCATCAGCAACAGCAGCAGCAGCAGCAAGTTGTGTTGCAAAATTCACAAACGGTACGTTAAATTTGAATTAAGTTTTCGAACAGCTCACTTAGTTTAAGTAGGCTGAGATGGAGGTATAAAGTAGGAATATTGAATTAAAATTTTCGACTTATTTTCGAGGATTTAAGAAGACCTGAAGAAATTAAGTACCTATTATGTATTGGATGATTGTTATATATAGAGCTATAATATATAGCTTTTACGTTTTCAGCAGGGCTTAGATTTACTGAACTTTTTCTTTTTTTTGACTTATGTATCCTATCCAAAAAAGGCCTTTAAAAGTTTACTTAGCTAAAGTAGGTTTGGTTGAAGGAAAAAATAACATTCATTAGTAATTTAGATATCTTATAACCAAAAATATATATTTTGTTATTCGAACGACCCATTTTTCGGCTCAGAGGTATATTTATCTACGTATAAAATCTACGTTTCTTTCGTCATATGATTTTCCATAAAAAAGGAAGATTTTCAAATCAAAAACTAAATTAGTAGACATATGTATGCTTCATTTTGAATATAGTCTTCTTACTCAATCTTTTTAAGAAATTATATCTAATTCAAGTAAATATTTTTCTTAAAAATTATTCATGAAACTTAGAAGTATATACATATTTTATAAAAAGCGCTCGCAGCTTAAGTTTTTTCTAAAGTTAGACAGCCTTAGTGATAATAATTTATATTAATTAGATTAGTAGACCGTTTATAATTTAGAATCCACATGCCATAAACGCTGATCTAAATTATAATGAACATGGCAGCGGGGTTTTATTTGAGGGAAGTTTGTTTCTTAAATGTTTGGTAAAAAGGAAAATTAATGTTGTATTTAGTTTCTGTCAAAGTTTAATGAAAACATTATAGCTTAAAGCAAAAAATGTCTCAACTCATATGTAAAAGAAAAAATTGTTAGTAAAATTTAAATTTCAATTAGAAAGTAAAATTTGTTATCTCTTAAATACTGCTTTAAAAACTTATCGTTTAGTTATTTAGAGCATAAAAATGCTTTTATTTGTAAATTTTTCATAAAAGTCATGTTGCGCCAACATATCCATTATATCAGTTGGAGTCAATTGAGCAGATTTAATTGAATGTGACGATATGAGAAATGATTGAATATTTAAAAATATAGATTTATTTATGAATTCATATTTTAATATCTATTTTTCTCAATGGATTTTACATAAATTGACATTAATAAAAGCATTATTGAGCAGTTATTTAAAGTTTCATTTGTTTCATTTTTAAAAGTTTAATATACTGTAACCATACTTTTGTTGTGGGTGCAAAAAATATACGCTTTAATTGATTAATAGAAATCTCAATAACTTGAATCTGACCGAAACTGCTTTTAGTGGAAACCGCATTTTTTGACCATATAAAAGTTCCGCTTCTCAGCACATATTAGATGTCAACATCACTCATTAAAAATGCGTCGTAAATTTTGAATAAAAAACAAATACCTGTCTCTTGATACCTAAGCAGCATGGTTTTTCCCAAAAACCAAATTAAACTGGTTTTTTATTAAAACAAGAACATCTAAAAAAGTAGAAGATCCTCTTTTAACAATACAAAATATAGCCACCGGCTATTAGCACTTACACAAAAAAGTTTAAGCAGGTTAATGCCAAAACAACACATTATGGTAGTAAAACTACAAAACTTGAAAAGTAAAAATATTCATAATTTTGCAATTCAAATGAATTTTGGTGTTTGCTGCATGCAACAACAAAAGATTTAAATTTGAATGTGACATTAAAAGTAAATTTTTAATTTGTGGAACATACGAGAGTAGTGACATTTCAAAACCAACTACTGTTACACTTATTTATGTCTCATTTAGATTAACGGGCTTAAAACAATGAATTTTAACCATACTTTCCTTGAATTATCCAAAAGTGACCATTTGCCAAGAATTTAAATAATTTCATATGAGTATTATTCAGAATGGTAAAGTGTTAAGTGTAAAATGAAATAGAATAATCCCAAATACTTTGCACTTCAAAACACAATTTTAAGTTTTTAACGATTGAAGTAAAGTTGGAAAATTATATTTTCACTAATTTTTATAAGCAAAATGAATTCAAAGTTGCTTGTATTAAAAATAAAGCAAAAAAATTTTATTTTTACTATTTTCAACTTCAAAATTTGCGATTTTAAGCCGAAAATTAAAGTTTCCATTTTACCTAGAAAGTAGCTGGTTTTAAAGAAACATTCTTCATATAGCGCCTAGAATATTTCATTAGTTATAAATTAGGTTACTGTTGGATTTGCCTAACCAGAATGTTAGGACCTGAATGGGATTTTTATGGTGTTCTCAAAATTTTCTCAAATAAGAATGCCTAGTACCGACCACATTACGAAGATGATCAAAACAGATTTAGATTTTATCTCAACTTCGGTATACCTTTTACTACCCGTAGTAAGTTTTAATTAGGCAGTTGATAGACAAACCTAATTTAGGTGTATTTACATTACTAAGTTAGGCTAGCTTTATTGTTTCCCAGTTAGGGCAAAACTTCTATTTGGGCATGCCTATGAAAAATTCTATTCGGGATGTTACAAATATAAAGATAAATTTTCGAACGAAATACATAGGTTTAAATTAAAAACTTTGTAATATTTCTGTATAACAGAATTAACATTTTTCAATATCAACTAAACTCGCCAATTTTAATTTTGATTTTAAGAGATTGCTCATGTTGCTCGTTTTCCCCCTATTTAGAATGTATGGTGATTTTTCATTCAATTCTTCAAATATCGCTGTGAAATTTGAACTCATTTTGAACACTTATTGAATAATAAGGCTTGAAAATCGGTAAAAATTGCTTAAAAATGTATATGATATATTTAGCGAATTTCAAGCCTTATAGATTTTTGATATGCAATTTTCATTCAGTTACTTACAAAATGAATTAAAATTTATTTCGATATATTAGAATTCGTAAAAATGTGGAAAACTTGCAAGAGGAAAATTTCTCTTACATTTTATATGAGAAAAACAAGCAAGTCAGCGGTCTGATTCCATATAAATAACGATATTAAAGGCTAATATCCGTCAAAGTTATTCTAATAACATGGATATAATTTTTAAATGGTCTTAAGCGCTGTGGCGTATCTTCAAGATTGTGTGCGATATGTCCACACTGGGGTGGGTGATGTCTTGCTCTATTGCTTTATCAACAGCTACAATAATGCTGAGATGAATTCAGATCGTAGAATCATAGAATCGAGATACAGTCATACTGAGAAAACGATTAGTTTTTATATAAGAAATGTATATTTGAAATAGAGCAATCAAATATTTATTTGAGTCAACATATTGTATTTGCAGCAATAATAAAAGTTGGTTGAAGCATTTGACTCAATCAAATGCTTGATTGCTTTATATCAAATTTCATTGGTTGTATTCAAAAAAATCGGTTTCTCAGTGTTAAGATTTTAAACTTATGTACTTGTTCCTAACATTTTTGCGTTTGCTGTGAGAAGCAAAGGTCGGTCATTTGTTTTGTAAATCTTTGACAAAAATTCAAATAATTTGCATGAATGCTGGAGAAAATTTACTTAAAATAATTTAAATCGTAGAAAAAAAGCAGAGAAACAAAAAAAACACTCCAAATAGAGACAGTTTGGAGCATTGTAGCTGCTTAACAAAAAAGATCGTTGATATTTACAGATCTTTAACTGCATCTTCTTGAATATAAAAATGCAGTGTTACAAAATATCGCATTTTCCAATTAGCAGTTTTAAGCACTTTAACCCTAAGAGCGGCTGCCACTATGTGCGTCTCGTCTCGGTAATGCTCCTAAAAAAAAAGATGTCACAATGCTAATATTGTTGCTGTTGATGATAATTTATTTATTTTTGCTTTTTTGTTTTAGTTTTTTTTTGTCGCTGCTGTCTCTGTTGTAGACAATCTAAATTTTTATATTTGCGACTGTGAAATTGTTTTATTTTGTTAATTTATTTCAAGTTTTTTTCTTCTTTACACTTTTTTTGTGTTCGCATTTTTTTGTATATGCGGATTTTTATTGTTGCTGTGTTTGATGTGATGTTAAATGAACACCTGCAGATACTTAAATTTGTTTCACATACAAACACACGCACAGCGCTTCAAAAATTTACATATGTAGTCACATGTCTATTAATACATACATATGTATTAAGCAAAATAAAAAAAAAATGAAAAAAATTATAAGCCTACATTTGAATTTACAGCAAATTTGTTACGTTGGGGACTTCTCCATTTTACTTTTTTTTTGCTTTACATTTGGCTGTTGGGTTTTTACATTTTGGAAAAAAGGTTTTTTGCTTTTTACCTTTCCAATTAGTAGCAGCAATAGTTGTCGCACTCATAGTTAAGCAATAGCCAGTCAGCAAAACTTGAGTTACTTTGAGACCCTCTGAGTTTGGAAACAGTAAAAAGTTTGACTTTGAATTGAAGTTTTTTTCTTCTGCTTTTTGCTTTGCTGTAATGATATTTTGAAAGCTTTGCTTTTTTCGCAACTATTTTCTTTTGTTATGTTGGTGTTGACTTCATGGTTTGATGATGCCATCATCATTATCATCATCATAATAACAGACAACAGCAATATGAGTTGTTGGTCATCAAAATTTTTCCATTTCGAGGTTGCTGTTTGTTTTCTGATTAATTTGTTTTTTTTTTTTTTGCTTTAGCGCTAGAAAGCTTGAAAGCTGGGTGAAAGTTATGTTTTATACTTTCAAAAATTTAATTTTTTTAATTTGCTGTCAAAGTTTCGTTAATTTTGGTGTTATTTATAATTTCATATGAAGTAATCATAAAAATTCAAATCAACAGCGCTCTCTCGGTGGGGTCAATTAAGCTCTTTATAAATATTGAGCTAATTTCAAGAAAAAAACAACGCGCAGCTGTTTCATATCTTTGTAAGCTAAAAATAGAAAAGGCGCACATTACTACGGGGTTATCAGCGCAGCAATATGCTGAAAATTTAAAGCAGCCAAAAATATCAACATATTTTTAAAGAAACAACATAATATTTCTAAAAAAATAATTTATTTTATATTTTTTCTTTTACAAAAAAAAATTCAAATAATCTACAGCAGCGCGAAAAAAAGTGATCAACGCAACGCAACGCAATCACTTTTATTTTTACTATAGAAATTCGCTCGTTTTAAAATTACTACAAACAGCAAAAGAGAATTGCTGTGTTGCATCGCGCCCCCCTGGCAATTCCTGCTCCACAAAAAAAAGAGTTTTTTGTTTTTTATATTTATTTATTTTCAAATGCACAACTGATTGCCTTGCTGCTACTGTAGAAAGTCACTGCGGCTCTGTTGTTGCTCTCTTTTTTTTCTGCTTTAAATAGCGCGGAGAATCTTTGCACGTGTTCGCTGATCGCACTAGCGCGATCCTTGCTGCTGTTTGTGTACGAATACTTTTAAAATTAAATTTCTATTTTATTTAACTTTTTTTATCATTTACTTACAATACTTTATATTGTTCAGCGAAGCGTTTTGTTTTTTAGTTGCTGTTGTTGAGGTTTTGTTTGATTAAACTAAAAACAATTGCCCGCGAAATGTTGCTGAAGTTCGATGTCGTCTATTGACCGATCATTGCTGCTGTTTTATTTGCAATGAGAATGGCGTTGAAAATTTTCTAACATAGTTCAAACTAAAATACTTTTGTTAAAATTAAAAAAAGTAAATCTTGTAAAAGCAAGTTTGTTTGCAGAGATATTAGAAAATATTATATCACCCATAAAAATTGGTCTTAAATAATAATTTGATATTGCTTCAAAAAGTAAAGAATTTTGTGCCAAAAATCAAAGAAAAACAATCAGCAAAATGTATACCAAAGGGCAAACCATCCAAAATATTATTTAAGTTATATCAGATATCGAAAATTATTTGAAAAATTTGAAAAAACTGCTTGCCCCTTAAACTTCACATTTTTTTTAGCATAATTTTTAGTTAATTTTTCTTAAGTAAAGTTAGTCAATAAATCGTGCTGTAAATGTAAAGATGTCATATTTGGACGGTTTTTAGCATTTAGATCATTATTCTTTAAAACACAAAAAGTTTAAATAGTAACCCAAGAAAATTGTGAAAAAAGCACACATACTAGAGATATGGCACCGTTCACGGCAATAAAAAATAATTTTACAGAGTTTACTGTTCAGAGCAGTGTGTGTCAATACGAAAATATTACATATAATATTTATATATACAAAACTAGTTTCATTCATTGCTAAATGAAATCATCAGTGACCTTTAAGCCGATTATTAAGAGTTCTTTGTTTTGTGTAATTGTTTTGGTGTTTGCCGAACATTTTACTGAACAGTAAGCTCAGTAAAATAACTATAGATTATTTTTTGTTCCCATACACACAGCTCATCGACTTATTATACGATTTGTGCTTGTTACTTCGTTTTGTCTCCCAAGGAAGCTTGCAATGAAGCACCTGCAAGAAAAGTCTAATATCAAAATAGTTACAAAAACAAAACCACACAACAGAAAATATAATTTTTTCAATGTTTTGTTTTCACTTTTTGCTTCTGTTTTCAATAAATCTATGCAAAATAGATAACATATCAGGCTTAGAAATTCTTACTAATTGGCTTAGAGCGCGCTGATGATTCAATTTAGCAATGTATGAAACTTAAGCCGTTTTTTGCTTTTGTACTTTGTTTTGTGTACTTCTTTTTATATTGACATTTACTGTACTGTGCAGTTAGCTTAGTAAATATAATTTTAAATTTATGTGTATTTCATCGACATAAAATATACCACATGCGTTCTATTACTTCTTCTCTTTATGATTCTAAACCCTTTTTTGTCTGTGTATTTAAGTAATTAAGCTTAAAAAATTCTAAACACAAAGTTGTATGCACTTTACCTGGAAATTATGAGGTACTTCTCAGTTGATGCTATGTATTCCAGCTCTATTGACGACTGAAATATTTCTAGTTAAACTTTAACTTAGACTTCGTTATAGTAAGTGTTTGTCAAGTTTTGTCGTGTTTGAGGATCTGATTTAAATCAAAATCGGATTTCATCAAACATATTAATGGCAAACATTTTGAGTTGATGAACATAAACTGCATTGCAACTTCTTTCGAAAACTACTAAGATTTTTTCTTGCTGACGCAAAAAATGTCTTTCAACCTCTTTTAATGGCCACTAGCATTTTTTTTACTTCCTGGCACATATTTCTGATTACTCATGTTTCTTAAGTAATGACTTTATCAACACCTTTCTACGAGTTATAATCATTCACAAATTTTATTTATTTAATTCAAAACTCTGTAATAGAGCACCTTAGGAAACATAAAACTTCAAAAAACGCTCATATGTTTATAAACTTCATAATTTTACCAAGGTTTAACCTTTAACTGGTAAACTTGACCTTAGGTTTGCGGTTTCATTTGCATAGGTAACCTTAAAAGTTTTTGCAAAAAAAGTATACGTATTAAGCTTTCTAGCCATGTGTTGTAAATGAAAATAATTTTTAATTTACTTAAACTCTACAACAAAATACTAATGCTTTCTCTACCTTTTTTTCATATCTTTGCAGACGTCAGCAGAAAAAGACAGCAACAGCAGGCAAACTTCTTGTTAAACAACAAAACAAGAAAATTATTAAGTCAAACTCAAGTCTTGCAGATCTCGCGCTTCTATATGAATATAGAAAATAGTTAAATCAACAACATAATCAGGATCAAAATCAATAGCAAAACGACGTCTCATTAAAAAAATAATTCAAAATGATTGCAGCAAGCTCAATATAAAATCTATCACATAAACCAATTTAAGCATTTTAACGCAACAATCATTCAAATGTATATCATCCGCTCGTATGGAAGCAAAAAGAAAGCAGCAAAATATTTAACTACTAACTATAATAAAAAATTATAAACATTTAATTACATAAATAATATACACACAAGAAACTTATTATTTAATAAATAATTAATTTCACTAAATTAAGCAATTAATTCATTAGCATTATTAAAATTACAACAAATTAATTGATTAATTTTTTTTTATTATTATTATTGCAAATGCAAAATGCAAATAAATAAATTGCATAGTAATAACAACCACAACAACAAAAACTTGGCATAGCTTTAAACTTTATTTTTAAAGAAAAAAAAACGTTTATTATTTTTTTTTTTCTGTTTTTAAATAGCGAACGAAACATTTGCAATGGTGTTACACACACTCACACGCTTTGTAAAACGTTAAAAGCAACATCTCACAACTTTAAAAATAATTTCCTATTAATTTTAACATTAAATTTTAATATGAAAACAAACAACAAAAGAAAACTTTTAAAATCACCCTACTATTTATTTTTAAAGTTTAACTTAAATAACAATGCAGTTAATTTACAACAACACAAATAATGATAGTAAACATTTAAGTTTTTATGCATCCTATAAATTTTAAAAAAAAAATAATAAAACTTGCAAAATATTTGAAATGGAAAAAACTTTGTTGCTTTTTGTGTTTATTTTTTTATTTTTGTTTTCTAATTTTAACTTTAAATTTAAAACTTAAATATTAAAAAGAAAAAACAAACAAACAATTAAACTGAACTTGATACTATGCTTTAACGCTAGACTCTCAATATAACATATTTTAATGTGTAATAGAAACAATGACGCCCAAAGTTTGTGCTTAAGTCCGGCTAATTTCATAGAGCTGAGGAAAGTGCGCAAAGAAGTATCTACTGTGCGTTGATAGCAACAACATATGAAAGCTCAAAAAAAGCTTCGCAGTCGTTGTTTAAACTGTAAAGCACTTATCTCTGCTGTGTGACAAGAATTTAAAGCACCAAATTAACCGTTCTGCACACTGTTTTGAAGCACAGCAAAAAACTTTATGTTTTTTAAAATAAACAACTAAAATTAATAAAAAAAAACAATTAATGAAGAAAAGCATAAAAATATGTTCTGTGATCTGTAGCATACTTTGTATAAAGTGTATAGAATTATTATCAATTTCTTTCGTATATCTACTTGTATAATTTTTGGATTTATTAAACTATGAAATAAATATTTGAAAATATCTTAATATCTGTATGTATTGATTTAACAATTGAAAAAAAAAACTAAAAATTTCATTATGCAAGCAAAATAAAATAATATTAAAAAAAGAAACAAAATAAAAAATAAATATAATAAAACATACAACACTTTATTGAATATAGAAAAAGTTGACTTTTTATTAATGTGGAAGAGGCCTCAAGCGAAATTGTTCATCAGCTAGGAAAGTACATCGATTTTCATTGAGTCATGTTTTTCATTTCAAGTCAAACAGAAATATGGAACAGAAGCTCCGAATTCCAGCGTACTTTTCACCAAATGCGCCAAAAATTGTTTGGATTAATGCAGATGATATCATGCTGCTCAAATACTTTTCTATGTATCAGCTGAAGTCACACGCCTCTCTTCTGTGTTTCATAGGGCCTCCACAAAAATCTGCCAACGTGAACGATCAGTAGCGAGTGGCCTTAGTTAAAAAAAAATTTCCTCGATTCCCCGTGTTTCTTGCTCTACCGATCACTTTAGCGAAGATCTAGGATAGTCGCGATTTCTGTTAACTTGAGGGTTCTGCTCCAATGCTTGTCGGAAATTTCCGCACCACGTGTCACATCCATTTCCTTTATTTTTATCATTTGACTTGCTAGGAAATCTAATCTTGATAGAATAGTCTTGAGCCACGAAACTTTTAGAGTTCGGCGAAGATAATTTGATAATATACCCACAGAATTTTTTGTACAACAAATCGTATTGATTGCTTAGAAAATATTATATGTTCTCAAAGATCTCTCATAAGAGTCTCAGTTAACTACTGTTAATATATAGCGCCGAATAGTAACCAAGCCTCCTTTGGGATATTTAAATTGCTTCGCTGGCTAAGCGTATAATCTTAACTTTCAATGGAAACTATTAATAATACACTATTAAACCTTTGAAATGGATTATCTAACATTGAGGCTAAAAATATAAAAATATGTTCGGCCTTGTTTTCAAAAATTACCTGATCGTAAATTATAGAAATATTATTTACTAATTAAACTTTTTATATAAATCACATTTGGTGTGAGCAGGTTTCGTAACTAAAATACTGTAGTTTGTTGAATTATTGATATGGTAAGTATGTATGGCTTAATTTTCATGTTCACTAAACACAGAAATTCCAGAAATACATTCAAAAACATTACAGTCTCCAGCCTTAAAAGGTTTTTCGAGTAAAAACACAATCCAGAGCGAAAAGCCCAATTTTTCCATTACTTTTCAATTATTTCGACTTTAAAGTCACACATTACAATATCATCAAATACATATGTATGTATTTTTATGTGTATGTACCTACATGTAATGCCGCTATTTAAAATATTTCTAACACAAACTACAGTCATACCAAACAAAAATCATTGACATAATCGAATTGCCACTCAACAACGCTAATTGCGCACAAATAGTCGACAACAATTGTCAACAACATTATGACAATAATTATCAAATACAAACGATCACAGGATCACTACCGACAGCAAAACCAACGAGTTAACAATGCGAACAGAAAAAGCCACCCAAGCATAATAGCAAAACTGCAAATACGAGACCAGCACAAGGGAACCTAACAATGGAATGGAAAACTCACAAGAAAATTGACAACTGAATGGTTACGAAAAAAAATTAAAGATTTGTAGGCATACACTTAGAAAAACTACAATATATATTGAGTTTTCGATAAAAATGTCCATGAGGTTATGATAAAAAAAAACTCCCAGGTACGTTATATTTCAGACGTTACATTTTAGATAGAAAAAATTCTAAGAATAAAATATATTTACTGTGAAATACAGAATGCATTTCAGTTCAGAACACATTGTTATTTGTAAAAGCTATGTACATATATCGGGAATACATTACCTAAATAGAACGTCAATTTGAATATATCGCGGTTTTTAGGGGGGCCACACGAGAGTTTTGTTCAAATTAAATTTTCCTGAACTATTTATATCATAAATTTAAGCAGATTTTCTCTAAGTATAACTAAAGCATATGATAAATATAACAGGAATGTAAGTGGCTACCCTAAAAAAATAGAGAAAAGGTAAAAATAATCTACGATCATTGAGAAGATGTGAAATTACTGTGAAACGCAAAAGAGGCTGATTATGTTTATATTGAAACACAAGTGCATACCAATGACAATTGTGTGCCTGTGTGTGTGTGTTTTGAATAAAAAAAATCATGCTAAATAAAAAGTAACGTTAAATGCATAATCAACAACAATAAAAATAGCAACAGTGATAATTATATGTTGTTTGCATTGAACAAGCGATCGTTGATCGGTAACGCATAAACAACACCAATAACGAAAAGCAGACAACAACAGCAAAAGCAACAACTATAGCAATGAAAGCAACAATAACAGATGATCGACAGCTTGAGAGCGTACAGCTGATGCAAATGAAGCGGCTAAGCGGCGGTATAGCTTCAATAACACCAGACCAACAATATAACAATTGCTGCTATATGGTCATTTAAATTAAATTGTTGCTGCTGCTGTAGCAGCTGACTTTGACAGTTATAACAGATAAGAGAAAACATAAAAGATACACACAGCAGTCGGATAATGATGAAGAAGAAAAAATCAAGACAAAAACTATCACCAGCTGAGCTTAATAATGCAACAACTGCATGTTTAGTACTATGAGCAGCAGCAGCAGCAACACTTCTCAATGACAGCCGCCATCATTTAGTGGTTGGTGATCATGACAAGTTGGCGATGGCATCATACATTTCGCTTGTGATCATTAGAATAGCACCGACACAACACTAGGTAACAGAGTTTTATCAACATTTTCAATTACTCAACGGCTAAAAGTTAGTTAACTGCTTTGATAAAGCATTTTCGCCATGATGGATGTTAATGGTGGTTTGACTGTAGCGAAAGCATTTTAATTTTGGAATAGAAAATTATGTCTTTTGAAATGTTAATCGATCAAATGAGCTGCTTTTGACTCTTTGAGGTTGGTTAGGATGTTGGTTAATCCAAAAACTCTTCACACAACTTCTCAGCCGTGATCTTCTTCGATTTGCTTTAAATTTTGATTGGCTTTTCCTTAAAATAAGGACAAGAAAAATAAAAAAATATTGCTTTTATGCTAAAGGTCAAAGTCCCTTAGACATCGCCACGCAGAAGTAGGTATTATGACAAATAGCATTTTCTTACAAATTTCACAAAAATCAGAAAGAAAATGTAGAGACACAGTCTTGGATGTAGTGAAAAGCAGAAGATATTGATTCAACAAAAAAACGCTGACATCAGAAGCATTCCTTTTTTATTTCAAACCTTATAAATTGCTGCCGCACAGTATGAAAATATTTAATCTTAAAAATTTTTTTTCCAATAACACAAAAGAGTAAATATCTGGAAATACATGCATTGTAAATTTTTATATTTGAAATCGTTGCAAAAAAGTAAACAACCGCTAATGTATTGTAAATATTAATATTTTCCACAGTTGCAATAAAGTAAACAATTACAAATGTACTGAATATTCTCAAATTTCTATTGTCACAAAAAAGTGAGTAATTTGAAATGCATTGTAAATTTTAATATTTTACATAGTTTAAAAAAAGTAAGCAACTAGAATATATCATACACTCTGATATTTTTAACTGTCACAAAAAAGTAAGCAACTGCCAACGCATTGTTTGATTCCATATTTTCTATTGCCACAAAGAAGTGAAGAATTTGAGATGAATTAATATTATAATATTTGTAATCGTCACAAAAAAGTAAACAGCTACATGCATAAGTATTGTACACTTGATTGACACAAAAAAATAAACAATTAGCAATCCATTGTAAGTTGTTATACTTTTAATCGTTTCAATGAAGTAAAAAATTTGAACATATTGTACCCTTTGAATTTTTTTTTAATGCCTATAATATTTTTCAGAGTCTCCGATATTTTTTACTATCACATAAAAATTATAGAGCTACAAATGCATTGCAAAATTTTAATATATTCCATAGTTTCCAAAAAAATGAACAATTAAAATATACTTAAATTCCTCTCAAATTGTTTCATTGTCTCAAAAAAATCTAAAACTTCACTCTTAGATTTTTGATTATCACAAAAAAGTAAACAATTACAAATGCATGCAAATGTTGCACTATAATTTCTCTAATTGTAGTAGCTCTAATAGAAAATATGCTTAGCTCAACTTAGCATTTTTTTATGAGATTGTAAAATATTTGCTAGCTATAAATTGCTACCAAGTGTAAGCACTTACTTTTAAAACAGACAGCTGAAGGTTTCTTGCCTTAAAGATGATGAAACAATAAAAATCATATACAACACTAGCAGCGGCTGCAGCTGCATGGCGGCCAGCAATAATAACCAAATGTCCACTTGGCTAATCAATGGATGATCACTAATGCGATGCGATCATAAAATATGATCTCTTGCAAAAATAGTAAAAACACCAACAGCAATGACACTAACAACAACGGCGAATCTAAATGGCAAAAAATATTTAATTATTGTTTTTGTTTTTCCCTTAACCGCCTGTTTCGGTTTGAAAACGAAAAAAAAAATAAATAAAATCACACGTGCAGCGTTAACTTGAGAAATTAACATTTTCAGGTATCCGATCGTCATTACTGTAACGAACGGTACTTGTTAGTTTGTTTTCACTACGTGCACACATACATACGCATATGTTACGTACCTGCTTAATGCCGGTGAAAATGTGCTCGTTTTTCTACTCTTCTGCGTGAGAACGAACGCAACACTTTGGTTTCCATTTATCAGGTGTTATTTTCAGTTGTGCATTACTTGGGAATTTTGTTGCAACCTTTTTTTTCACCTAGGTAGGTAGTCAGTTATTGTCGCATTAGAGGTAAGCAGAAAGTAACTAAGGTATGTGCGCATTGTAATCACTATGTGATTATGGCATATTTGCGCTAACGCATTGGTCGTTGGGTTTTTTTCTGTGACAACTGTGTTGAGAGCAAATTAGTTGTGATGTTATTAATGTGTCTCATTGAGATGACGTTGATGCGTTCTATAAAAATGACAGGTGATATATGTGCATATGTATGCATAGGCTATAATGTTTTGAAGACATGGACTTAAATCTAAATACTTAAAAAATATAAATGTCTTTAGTCGTTTGTTTCCAAAACGCAAACTGATAGATTTTTTATGAAATTGTGCTAACTTAAATTTCTCTACGGAAATAAGGCCCAGGAATCCAATGGCTCTGCATATTTTCTTCCTGGTACGATCAGTTCACACTGAATTGCAGACAAAACCGAATCCGTTACGATACTTAAAATGCTAGATTGAAAACTTTGAAAAATCCAAATGTTGTACTTATTCGGCGTGTAACGTTTCGTAAACCTTTCAACAATCTTTCAAATTAAATTTTACAAAGTTTCAGTTACGTTCCAGAAATCTTTCATTTCCATTTCAGAAAGCTTTCTGAATGCTTCTGAAACGTTAGAAAAGCTTTATAAGATCAAGAGGAAAATTAATAATATTTTTTACGTCATCGGCCTCTGAATTTATGTTTTGTTTTTTTCTATTCGCGTTACTTGCGTTGATATTTTATGACATCATCGGGACCGTGAATTGATGTTACATTTTACCTGCGTCATCACTTGCATGAAGTATTAAATGCAGCTGTTTTTTGTGCCGTTTCTTAATTTATAATTGACAATAATTACACATAATTATACTTAACATAGCATCAGCTAGAGAACCAGCTAGACATAATTCACATAGTTCTTAACTAAGAATGTGTCTACGTTTGATGTAGATGCATATAGCAAAAAAGTAATATGGAATCATAAGTTATGATTAAGATTTAATTGAAAAACTTCAGAAAACATGAAATTTGTACCTTTCCCAACCATTTATAGCGTGTCAGAAAGATTTCTTTTGAAAGGTTCAGAAAAGGTTGAATTTGAAACCTTTCAGAATGATTGCCTCACTTGGCCGAAAAAGTTTCCAAATATTACATATCATTAAATTATCTTTCAAATTAACTCAGCTTCACAATATTCAATTGTTGTATGTCATGCAAAAGGCTAAAATGTTGACATACTCAAAAAAACGATCTCTTTATAAGTGGTCAAAATTTTTGCAACACCTCATTTTCTTATTATTAACTTGAGAATTAACTTCTTACCAAAAATTATCAACAACATAATTTCTCTTGATCGAGAAACTAGAATAAGAGACATCATTCCAAGTTATGAGCTATAAATAAAATGCTGCATAAATAAATTTATTACCTATTCATATCTATAAAACTATAAAAGAGACTCTACACTGCAATCAACGCAAATGGAGGGTGTGTGCTGTCGACAGAGTCAACATTTTTACCTACTGGCTTGCTGCGCGCATGTACATAAAAATGGTGAGCAATTTGTAACTCTTTACCAAAAGGCAGTAACAGCAGCAACACTTCCTTCAGCAGAGTTTTCCCCGCTACACCATCAACAGCATCAGCAACAGGTAATATACGCATGCGCACCGGCAATCAACCAAATCAGCTATAGATTTGCTATAGCGGAAAAGTTTTTGGCTTCGGTTTTAGTTTTTATGTTTCTCCTCCCGAGAATTGCTGCTCCGATTGTTGGATCAACATTAGATGAGGCTGCTGCGCATGTGTGCCAGCGCAAGCGACGACGACGAGTTTCCCAATTTTTATGCATTCAGCGCGTAGTTGGTTGACTTGTTGGCTGGTTTAGTTCGGTTCGGTTCGGTTCGCTTTATCAAATTCAGGTTGTGTTTTAGCTTTTAGTTTGAATGGTCAAGCTGCGCTGATTCAGAGCCACAGTCGTTGATGTTGGTGTACATTACAGGTGCGTTGCAGGTGTTTCCCACACACCATGCTGTGCTGTGTGCTGGTGGTAGTGATGGTGGTGGTGGTGGTGGCGGCCGCAGCGTTAGTTACTGCAAAGCAACGCTTAAACGTAACGCGCAGCAGCACCACATTGCGGTTCACTGTTATTCGTGTGAATATCACAATTAAAATGCAGTTGTTTTTTTTTCTATCGCATGGAATACATTGTATTTTGAGCATAATTTTATCAACCCATTTCAATAATTTGCTTATTATGGGACGACCAGGAGTGCGCCGTATTTCAGTTTCAGCTGTTCAGGTTTTGGCTTCAATGAAAATGTCAGTCTGTCAGGCATTTCATCAATTATCCAACCCAGCTGGTTGTCTTGAAGTATTTCAGGTAGTTAATTCGGTATAAGCTCTTACTGCAAAATATGCGATGTTAAATACAAGAATAGCAGTTTATGACTCATTCTTTGACAATCTTCATAGTAAAGTTATCCAACAAATACTTATTTTAAAATTGATGTCTATTTTTAGATAGAAGTTGTATAACGGTTGGTATTTTTTTTAAGATAGCATCGAAATTAATGGAAAATGAACTTTGAGGTTATGTTGCCAAGCCAACAGCACATTGAAACCGAGAAAATTCACACAAAAGTTTTGCATTATCTGAATTTTAAACAACTGAATTTGAAGTTGTCTGAGTTCTTAACTATCTGACATTTTCGCAATATCTGAATTTTGAACCAATTGAATAATGAATATCGATATTTTATACCTCACCCGAATAAAATTAGCTAAGCACTAAGCTAGTAAACTTCGTTTGAAGTTATTGTCTGTAAAATTTGTCCTACGCAAAGACGTACTGTGGACATCGGGCTACCCGCGCAAAAAACTAATTTGCCGCCCCTACCGAAAGAAATTTTTTAGTTTTTTTAATAAAAATTTCATTTACCTCACCAAAAAAAAAAAGATCCGCATTTTTGACTATCGAAAACCTTAGCAAAATGAGATATATATCACGACCATGTTGCCGCCCACAAGCCTTGCGCCCGGGTTGACCGCCCCCTCGGCCTCTCCTAGCTATGTCACTGGTCCCACGATAATGAAATTTAAGTTTGTAAACAATTTTTTCAAGTTTTGTGAATTATTTTGAACAATAAATAAAGCAGTTATTTTGAAATGATCGAAAAGTGAGTTTTTGATTGCAATACAATACAAGCTCCTTAATTTAAAAAAAAAAAAAACGGAAAAATACTTTGGTCTCCTTTACATGAACGTAATTTACTCAGAATTTGCTATCCTATTTAAAACTTTTTTTGCTCACTTACAATTTTTATTTTATCTAGAAATCGGCTCAATAGTGTAGCAGTGAAAATATATTTTCTGGAAAGGCCATGGCACCACCTATTAAAATATATACATTTTATCAGCGTTCAGTCTATATCTGCACCAAACATCATCAAGATTAGTCAATTATCTTAGCAGCGAGAATATATTTTCATGTTAGGGACGGTTCCACGCGTACTTGAAAAACAAAAAGTTTTTGGCACCCTTCGTTAAGTTTCAATATATCGCCAAATTTCATCTAAATCGATCCATAAGCTCAGCCGTCGAAATTATTTTGACTGTTAGAGGCGTGGCACCAGCTATTATTGGAAAAATAATTACTGCCCGCATCCACAGCCTATCCAACCAACAAAAAAAATTACGTAATTATGTGGTGTTATTAAGGAATGGAACTGTTTTGTCTTTGTCTTTTTATGTACAGATGAACTGTTTATAAAAATAATGCAAAAATACTGAAAATAATGTGTTTTTTATAACATCCGTGCAGTATTTCAAAATCATATATATCACTTTGTCGGAAAAGTCACATTTTCAAGCGTAAGTGCGAAACGAAAAAAACCGAAAAGCTCCTAAGCCGCTGGTCACCTTATTTTGAAACTTGGCAGACATTTTTAATGCAATTGAACTTATTTTTTGATAGTTTTAAAAAATTAACACCTTAATTTTTTTCAACTCTTCTGAACTCTTCAATATTCAAATGCAGATAAAAAAAACTATATGTCCTGAACTAAAACGTGCTTATTGTTGTACAGTGTTATTTGAAGGTTAATAGTATTTAAGAAAATAATAAATTCTTCTTGAAGTACTTGAAAAAATCTATGATATGAGATCGCATAAGAAGGGATGGTATAAAAAAGTATGATACTCCTGAGGACAGCAATATAATGTGCGAATCCATAGTGAACTCAATTTGAGAATAAGTGGACTTCATATACTTTGAGAAATATATTCTCGAATTCTTCATAAAATTTTTCACATTTTAGTTACTTATTTAAGGAAATGGTGATAACCGAAGAGCACAATAGAATCCATCTCTGGTTTTTACTGGTTCCATTTATGAAGCAATACATTACTCTCATTGATTCAATAGAAAAAATCAGTGCACAACAAGAAAGGTACATAAGAAATTCAACTAAAATTGACCTCCAATGTAGCATGTGAAACTCAGTTGCCAACAAAAATTTGATCTCAATGATGGTCGCGCTGCAGGCGGAAGCGCTACTTAACGAATTGTGTCCCACACACAATAAAACAGAAGCGACAAAGAAGGAAGGCTCTTCAAAATCCATTGAAAAGAATTGCAAGAAAACTTTTCTTTTGAGAAAGATCTTTTTTTTCATGGAACTTTGTTGCAGTTGTTGTAGGCTTTGTTATATAAAACAAGAGATTGAAAATGAAACAAAGCCAAACAAAACAAATTCTTTAGCGCAGCAGCAGCAGTCGTAGCTGCACCAATGACGGATTTCCTTTCAGGTGTGCAACATTGTAGTTGTTGCTGCTGCACTCTTTTGATTGCAATATGGATGACGTCAGCATGATAAGATTCGTTGTTGCAGTAATGACAACAACGGTGATGACAACAACGGAGACGACGACATTCGAAAGGTGCAGCTGAGCGGATTAAAATGCAAAAACAACAACACAATTGCATTTCATGTAAACTGAGTCGCGCCTCAATATTTTTGGTGTCTTTTTTTTTTCTTACGAAACTTTTTTAATGTTTCGTTGGTCACATCTGAAATAAAATTGTTCTTCTTATCATAATATCTTTAAGTTGCGAGAGTAGCTGGAAAAGCGCGGATTATGCGTGTGCATTGCTGACCTTCACTCAACTTCTTGCTCTTTCTCAATTTAATAGTGTTATTGTCGTGCTTGTTTTTTCACGTGGGTTAAATTAAATCATAATCTGACGTTTGTATATGAGTTTTATTTTCTGTAATTAAAGTAAGAAAAGAAACGACAAATGACTCTTCTTGTTGTCGCAACATTTACCGGAAGCTGTTGCGGCTGCTGCTTCCGTTTATTATTATTAATGCGCGCGCATAAGATGATGCAACATTATGCCATTTGGCCAGCAGAGCGTACTTTGCAAGCGTTCATTGTTTATTTGTTATGTAAATAGATTTGGTAGAAAAACTCTAAGTTGCGTCTAGCGGTTGGCTTTTTTATTGTTTCAAAGAAAAATTTATGTCTTAGGATTTTGAAAACATTTTGCAATTTTCTCAACATCTCTCGACTTCTTCAACATTTTTCGGACTACATCGAATTCTCCGGACTTCTTATATGGGCTTTTTTGACTTTTCTCAACATTTTACAACATTTTTCGACGTTCGCAAAATTTTCACGATATATTGACTACTGCATCATTTGACCTATGTATATCAGCTTTTGATATTGCAACATTTTGCGTTTTTAACAACATTTTTCGAATATTACAGCAATTTTGTACTTTATCACCATTTTTCAACAGTTTCTGGCCATATCAATATTTTTCGACTTCTTTTACAATTTTTGGATTGCCAACGTTCTTCGAATTTTTCAACTTTTTTCGTTTTTTGACCATATCATTATTTTTCGATTTTTTCAAATATTTCGCAACAATAACGAATTTTCCACATTATTTTTCAGCTCTAAGGATTTCCATCATTTCAACATGTCTACTCGAATTTATCAATATTCTAACACTTCTTCGACATACGATTTCTTTAACAACATACGACTTTTAAATGCTATTCGTATTTTTTAACATACTCACATATCGAATTTTTCAACATTTTACGACCTATTTATCAAAGTTATTTCATATCTTCCGACTTTTACACATCTTTCGACATCTTTTTTCAACATTTTTCAGATTATATAATATTTTTCGACCATTTTCAACTTTTCGCATGACTTTTTTTTGACATTCCTCAATGTTTGTCGACTTACGTATTTAAAATATGTCGACCTCTCAGACATTTTCCAGTTCATTCAAGTTTTCGAACTTCTATCCTTTTCAACTTTCTTCGACTATCTAAACATTTTCTTGACTTTTTGAACATTTTTTTAGCAGAATTTTCAACTTTTTTACATTTTCCAGCGTTTTTCATTTGTCAAAAAAAAAAAGAAACTCTTTGAAAAAAAATTTCGGCAAACTTGATGTACACAAAAAAAAAAATCTTTGGTTACAAACAAAACTACCCAGGCCCATTGACCTCCAGGAAAGCTGCCCACATAATGACTGCTATGAAAGCTACAGATGTGAAGAAGAAACCACTCAACATTACAAGAGTGAGCTGAAAAGCAATCGAATCAGTTGAATTCTCCTAGGGAATCGAAGAAGGGCAAGATGGGTCTGTCAGCTGACAAGGTCATGCCGACTTTGAAAAGAGTAAAGCGATCACTGGACAGTATTTTTCGCAGCTGTTGGGTCGATCTGACGCAGATTTGAAACGGAAATAACCGCACATGGCGAATAAACAAATATTTTTCCACCAGGACAACGCACACAACTGCGCAGTCGCCATGGTAAAATGTACGAATTGCGCTATGAATATTCCCCGGATTCGGCACCATGTGACTATTATCTTTTTCAAAACTTAAAGAAATGGTTTGGTGGAAAGTGTCTAAAATCAAATAAAGGGGTCATCTTTGAAACGGATACTTCGTACAGGTGTTATTGTCTCTTTGTTCAACACACACGACTCAAAGTTTAGTGGGTACACGATTTTGTTGATATAGGCAATCCCACTGGGATAATGTCAAATTCCAGAAGAAAATTATGACTTAAATTAAATAAAAATATAATTGGAATAGTCTGCTCTAATCTAACCTACTTTGAAAGCTCTTCTTAAGCTCAGCAGTTCAGAATAAGAAAGAGCACAGTAGTACAATATATTTTTCTTTTGGTGTTGAAAACAAAATAGGTTTGTTCGAAAAGTTTTTTCTATCTAATCCTCTGAAACTTTCCAAAAAAAGATTTTGAGCTGAGTAGCTCATTGAGACTATTTATTAAAAGGCGTCGATTTGAGCAAAAATACAAACCCCAAGCAGTGGACGTATCACGCGAGTTTGAAGGGGAAATGTAATGAAACTTCTTGCAAAGACGATTAATTTAGTACAGCGATGCATATCAACACTGTAAGGTCCCCAAATGTGGGCTGGTTTGGCAAATTGGTTTTGGCATATAAGCGAATATCAGAATACGTTGCTTTGAAAGTATTTTTAACTTTTGACCGTATAGTTTTGTTGTGTCCTTCAGGACCATCAAAGAAGAAAACTGAACAAGTTTGTTCGAATAAAACTGTTGCAATCCTTTGCAGGATGAAGAGTGATATTTTCAAATATTCAGAACTTGTTCCTGGTGAGTTCCTCGCCGCTGAGTTCAATCAAATTTTAGCGCAAGGAAGCTTGATATTTGATGTTGAGCCACTTTGTTAGCACTTTCAACAAAAATGACTCATAGCCCAACTAAATTTTGATCCTCAGCGACAAAGACTGCAAGTGTTCAAAATGAACTTCATTGATGTTGCCTACGCCAAAGAAAAAACAAAAAAATCCGTGTGTTCCCAGCAACATCACCAGCACCAAGCAAGCAGTTCCCAGAGGAGCCAACAAGTCGGTGGTTGCACAATGAACGCATTATTTGTCTTCGATTCGTTGGTACATTCGTTTTGTTGGCTTTTTTTTTCACTGATTTTAAATTCCAAGAATTACAATTTGTTTTCTTCATTCCACGTTGGTGCACAAATAAAGGTACCAAAAACTGATGAAAAGGAAGAGAAAAAAAAATTTTAAGCAAGCCCGAACTGAAAAGTTCCAAATGAATGCAAACACAAGTGTTCAAAAATACATAAAATGTGTGGCCCAGAAAAAAAAATAAAGGTTTGGTTCGGTTCTCATATACACAATCAGCGGATGTTTTTGGGAACCAAGGAGAAAAAGAAGAAGAACAAAAAAGCAGAAGTAAAAGGTTTGTGGTGCACGTGCAGCGCACATTTTTTAAGAACCACAACAACGAAATCGGTAACTGTGATGGCCGAAAAGTGGCAAAGGGGGCAACCCACGGCATTGGGTAAAAGCAAGAAAAGGATCTTAACGAATTCCTGTGATCTGCTCAAAGATTTTGCGATTGCGAGCCGATCGCAAATGTTGCTGCTGCTGCTGCTGCTAAGCAATCGAATTCAATTTAATTTTGAACTCCTTGTGGGACTAACGATCGTCATCATATAGCGTTGAGGATGGAAGTTTGCATTGGACATTTGTGTTCGCGTTGTGCGGTTTTTTTGCATTATTTTGGTAGGTATTCAACGTCTTCTTTTGGAATTGATTTTTTTTCTGTCTTTGCTTTCTTATCTTAAGTATCCTTCGCATTTTGTGATTTTTTTACGATATAAATTTCAGATTGGTTTTTGATGATGACCACACCTGCATTTGATTGTTTTCGTTTACTTTTAGTTAAAGTTTTGTAGTTTGTTTTGGCACAATTTTTTGCAAAGTTTTTTCTTATTTTTGTAAAAAGTTTTGTGTGAAATTTCAACAGAAAATTCAATTTCGCGGTAATTATGAATTTAGCTTGGTACATTAAATTTAAATATTTTTTAAAATTAGTTTTGCCTTAAAAACTTGTATGGCTTAAAAGATTTTTATTTATAAAAAATTGTACTTTGTTAAATGCTTTTTAATTTCACAGAAGATTTCAGTTAATATTTTAGACAGAATGATATTCCAAAATATAATTTAAGATGTTGGTAAATATTTAAATTAAATTTTAATTTTTTCATTGCAATTAATATTTAAAATCACTGAATATTTATGATCAAATGAATTGAAAAACCTACCAAATGCACATAATAATGATCTTGTATCTAATTTCATTTCAATGCTTGGCAGCAAGCAGTTGTCATAACTCATAAACCTACCATCAATTACAGTAAAAACTTAAGTTATTACGGACAAGGCAAGAACAATAACAATTTTGTCTTGTGTGTCGTTGACTTGTAAGCGCCACCAGCGCCACCTAACGTTCGGTTTCTTATGAATTTAACTGTGTAGCGCTAACGTTACTGCCGCTGATCTGCTAGAAGTCTTGCCGTTGCAGTTTGGCACAAATGCAACTGCATAGCAATTTAACTCTGAGACAACAATTTACGTTGACTGACATTTGATCGAATGCATTCATTATGCGCTGACAGACATTTCGACATATAGACTGAATTTTTACAACAAAACGAGAAAAAACGAAGTTAAATCTACACCAAAAAGGTGTAAACTTAGCACAAGGAGCGAGCAACAGAAGTATTGTACTCGTTTTTGAGGAAGTTGTGTTGCGCATGCGCAATAGAACTCGACAGTGAGTTCGTCAGTTAGGTTGCTTAAGTAAATTTGTTTATTGCAATGTGTTGTGTTCTCCTAACACTTGGTAAATATGTTAACGAAGATTTTTTCTTTTAATTCGTTCGAATAATATTTAAAAGTAGTAGGTCAGATTTAATTTCTTGTTTCTCAATAGCCTATTAATACAATAGATCAGTGATGGGCAACATACGAAAAATATGCCAATTGTTGTTCACACGTGCACTCACCACTGCTACACACATTTTTATTGTTGTGGTTCTTTAACACGCTATGCACGAGAATTGTGTTATTGTTATTGCTGCATCATTCAGAAAAAAAAAACAAAAAAAAAACTGAAGTGAGTGAAGCACTTTTATTTCTACTCTCATGTTGTAAGTGGCTCCTGCTTACAAATTTTTGCCCATCTATGCAATAGATCACCAATTCATTCGTTTATTAATGTAATATGTAAATTATCTTGTGCCAATTTAAAATTTATTTATTATAATTCCTTACTTCGCTTACCAACCCCCGCTTCGTTCGTGGGCTCAGCTGAGTGCTCTCAGAGTTTTTGTTTTCTTACGCAATATTGTTACTTATGCAATATTGTTTCTCCTTATATTTATATATTTTTGTACTTTTATTTTTCATATTTCCTTTTTTTGCAAATTTTCGGACGCCGAAAACTATTTTATATAAATATTAAAAGGATTTATTTCTTTTTGTTCGGTATCATAGGAAGGGCGCATTAGAAGGACATGACGTTGCTTTATATAAAATCATTTACTACTTGTTTGTTTAACTAAATTACGCATTTTATTTGATTATTTGATATATCTTTTAAACTTTGCACGTATACAAAAACCTCCACCACCATAGCATTTACTTCCTCACTAAAGTTGGTTTTTTTATGAAAGTTGTTTCGCCCATTTTTACAATTTCGCTCACCATTATTCAAATGATTTCCGGATTTAGCAAACGTTTTCATCACTTGCTAAAATCTGCCCGCATTTCGTCCAATGTTTTCCGAACCGTTACTAGAACTCTTGTGGAATTCGGTTGCATTACCTTCGATGGGCTTGCAACGTGGCGTGTGGTTTAATAGTCGTTTTGAATGCACTCATGCAGACCTCTAATAAGTATTGTTCCAATAAATGGATCAGTACAATATTTAGATGAACAAAAACACAAAATTGCGCCATTCGTTTTTTATTTTATGCCTTCATGCAAAATCATGATCCCAAGCACACGACAAAGTTCACAAAGAAATGGGTTAGGAAGGTAAAGATAACGATTTTGAACTGGCCAGCGTAAGTCTCTGATCTTAATTCAATCCAGAACCTATAAAAAGATATGAAAGTCGATGTCTCAACAAAAAAAATTTCAAAATTTTTAAGATTTGTGAACAAGAGAACAGCTGGCTTGGTACTACAGCTCATAAAAAAGGTCTCAAAAGCTTGGATACAGTACGAAATGCTACCAATTTTTGGGAACTTCTGAAACTTCACGTTTAACTTTTTTGATGAAATTGCACTATTTCCATGACAACGGCTGTATATATTAAATTCATTTATTTATGCATATAAAAAAAAACAAAGTTGCCAAATGCAAGGACATTTTTCTTTAGAGCTTTGTATGCAACGAGAACCTTTGCTTCTAAGCTACTGAAGTTTGTTCCTAAACCTTATTAATTAACATTTTTAAGCATCATTCCGCATAACTGCTAGACATTGTTGCAGGTGACTGCTACTGGAAATGGTAGCAGTGTTCATATGTGATGCGTTCTGGGAAAAGATATCCTATCGTATGGTTACTAGAGCAAAAGTTTCAGGAGAGCAAAACTTTCAGGAAAGCAAAAAAATATCGTTTATTTCAGTGATTTTGAGACTTTTTTGCATTATGTTTGAAAACTTCAAAAGCATTTTTTTTTAAATCAAAACATTTTATTGCCAATTCTTAAAAACTGATAAAGTTTTATATATAAAGTTATTTTGGACAAGTCAGAGCTTGTTTTATTGCTTGCACTGTTTTCCAAAAAAATATGGCTTAGTCGCAGTTTTCATCTCAGAAAAATATAATACCTTTTCCCAGATCGCATCACATTGTGAAGTTTTATTGCTCGGAGTATTGGTACAATACTGTTGTTGTTGAATATTGGTGTTAAGTACAATGAGAAATCATTGTTGCTGAACATTATTGCTAAGAAAGGTTTATGAGCATTGCTGCCTGCCTCTCACTTTATGCATATTTATTTTAGAGCCGAATCACCAAAAATATATCAACAGAGCAAGTTTATAATCTCTTTAGTACAAGCAAAAAGTGCAAGAAATCCAATCTTCAGTGAACAGTAAATCCAAATTCAATTTTCTGCAATTATTTTGATATTTTAATTAATTATTGCAATTTTTCAATTTAGAAACCACTAACCATTGAAATAAAAAACAATAGAAATAAAATTATAGCCAACTAGACATAGATCAGGAACTGCAGCACCCTGTGTTGCATACCAAAATCAATATGTCATTTTATATGCTTTTGTGACCCGCCCATGTTGCTGCTAAGCGCTTGTTAGCAACATAGTCAAGATCAGCGATGTCAGATAAAATTCGTCTGGGTGTCAGAACTTAATTGAATTTGCAAATGATTTCGCACGCCATAAAACGGCAACAACAAAAGACTATTGGTAGCAACAATTGCTGCCGCTGCATTGCCGGCATTTTGGTAAAGAGTCAATTAAATTCTGTAACAGCAGCAACATTCAAAGCCATAAAACAGTAAGTTTTGTAGTGAAAAATTTCAATTTTACTGATTGATTCCAGCATAAATTGAAAGCGTAAAATACAAAAGTTGCCAGCTGCGTTTTTCGTAAGATTTTTTTTTCCGGTCTGTGCCGTTAATTCTTTTGCTTTGTTCCGCATGCAGTTGTTATCGTACAATTTTTCATGATTAACTGCTAATTTAATGCAAATTGCACGCTCCATTATTTGAAATGTTTTGTTCTTGCAAGGCATTTTTTTTTTGCTGTTGTTGCCAGCTAGCGCTGCATCAGCAACATCAATCTTTTTCATTCACACACTTAGAATCACTCAATTACAAGTTTGCTTACTCATTGCTTACTATGAACTCCTTTGCATTGGCAATAGGATTTTAGTTGATATCTAAAGAGACTTTGATAAATGTCATCCCACACCTCAACATTAATAACGGTCCACGATCGGCAACAGCAGCTCCCTCTTCTTACCAAGCGTTTTTCTCTGTCTGCCGCACTTCTGTTAAGTTATTGTCTTTAAGTTGGTGATCGTGTTTCTGTAATTTTCTCAAGTTCTGTCTAAGGCGGTCTCATATTTTATGTTGTTGTTTTTGTGGTTGGCTTAATTGATTCATTTCAATTGTCAGCTGGGCGTTCAATTGATCTGTCGTTATCAGCAGTGATCGTGGTTTTGTACGTAGTGCATGGAAGTAATGTGAGTGAGAAATTTTTTTAATTTTGAAAATTTTATTAATGTTCTTGGAGATAAAAATTTGAGGTTTTTTGTAAAATATTATACTGATTTTATCAGATATTGAAGATCTTTAGTTGTTAACTATTTTGATAAATATTGACGGCGGTTATTACTACAAACACTTTTAAAAACAATATATAAATAGTGTGGCAATTATATTCTGGGACTGAAGCTATAATAATAAAACGAAATATTTTTTTTCGAAAATCTCACCAGGTAAATACGGTGAATGATTCAACACACAGACTTGATTTTCTGCCAAAAAATTGACAAACAATCAACGATTTCGATGTCGTGGATTATCCTGCAAAAAACATTTGTCAACAGGATGGCGATACTTTGGTAAACTTTGACTAATTCTGACCATCAAACTGTGTAAAACTTCCATACAGAAGCACCAGCAACTATTTGACCAGTTGCGACAAATTAGCGTTGGGTGATGCCCCCCCTATTGAAGAAAACAATAAACAGGGATTTTTGGCTTTGTCCACCAGCGGGGTTGTCTACTTTCTAAAAATCGTTTATGTCACTCAATAGCCTTTGACTGTGATAAACAATCATTTTTTTTTGTGACTTTTGTGCCAAGTTTTGCGTTGAACAGCGTGTTGTTTCATAATTATATTTCAACATGTGTGGCATATGCGAACCGATTCGAATAAATTTAAATTTTGTTCAAGTTTTAATGTGATGTGTAGAGTCGAAATATCGCTTCTATTTGCTGAGTTATAGCTTCAGTTCCGGAACATAATTTCCGCACTGTGTATTAACACAATATGAAAATTGTCTTACACAAAATATCGTCCTTAAAGCAAATATTACAATATCCAATTTCGTTATAAACATAACTTCAAGCATTTAAAATCTATAGAAAAATTCTAATGAAAAACTTTAGTTTTAAAAGCTTACATGCAAAATTGATGAAGGCATGTACTTTCAGGAAGGATGTACTTTGTCGTCAGTTCTTAACAAAATACTTAAACAAGTAGGAAAAACCCTACATACTTTCAAATGTGTAAGCTGCAATTTGCTTACATCAAATTAAAGTACAGCCCTGACTGATCGCTTTTGTGTACGTGATTTTGCTAAAGAGATCAAGAGTCTTAGTCAGTGCGCAGTTTGGCTGGTGGTGTCAAATCAGCCGTATAAGCTTTTAAGCTTCTTAAAACAGTAAGAGCCTTTGGTAGGTTTACAGTCAAATTTAACACGATCGATAACTTATCAAATATACGGACACATAAATATAAACTCCTATATGTGCTCTACATACGTACGTATGTAGTTAAAGTAGCGGCCAGAAGGCGATGGCAAAAATTTACGACAGCAGTAAACAGTCGGAGTTTAACAAAATGTTATTAGTGTGAACTGTTTTTGTAATGGACCTTAAAAATTGTTTTTTGTTTTCATCAGATATCGATAATATTTTTTCTATTACCTAATAATTGTTATACAGTATAAATAGTATGTATCTTTTAGGGTAGTACTATGGAAACATTTGAATGCTTCACATCTTCATTACATCTTGAAATCAGTACTAATCAAATCGAAACCCTCTTTTCCTTTCTGTTGTAAGGTTGGAAAATGTTTAAAATTTAAACTTTGTTTAAGTGTAGGATGAAACTTTTCGACCTGATTCGATAAGACATTTGCAAGTACACACTCATTGCATTGAAAACCCATTTGAGTTCGTCTCAAAATATTTTTTCTATTTGAGATATCGCTTGTGGAAATCAATGGAGTTGTTGACCATTTGCTTGAGATGAGGCAAAAACAGAACTCGTGAAATTCTAAATAAAATATTAATTTTTCTAAAAATATGTAGCAGGAAAGTTGTCTGGAATGACACAGGGAAATCAAAGATGAGCTCTGTTTTGACCCTGATATGAGGTTCAAAGGGAGTTAATATGTCAACTCGCAATAGCAAAAGGTCGACAGAATAGTTAATTTGGATTTGGAAAAGTATACTATTGTTTCTGGGTCTGATGTTAAGGCAAATTTTATTGGCCTGTGTTATCAAAGAACTGGCCCTTTCTTATTAAGTTTGTTGTGGGCAATTTAATTTTAATTTTTTGACGCATTAGTTTTGTAATTTTGCAAAATTTTATTGATGCGGATAAAATTTTTCATTTTAATCCGATTCTTCATTAATATTTGGTCTCAGTTATTTTATCTTAATTTTATTTTCTTTTTTCGTTTCGTTTGGACCACCCCAATATAAATGCGCTGTGATCCATGTAATTTTGTGTGCAAAACCGTGTTGACTTTTGTGTTACATATTCATTTTCGAGGTTTTTTTTTAACAAAAATTTATTAACCATAGCCTGTTTATTATTACGGTAATAAATGTTCTTGCACTGGTGTTGAAAATTCGTTAATAATAATTTTTACTTTTATTGCATTTTCACAATTTTTTGTAAATTTTTTTTTTTAGTTTTGACTCATTTGCTAATAGGGGAATATAATTTGATATTTTTATTTTTTTTCTTGAGCAATTTTGTTATTGTTAATGCAATTTTTGGAATTCATTGCATCGCTATTTTTAAGTAGCCAAGCGCCATTGGCCATAGCTACTGCCTCCATACTGTAATAAATGGAAAAATTTTAAAAACAATTTTATACATATTTTTAAATTAATTGCCTCATATGCTGAAATTGTTTATTTTTGCACAAATCGAATTCGTTGTTGCTGCTGTTGTTAAGAACCGATCACAGCGTTTTGATGAGGCTCCATTTGTATGCAGTTGGTAATGAATTTTATTATTTTTCATTTAATTTGATCACCCGCTGGGTTCGCACAGTGAATTATGTGACAGCGGGGTAGATATAATAACTGTTAATTTGTTATTATTGTTGTTATTTGACATTATTTTTGAAATATGCTCGGGAATATGTGCGTATTTTGTTACCAATTATTTATGACCTATTAAGGGTAATTTGTTTTAATTGCCTGCTGGCTTTATGAGAAATAGTCGGAACTTTAAACTAGAAAGGATGTTATCTTTGCCGTTGGCATTGATCAAACGGAAAAAGAGTTATTTTAAACTGCAAAATTTGCGGTTTCATATGTATTTTCTGTTAATCAGCAACAAATAAATATTAAACTCATTAAAAACAAGAACATTTCGATTACTTCAAAATATATCTCGATGACTATACCGGTTATGACACTTCTGATTAAACAGATCTAAGGGGGGTATTTATAAATATACATATATTGGCATTTATCACACATTTTCGTAGAAAATGGTCTGTCTGTAAATCAAATAAGAGCTCACGTGCCGAAACGTTCTCATACAGAGTTTTGTAACATTTACTACAATAACTTCTTTGACATTTCATGTACATAAATAGCTCTCAGAATAAAGACTATAAGCTTTTGTTTGTATACTGTTATCCTGGCCAGTAAGCCATTGCAAAAGAAATTTATACACCCGATCGCAATGTTGCTGTTGCGCATTGTCAGTACACTTAAGAAGAACCTAAATCAAATGCCGATTAAAGCGACATCATAAATTTAAGTCATTGAGTTGCAATTTAAAATGCGACTAACGAAAATACAAAAATAAAAAAGAGGGAAAAAATCTCTGTCAATCGATTATATGACGCAGTAAAGATTTATGCATTCAAGTCAACGCGATCCATGACAAACTACAACGTATGCCGACGTATCACCGCTGTTCACTGGCGGATCGCAAACCTTGGCAAGAGACGGAAGTTTAGTTTTGCAACCGCCACTCAAAGCCAGAAACAAACGGCGCACGCGCAAATGCAAATATTCGCATAGCAAATCTTGAGGCGGTGCACTTTGTGGCCAAATGGCAATGAGCAAAAATTTCAGTTAATAGCGGTCTTGTAACGGAAGAAGGAAGTTTTGGAATAATGATATACTAACAAAAAGTAATGAACTTAAGCATTTATCATATTTAAAATGAATGTTTTTTTTTACCAAAATCAAATTGACTATTATTATTAACTCGTCGATTAGCAACGAAAGTTCATATTGTATGGTATTTTCCTTGTGTTTCAATGCGCAATAAATCATTTGAAACTTCATGTTTTGCTTTGCCAATATGGTTGACAACTCAATTTAGCATACGAATATGGTCCAAAAAGAAACCCTACAGCAATGCAGAAAGCCAAAGCAGCAATCAATCATCCAAACTTGGACAAAAATCAAATTTTATCGTTATGCATAAATTTTGCGCTAAATGATCAAAAGTCCAAATAAATTAAATTTACGATCACTGCGTAAACTGCCTGCCACTCCTCCAAAAAAACATGAGTTCCCCTTTATGCTGACCTCCCATTTCAATTGTTGTGTGCACCCACGCATTTTTTGCAAAATAAAAATCACAGCTGTCTCTCGTACATGATGCAGTTAGCATTGTGATCGTGCAATCGATCGCTATTACGTTCAGTCGGCGGTCGCACCCTTGAGTGACCCAACCTCTGTTGTTCAGTTCGTTATTTTTGTTTGTTTACATTTGCAATGATATGGCAACAACAACAAGAATGAAAGAAAAATAATGAAAATAACCACCCACGTATGTATGCGGTATTATGGTGTCCCCAGCCGATCCTTGTGCTGAGATCACACATGCTCACCGCTGCCACCATGTTCATAGTTGTCACCAGCATTGATTTTTTTGTGGCCGAATAAACTGGCTCAATTGGCATTTGATGAATTCCATATGATTGTGGGTAACTTACAGGCGCTGAGTGTTAATACAAGTACAATCACTGGGAGATAGAATTGCCAGAGTGGTGGAATGGTCCCAAAATATGTTAATACTTAAAATTAAAGGCATCAAATGCATTACAGAAATTATGATATTAAATATTTTTTAGTTTAGTTTTATTTTAATTCTTATATATAATACTGGCGACGCTCAGGGGTCGGGCCGTTAATTGCATGACAAAGCCGTAGGAGGCCGTTGATTGGAGGTAAAAGCCGTTAATTGGATATAAAAAATAAATAAAATGGCCACACATGAAAAAATAAACGGTACTACATTGCACAAATTATTTAATATAGCTGACCAACAAAAAACGTTTTCAACAAAATTGTTATATTTTAACGTTTTTTATATTTTGAAAACCATTTTGAACTTGGTAACCTTGACCCACACTCCACTGATTTAGTATATTTAGTTTCTTAGTTGACCAAAAATCTATCATATCCTTTCTTATGATTGAATAAATCAGTTTATTTTAGTAATATTAATATAATATTAATAATATAATATATCAAAGTGCAAAGCTCAATCTACGCTTTGCGCCGACAGGATAATTATAAATGATTCGAAAAACTAGAATATTTTATCTTTCACAAGTCCGATGGCAGAGAGTTGGAAAATTTCAGAGGAAAATTTTTCCAATCGTTTCAAATGAAATCAAAAGGTAGACATTGACATATTGCAGATTGTTTTCTGAAGTGGAAATGAAAGATTTCTAAAACGTAACTGAAACTTTGTAAGATTTCATGTGAAAGATTCGTGAAAGGTTAACGAAACGATACATGCCGAGCAGGTAAAGTAGCTCTTAGTAATTTTGTGAATGTAAAATTAGCTTATCCAACAATTTCTTATGACTATCTGCCATTGAAGAAACTTTTCACATTCACTGTAACAATGGTGCAGTGCTCTTAAGTTGGTATGCGTCATGTAAGCCTGAGCCGCCGTGTAAATCTGATATTGCATGAAAATTTTCAGCACCAGTCGCTAGAAAGAATGTTAAAATTTGCGAATTGAAAGAAATTAAATTCTCAAAATGGGTAATTTTTGAGTTACAATTACTATTTTCAGACCTATCAGATCCATTGTCTTGAGGACATTTTTTTATCGTCTTTGTATCGTGGGTTAATTAAATAGGTAACACGTCATCATCTCAATGCTACAAAAGTTTAAATCAGTTTTTTTTGTACTCAATTCTGAACTGAGCACTGAACCGCTTAAAGCGTTTTGTCCCATACATGTTAGTGATCGTTTTTTGCAACTGCGACCGTCAGTCATAGCCAAAGAAACAAAACAAAGTCAACAAAAAAAAAAAAATTAAAATAAAAGTCAAAACAGAAATGAATGACAATTGATGTTGGCCTGTCACCGAATTGTGTGACAAACATAAACACACACACATACAAGTGAGCTTTTGGGGCATGTGCGGCTGCGCCCTAAAATGTGGACGCCCTTCTCTTAGAGTTGCTGTGTTGTGTTGTGTTGTTGTGAGTTAATTCGATGCTTACGTTGACGATTTTTCATTGTTGTTGTTACTTTTAAGTACGTTTGACATACTTTTCTTATTTTGTCGTTGTTGTTGTATTTTATAATTTTTTGTCGTTTTTAAACTTTTTAAAAAAAATACTTATATTTTTTATAGTTTTATTTTCATTTACAAATATACCTTCATACATAGGTACATATATGCACATACATGTGTGTGTAAATAAGTTTGTGAACTCATTTGTAGAAACTGAAATTTGTCTCATTTGACGTTTTGGCGTCACGTCGTTTTAACTGACAATTGAGTGCAGCCACCTGCAACTTGCAATGATCGCGTGTTGACAAACAAAGTTGTGCAACATTTAGAAGAGAGAAAAAAAAAACAGAGAGATAAGCAGGAAGCAAAAAAAAACGTTTATTTACTTATGCAAAGGCATACAAATTTTTTACCCACAGGTCAGGCAGGATAGACCCGAAAAATTTTTATGCGCTAAGCACAGCCTGATTTTCAATTTTCATTTAAAGTGGTGCTATGCCTGCTGGCACATTTCCGCCCATTTCTTATCCAAATATGCTAGTTACATTTTTATTAGGCCATTATACTATTGATCATTTTATGTGCACATACTAATGTTAATAAAGTTCAGTGGTTGAATTATTTTGTTCATTTAGTGTGTCTTTCATTATATCAAACTGTAGACATTTCCATGTTCAAATTGTTCCGGCTTTGGCGTCACTTTCATTCTTTAGGTAGTTAGGTTTGGTTTGCTGCTTGACACGCAGATGCCATTGGTACATTGAAATATCTTTACTAATGGGTGATCCAATACGAGGTCCCTTTTCCAACTGGGTTGTTTTGTCAAATGGCATGTCCATGTGACGTTGTTTTTAGTTTTCAATACGCCTCAATCATGAATAGACTTACTCCTGAACAACGTTTATTAATTGTGGAAACTTACTACCAAAACCAGTCATCAGTTCTTCAACATCATATTGGTCGTTATGAGCATCTAACTGAGCGCACCATCACTAAATTTTGGACATTCATTATTCAACCAGAGTGCATACAGCCCGTAATTTTTAAAATATTTCTGCAGTAGCAGAGAGTGTCGCCAATCTCAGTGTTTGGGCATCTCTTATTCATTGTGGCGTAACTTGAGGCGTGATCTTGGTCTGAAGGCGTATAAAATACAGCTCGTACATGACTTGAAGCCGGCTGATATTGGTATACGTTTTAATTTCGGTTTATGGGCCTTAGAAAAAAAAGTAGGAAGCTCTTATTGGATCACCCTTTAGTCATTTGAGTACACAAAAAAAATAGAAAACGAGCCTAATTTTGTAAATATAATCATATGGAATATATTTACTGTATTGTTCGGGATATTGAAAGTACTTGGCTTAACAAGGCATTGGAAATGACGTTATCGAAGCCCTGGCATTCACATAGAAGATGCTTAAATGATTCTACATCTTCTCCATTTTCTCAATTTTTGTAGAAATTTGTTTGAAGTAGCAGCAAGTCTGTTGGTCATTTATTCTATAATGCAGTGTCCTATGAGCACCCCTTCATCACTAAGCGGAATTATTCTCAACTTAGATTTAAAAAGCTTATTATTCTTTTGAAGTAAAGTGGTAATTGTTCGAGATGTAGCCTAATTTTGTTATACGTGTTCATCTATAGCTTTTCTTCGGACTCTATTTTAATTTGAATTTCAAGTTGGAAGTGGCTTGCTTGTTTCGATGTTTTAATACAGGTAGTCCCCGACTTACGACCGAGATAGGTTCCTAGTCATCGGTCGTAAGTCGATTAAGTCGTAAGTCGAGTTTCATAAAAAATAACTAAAGAAAAATATTACATACATACTGTACTACTAGTTCCAGCCATTTTTGGGATGATATAAAATTATTCACTTAAACAAACGTATTATTTGTACTGAAATAAATCGAGTCCTTGTACATACTACTGTTTTTTTTTAAATTTTTTCTCATATACATATTTTAGGGATTCCCCGAAACTATTTTAAGCATTTTCTATGAAAAAAATTGAAAAAAAAATTGGTCGTAAGTGCGAATAGTCGTAAGTCGAACGGTCGTAAGTCGGGGACTACCTGTACCTGTAAAACTATCATCGCTTAACGAAATGGATTTAAATTGCTATCAGTGGCTTCCTACACCCAGCAACACAAATAATGTTAAGTGTCGAGTTCGATGCGGTGATCGCTGCCTGACTTTCAACAATCTTTTCTGCCTGATCACCAGCATAGGTTTGGGCTTGAAAATTTTAGAATGATTAGGAAGTCTATAATATAAGCTGATATTAAGCACTACCTAAAATTGCCTATTTCTATTTCAGAATCCATTTTCAACACTTTGCACAATGGTAGAACTGTTGAAATTTTGAACAAAACTTTGATGCGTGGCTAATTTACAATAAAAGTTAATTCAGTTGAAACAAAATGACAGCTTTTGAATTTTTGAAGTGGATACATATTACACCATTCTTAAAATTCAAAATAGTGCATCCAATGCAGCTCAAAGTGGAGCCCTTAAAGAAAATAAATTTTTTTTTTTAAATAAGGTCACGGTGAGTCGCTTTTATACATTTTTTCAAGTATTCTTTCACTAATTTTGCAGCAAATCAACCAATTTTTTTAGTATGATGCTGATACAGCAATTGATGTTGAATTGGACACCGATCTTTGCAAAGAGAACGCGATTGGAAATTGTTTTACTTTATTGAATGCTACTTTTGTGCTATTTCTTGTTAAAATATTCCTCAAAGCTACTTAGCTAGCTCTGACAAATCTTTTTTTTGAGAAAAGAGACATGCTTGCACAGCACTTTTTTTAAAAATCTTATTTTATTCAAGTTTATTTTACTATAATATTCCAGCGTGTTATCAGCGTTGGCGCCTCAAGTCTGTGAGGAAAAAAAATACTTACAAATTAAAAATAAACAAGTGATTAACATATTTTTTTACAACAAAACAAGATTAACTGCTAATCCCTTATCACATGCGACAAACGATATATGAGTAAATATTAGCAAAACAGAGTCCGCTTATCAGTCAAGTTGCACTTTAAACTCTACGGGCAAACGGAGCGTATGAGCAACATCAATTTAGCAACAAAAATTGAAATCAATGCAACCAACAACACGCGCAATGTACAAAAATCATATAAAAGTTATTTTTTTTAAAATGTTGTCATTTCTTTCTTGTTGTTGTTGTTGTTGCAATGTGTTTTATTTTTATTGTTTTTGTACTTTTGATTTTTGTTGACACAGCTGCTGTTGCGTCACTTTATTTGAAGACGCAACTTTAGCCGCGATCATAAGATTTTGAATGACTGACTGGTCATTTTGTTTACTTATTTCTTTTCAATATACGGACAATTCTATGCAGTGGCATGCTGAAACTTAAAGTACTTGAGTTGCTCTTTTCAGTTCCTTATTAATTTTGTCAGTTTTTTGAGTTGAGCACCTATCCAAACAAACTTTTCTTTAACATTTTACATACTATTACAGAGCTTACTGTTCAGTACTGTGAAAATGCCAACAAAATTATAATAACAAAAAACGAACAGCAAACTAGTCATACTAGTTTCATTCATTGCAAAATGGAATCATCAGTGACCCGTAAGCCGCTGAGCGAGAATATATTTTTCTTATGATGCAAAGCTCTTATTTTGACTTAAGATTATTCTTTTTTTAATAATTTCTTGAGCAATAATAACTGAATTCAACAATGTTTCTTTTCAATGAGCTAGATGCTTTAAAAATTTTAATATTTCATAGAATTGCCCACATTAAGTTTTTGGTACTTTGTGATGTTGTTTTCGTTCAAGTGCTAAAGTTAACTTGTGTTTATCTGCGAAATCTCAGCAAAATAGCGCAAACAACGATTTTACTTAAAAGATTTCAATGCTAAGCTTTCGATGCGCAGCACAGCACACCTGATCAAACTTTGTAAATGAGCAAAACAACAACAACGGAAAACAAACATTTATTTATTTGTTTTTGCCTTTTATTGTTGTTTTTGTTGCTGTTGATGACTTTTGTTATTTGCTCATCAATTTGCCGAATGAAATAAAAAATAAAAATTTTAGGAAAAAATAAAACACGAAATCCAACAAAATCATAGTGATGATCTGCTGTTAAGTGACCATCAGCGGAAATGCTGAGTTTCAACAGATGCTGTGATTGTCGGCACTTTAAATGGGATTTTTGTAATGCAAAGCTTAATAAATTTTTAGTTTTCTTTTTATTAATTTAAAATGTTATTACTTAAATTAATATGGCAAAGTGCTTTTATTTTCAGATGTCGACAAAAAAAGAAGCACTAAAATGTAGCCATATGGTGGATTAATAAAAAAAAATTAAAAACCTATTAAACTGAAAGCGGATTTAAAGTACCTTACACTAACTATTTTACAATAGTGGTATGACGTGATAGCAATTTTTAACAGTTTGAATTGAGCTTTAAATATTTTTCACGCTAGCGATTTTTCATTCAGAGTAAAATGTACTAAGAGAGAGTGTATTTAGAGACAATATGCAACAATACAAAAACAATAAGCAAAACCTATGAACAGTAACACTCTTTGCTGGCAGTAATACTCAAAACTCTTGCCACAGCTCTAGTTTATTTTGACAAAGTGATGGCCACTTTGTAGGCAGTTTGCCTACATCCCTGCATACAATGTGTAACAAACAGAAGTCACATTGCCTACATCATCGCTTTAAGAGTGGTAATATAGATTGGCGAGTTGCCCACATGTCTATATATGTATGCAAAGTTAAATTATGGCTGACAGACTGTCTATATTATTACATAAAAAATATGTAAAATGTTACGCAGCACGCATGGGTTCAAATCCTGGAACAGATGCTTCTTTTTAATAAAATTTTACTTACAATTTCTATTTATAAAATCATTCGAATAGCACAACCTGATTCGATTGATATTTGAACCTGCTTCGGTTTTAGAATAGCTTATGTGATCCCGTTCCTTAACTAGGTCGGTTACACAGTGGCGCACCATCGACATTGGGTGCCCGAGGTAGAATTGAAATTTTCCGCCCAATGCACCTTAAAAAATTGATTAAATATTTTAAAAATCAATGACATTTTTACGCAAGGGCAGCCGCCCCCTTCACTCTCCCTAGGTACGCTACTGCGGCTACAGTATGTTGATTTTTTATAAGACAAAATTGAACAGCTAAAATTAAATCGGCAAATTGATGTAAGAGGTCGCCCACACCAAACGTCCGCAGCAGGGAAGAAGGTAGTTAAAACATAAGAATACAAGCAGAGGGAGGAGTCGAAAACTTATCGGACGTTCATTTTTTTAAAAATTAATATGAACTTTTTTTTTTAAACGGTAATGAGACATATTAGAGGAGGAGCTTTGAATATCACATATAGATTAATGAAATACATAACCAACAATAGGTAATGAGTGCAATCATCACATTAATTTTCATTCCTGGCTACGTTTCTATAATTTTTGTCTCAGAATATTGTCAATTGTATCAAAATTCTATTTGTGCTGCTGTCTTTACATCCTGGAACATAAAGACTGTCAATTTATCGCACAGAAATAGTACAAACTATGAAAATTTTCATACATCATATATGAGGGATCAATTGTACCATGCCGCCTTTTAACGTTGTAAAGCTATGTCGCATGCCGCCAAACGAAGGTTAAATATATTAACAGTTAAACAACTCAATTAAGCCGTCTCGAATGTAACGTTTATATTATTCTTTTCATTTGTAAGTCACGCTACAAAAATCATGAAAATTTAAACGCTCAGTCAGACACGTCAATGTCTGTTTAATTACCTACATCACTAACACTAAAACCTCCATAGCAGTGACCACGCACGCAGCAGCGCCACAATTAAAAAAAAAAAAAAAAAAAACAAAATGAAAAAATAAAAATCAACAACAAAATGCAATTAATATGAAAACGTTTTCACAACGTGACTAACAAAACCACCAATGGCAACACTTCTACAGCAGCAACAGCGACCGATCGCTGATCTATAGGCATGACATAATCCTCGAAAAACTGACAAATTACTTCTAATTCGCAGTCATGTCCTAAAATCGGCTCAAGCCAAGCTCAAAACAGCAAAGCGTGCAACAACAAAATTTTTGTATATTATTTTTCATAAATTTTTGACTGAGAAAGCCAAATGATCGATCAAAAAACAATCGATCGATCGCAAGCGGCTTAAATCAGTATGCAAGACACGCATTTGTTAGCTGCCGTCGCAGTTGTCGCGTTTTAAGGCGGCGCAAATTGGACATTGTCAATAACAAGAGTCTACCGTCTATACTGGTGGAACCACAATATAATCGTAGAACAGTTGGTTAGGCAATTAAAATTAAACAAAAGATCAAACTGAAAAGAACAAAACTTGAAAACCTTATGTACCAAAAAAAAAAAGCACCAACCTTCATTGTGAGCGAGTAGCAAAAATTCATGACAAAAAAAAAATTTTTTTTTGTTGCCAATTTCCATATATTGAGCCGCTGACAAAATTGACAGCAGTGGCAGCTGTTGATATAATCAAGCATCATGCATTTGCCATGATCGCGCTCACACATGTGATCGAATGTTTGTTTGCTCGCTTGCCTGTCGCGGTCGCGGTACTCGCTCTATCCTACAACTGTCGTTATGTCTAGCGATCTGTCGCATTGGCGCTGCCGTAACAATTCAATTGACAGCCGGGCTCCCAACAAAATTTTGTGCCAGTCACTCGCTCGCTCAAACGATCAATCGATCGCTTTTAACGTTTTTTTTTTTCGTTTCCAATTGAGCACAAGCGATTGGCGGCGCGGCTGTTTGCGTGTGTGCGTGTTACTTTTGCGGTGCCTTATGATCGTATGACCAATTGACTTCAAGGCTTTCATAAAATGATGTCTTCAACAAGCTCTCCTTCACCTTCGCTGTGTTATTTTTGCTTTTTTAGGTTTCTGGTTCACTATGATGCTGTTTGACTTTTGAGTGATCTGAAAATAATGATCGTGTTTATGAAGTGTGACAGACTTCATCGCGATCAACTACCAAAAGTAGCACAGTTTTCAATTGCAATCGTATGTACATATCAACGACGACGAACGATTTAAGTGAGCTTTTGTCTGAAGGATTTGTGCGCATGCGCGTTTCAAATTTGATATGGAATTGTTGAAATGATTTTGTGTTATCATTGTGTGAGCTATGTAACGTTATCTAGCATTGTAGCATTTAAAAACGATTCACCAAATTGTGAATATTACCAAAGTGACAAGCCTTTGAAATCACAGATGTGATTTCACGTAAATTTCAAAAAAGCCGAAATAGGTCACTCAAACTTCCGTGAGTCTTTGAAGAATAATGTAACGTTAATGCTCAAGCTAAAGGCAACAGATTTGTTCAAAGTTTAAAAAGAGTTAGTAAAATTTTTGAGAATGAATTGAAACTTTAGCATTAGCATATTTCTAAGCTTTGGTTTTGTAAATTTGTGTTTCTTTCTAGCTTACAATTCCGACCTTACACCAATTTTAGTGAGCCAAAGTGAGGCATCCTGAAGAAGATTATCAGAGAGCATTGTATTGGACATTCATCGACTTTAACCAACATTTAAGGCACTTGCAAAATAGTTGATCTCATTATGACAAAACTCCGAGGAAAGCTTAGATTCGTGTGTGCGTGTCAATGAACCGATTTCGGCCGTTTTCAATCATTCGGAGTAAAGTTAAAGAAGATGGCTTCATTTTCCTGTAATCGCGATTTCCACCGACAGGTAATCATAGCTATATTGATTCAGGAGGTGGCGCTGATCAGGAATATATTTTCCTATACGTGCCACATCTACTTCCATCATTTACAAATGGAACGACAAAGTGAACATACCCTGTGTGAGACAAGGATTTTCTACAATAAATACACTTCTACCGAGAAAGAACTGAACCGGTTTTAAAATTAAACAATTACTTTATTCGCAACTATATTAAGGCTAATAACAAATGATGTATCCAATATTCAAATAAGAAAACAAATTAATGATTTATCCAAATTCAAAATTGCAGAAAATGTTTGTTTAACAGAAAGAATTCTTAACCAAATATTTACTAAACTTCAGTTAAAAATCTATGAATTCATTAATAAAACATCATAAATGTCATTGTAGTATATCTTGAAAATTATTTATTTCAACAATAAACAGTGGGGGTGAATAAAGATGCTGCTCTGTAGGAATAAGCCCAAGCGCAACTGGAGAAAAAAAGAAACAAAATCAATTTGTAAACAAATATCTGGCAATTCGATATAAAATTCAAATTAAAATTTCGACATATCCGAGTAGATTAAATTTCCAATATTGTATACAGTCAACTACAGCATCATCATCACCATCACTATCAGAATCAGCATCGACAAGAGAATATCATCAGCAATGCAAGCAGGCAACTACAAACAATCAACAATTTCACTTTGGTGTTAAACAAACAAAGCGCCGCACTTAATAAAAAACGAAAAAGTTGAAATGGGCCAGAACCAACCAATGGCGAACCACACGCACACAGACAGAGTAAATTCAAAAATTGAAGTACCCTTTTTTGTTTATTTTCACTTAACTTGGTCTTTTGCTTGATAGAATACAAAACAGATTCCCTTTTTTCTCGAGGAAAGACAAACCGATGACGAGTTTTGAGCGCGAGAAACATAGCACGCATGCATATGCGCTAACTGCAATTCCCCAGGAGAGGTGGCAGAAGTATGAATTTCCTTTGGAAAAACTTTTCAGCGCCTCAATGAGATCATGTGGGTGCACAGTGGGTTGCTCTATATGGAAAAGTAGAATATTAAGCAAAAAAAAGTTGAAATCTCAGGAAACAGTTTCTAAGTGAGGAGGAAAAATTGCGAAAAAAATTTATTTCTAGGAATCATGTATCAGATTTTGGGCATTGTGTTTCAAGGACTATATTAAGAGGCAAAAAATTTAAATCGTCCTTTTTGAACAATTTTTCGCAATGAGTCCCAAGTCCTTGTGCATTGTTTCACCAAAATCTTAACTGGCAGAACGCAAACAGTTTGGCAGCGGCGGCAATAAAAACAATAACAACAAAAACAAAATCACCCAAGATGAATTTTATTAAGTTAAAGTTCTAACTCGCCTTGGGTACTTTAAGTACTATAAACACACAAATAACCAAACAAACGAACGAACGACTGAACGCATCATGATCATGGCGATCATTATGAAAACTTCAATATTTAGGGCAACATGAATGAAAAATAAACAACCGATCAACCAAATCGAACCGATCATTGATGGTGAGAAAACAGACCACCAACATATCAGCTAACACATACAAAAGCGGACACTTGGCACACACAAACACACATCCGCTAAATTGGAGCACGAACGCTTAACAGTAAATGCGCCGCCGCTTGTTTATTTATGCATGATCACTAATGCAATGCGATCTGTACAGATCGCCCTGCAGCAGGGTCTTGTATTTTTTTTTTGTTTTTTTTTAGTATTTTGTTGATATGGAAGTCATCATTGTTGGTGATGTTGTTGTTGTTGTTGCTTTATTGATATTTCTGTTGATCACCGTTTTAACATGAGTGCAAGAGGTGAAAATTGTTTTTTTATCGCCCAATCATCTTATAGGCGCGTGAGTATGCGGGTGCACAGCCAGCAACAATTGAGCGTATTAAATAGGCCAAATATTCTGGTTCTGGTCAACATCATTAAAGTGTTTCATTTCTTTGTTGCTTTTAAGTTTTCTTGTGTTGTTTAAAAGCAATGAAAGGGAAATATGTAAGTGAACACGATCGACACGATCGCTTGATGCTTAGGTAATGTGGACAAGATCAGCGCAGTACGTTAACAAAAATGTTTATATTTGAATAGGAATAATAATTTGAAGACTTTTTTTTTCTTATTACGATTTTTTCTAAATATTAAATTATTGAATAATAAAGTTATAAAATAGAAGCGAAAAATTAAGTTCTTTGAATATGTAAATAATATAATGAATAATAACAAAAATCTGCAGCCCATTGCTTTTCGGAGTCTTTTGGAAACATTCCAAAAGTTTGTTTATTTTTTGCTTTGACAAATATATTCGATTCAACTTTTTCTGATATAACATTATCAAACCTGAAGTTTGAAGTCGTATGTTCAGCGTTTTCTCAAAATTTCACATTTACAATTTTTCTTAAATACAAATTTTGTTATTTGCAAGAATGGTTGTAAGCTAAACTTTATAATAAAATCATTTTGAATCATTCTTTTTAAGCTCATTAATGTCCCTCTAATGCCCAACATTGGTTTCTTAGATCACCCAGAAGAAAATTGTTTGAAAATCAAAAACCTTTTTAATTTTTGTGTTTCAGACAATAATATCGAGTTGTTTTATTCCTACCAATTGGATACTTCATTGGCGAGGCACTCTCCGTATGCATAAAACTCGCATTGTGCCTATTTTCTTTTTATGTTGCACAAACTTTTTTTTAAGTGCAAATACCCCAAACAGCTTCTTTCGGATCTTATAATTCAGGATTCCCCCAGAAGTTAGAGTGGTGGCTTAGCAGCCCCAAATAGACTTAAATATGTTCATAGTGATGATTTATCACCTGAGCTGGTTTCGACTGATTGTTCTTCTAAGCTAACGTATGGTAGTTTTGGCGATTATCTAATATCTTTTATCTTTTTAAATTTGCTTTTAGATAAAACGCATCATTAGATCAATGTGTCGAGCCATCATTAAGCAGTAGATATATTTCTGGTTTGACAAAAGATCATAAAAGTCTTTTCATCAGTGATCTAAGTCATTAAGTTCTGAAGCAAATATCATTTTTTGCATAGATATTTTTTGAAATAAACATATTACCTCAATTTTTTTTTGGAATTTTGCCTTCAGGGCCTTTTAGTGAATTTTTTGATAATTTTTTAATTAAATTCTGATGTTAAATTTTTTATCGCTTCTCTTACATTTACTGCCTAGTGTCTGACAATTTTTTTTTCTAAACTTTTGTAAACATAAATTCTAGCCCAATGAAAGAATCAGGGAATGACTTTCCTCCATAATTTCATTGCAATCAAACCTAAAATGAAACACATGCAGCACATAATTTTCCTTATTTTTCTCTTGAAAAAAGCAAGTACTACTTTATAATACACAATTTGAAAGTTGGATGTTCCTTTTTCTCAACAGTTCTATTGCAAATTTTTCATCAAAGTCTAAAAGATCAAACTGGTCAGTAGGCTAAAAAAATATTTATACAAAACTGCATAAGATTCGCAAATTTTATGACCCACAAAATTGAATCTAAAGCAAAATTTCACATTGAATCTATGAACGTTTTCAAAACATATGAAATAATAATCAAATATTTTCCATTACATCAATATATTCTTCACCTATAGATCAAAGGCGAACATCTTTCATGTTGCTACAATCTAAAGTAAATAAACAAAACAAAAAAAAAGCACCGCAAAGTTTCTAAGTTACAACGCATATCATGAGTAGAAAAATGTGGATACTTCAAGTGCTGCCGTTGCTGCTGATCATCAACGATATCTGTGAACATCAATCATTCTGGCAACATTTTATTGAGTCGCCTCAACGTGCACTCCCAGTTGTTGTTGCCGTCATATGAGTAGAGTGCAGCAAATGCATTTTGAGTGCGCTCAGCACACGCCTCAATGCTTTCAATTCAGTCAGTCATACGCTGCTGCACACCCAATAATTTCACCCATCGCAGATTGGGAAAAAAAGAGAGAAAAAAAACTAAAACGTCCATGTTGAAAATCACTTCACACATTCACCAAGTGTTCCGTACGGTTATTTTGTGCTCTGATGCTACGGGTGCTGAGTAGAAAATTTGAAATTTATTAATGAGCTAAAAATCAAAATTTTAAAGAGTTGCATCGTCATCATCCATAACGTGATCATCATAATTTTCTGTATGAGAAGTGTAACAGCAGCGGTGTGATCGATAACACTGGACAACAGAGTTGTAGACTCAAGCGCGATTAGTAGATGTTTTTTTTTTTAAATTTTTAAGCGAATTTAGTTCTCAAAATAAAGTCTTTGCTTGTTATGAGCATAGGCGTGGGCAGGAATTTTTCGAATGGTTCCAATACTGAAAATTGCGCCCTATACAAAGGTCTTAACCCCCTATGTTCTTATATATTTTTTACATTGAAATTTTTATGAGATGATTAGAATTTATACTTTTTTTTAGTTTTTAAACAAACATATCAAAACTGATTTTGATATACAGAATTGTACATACAAATAAAGAAAATAAAATTACTAATAATTAGATCATGCATTGAAACTTTTAGTTGCTCGATTAAAAAGAATATATGATTATAGAATTGGATTGAATTAAGGGAACTAACTAACCGATTTTCAATCATTTTTTCTCAATCAGATGTGAATAGATTATTTTGAAAATTTGTTTTTGGCACTATAAAACTATTACGAAGAGAGTAATAGAACCACGTTTTTAATATCTCGGAAAGAAAATTTCCATATATCCCCACGTTAAATATGCGGTAACGTAGGAACCTAATTTCAAAAAATTATTCAGTTAAAAAAAGCGCTCTATTGCTTCAAAATGTTGTAAACGGCTTGTAAAAAATTTTCAGCTTAATCCTTATTAAAATACCCGAGGAAAACTGATTTGAAAATTTCCAAGGTATAGATTCCTACTTTTGTCCGGCAACTCTCCTTAAAATAATAATGTTTACGACAAAATAAGAAAATAAAATGCAATAATAATTTAGATTGAAATAAAAATATATTGTCATAAAATATTACAGTATCATTCGTCGCTCAAATGGTACAATTTTTTTTAAATTCTTCAATCACTCTTTCCTTATCAATATTCACTGCAAGTTCTTGTTCAACAAACAGCACCAGTAGATATTCTAAACGGTCCTGCAACATTGTTGATCGAAGTTTTGATTTAATTATACTCAGTTTAGAAAACGTTCTCTCGCAAGTACAACTTGTTACCGGAATCGTCGCAAATTTTTCCATTAGATTATTAAAAACTGGAAACATAGATTTTCTATTGTGCTGCGACATCCATTTGAGCCAGTCAAGAGCTTTCGAAGGTGGAAAATGTTCACTTTTCTGTTTTTATGGTTTGAAAAAAAAAATCAATCATAGTAGGCAGCTACGATTACGTTTATCGTTCACTTTTTTTGATGGAATTTTTTGTGATTTTCGTGGTCAGTTTGTTCGTTGCTTTACCAGAGGTGCGTAAAAAACAAAGTGTGGCGTGAAAATGGCAAACAAACGTACTCATAAGACTTTATTAGTGTTGCAAAAGCAAAACATCATTTCAGACATTGATAATAAAATACGGCTATACACAAAATAATCGTATTGATCGAGATAGTATTTAATTGAAAAGTAACAATGAGATTTACGTTGTTTCGAGAAATAAAAATAATTGCAATAAAATTTTATTTACTTACGTAAAAAATGTTTATTTATTTGTAAATAGTTATTTGTAAAGGTATACTTACTTTCCGTTTCTTTGGTATTTTTTTTGAATCACTTTTTAACCATGATGTCATGAACGACGAGCACTGTTATTTTTCTTTATTTCTTTCTTTTGTTTTTTTCCTAAATTGACATCCAGATAATTTTTGACTCATTTTAAATGCAACGTCAAAATTGATTTTTTAGCATAAGTATCAATTATATTTTTCTTAAAACATAAAACTCGCAAAATAACAGTATTTACATTATTTTACAAAATTTATTATCTAACGAAAATTAATAACTAAACGTAGAAATAGTTTAAGATTTACTGTGTTGTTTTGTCTTGTATTGATGAACCATGCAATAATGTACGCGTGAAATAATAAACATATAATATATTTTTCATTTGTTTTTCCGCGAATGAACAATAGGTAGAAGTATGTTTTGACGAGTGCTGCCAACATAATCTATAAATTTTGAAGAGGTTATGTAGTATATACTACTTATGAGTTGTACGCAAATAAATATATCTTAAGTTGATAAGACTGGCATACACTTTATAATACTCATCTGACGAAGACACAATGTGTCAAAATGATTGCTAATTATGATCTTTTTCAAATAAAAGCTTTCAATGAAGTTTTTCTTATTTTCTTTACATTTTTAAAATCAAAACATTCTCTATTGTAATATAAAACAATAAAACAGATTGGGTTGTGCCTGTAATCAATAGTTTTTTAGTGAATTTGAATATGATTTTTGCGCCCCGCAAAAATTAGTGTGGGTTCCGAGAACCCCACGGAACCCACTGTGGCCTCGCCTATGGTTATGAGTTCGGCATTTAGTGATGCAATCAAAAACTTGGTTTATATTTCAGAGCCAAAAAGTAATGCAAAGTCTTTTGAAAATGGTTTACTTCTCCATAATAGCTCGCACAGAAATTAGCTCGCATTTCATCTTGAGAGATTTCATTGAGACACACTTGTATTTAATTATATCAGTTTAATTATAACTCTTGTTCATTTTCATGCAATCCATAAATTTACCGAATTTTCTACGACAGTTTATGCGAACTGCCTGCAACGTTTGTGACAATGGGAATGAAGCCGCTTTTACTTTATTTTCATCTTCATGTGTTGCTTTTTACGTCACATTGTATCCCACCTGTTTGATTTCATGCTTGAAAATAGCCACATTTTCGCATTTACTTGCAAATCGCCTGCCTACAGTTCTCAAAAATTTATATTAAACTTGGAGAAGAATAGCATCAAAATTTAAGAATAGCTACCTTACTTAGTATTTAGAAAATTAGAAGATGGCGATAGCCTATTCAAGACACCGTCTTTGAATAATTGCACGAACAGTTTTAACAAAATATTTTCTCTTGCCGGACTGTGTACCTTACTAATTTTTTTTTAATATTTAAGAAGCTCCAAGGCAAAGCACACTTATTTGCGCTTTACAAAAAAGTTAACATTAAACAGCAACAACAACAACAACAACAACCACTTGAAAAGCAACCTAATGAAATAATGATCATAAATTTGTTTCCATTGTTGTTGTTGTATTGTAATGAACATCTGTGCAAACATTGCCCCAAAAAAATTAAGAAAGAAAAAGTTGATTTGTCGAATTAAATCAAAGAAACGCTTTCGTATAACGATCGCCGTTGATCGCATGTATTGGAATCGTTGAAAATTTAAAAACTTTTTTTTTTCGATTTCGTTTCTTTTATTTTGAATGGACTTAAAAGTGGGGAACATTCAGTCAGTCATGCAAATGACCATTTGGCATATCATACTCTACACTGAACGTAGACACTTCGATATACTCTAACGAACGAGAACCCACACACGATCATCGACTGATAGTCAGCTGCGTACGTCAATTAACGGGAATTTAATGTTTTGACCAGGGTATGATATATAATTTGGATCGCTTGTGTGGCATTTCAGAACTGTTGATTTTGGGATTTATTTTGTTCGCCTTTTTTAATGTTTTATGCCCCACATTACAAAGGCGAATCTGTTGATTTGCCAAAATAGATAAATTGGAATGAGGAAAGAAACAAAAAAAGTAAATGTTTAAACATTATCCTTTTGTAAGCAAATGATTTAGATTTTTGTTTCTCAAATTCTGTAGAAAATTTCCATTGAAAGGTTTTCTGTTTGAGTAATATCAACAATTTTGAATTTTACTTTATTTATGTGAATATAAAGAATTTCCTTTTCGATTTTATCGGGAAAAACTTGATGAAGTTTTTTTTTTGTTTGATGTTTAAACATCTTTACTGACAAGTTCAGACTCACAAAAGGGCATAGTGAACCATTTGTCAAACTGGAAATTGGTACAACTAAAAGCATATGCGCTATTTGACTTTAAGGGGGGGTTAAAAGAAAGGTGCACGGAATTTTTCGGAGGATTTTTTTTTTTTTTTTAAATAAATCACTAATCACATTTTCGAAAATTTTTATAATACTTGGCGAACCATTGTATTTTTTTTATGACAGAATATCAATGATAAAAATATATCACAATAATATCACTGCATCGAAACCAATAAATCCTTTTAAATTTAATATTTCACACTTTAACTCAATTTAAAACAATTTCAATCCTTTGCTTGCCAATTCATATCTCAATGACACTTAAGTGCATCTTTAAAATGCAATAAATCGTTTCTAATGACATTATGCATAAAATACCCCATACAAAAATAGAGGAACACGCACCCTTATAAAGCACCAGTAAATTGTTACAAAATATAACATTTGTGCGAAATTTTAAAAATTAATAAAACAGAATTCATAAGTTGCGCACACCACACACGGTTTATATACCGAAATATTTGGGATTCATGACATGTGCCTACATCATTACCTACCAGTTTCATCAACAGCACAACTTCAGTAAATGCTAAGCACTCCACTTTGAGCATCCGTTGTAATCCAATTCGCATTTTACCATCTGTCATAATCGACTTTCAACTTCATAACTGGAAGCTTTTGAAGAACTGGTCCGTCATAGTCGTAACATGTGTCTTTTCGATACACAATGCCCCACCACCACCACCGCCACCACCACACCTCGAGACAACTGATAAACCAATTTATTGAGTTGAAAATTCCCCACAGTCTTACCGAATTGCCAACTCAATTAGCGCACGTCTCGACGATTGTGTGCCAAGGAGGGCCTTCTGTCTCTATTCACATTACACTTGCATCGTCGTCGTTTTTTTCTATTCGACTGCTGTTTATCTCGTGGACATAACGTGAGTTCGTGAGTGTTGAATGTTTTGAGTTATGAATAAAATATGACACCTTTTTTTTTTGTCTAATGGCTCATGCCCTATCTTTAGCTGTAGTTAATGGTCGTCGTCAGTTGTTTTATGCACGACAATGTGAGATAAAGATTGGACATGTTCTGCAGTATTTGTTTAGATTTAGTACGCTTTTCTCAGTTGCCACCCTTATTGACGCAGCTTTTGCTGCTGGTGCTGCTGCTTATCAGTGTTACATCATCGGCAGGATTTTCAGATTTCCCTCGAGATGTGCTTAAGATAGAAGTCATGTCTTGTCATTTTGAAGTAAAGCAATTAAGTTCATTTTGGGGTTGCGCATCAAACCTTTTTTCTGATATATAGAAATGACATAAAGCTTGGAGATTTTATTTTGTAATTGTCATTTTTTCAAAGTACATGCAACTTTTTTCGATTTGAGCTGATTCTGACTTTAAAAACATTTTAATAGTTATCAAAAAAAAGTTTTGAATTTATAAAAAATAACGCTGAAGATGATCCTCTCAAAAAAGTGTACTTGGGCTGCGGGTGAGGTCTTAGCTCTGTCACTTTTTGAGATGATTGGGATGAATATTTGTTTTTTTTTTTTCATCCAGCCATCTTGAAAAAAATAGTTTCGAGATAAATGAGATTAAAGTTTACATTCATGAGGTGGGCCAATCGTTCGCTATCTGCTAGAAATGCTGTAGAATTCAGAAAGACTGTTCTTTCGAAATAAGTATGTCAAAATTTCTAGACCACCGGGTGGCTTTAAAATCCAATGTTACACTGTTATACAAAATTTGAATTTAAAATGCAAAACTAAAATACATTTGAATCATTCCAGATCAACCGGATCAATTTTTCCGCCAAAATTTGAAGCTACAAAAAAATGCATGTGGGAGCTCAATTTTAACCTTTAGTTTTTAAAATCCGTATTTTCGATTAAACTTTGCAATTTATCACTCTGATGTCATTATTATCTGTTGAAAGTACTATAACTAAGTTTTCCTCCCTTCAAGTATATTTTTCATTCATCAATGCATTTGTTTTAATCTTCTGACAATTTTTACGATGCTCAGCTTAATTAAAAACTACAACTGTATATAGCTGAAGCTCACCTTAGCCTTTTTGTAATAATTATAAAAAAATTTAAAACCCGTTGCCATGCAAATTTATTGTCAATTTCTGAATTTGGCATGTGTTCGCGTCAACAGAGTTAGTCAACAGCAATCATTTGCTGTTACAGCACATGAGATGATTGCAAATTAAAATGTTAACGTGATGTAAGTCAGCATTACATGCAACTACAAAAACAAATACAGACATTAACAACTGCAGTTGCAAATGTTTAGTTTTGCTTTGTGAAAATAATAATAACAATATTGTTTTATTATTCTTACTGTAATTGTTGTTGTTCATTTGAACTGCACCTGCAACATCCCACGCTTAATGATGTGCATTTCACATATGATACAATTCACTCTCTCTCTCTCTCTCACTCTCCATTGAACACGCGGAATGTTGTGGCGAATACAGTCAGTAATGAGTTGTTGACATTCATGATCTTCGTCGTGATCATCTTCATAATGGAGATCGTCACTTGGGAAAATGTGCGCGCCTCATACAAAATCATGTGACTCGGACAAGTGATTCGGGTGTGGTACAATGTCAATGTAAAGTTGTTTGACAAATTAATGTCACGACATGCGTCACTGATCGGTGATCAATGGCCAGTAGAATATTATTTTGCACGCGCATATGTATATATTAAATGATAGTTTTATTGATTCACAACAGTTCTTTTCAATTGAGCACTTCAATCGATTTGTTATAATAAATGAGTGAAAATCGCTGAAAATGTTCAAACAACATTCTCGATCTTTCTATATCAGTAAAAATTGTTTAAATTTATTCGGGAAGTCAATTCTATTCGACACAGGCAACCGATTCTCAGGAAAAAAAAGGGCCCACCCATATAGCAGCAAAATTATTTTTATTTTTACTGACGCAGATGATGTACATATATAAAATACACAAGGAAAAGAAAGAGTCAATGAAAAAATGGGCGGTCCCATGCCTCCTCCCATTAGAGTAAAAACAAACATACCCCATACCTCAGCAAATAAAGGGTGTTTTTTTAGAGGTTTGTTTTTCGAATATAGATAAAACTAGCATTTTATGGTCAAATCCGGCAACTCTAATGTCATTTATGTTCAGTTTGGTTTGCCATTTCATCATGAACAGGTTGACAAAAGAACAACGCTTGCAAATCGTGCAAATTTATTTCGAAAATAATGGTTCAGTTTGCGAAGTTTACCGCAAGCTCCGTCCATTTTATGGTCGACATAATCGTCCATCAGAGCAATTAATTCGGTTAACCATGGATCGTTTTCGCACTACGTTTACTCTATGTAATAATACGCATCCGCAGAGACGTCGAACAGTGCGCACCGAAGAAACAATTGCCGCTGTAGAGCAAAATGTTGAAGAGGACCCGAATGAATCGATTCGCCACCGTGCACAGCAATTGGAGCTTTGTCCATCAACTTTATGGAAGATTTTGCGCAAAGATCTTGGCTTGCGACCTTACAAGATCCAGCTTGTGCAAGAATTAAAGCCGCGAGACCATGCAATGCGTCGTGATTTTGGTGTATGGGCCGAAAATGAGATTGATCTCGATACGGCCCCATATGCTCGAAAAAGTGGTTCAAAATTGGACCTGTAGAATTGGCTTTATTCGAGCCAGCCGCGGCGGCCACATGCCCGAAATCATATTTAAACATTAATGGCATAAAATTATCCTTCCAATAAAGCCAAATTGATGGACATTAAAATGATTTTCTTGTGTTTTATTTCAATTCAAAGCTCTATACCTCTAAAAAAAACACCCTTTATTTGATGCAGATATATAAGATTTCTTATTAGACTTGTTACATACATACATATGTAAAAGGTAAGGCCAAAAGTAAGTATCAAGTAAAAAATAGGTGGTGCCACACCTTCCATATGAGAAAAACCCAAAATTTTTTTATGCTGTCTCACATATGTATAAATTTAGGATTTTATTTTTAAAATTCAATGTGTGGACTTCAAGTTTTAATTATCACTATCATTACATTTGAAGCCTCAAGCAGTTAATTTTTAATTTAGTGCCAGAGTGGGTTCCGGCCCCGGCCACGGCGCCGGCCCCATCGTGCTTTGTGTAAATGGAAAATGAGGAAAATTTTTATGGTCACTACGTCAATATATATCAATGATTTTGAATACCAAAATGTTTTAAGTGTTAAGCTTTTTTTTTTTTGGTAATCAATTTGATTTTGTACATGAAAAGGGCCTCAACTCAGTTTTTAGCCCCAGGCACCCCATAGTCTCAATGCGACTGCGGCACTGGTTGCTTTCACTATAGGAAATGGCAACTTTTTTGCTCTACAATTTAATTCAACGATTTTTTGTAGTTATATAACATTGCTAAATGGACTTAATAAAAACAATATGTTAAAAAAGTGCGAAAAAGCCAAGAAAATATCTAAAAAGAATAAATTGACAAACTCGACTTATTAAATTTTCCTCATTTATTTTTATCAGCTGTTTACTTAAGTAAATATTGAAGCTTAGTAGCTTAAAAGGCTTAATGTTGTAGTAGCTAAACTCTGTTTTTATGAAACAGTTTTTAATTCTGATTTTATTGTGACTCTCTTTTAGTTTTTAATCACCCTCACTTAAAAGTTGAGCCCATTCGCCTTAAAACCCACAGCCTTATTTATTCATTCATTCCTTTGAGTGTTTATGCGCTAGCTTTATATGAATGTAAGCAAAAGCACAAATTTGTGATTCTTTTCAATGGATGGCAATGTTCAAAATAATATATATTAGACCATAGATGAAGCAATGCTCAGCTCTGAAAGGATTGAGCTAGGATTAATCAATGGTCAAATCATTTTAATGATGTGTCCTTGCAAAAAATGTTTGTAGAGTCTTTCCAAACATTAAAAGATCTGTCAACAACATCAAAAATTAGTGTTTCTATGTGATAATTTTTGTAAATTGACAAACGCGCAAAAACAACGGCAGCAATAATTTGTACCACAATCAAAGACACTCGCATTGTCAGCCATAGACAGAGTCTACAATGAAGATAAGCATCTGAATTAAATGCTGTCGTTTAAAAGCGAAACAACCGCAACTTGTAATTACAACAAATATTAAAATAAATGCAACACTACTGTGCAACAGCAATAGCAATAGCAGCAGCAACAGCAACAGCAAACAAGCAACAAACTGACGCGATTGTTGCTAATCTTGCGCAGATTACAACTCATTAACTTCAACCTAAACTCAAAATGAAGTGTTCGAAAAATGGCAACGGTACTTTCTGTTGTTGTTGTTGTTGTTGTTAATATTGTGGCTTAAATGCATAGTTGGCATAACTCAATTGAAATGCCGCGCATGCCTGTTGCACCAACAACAGCAGCGGCAACAGCAACAGCAACAGCTTCATCACAGCTGCAACTGCCATGGAATCGCTGCAAATTAAAACTACGATTTAAACAATTGCAAAGGTTAATTTTGGCGCAGATTAATTACATGGACAGGTACACAGTACAATCTCTGCTCAGTTGCCAGGCAACTTTTGTCATCACCAGCAACACCAACAGCAACTACGTTGATGGAGTTGCGAACGAGATCCGCTAATTACAGAGTTCAGTAGTAGACAACAACAACGGCGCTAGCGTACGTGTACTCAGCATAACGCGACGACCGAGCGACCGAGTTTTTGAGCTGAAGTGACGCATACCAAAGTGGCGAGACGCGACGCGACACTACGCTACTTGACGCTCCTCTATCTTTTGACTCCGTCTTAAGGTGAGCGCAATTTTAAGCATCGCATTTCTTGGCACAGGTGTCTCCACTATAGTTGTGATAATTCGCAAGTGTGTTGTTTCGTCCAGACGGTATAACGAATTGCATTTTAAGGTGACCAAATAGAGATGAAGATCTTTTATAATGGGTATTAACGTGAATAACCTTATAGATTAATACGTATTTATAGGTACTAAGCTACTGAAAATTATCGAGGTACACCCTTTTCGTGTTAAGCTTAAGTTACAAATTCAAGTTGCAAGTTATCAAGAAATATCTCCTTGATTCGCAGATCTTTATCATCCCTTTTTCTCCAACAAAAAAAAACGCATAACACTTGTGTCTATTTTTGAATAATTTTTCATTTTGAAAACCAAAATAGAAAATGATACAAAAAGACGCTTAAGTTTGTATACATATGGTCAGCTTAGTCGAAGTGCCGTTGGCGTTTGACTTTGAAACGAGCTTTGTCTAGTTATTTTTCATTGGATTTTATTGCAGTTAAATGGATGCAACAGACATTGGTTAGATTGAGAAAAAAAAACAGTACCACCGCAACATTTGACGTCATACGGAATGACCCATAAATATGAGCATTGTTTTGAGCAGGCATTTCGTGCTTTGTGTGTAGAGTGTAGAGCTTCCTTTACTTTTCACTTCCTTTACTTGCAACTTTAATTTGTTGACTGCACCTCAATTGGCGCAACTTTGCTGCGCGCATTCAACAAGAAATGACTTGGCACATGCGCATGCGCAACCATATTTAAATTTTGAGCATAAATAATTCATTGTACAATAATTCATTGCAATGCCAATGGGTTGACAGTTTTCGTTAAAATCTATGTTCATTTCATTAACAAGTCGTTTTTATTTTATCTTTTTTCATAACTTTTATGGCTCAAAAGAAAATGAAATCTTGCAGTTTATTTTGACATTTGTTGTATTTTTATGAGTCTAGAGTTCAAGGGTTATGCGCACAAATGTTTTGATATGATATTTGACGCATTTAAAGCAAACCATGTGCAGTGACACTATGTATTGAGATCTATTTATGCAAGACATTGTTGTCTGGTAATAGCGAACTTTCAAAAAGAGACTTTGTTAGGTTTTCAAATGAATTCTTCTTGGCAAACGGTATATATCGAAGTATCTAATATTGATAATTTGAGACCCTATATGAAACTTATAATTATCTAAAAATATAGGTTTGATTTTGCATTTATTGAATTCTGCTGTAATTGGTAATGATAGAGAAAGCTGAAAGCAACTCAGTTTTTTACGTAATTTTTATAAGAAAATATGTTTACATTATTTTACAAATCGCACCCCATTTTAGACTTGATATTTTAGAATCGCCCAAAATTTTTTTTACAGCTTGTAATTGCATGAAATTACTTGACACGCATATTTGAAATGAGCTGAAAAAAAATTTTTTTTTCGAAATTATCCACTCATGAATTTTCGATAATTGGCTGGTTTTTATCAAATCTACTCGTACTTCAAGTCTATTATCTCCAGTTTTACTGATCCGATTAATGTCGGATCAACGTTTTTATTTGATATATAGCTAGCTTTCGAAATATATTTAAGAAAAAATTTATATTGTCAACAAATAATAATAATTTAATTACTTAACATGCCGTCTCCCCAATTGATCAGACATTGAACGGTTTAGTACAAAAAACTTCAATTTTCCGTTGGGTTATTTTTGAAAAATGGCGAATATAAGAATAGTACGTAATGGTGGTTTAAAGCTTTAAGAATAATTACCTCACATAAAAGGTATTTTTCATTATCATTGCCTTAATTCAGGAACCAGAATATTATTTAATTCTTGCCTGGAGATCGATACTGAGCTAAACTTTCTTGGTCCCCTGTGATTATTAACTTCTTACAAAGTTAAATAAATGGCTTGGTGGAAAAAACAAGATATGAAGAGATTATCTTTGAAATGAATACCCATTTTGAGGACTTCAACAAATCATGATATACGGAAGGCATCAACAAAATGGCAGGCCGTTGGATTAATTGTATTGAGCTAAAAGGAGCTTATGTTGTTATGTCGTTCGAACTAATGAAAAATTTTGATAAATATATTCTTAAGAAGAATTTGGAGAACCCGTACCCACGTAAAACAATTAATTCGAAAAATATTTGACTATCACAGAATAGTTCAATAACAATTTTTCTGCCACATTTCATTCCGTATATTGTTTTTTTTTTTGTTCTTAAAATATTTAGCGGACAATAATTTGCAACAATATATTTAAGTATCCATAAAGAATTTTACAATAACCGATATAAATTCCAAATAAAGCACAATTTTTATGAAGCAGATACGTACATCAAAGAATTAAAATTTTATCAAGTACATTACAACAAAAACCAAAAATTTTAAGCAATTATTAACTTACAGCAACGAACCTGATATCAGTGTTTTAAAAATAGAAAAAAAAGACACATTAATTTCCGTTTACACGAGCGAGTCACACAGATATCGCCAAAGTTCTCGCAAACTTAAAATGTACCCAAAAGTGATATTTCAACTACCTTCCTATCCACTTATCACTACGTCTTGAAGTCTGCTTACGTCTTATCAGCGTTAAAAATATGGGGGCATAAATTAATTTCTTGTTTGATTAACAATTGGAGCACAATTAAGATACCTCAATTAAATTGCGCAATCACAACTAAGACAAACTAAGCCCCACCACTTGAGGAGGGGACTCGTGTCATGTGTTTGTAGGTACGAGTACATCGGTAGCTGCCTACGTTGCGATATGATAAATATAGCTTTAGGTGCAACCACCTGTTCCAATTGAAGCGTTGTGTTTCACCACATAACCATGACAAAACGTACGATAATGGGGCACAAGTATTTTCATTTTTTATCATAGTAACTCGCAAGATAAGAAATTTGTACCCGTATCAAGTGCTAGTGTTTCCCAAAAACTTTACAATAACAACAAAGAAAAAATCGAATAGTAAAATGCAAACATCTGGTGTGTACGTAGAAAAGCGTAATTTTTCGCTTATCAAACATTTGCACAAGACCTTGCAGGGGTTTGAAAAGAGAACTTTTAAGTAAAAACTTGCCAACAAGTGCAAGAGCACTGAAAATGTACTTAAAATATGGATGAAGAAATTGATAACATATCACGCAAATTGATATTGATAACTTTAAGAAATCAGTGATGTTAATGGGTTGAACATTTTTAAGAACCGGTGCTTGAAGTTTCGAATAAGTTTAATAAATAAAACTAATTTACTCAATTTACTGCAAAAAAATCGGTCGAATTGACGAAAATATTGCTGACATCTAGGCAGTGGTGTGCCTCAAACAACTTTCGTCCGGGGCGAAGAACAATCTGTCGCACCCTATTTTCTCTTTCGCACAGATCAATTTAAAATGCCGCCTATATTTTCCCTTACTACAGACAATTGGGTCTATATGCAAAATTTCACAACTTGATATAAGTACCACAGTTCATGTGTTTTTGTTTTATAAGAGGAACCACACCCCATTATCCAATCCCGTTCACATCTCACTGTAGCTTGACGCAAACAATGTACATCTAGGTAACAATTTTGACAACTGTAGCTGCCATGGATGCCTAGATATAGCGTTTTAAGAATTTTGTTGCATGGAAGATGCCATGCCTCGCTTAAACTATATTTCTAGCCTTTCTGACATCAATTCAAATACACCCTATAAGTTCTAGCTCAGTCAGTTCATTAGTTTCCACGTCTATGGATAATGTGCACACAGAATTTCATTTTAATATCTTTGTTTTTATATTTTATGAGGGCCAAGCGTCTCAGGAATAAAATATTAGAAAATTGATCTGAGTGCTTATCGAACGATATTTTATTTTGAGTGCGGGGTCTACTTTTCTATGCCTAGTTAAAATATATAAAAAAGTTTTAATGAAACTGTAACGATTGGCTAAGGAGATTTTAACGGCTACAGATAGACCTTAACAGTTCACAAGATTTATGAAAAATTGCCTGACCGCGACCAACTATTGTACTATAAACAGACCTCAGTTACTCCAACACTGAGTCCAAAATCAGTCCGACTAAGCCCTAAAGTCAAAGCACTTTTTATTCAAAACATTTTATTTATTTATCGAAAATACGAAGAAAGTCCAACATCCTCATTTTAGCTTAACATCCAATAAAATTTATTTCAATGAGCAATATTTAATTGGAGCTACCATATAGTTGTGAATATTCCTTCACACTTTTCTTTACCCAACTTCTCAAAATTGGTTTTCTGATACGCAATGCTTCTAAATTGATAAGAATTATTGTTGTACTCGCGTTTAAGAAAGGCCATTGCTTTTCTTATCGATATAATTAAGGAAATTGTTATGCTTCTTATCATTTCTTTCTTTCTAAGAATTCTCTTTTTGCTGTAGGCTTTTATTCCACTTATCTTACTTGATGGTATACAATTTATTACTACACGGCTTTGCTCGCGAATATGTCAAACTTAATCGCTTATAGTAATTTATTTTTCTTTTCTAATATTTCTTAAAAAGAACAGAAAGATAAAGTTTCTTAGCAGCGATAGTCTTTGAAATTTGATAATTTAGTGAATGTTGTAAGATCGTATAAAGATTTTGTAAACGTACAAAGGAAATACGGACATACAGACAGACATTTGCACATGTTGCAGGCGTTGGAAGACGCTTTGGTTGAAGTTGTGCTAATTTAGGTACATAATTAATGGACTTTTTCGGTGTTTTAGTGCAGTGCGGTGCTTTGCATGTTTTGTTGCCCGCACAGGTGGCGCTGATTTGTTATGACTTTTGTTTTTGTCTTAAATGATTTTTTAGGACTGATGACAATTAAAATACATTTTTATTGAGTTGTTTTGTTATTGATAAATATATTTGTTGTTGCCTTTGTCATGGACTTCTTCTCATTTTTGTACATTTTTATAAGTCTTGCAAAAAAATTTTGTGTGTTTTTAATTAAGATTAAGCATTTTAATACGCTATAATTTAGTTGATTTTTCGTTTTTTTTTTGTGGTTTTTGATATACGGTCTTGCAGGTGTTTAATGTCGTTATATATACGATTTTTTTATTTATTTTATAATTTTTTTTTAACGGTGGAACACTATTTTTGGATATTTAGTGACAGAGATGAATACACGTTTTTATATGAAAGCTTTACAGACATACTAACAGTTTTATACACTGACACAATTTAAAACGAGAATATTCTGCTTTAATTTTGGACAACAATGAAATCTTTATATATGTAACTTGAACAATTTAATGTTTTGCTAATAATAAAACGAAAAAATTATATGGGATCTTTAAAAATCTTGCTACCAGTTAAGTTCATTTTCGTTTTCAATGTGAACTTAATGTAAATCGATTTAAGAGTTTTCACAATAGAAAGTTTTCCATCAAAAGTAAGGTAAAGTAAGTAATATAAGAAATATGATAAGTCTCTGTCATTGCGGTGTCTCTGCGTTATTAATTTAGAGCCCATAAGCAATCTCATCGCGTCTGCCTTTTATTTTAATAAATGTGTCTTACGTACAATAACAGTTAAGCGCAAGAGGCAGACGCTTTTATTGCTGCTGTTGTTAATACATGAATACATATGTAAGTGATTTTATAGTCCAGCAGATTGTGATAATTATAATGATAATGTAAAAAAAAGAACGAGAGAAATCATCTACCACTGAATTATTGCTGCATTTAAGAATTGCAATATTACAAACATGTAAATGTGTAATTAAGTAATGAATCATTTCATCGCGGCTTGGCTGACTGGTCATTTGCTTGCAACAGAAATGAAAATAGAGAAGGCAGACGCTTTTACCGCTGATTTTTCAAAGGCAGACGTTTTAGATCACTTAGGGTGCACGCTATTAAGGATACTTATGTATTTCTTCATATATAAAACCATAGCGCGCTAATTTTGTTTTGCAAAATATGCTATTCAATTTCATTGTATGGGACATTCCACATTAAATCGGACACAATTTATCTTTCGCAACTCTGTTTTTTTTTTAAACTATTTTCTGGTAGTACTGGTTAAGACTAGCCTTCATAATTTTTACAATTTCTCAATTAATAATAGGGAAAACTTCTTTGTGAACTCGGATGACACGACAGTTGTTGTAAGACTTTTTTTAAAAAAATCAAAACTTTGCGTCTTGTTTAGAACTAAACTAACACCAGTTATATTAAAGATATGAACTGAAGTACTTCAAAGAAAACCCAATTTGGCAAAGGTCAGCAAAATCCACTGGTTAACAAGCAGCTGCAACACATTTAAGTATTCCTTAAATTATTAAGCATTACATCAGCTCAGTACCAAGCAATAATTTGCAACAATTTAATTGGCCCTAATTAACTACTTAGCCTTAACTTAAAGTCAATTGAAAAGTAGTGAAATCTTCTACCAGCGAGGTGTGAAATAGCAATAAAATTGACCTAAATTGCATATTTTCACTCAACGGCGGCAACAGAAGCCACCAACAATAGCAACATTTAAAACAACAACAAAAACATGATCTTCTTTTGCCACAGATAGCAAATAATAAACAGTTACTGTTGCAATTGCAACTGTTGCTGTTGCCGCTGACGACTTTACAGTCTCGTTCGTTCCATTTGATTGCAATTCTATTTGCAAATCTCAATAATTATAATTGCGCACCTCTGGCAACACTGCTCGACAGGTTATTAGCACAATTTAGCGACCATCTGTTGCTTTTGCTAACAACAAAGCAAAACGAAGCGCAAAGAAAAAAAATGCCGGTACTGTTGTTGAATCATTGCATTTAAATTGTAGGCAAAATGTCGATCGATCTATCGATCGCACTTCAGCTGCTTGGCGAGCACACACACACACACACACAGCGAGCTATTCATCTGTCCATCGATCCTTGACGAGCTAAATGGCGCGCAACTCTAGACTGTAACATCAGCAATGCAAAGCAGCAGAAAGATAGCCAAACAACAAAACAACAAAAATTGCATTGCACTTCTAGCGTTACTTGCTGACGATCGTCACCGCATGGCGGAACTGTAATGCGAGTCTCAGCTGAACTGCTGCGCTTCAGTTGGTCCGTAAACAACTTGTTTGATTGCGTCGGCGCAAAGCAAATCAACAGGTGTGCGCACTGAGGCCTCAAACTGCATTTGTTGACTTGCGGCTAAAAACGAGCTCTGCAATTCACACAAAATTCGAATGTGGCTTTGATTTTAGTAGAGCACCCAAAACAGCTGAGCCTAGCAAAGATTACTACACCAATCAAGTTGGAGGCTGTGGTCGCGTTAGATTGATTTTCTTGTGGCTATTCATATGTGTGCTTTTACACTAGGTTGCACAGTTTTCGTTGTGAGAGAAATTTGTGCTGAAAATGAATTGATTTTGGAAATATCATCGATGGCTTCCAGTGAAGAGCAAAAACTCATAAAAAAGTGTCTCCCGATATCCTCAAATTTAAATTTTTTATACAAATTTTCGAACAATTTGAATAGATTTTGACAAAAAACATCATACAATTCTAACATCCTGAAACACTCCTTAGGCCACCCAGTGTAATCATAAATGGTGGACAGCTCTCATAGCTTATTACAGTTATTTGCTACCAGACCATATGCGTTGAGCCAATGTTTAATGAGTGAAAATAGAAAACATGACGTTAAAAGAGTAACAGTAGAAAATAAAACGTTAATTCTCATAGAAGATGTCAAATTTGCATAACAAGATCAACAACTTTGTACAACACGACGATCATCACCCAGCAATGAAAACTCATAAACAGCATATCAGCAAAATTGCCAATAAAACAGATTAACGCTGTAGAAACAAAAAGAACGAATAAGAAACCCCCGTTGCCAATAAAATAAATTCGTAATTTGTCCAGCAAGACAGAAAAATTAATGACACCTTCAAACAGCGCCACCGATCGTATGAAATGCATTAAGAACCTTAACAACTACACTAAGATCAGCAGCAGCAACAACAATAGCAACGACAACAACAACAATAGCATCATAAATTTCAAATGCATTCATCCGCATATGTTTTGCAGCGCAGCACAAACACTGACTGCATAACAATAAATAGCAAACGGATCGTTTTACAGCCACGATCATTGGCGACAATGGCGGCGTTAAAGCGCGCACGCCCTCATAGCGTTGCCTACAGGAATATATGGCAGCAGAGCACTCTATTGTACTCGTATGCTATAAGTTGTAGGTGAAGTTGATCTTTATGGTTGTAGAAAAGCTCTCGTATAACCTTTGTTTGGTCATAAAATAAAAAAAAAAAACAGTGTTTACACAGAGCATTCGACACTCTTGGCGGGCAATATTGTGCGCTCATGGCGATTGCGATGGCAATGGTGGTGATCGCTGAACGGCGAGTGATCATGATGACAATAAAAGTTAAATTATGTGACCATAATTGTTGCTGTTGTGTTGATATTTTGCTTTAGTGATGTTGTGATCTGTGTTTAATTTGTGTATGAGGGGTATTGATGGCTTTTTCCTGTACTTTATAAGTGATGATGGTTTTATGCTAGGAGGCATGAATAATCAAGGACTTTTTATTTTATGATCAAGGAGCTATAATACTACGAATGGGGAGGAGGCACTATTTCTCTCTGTTTACTATTATGTTAATTCCAAGAATATATGATTTTCTCATCTCTTGCAAGGAAAGTCAAATCTTCAAGTTAAAAATTCTTGCACAATCTTAGGATTGAACAAAGTACTAAATAATGTAAACATCTGTCATTGCGTTGTCACCGCGTTATTAATTGAGGGCCCTTTGAAACTATAAAACAAAAAGTACCCTAAACAATTTTACCACATCTGCCACTTACATTACAAAATGTGTCTACACAAAAACAAAGTAAGAGGCAGACGTTTTCGTTGCTGTGTTTAAGAGCAATAAAATTTTTTACAAATTTTATAATATTACAAACTTAAGTGATTTTATCGTCAGGCAGATTGAGATGATTCTAAAGAGCATGTCAAAAAAAAATCCAAAGAGAAACAAACTTAGTTATTGCCGCATTTAAAAATTGCAATATTTCAAACATTTCAAAAAATTTAAGTACATACTAAGATATTTTATGGCGTCTGCCTCTTGACTGACTACTTCATTTAATTATAATTAACATAAAAATAGAGAAACAGGGGACTCCAGCGCTGCTTTGTTGAAGGCAGACGTTTTTGAACCCTAAGGGTACACGCTATTGAGGATTTGTACATTCACATAAAACCGATACCGTGCAAATTTTATCACACAAAACTTACTATTCTATGTTTTCGGTCATTTATATTATTTTTTTTTTAATTATTTTCCATGGGGCATTTCACGTTGTATTAGATTTTTTTTCTTTATCGTACACAACTTCGACACTGTATGGGCAGTGCAAATAACAAAAAAGTAAGATCGTCAATATATGTGCCTAATTAATTCCTTAGTTTGTCATCATAGATGTTGAAGATTTAACAATCTTTTTAATTTAAGTTAGCTCATTACGCATAAAACAGCAAAATAATATTAAATATTGAAGTGAAGATCACTTAAATTTGCATACATTTGTATGTGTGTTTGAGCTTATCATTACAAAATTAAAACGCCCATGAAAGCAAATCAACGATTCTTCTCCAATGATTCAGAGTGTAACGTTAGTGACCTAACAATAAATGCAGGTGTAACCTATTATGGTAGCTTCAAAACAACACACGATCACAATCGATCAGTTGCGGATATAACTTAATCAATAGCCAAATCAATGAACACTGCCTGCGATAGAAACAACAACAATTGCTCATGGCAAACGGCAATAAACAAATTAATTTATAAATTGCATGAAGTTGTTGTTGTTGTTGTTGTTGTATATTTTCCAGCAATAACAACAGCAACAGCCACTTCGATTAACAGCAACATATTGACTAATGACGAATTTAAATGAAAATTAATAATGCCCATTAGCGGCGTATGACTTGGGAAATAAATAAAATGAATATAAGCCCCAGCGTGCTAGCAATTGTTGGTAAGACAGCAGCAGCGACAGCAACAATAGCAACAACAACAATAACAATACCACAATACACACGACTAACAACAATGAAGCAATTGTTGCAATTAAATTGCAAAATTAACATTTGCTCAAACAGCAGTTGCTTTAAATGTTGCACCAGCAGAACCCATTCAATTGAATTTTCCAATGAAATGGCGCTATGGATTGCTGTTTTTTTTTTTTTTCATTGTTGTTGTCATTTTGCACATGTTGCTCCGTTCTATTTATTATACGAGAATTCAATCAATCGATCGTGCAGCGTGTTTGACGTCATTTCCTGCAACCAAAGTTGACACTTGCTCTGTTGTCTTTTTTCTCTTCATAAGCTCCGACGACAACCGCAATTTTCTACTCTCCATGCAAGTGATCAAAGTCGAAAATTTTTTGCTTTTTTTCAATTGATCGCACCGAATGCTGCTCGTCAAACGTTGCCTAGATTGTTGCGATCGTTAATTGTCAATTTGAATTTATTTGCTCACTTGATGACGCAGTGCGGAATCTTTTGTGGCTTTTGATGATCTTGGAAGTAAATTTTTATGGCGGCACATATAATCACATGTGCTGATTGCCTTCAAAAGGGTTTTTTTAAAAAAATCAAAAAACAATTGCTCATTTTAAAATGTTGCACCACAGAATAGTCACTAAATATTTATTGAAAAAATTGTTGTGCATCAATAGTTGAAAAAACATGGAAAATATTAAAAATCTATGAATTTAGGCACAAATGGTAAACTTAAAACATTCTCGAAACAATTCAAATTTATATTTCAAATATACTTAACTTAACTTTATGAGTATATTAGAACGTAGAATTGGTCAAAATGACGCACACCTACCTACAGCAATCACAAACAGCAACAGCTGTAAGGCAACAGTTGTCGAAATAATTTATTCCAAAATTTAAAACAACATTTGGATGCGAGAAAAGCGCGTGAGTCCATTAAAAAATATAAAACAGAACTTGAACACGGTGCTGAAGTGTGGCAGCAGCAAGCAACAGCATTCCAAGATTTTCCTCGAAGTCAATAAAACAAGAAAGAAATTCTCAAGTAAAGTTGAAATTTTCCATCAACAGCTGCTGTTGGCTTTCGACAACCAACCGCCAACGTTGATGCTGATGAGTGTTGAAGAGCATCCGTCCAGAATTTGCTAGAGAAAACTTGATGAAATCAAATAATGTTGTTGTTTGATGTTGTTAATGATTCTTCAGAAAAAAAAAATATTTTAAGTAAAAACAAGAGTCAAAAAAAAAATTCAACAGCATGTGCACCTGTGCAAGGGGGAGGGGAAGGTAAAAAAATGAGATATATACTAATGTTGGTGGAAAACTGTGAGCCACTAATGAGTAACTGTTTCCGTTTGAAGAACCACATGGTTTTTCAAATAAAATATGGCAATCGCATTTACGAGCATGTCTGTCGGTCTTTTCTAGATAATATCTTTCTTAATTTTTCTGCTCCTATGTATACGCCTCTTAGCCTTGCTTAGGGTGGACTTTGATTCTCAAAAGTGTCAAAGTTATTGTTAATTATATATAGGGTAGAAGTGGGGGTTGTGGGCATAGATTTGTTTTCAGCTTATAATTACCGACCTAGTGCATATTATTTGGACATATGGGTATCTGTGTAAAGCTAGAGACCTAAGCTAACTAATTATAAAGAAACATACCCGATTCCGTCATGCAAAAGAATTATGCATAGACTTTCGTAAAATCGTCATTTTCAGCTAAAATTTTTTTTAGGGGGGGTTGTGGGCACCCTTGGAAAAAATGCTACAAATGGAAAAATATGAAAAAATGCTTTTTTAGTTGCCTTGGCCGCCATGTTAGCATCCCGTTCAGCTGCCTTTTCCTTCAAATTAGCAAGAACTTTCGGGGATGTCAGTGTTGAGCTCTTAATTGGTTTGCGACCGCGATTTGAGGGTTGCTTTGGTGTTACACTGCGCACTGGACCAATTTCATCCAAAATCGAATGACTGCCCATTGATGTGGCGAGTGGAACCGAAGTGGATGGCTCTGAAGTTGATGGCTCTGTTGAGAAATTGTAGGCATATAAAAAATTTGACTAAAAAAACGGGTGCCCACAACCCACCCAATTTTTGTGCCCACAACCAACTTTAGCAGACATTTTAAAAAGTAATGAAAAAATGTTTATCCATAAATTTTTTGGTTCAAATCGATATTGTTCCATTCAGCATAATACTTCGACTAAATAAAAATACATTACACTTACCTTTCCAATCGATCCACTTTGATTGATACACTATTGAAAATGTTTGAAAGAAGTTTCACCACCTTTTCCAAGCCAAAAAAAAAACAATTCGTTCATTTCCAAAAGCAAAAGCGTCCGAATGACATTACCAACGAAACTCAATCTTCATTTTGTGAAAATATACGTAGGGGTGCCCACAACCGACCTATGCCCACAACCCCCACTTCTCCCCTACTAAAAGTCAAAAACAGCACTTGATATGATCTAGTTCAGAGCCCTCTTTAACGTATTTGATAATATTCAAATCTCTTGCATCCAACTCCGGCAAATCAAATTTTTTAAGTAAGAATTTCTAGATGTTTGTTGAGATATAACAAAAAGATATAACTCTCAGAAAGAGAGAGAATATGTAATTTAAGCAGACATATTTTCTTATCAGCTGATGCGTGATTTCGCGAAAACCTCCAACATTTTCGCGTAATCATGGAGTTTATCGATTTTTTCATTTGGCATTGCTGATTTCACCGAATATCGAACTGTAGAATTCAATATTTAAGATTTTCGATGATATTAGACTTAAGTTACTGATGGGGGATAACAAATTTGGGACACTCATGGCAACAAAGTGGAGTGTTTGGATCTTGATTTAAGGCTTAAGCTTTCGACCATCTTCAAACCGTTAGCAATGCTATAGGGGTATGTTCTAAGGAATATTATTTAATCAAAGTGAGAGGTATACACATTAACATATGTACTATCTTTCTAATAAACTACATCGAATGGTCCTGAAATCAACGACTATATTTTATAGACCAGTCAATATTTGTACATAATTTTATTTTGAATTGAAACAATCAAAAACCCCAATACTTTGATGAGTTTTATGACATAGACCACAGGCGAGCAACATAATGCTTAGCCACTTAGTCAAAAAATGAACATAGCGAGCCCATTATTGAACCTTAGCTTTTCTGTGAAATATGTATGTCATGATCACATGGCAGATTTGAACCGAAATTGTTTGGAACACTTAATACAGATTGCTTGGAATACTAAATCCCCAAAAAGTCTGCATTGACTTAAAAGTTCAATGAGCTGAATAAGGGTCATCTTAGTAGATTTATATACTGTGCCAAGTGCCACGAAAATACTCAAGCGTCTGTGGTGTAACGTAATGAACTGCAAAACAAAAATTATTTATAAAATCATCTGTATTTCATCCAAAACAAAAATTCAAAATATGATCCACCCCTTTGTTTATTTTTATTCCTGTACTTCTTTTTGTTGGCTTTAATCATTGACACATAATTTTAAACTTAAAACAGGTGTGAAACATTTTAATTGAATGAAAAACCTAAGCGGTAGAAAAACAAATATGTGAAAAATAAAAAATTCTGAAAGATAGTTTCGAAAATAGCGGAAAATTCTTCAACAGCACAAAAGAAAAAACCAAAAACAAAAATGTCGAATTGCCGCCATTGAGCGTCCGTTCTACATCTTAGCGATTGTTCGATATTTTGGCACTACGCTGTGAGCATTCTAGCATGCGAGGCGTGTTGGCTGAATATCTTTTGAAAAGCATAAACAAATGTCATGCAATCACTAAAATCATTTGTTGAATCATTCATTCATTCATGCGCTCCTTAGTTCATTTGTTCGTCTGAAAAAAAAAAAAGCAAAAAAATATCGATCGAGTGAAACATAAAAATGTCATATGGTGTGACAGTTGAGTGTGAAAAGTGGAATGCAGGTGCGTATGCGTAATTTTTAACAACGCATTTTAGCAGCAGCAGTAGCATAGAATTTTTAGCTTGGGGAAAAAAATGAGTTTAGTAAACAATATGATTCAAAAGCTACAATTCATATAAAAAAAAAGAAGGTGTAGAAATTTTATTTAACGAGAAATTATCGTTTTGAATTTTTCGAAAGAAGGGTTTCAGCTACATCTTAATTAACGGCTCTGAAGCATTGTAAGACTTAATTAATTTTAAATCCAACGAACAAACGAGAATCTTCTATCGTTTGTACAAGAGGATCCCGGTATTGTCATTAAAAGTCTTACAAATCTCAAGTATTCCTGATGATCCGCTTTCACAAGACTTTCACGGAAAAAGAATTATCGCTTCTTTTCAATTTTCAGTTTCCTTTGCGCTTCGTTTTGTCAAATGTAATAGCATTTCTCGGGCGTTGACTATTGTGTCTCTTCAAAATTGTATGGGTACAAGTTTACAATGCTTGTTACATCAGTAGATTGACCGATTACGACGCTTTCCAAGGATTTGAAAAATTGTACCAAATCGGTTTCGGAACGGCTCTTTAAAAATCTTAATATTTGATCGTAAATTTCAAAATAGATTTTACGAAAAACTTCTTCGAAAGTTTGAAATTGATGAGTTTCGACGCCAACCGAATCGAGGCGTTTTGGCTTTTGGCGTTTTATGCTTCTTATATGAACGGCTTGGCTTGGGCAGACTTTTATATATATTCGTAGTAATAACATATATCATTCCAGAATATGTTGTTTTTTTGAGACCTTCAAAAAGCATTATTACTAATTTCTAAAAATTATCGTTTCAACTATTCCTCATGCTACCCGAATTAAGAGCTGCAATCGTCACATATTTGATTGCACTCATTCTCGCAGATACGATAATTCATCAGATACAAGTGCGTGCATTAAAACTCTTCAACTGAAATGCTATAAATAACCGCATTAAATTAACGAAACGAAATCAACAGATTTCAATAAGTTGGCACAGATGGCTGCCTGATAAGAGCCCAAAACTAAAGCAGCAACAACTGCGATACCAACTACTGATAAAGACTTGAGACACACACGCGCGAACGACTATAAATATTGCAAAAATTGTGATTGAAAATCAATGGAAGCAATTAAAAGTAAATACAACAAATGGATGAAGTGGTACCGAGTGCAGAAGCACCTTGAGGCAGCCCAATGAACCAATGCACTAACTAACTAACCAACAACAACAACAAACAGTAACAAAACCAATACGATTTAAATACACGCACTCGTACTTTTACAGAGAAAAAAAACATTTAAATTAAAAAATCGAGAGAGAGAGTGAAAAAAAAAAACAAAAAGTTAAATAAGTCAAGATAACGCATATGAAAAGCAAATCAGGTGCAAAACACCTGTGCAAATGAAATTGGTGCTTTCAATGACGACTGAACCAGTCAACCCACCAACTAACCAACCAACCAACCGCATCGGCCATACAACCAAGTGCGTCTTGAGTGGATGAGTACTTGGTATTATAGTGCATGTTGAATTAGAGGCGATTGCTCGCGTCTTATCACTCAGCCAACCACCTCGAACAGGTGGTGGTGTTGTTACGCACCAACTCCACTCAACCCGTCACACAATTCACGAATTGTGATAATTTTATGCACACGCCTGCCTAACTATGCACCCAACATTGGAGCTAACAGACACCTACCTACCTACCACAGAACTCGCGAATGTAATGCACTGCGTCGTCGTACCACATTCGAATGTCGATAACAAAGTTTACACACACTTGTCAACGTCTCTGATATGATATTTGCGGCAGTGCGAGCAAAGTGCGGGCCAAGTGCTTTTTATGCGTTTAAAAACAACAACAACAACTGAGGTCTTTTTATCCACATAACTTTACAAGTCAAATAGAACATTTTTCAATTATTTACACTTTTGGAGTTGTTTAAGATAAGAAAATAATTATTTAGTTTTCTTAGATATCGTTTAACCTTTTGAGAAAATACAAAAAATATTGAAAATTTTAAATTTCTTAGCATACGAACTTAAATTATTTTTACTCACACAGAAGTCTTGGTCTCCATCAAAATTTCATAACTCTTTTCGCAATTCTTTCGTTCTTGGTTCGAATAACACAATTTGAAGAAAAACTAGTAAAGGTGTTATCTTCGGCCAGGCCGAAACTCACATACCCTACTCTGCATTGAAAGTACTTTTTAAATAGATGTTAAAAAAATGTTGAAGAGGTTGAATAAGTCGAATAAAATGTAAGAAGGTTTAAAAATGTTGAAAAGTGTTGGAAAAAACTGAAAATGCTGAAATTATATAAAAGCCATTGAAGAAAGTTGAACGAAATTGAATTAGTCGAAATATATGAAAAATGCTGAAAAATTGATGAAAAAGTCGAAACAATAAAGAAAATGTCGATTGAAATTGTAGGAGAAAGGAAAAGATTGAAAATGTCACAAGAATATGAGAAATGTTGAAAAAAATAGAATAGAAATGAAAAACACGAAATATGCCACGCCCACTTCTCCAATTCCGCCCACTTTTGGTTCAATAAACAAACCAAATTTTAGCACAATAGCTTGTATAGTTTGCGATATGTGTCGTAACTATTCCTAAAATTTAGGGCGGTGACACACCAGAAATAGCTTTTTAGAAACAAACCTCTTACACCAAATTTCAGTATGAGCAATCATATATTTCGATAGTTATGCCACTTAAGATATTTTAATTGTATGGGAGGTGCCACGCCCACTGTTGCTATTTCGCCAGCTTTTGATTCATATGTACCCAATACCCATAAAACAACTTACATCAAATTTCAGTTCAATTGCTCCAACAGTTCACTTAAAATACACAAAATTTTATAAAGATTACTCTCATAGCACACTATCTATAGCATTAAACGTATTTCGCTTATATGGGAGGTGCCACACCCACCGGCACAATTATGGCAAAATTTTACAAGAAGACACCTTTTAGCACGTATATCCGCCTTATTAAATTTCATAAAGATTGCGTTGTTAGTTCTCTTTTTATAACGTTTATAAATACTGTAGGCTGTGCCACGCCCTTAAAATAACTTTTTCAGTCTATTGACGTAGCTTGTATTGTTGACTACTTTCAGTGGTTTCATCCCTAAAGTTTTTATGAAAATCGTATGTGCCAGTTCTGTACTAAATTTCATCACAATATCTTGCACGGTTTACGAGCTATGGCGCTATAAAAGTTAAAGTTTAGGGCTGTGCCACGCCCCTTTAAGAGCCTTTGCAAACTTAAGACCTAGCCTAATCTTAATGTTGTTCTCATATTCACCAAATCACCAAGTTTCATCAAAATCGCACAACTGTTTTTCAAAATGGACTAGAGTTTATTTACATAGAGTATAGGCGGAAGGCGTGGCTGTGAACCGATTTCATCCATTTTTATATGTTAGCAGCTTGCAAGAAGACGTGAGCTGTGTGCCAAATTTCATTGAATTAGCTTGCTTAGTTTTCCCGTAAACTTGATTTCAACAGACAGACAGACAGACAGACGGACAGACGGACAGACAGACAGACAGACAGACAGGCAGACAGACAGACGGACACAGCTATATCGACTCAGGTGATGACGCTGATCAAGAATATATGTACTTTTCCATATCTGCCACGCCTCCTTCTATGCGTTACAAACGTAATGACAAAGTGAATATACCCTCTGTGTAGGGTAAAAATATCGCTTTTCGATTGCTTTAAATTTCTTTATTTTGGAGTTGCCATTTCAAAATTACCAATAATTTGGCTGAATCCCTAAGTATCGGCAAACTAAAAGCAATCAGATTGCATTGTACAACCATACTGTCGTATTATTGACGATTGGGTATATCTGTTTGCAAAGCACCTCTGTTAACAATGGCGAACGCAGTAGCAAAGAAGATTTTAGTTGTAAACACTTATTAAGCTTATTATTTACAAATCTATTGATAACATATCATTGAAACACAGAAAAGAAAAGTTACGTGCCTCTCCCATTGTGAAATTACCGAATTAGCTGTGCATCAGTGATGCATAAGTGATGCGCAGTTTGCTTTTTTCTGCGCATCATAATCAATCGATTGACTTCTAGAGACACATGATATTGTAGCACTATAAAGCGTTCCGTTTAAAAACGCGTGACTTTTTATCGCTGTAATGCAACTGACGATAAGGAACTCAGCTCTTCTCATCGGTATAAGAACTATTTAAAAAATGAAAACAATTTTGGAGTTCATTTTCTTTGACATGAAATTGAATTTTCAGTGCTTACATCTCCAAAACTGTAACATTATCTTATTTGAGGCTTACGTAGGCCTTCAACTTATGTGGTTTTCAGTTGATTTCTGTTTTCAAAATTCTGTTGATAACTTTGTTGTACTTCATATATTTATGTTTCCACCTTTCGATTTTAATTCTTTTTGCAGTATATGAGACATTTCTTAAGTCAATTATATTTTTATATAGCCCATCCTTATTAATGTTTGCAAACTTTGGTCGCCAAGTCCTTGTCTTTTTCTTTTCGAAGTTACATATATCGGAGACAAGTGGAAGTGAGACTATAGCTTCCAAGTTGATGGCCTCTCGTAACCGCTCTTCCAGTCCCGACTGTGTAGTACTCTTTGCCTAGAGGTTGGCAGCTATTTAAAAAGCCACTAGTGTCCCCGAGCCGGTGCATGGATCTTACACTGAGAAAACAATTTAATTACATATACCAAAATTTGGTGATAATTAACAAATAGTATATTTGATATAGGCGAATTAAATATTTGATATATATTAAAACATCACATATTACAGTGAATTGTATAATATTATTTGATCAATTATATATTTGGTAATAATAACCAAATAATATTTTGGTTGAAACAAATATTTTGGTTGCAGCAATCATTCGATTGTTAATAATCACTAAATAATTAATTTGACTAAAAATATATTTTCTTTTCGCAAACGTATACATTAATTAATATCGATTTGTGCTAAGAACCGACGTCTGTGAAGTTAGCCCACCATTTTTTGATTTTTCAAAATATTAAACTTGTGCTACAATGTGCCCGCCTCGTGCTATGATGTGCCGTATTTAAAAAAAAAACGTCCCTAAGATTCGATTTTTATAAGCAAAATAATTTTTTAGTGTGAAGTTGGCCCACCATTTTTGATATTTATAAAAAAGTAGCCTTGTGCTGTAATGTGCTCAGGATGTGCTGCCATGTGCCGTAAAGGATATAAAATTATTCCTGAAATTCCGACATTTATGAGCAAAAACATTTTTTGCGTGTGAAGTTAGCCCACCATTTTTCCATTTTCCAAACAATTAATGTTGTGCTGTAATGTGCTCGACTTGTGCTATGATGTGCCGTAGAAAAAAAAAATAATTCCAAGTATTTAAAGAAAAAAATCATTTAAAATAATGCGTGAAGTTGGCCCAACATTTTTCGATTTTCAAAAAAAAAAGTATTGTGCTGTATTGTCCTCAACTTGTGCTATGATGTGCCGTATAGCGAAAAAAAATATTTCAACTTTTGCTATGTGAAACTTGCAAAAAACTATAAATCATACAAAAATGTATGTGAAGTTAGCCCAACATTTTTCGATTTTCAAAAAAAAAAGTATTGTGCTGTATTGTGCTCAACTTGTGCTATGATGTGCCGTATTGCAAAAGAAAATATTTCAACTTTTACTACATAAATCTTGCGAAAAACTATAAATCATACAAAAATGTGTATGTGAAGTTAGCCCAACATTTTTCGATTTTCAAAAAAAAAGTATTGTGCTGTATTGTTCTCAACTTGTGCTATGATGTGGGCTAATGGTGGGCTAACTTCACAGACGTTAAGAACCGATGTCCAAAAAACGATTTTACATCCTTATATAGGATGTCGTTTGTATTTATACAATCATAAATACCTAAATTGTGTACCAAGCAGTATATACTTAAGTAGTTTTTTACCTGAATATGTTGTGAACTGCAAAGATATCATGTTAATGAGAAGTGAAATCAAATAAAAATAGATTTAACAAATGTAAAATTCAACCAAACAAATTTTTTCAATCAACTCAAACTAATAGAACGTTTGGCACAATAAGCAACAATTTAAATTTCAATTATGGACATGGTAATATCTACCAAAATTTGTTCACAGTTAACAAATTTTTTAAAAATCTATCAACCAAATTCATATATTTAAAGGAACCATACTCTTGTCTCAGTGTATTTACCTAAAAATCAAATTCTACTGTAAAAGCTTTTACATGAATACCATAGGCTTAGCCCAAAGCTGATCGAACATGTTCGAACTTTTCCCATACTCAACAAATTCAACTCAACAACTCGATTCAATCTACTCAACTCATGTTCAGTTCAGTTCGTTCGTTGTCCGTTAGTTTTGGCTACTCGCTTATTTGAGTTTTGACTTTTTTCCTACTGTACCGTGCACCGAATATTTGTGAACCGAGTAAGTGATGGAAAGAATTTAAGCCACTTGCTACTGATCATGCACGTTGCAAGAGTTTTGTGGCGGCCCTCTGTGAGTGCATGAAGGACACAAGAGATGTGTCGAAGTTCCAAAAACAAAAGAGATTGTAATGACACTAGGCTTTTTACCAACTGATGTATAAATTCAAATGCGAAGTTTTGAGTAGCCAATTTGCGAACTTCATTCGTGATAGTCAAAATATTTATGCTTTAATATCTTAATGGATCTAACTGCTAAATATTGAACTAGTTTGATGAAAATTTTTATACGTCAGTGCGAAGACAGTCTATAAAAAAAGGACGGAACTGAGTAATCTGTGCGTTTATTACTCCAAAAGTGAAATGCTTCAAGAACTTTCAAATCAGAGCAATTAGTTCCCATGAAAAAAAGTAAATCAAACCGTCGCCTCAATGGCCAAGTGCTCGTCAATACGAAGCTTACCCTTATTACAGAACTGAAAAGATGTCGACTGGGTTGAAGAAAAATAGCCCATAGTGTTTGTTCAGGCTATGGCCTTCCATCCAAGTAGGTATTATTGCAAATATTTTTAAATTCTTATCATATAAATCCTCAATGTAGTTAATGCAGAAAAGTGCAATAAATGAGTTTCACATTCATTAAACCAATCAGGTACTGAAACAGCAATCGTGCAACACTTGCATAAAATTAAGATAAATTTCAATCATGTTTTTATTCGTAAATGAAAAAAAAAAGAAAAAGGAAACCCTCAAAAAGACACCAACTAAAAGTGTAACGCCAAAGTGCGTTCAACTGCTGAAATCAAATTCACATTCACACACGACTTGTAAATGAATTCTGTAATTTTATTTTAATTCTAATCAATACGTTGCAATTTATGAGATTTTTTCGCTGCACGATCGCTCGCCAACAGGTGTAAACAATTTATCAGATCAATGCAAATTGCCGCGGCAACAACGTTCAGACGGGAAAAAGCACACAAAATTACAATTTTTATTTTTGTCATTCAGGGGTGCGTTGGTATAGTGATTTTTATTGAAATTCTTAAAAATCAACGAAATTAAAACAACAACAACAACAAATATACTTGTTGCTGGTAGAAGGCAGGCGCAATCAGTGGGTGCTGCTTGTCAAAGTGATGACTTGCAGCTGCAATATTGTTGCAATTTTTATTTTGGTCGTTGGAGGTTGTTTTATGTACAACGTGCTGTTGTAATGCTCTGCTGCTGTTGCTGTTGCTGTTGCTGTTGCTGTCTCTGTGTTGTATCGTTGTCAGCGATATGTTGTGCGCTAATGGCCTTTCACCGCAGTTGTCGTCTTTTGTAAAGTTCTACGACAGCTGGCCTGAGTTGCTGCTGCTGTTGCTGTTGCTGTTGCTATTGCTGATTTGAGCTTCAAACTGAGTGACTGACTAACTGTCAAGTGTGTTGAAAGACAAAATTTTTAATTGGATTCTTGAGAGTGAGAAAAATGTCATGTTTTTGCTTGAACTGATGTAGTAGCTACTTAGCTGCTGCAAAAATTTGAGAAAATTTCATCAGATTACAAACCAATCATGGTAGCATTACTGGCAACATTTTTTTTAGTAAAAAAAATTACCATATCGTATTCCGATTATAATACATTACTCCATAAAACCTCAGCTTTCAATACTTGCATAAAGGGTGTCACACAACTACAACCCCTCTAACAATAGTGTTGATTGTGCAGCATCTTATGGGGTGCTGCCATCAATGCCTTTATGCTGTTTGTTGCAAAGTCAAGAGGCTTTGAATAAATTTCACATTTTTTCATAAGTAATAAGCAAATGTTATTCCAAATTATAGCAACAAAGCACACAGCAACAACAAATACAAATTAGAAAAATAACAAATGTCAGTGGCATATCCTTTTTTGTATTATCCTGCTTAAGTTTTGGTCATATCACCCTTATTCACTTTGTTGTTTCGCTCTGTTTTGCCTGAGTAGCATTTTATATCCTCATCATTTTGTATGCTAATAGCTGAGGACAATTCAAAGTAGTGTTAGTTTTGCTGCTGCCTTTTAGCCATTTATTATGAAGGACAATGGCATGTGTTGAAAACTAAAATGAAAAATTTGTCATCTGTTTAGCGCACTTAAATGATTTTAATTGAGTTAACAGACTGGGCACATGTTCACTCTTTTTTTTCTGCATTCTTTTGTTATTTTAAAAGCGTTACTTTTATTTATTACGTTTTAATGAAGATATCAAGTAAATATTCCAAAAAAAAAAAATCGATGTCACAAAAGTATTTTCATAGATATAAAAAGCTGATCCATTTGACCAGTTTAATGATTATAATAATTTTTGCAAATAAGTTTGCACTTTAAACCACGAATGGACATTGCAGTTTGAATTTAAATATCAAAACAATTAGTCACAATCAATTACTTTATCAAATGTCGCAATTAATACAGCTGCTTTACAACTTTGATTACACAATATTTGAACTTTAATTGTTATTGCAAAAAAACAAGTCGTTTTGCAAGATTAACAATAATTTACATGGGAATTATGATATTAAATTTATCGATTGTCGACTTCCGGTTATTTATTATTTGCTACAAAGAGCAATTTGAATATAAATTGTTGTGTTCATTACACTAAATCTACGCTAACTCTGCTGATGAAGCTTATACTTACTTTGCGAAGCAATTTCGCTAAGAATAAAATAATTCAAGGGGATATCATCGAGAATGCCGACCTTTGTAAATCTCAGATTTTTTGGGGCCTGCTGATACACCTATCAGTCCATATATTGAGAAAATGCGCTTGGACAGTGGCAATCCTCTCAGCATTTTTTGTATTTGTAAGGAATTTCCGTTTTCTGGAAATGTTGCTAACGTGCAGCTGATTCTCAAATCAAGGCGAGGTCACCAACCTTAATAGCCCATTTTGAAATGCTCTGCAGGGTTATGAAGAGTGTTATGTTAAGAATAGAGTTGCCAAGTCGAAAAGGAACAAGGAATTCCCACCTGCTCTCTCTCTTTGCCTTGGTGTGGGAATAAGTGGATAACCTTTCTTTTTTGCTCGTTGAAAAAACTTTGAAGTCCATATCACAAAAATCGTCCAATTCCCAGTTATTTCAGAAATTTTTTTAAATCCTACCAGGCCCTCGGCTTTGAGATGATGAGATATGGCAATTTCTTTAAATTTTCTCGGAGAAAAGAAAATGCTTTCGAATATATATACTTTTCTAATAGAGACTTACGAAATACAATTTGCGCATCTAGGGTATGGCTCTAAAAACTACATAGAAGCGGCAACATCGAGCTCAATGACATGCGATGAAATAAGAAGGTTGTTTATTTTATCGAACCTTCTGGTCATCGACGGAATGTTATGTGCCTCGCCCTGTATTTATGAGCTAATCCCATCCCGCGAAGAAAAGCGTTCACCGACTCTGATTCTTCGTCTATCCATTTAACTTTCTACGTTTCTTCAAACGTGCAGAACTTAACGCAAAAAATATTTATTGTAAGCATAACTCTTTTACTTATTTGGTGTACATTCAGTGGCCCATGGAGGGAGGACCTTTTCGCCATCATCAGTGTACGAGATTGTACGAAGTATTATAGAGATTTCGTTCGATAATCTCGCTTGGGACGTCATAAAGGCTAAGACCAGCGCTGTTTAATGCCGGCTTTTAGGCGCAGTGGTAGTGTGCTGCGCTTACAGCTCAGAGGTTCGATTTCCGGATCAGGTAATACACTTTTCATACCTCCTAGTTTTACTTTCTTCCCAATTATTTCCTTCTCCTTAATTTTTTGGTGGTTTTTTCGAGCTCTTTACAAAATTAGCACCATATTGAGCCTTTTAGCTATGGTAAGAAAAGTACTTTATGTCGGTAAAGCATCAATAACTGAAATGCAATAAATTTGAAAGGCAGAAGACTTGCATCATTCAGAACACTTTTATTCTCCTTTGCCCCAAAATAATTTAAATCACTTTAAAAAAAAATAAAAATTAAAAAATTATTCAATAGGTTATCCTCATTCCCACTTTTCTGTCTCCCTTTTCGAAGCTAACACACCACGTGTCAAAAGGTTATCTCCTAAAATATTAGCTCTTAAATAAAAAAAAAATCACTGGAGGCTGTTCAGAGACGCATCACTCAAAAGACTTAAATTCATACATTTATATTTATATATAATCAGTAAGTATACGTTGCTGTTCAGTAGTTGTTCATTGGACAAGTGTTTTTGAAAACTCTGAAGCAATGAATAAAAATCTACCTCACAACTTAAAGGTAGATGGTCTGCACTGATTCAAAAGTTATATATAATTTGACGGACTTCAATTGTTTTTAATGTCTCTGAGAAGGACTAAAAAAACTACACTGCACAAACTATAAGTGGCAGTTGCGGGTCCTACATACATCAGTTGAGATATAATGGGCAACCACTGCACCTTATATCGCTTTTTATTGATATTAATAGTTACTTACACATATGTCTTCTTGAGAATGTAATTCTCATAAAGATTTAGTGGTCCACAAACAAAAAAATCAATTGATAATTGCGAATTCGCCGAACTGTTGTCTCCATTTCAAAGACAAAATTTAAAGTATCAAAATATGTGGACAAAGTATGTTGCTGTTATAATAAGGAACACTTTTTTAGAGATTAATTCTCATACCTTCAAGCTACCTATTACGAGTCTGTTGGATTTTTAAGTAATTAAGGTTCAATCTACCACCACTCTGCTACGCTATTAACATAAATAAGAAACAAAATTTTATCGAAATTGGTAATTGAAATAACAAAATACGACTACTCGTTACATATCGACTACTGATTGCGGTGAAATATGGTAATTTAGCATTTCATTAAATATCACAAATGAAGCAATGAAATCGGGTAGACAACACAAACAATAACTGTGCAAGTGAAATGAAAAAAAAAAAAAAAACGAATTAGCAATAAAAATAATAATAATAAATGCTACAAAATTGCAGGTGTTCATTCATTATATTTTATTTACATATGTGAAATTATCAAAACGTTAATGTGCAAATAAAAGTTAACAAATTTTTGTTTAAAATTTCTCAGAGATTTCTTTACAAAAAAAAAATTAAAAATAAAATTTCAGAAGATTATTGAAACAATTAAAAAAAGTACGAAATTTAGGAAATTCTAACAAAATTTTAGAACCAACTAATTTTTTATATTTTTTTTACCAATTGAATATAATTTTAATTGAAGTTGCAGTCATTATCAATGTCCAGTATTCTTGTTAATTTGCAAATCAATCAATGTTTTTTCTAAAACAAACATGACATGACAACAGCTAAATCAATTTAGCATAGTAATTGATCTATTTGAATTGCAGCTGAGATTATGAAAAAAAGGCTGGTAATGGATAGGCAGCAAGATCAGAAAATAAGATTGTCGATACAGCATAAAAAAGCGATATAAGCTAAGCGATAACAGCTATAGAAATTATGTTCAGATCATAAAATAGTCAAATATGGCCATGCATATAATATGTATACCTATACGTGGTAATAGCCCCATTACCAGTTAAAATTGATCCATCTGCCTTTAATCGATTTATAAATTTGCAAGAAAATCGGTGATTTGCATTGACTAATAATGCAATGACTAATTAATTTATTAACTTACAAGAAAATTGATCATTGATAAGTGATTGAATGGGACTAACAGACCCGGTATCGATTTTTGAAATGTCTCGAAAATTATAATTTAATGCGATTAAATCACTGCTAGTATTATGTATTACATTTATTTAAAGAAAAGTGCACAAATAAAACATTAGTGGCTTTTATCCTGTGTCATTTTGCGCTTTGTCAAATCGTGGATATTTTCGAATGACAAAGTTTCTGATAATGCGACGAGTCCTCTTGTTGAGTATTTAAATCTAACTATCAGCCGTGCTCCCATTTACACTTAGTTTTGCGGTTTGGGGCTTAGTACAAATCGTACGATTTCATTTTTAGGTGCTTCGGAATTCGTTAATTTTAGTTATCTAGTTGTCTCTGTCAGACATATCGATAATTGTATTTATCATTTCTCATATCGCTCAAAAGCAAATCGCAACTTATTATTGTTTTGACAAAGTTTTTAACATTAAAAATTGAGGTGTGGCCAGTAAATATTTACTTAAACAATGAAATCAACCTGAATTTTGTTTTCGAGAACCCCAAAATTATTTTAAAACATTACAGAAGAACATAAAAAAAAAATTTTGATTTTAGTCTGTTGTTTATTTATACGAAAACGGCAATTTACTTTTCATTTCACCGACCCAACAGCTTCCGATTTGAAACCGGAAACATTTTGCGATTTACGAAAATCGGAGCACGTGCATTTGCTATTTGAAAAGTAAATCGCAATATTTTTGCGTTTCCGAAAATGGGAGCACGGCTGTATGAACCACTTTGAAATAGTGATTCAAAAGTTTTGAATGATTTGGGTACTGTTTTAGATTTTGGGTCGTTTTCATTAACAGCGGATGATATTTTGAAGAGTATTAAGGAACTTAAGCCAGTGAATCGTGTAGATGATGATGGTTTATGTGTATTCCTCTTGAAAAATTGTGCAAGCTATTTAGTTCATCCTTTGATGATAATTTTTAATAAATCTTGGAGTTTAGGAGACTTTCTTGATTAGATCTTAGATCATTAGATCTTGAAAGTGAATTCTATTACACCAATTTATAAATCTGGGTGTAAAAATGATATAGCCAATAACAGATATATTTCTTAACCTACTGTAATCTCAAAACTACTTGAAAGTGTCATCAATAGTAAAGCTTTTTTTGCAGTAAAAAATATTATATTCCCCTACCAACATGGTTTTGTGTTTCGTCGTTCAATTACTTCGAATTTTACATTATTTTCGGACGATGGCATATCAGCGTTTCAGCAAGGCTGCCAAAATGTATCAAAAATATGAGGTGATGGGGTTTCATTCCAGTTTTTTGAGTTGGATTAAATCCTATTTGCTTAATCATCAGCATATTGTAGCCTTTGATGATGTAAGGTATGTCTTTATTAGTGCAAGATCTGGTGTTCCGCAAGAGAGTATTCATGGTCCATTGCTGTTTGTTATTTTTATTAATGACATTATTTGTGCATTGTAAATGCCTCCTGTACGCTGATGACCTTAAAATCTTCCTTAAAATAAGACATGAGCTTGTGTCGCTTCCTCAAATCCGCTATATTTATTGTTCAAGTCCCATGCAAATTATCAATAAGGAGATCGTTTCAGAAATTTAAAAAAAAAAATTTAAAAAGACGCAAAACTATTTTTATATTGTTGTATGTAGGTGTGTAAGTCAGATGTTAAAATCACATTTTTCTATTCCAATTCTTGTACAACAAATGCAAGAAACTCAACAAAAAAACAGCTAACCCGATAACAACAACAATGACAACTTTAGTTTCCCATAGCCACTGATTTGACTAATGTGAAAATTAAGTTATTTCAGTTTAAGTCGTTCGGTATCGGTATCGCTTTCAATTTCAAATTTAAATGTTGGCGCCCAAAACACAACGTAAAAATTTATTGACAACACATTGGCGCAAATTAACACTTGTTGTCGTTGTTGCCGCCGCTGTTGCTGCAACAAGGTTCATGTTGTTACTGCATTTGCATACGGTGTTGCTGCGTGTTTTTTCTTTATGATTTTGTGTCCACTGTGCAACAGTAGGAAATAAATTGTAATTAATTTGTGGACATTTTATGAGTTGCAGGTGCCTTACTGGCAACATTTTGTTGCTGCGTCATGTTGTTACATGTTGCAAATTTTGGTTTGCTTTGACATTTTTATTTTTTCTCCTCTTTTAAGCTGGGATGAATGGGTAAACATTAATTTTTGCTAATTTTAAAATATGTTGATGGCATAAGTTTCTCTTTTATTTGTATACCTTTGACAAATCAAAGTTTAAATAGCAAGGAATTTTATTACGCGATGCTTCATTAACGTCAGTTTTAATTAAAATAAAAAAAAAATCATATGCTGTAATCCCCGATAACTCCAAAACTCATCGCAGATATAGACATTTTTGCTTCAAATAAATAGAGTCTTTTTTACCGTAAGCGTGACTTTTCAGCCAATTTACTTCATTACAGAATTTCTTTCATCTTCGCCAGCATATTCACATATCCAAAAAGGAAATGCCTAAAGTTAAGACTTTAGACAAAAAAAATTATCTACTAAGTATTTAATTGATCACCAGTTCACACAATTTGCTTATAACTCTTCCGGTTCAATTAAATGCATGAAAATAAAATCCCTTAATTAAAAAAATATTATCATAAACAAACTTTCACATATTAAATTTCTACAAAGGTTTACATAATACTCGTACATAATAGAAACAACAACAATAGTAACAATGTGATGAATTTTACTATGAAAATTTCCATTAATGAAATTCCACAGACTCTAATTACTCGCGTTGATTGTTGCTGCATGCCAACGCTCTCAAATGCAATGCAAACATGAATGAATAACAACAACAAGAAGAGGAAAAAAATGCAAATAAAACAAAGTAATATTTGAAGAAGAAGAAGCAGCAGCAACAGCAACAGCAGATCGTCATAGATCTCATTAAAAGTCTCATATTTCTAAAGCGATTGCAAATGTGAACAACAACAACAGCAGCAGCAACAACAGCTGCCAGCTTAGTGTGATGTTGCAAATGTTGCTACATCTCCATCATTAGACCAGCAACATGAAACCAAATGAGAGCTTTATAATTGACAGTGTTGCCAGATAAACATTTTACGAATATACATATAAAGATTTGCATATTTATCTTTAGAGAAGGAATGAATTTACAAAAAAAAAAGGAAAGAAGTGAAAATAGACGCTTGATTAACAAATGAGCGAAGTCCATTAATCAAAGGATTTGTTATATTTTAAGAAGCCAATTGTCTCACACTACTTTCAAAAGCCAAATTTTAACGTTATGGCTCTTCGACTACAGTAAAACAACACTATACCAACTAGAGAATGTGTTGAATTCATCAACACCTAAATAAAATCTAAACTTTCGGTTTAACAACACTTTTGATACTTCTCAACTTTTTACTTTTCATTGACAGATTTGGAAGATTTTAGCCGATTTGTCCAAATTCAGAAAATTTTTGTCTAGAGCTTGTCTGAACCATTGCTACTGTTCTTATGGAATTTGGTTGCGTTATCCTGAATAACCCACTATACGAGCTGTACTTTAAGATGTACCGAGTTTCATCAAATTATTTCTCTTTATTTTCCCGAAATCTTAGAAGGTGATGCTGATCGAGAATATTTACACTCGTCTACATTTTTCAAATCATTTTCTAAACGTTAATAATGGAATGACTAAATGAATATATTCCGTATTGAGGACATAAAATGTGGCAATCGAAATGTGATCTATCAACAAATAACTATCATAATGGAGGAGTCTTACCAATGTTCTTAGCCACCGCGCTCCAATATGTTTCGATCAAATCAACTTTTAAGGCACTTGCTTCGAATATAGTGCTAGATTACAGGAAATCGCTATGTGAAATCTATTTCGTGTCCTTAATCTCTATATGCAGCAAGGGCTTCTGAGGGTTTCACTCCAATGCTTACCGAAAGACTACAGCTGGTGATTTTCATTCGACCCATTTTCGTTATCAACGTTCGATCTAATCGGAAATTGAACTTCATCGGCATCTGATGAGCAATTCGACATTAGAGATGATTCTGAATCATGAATCAGTTTTATAAAAAAGCGCAGTGTTCAACAAAGTTTCACAGCTATACAATGGAACTGGTTTCACATTTTTGACTTTAAAATTTTGAATTTCGTCGGTACAGAAACTCCCCGAACGAGCTGAACGGAAATGTTTTTCACTTTGTTGGTACTAGCATGGATCTTTTTACTGTCTTACTGGTTGCCTAGACATAGATTGTTATCTACTTCTTCTGTTATGATTTCGCTAATTATTAAACTATTGCTAGCAGCGGACGGATGGACTTGCTCTTTGTTTTCATAAAACATTTGTGAAATAGGATAACAATGTCATCTAACTGTACGCTCTTACAACAATTTCACTCAATAACCTCTTGTTCCGATTTTAGCCAAAAGTAGTCAAAATGCATACATTAGGCGAATATGAGATATCAATCTTGAAACCATGCAATAGGGTGATATTATGGCGGGAAGAGATATTATTAGATCGGAATCCTAACTTATGTCTTTACGGGCTCTACTTTATAGTGACTATTTAATTCAGAGAAAAAGATTATCTTAGAACATTTAGCATGAACTTCTTACTACTCTAACACCTATTCTGCACAAGTGTAAATATAAAATTTCGTGAATTTAATGTTGCAAGCTGACATTGATTATGGAAAGCTCCTTGCTTTATCAAAACAAATATAATGAAAATAAAAATTTCATTGTATACTTTCTGTTATTAAAGAAAGGTAAAGTTCCATTGCATACTTTTAGTTGTCAAAAATAAGAAGAGAGCAAAAGTTGTGACAGCAAAACGTATTGATGAAAAATCTCCGAATGAATGAGAACTTGATGGAACAGAGTAACTGGATGTGGCACATACCTTGGAAGAAAAAAATAACACAGAAAATTTTTCAACAGAATGTTGTGAAACCTGAGAAAATCTGAATACACAAAAAATTGATAGATCAGGGTAACAGCACAGGGTGCAGCACCTCCCTTAAAAAAAACCTAAAATTTCATTTGATGAAAGTTGTCCAAAATTGTCGAAAGTTGTCCAAAGTACACAATCGCTGTCTGGACGAAAAGTTGATATATCATATTTTGTTGAAAAAAAAAAACTGAAATGATAATTTTAAGTAAGTATTCAAAGCACATAAAAAAACTAAATTTTACATAGGTTTTAATTAGGTGGCAACAATGGAAAAATCAGCCAGCCATGGCGATGTAAAACGTAAAGATGTTTTATTATCTGTAGCTGTTGTTGTTGTTTTACTCATTCAAAATCTAACTCCATTGTTAAGATGGGTTTGTCTGTCTATCTGTAAGCTGCTGCCGTGAGGCGCTTCTGAGTTGCACATTTGGCGGAAATGAAGAAACTTTCTTAATAGATCGCGCGTTGAGTTCAACTCGAGTGGTGGCTGCTTTACTGTGCAGTTTTGTTGCTAGCAAACGTTGCATGAATGAGTTGCAAACATTGTTGTTGTTCTTGTTGTTGTTAGTGCTTATAGTTGACGGCAGGTGGTGATTGTTGCAGATTCGCATAATGAATTCATAGATTTGTTGTTATTGCTATTATTATACTTAGTTAATATTATTGATGTTGTTGTTGTTGTTGATAATATTTGCACTGTTGCAATGAACAGGTGGATTTTTAATTGTTTCATTTGCCATTCGATTATCTGCTTATAGCTTAGCAATGATTTTTTTTAACAAAATCTTTTTTTATAAAAATTTTTAATGTACTTAAGCCTTTTGTGGACTTCAGCTGTTCTCATGTACTTTAAATTGAAATTGATTTAACAGCATTACAGACAGGTGTTGGCAAAACAAGTCCATGGGATAATCGCAAAAACAACATAGAAATTTTAAGAAAAACTAGACTTAAGTAAAAATTAATAATAGCCTTAGAGCAATGAGGAAATTTTGCTAAATTAAGTCTGAAAAAATAATCAAAAAAAGTCATTAGTCGTCAGCAAACTAGCATTTTTTTTCCCAAAAAAACTTTGGTAAAAAATTTTAATCCTGGAAAACTTAAAAATTTTTAAGGCTTATAAAGTAAGCCAAATACAATTCTATGTGCCCTTTACCATTCAAATATATTTTCATGCACCACCTTTTATTTGAACCCAAAAATAATATACAAATCTATTTGAATCTTTAATATTGTGCCTAGTTCTAATCCGCTTGAAATACAAAAATAACAATTTAACATCATAAAACGTCAAACTGACAACAGCCGCAGAGTGACATCGAACAGGCGCACACACATGTGACAAGTCAATTTTGTTGGAGTTGCATATGATCAAATTGGAAAACATTAAAATCCAATCAGGAATTAAAGAAAAAAAGAATGAAATGCCACGTGCAACTTACGAGTAGTATGTGGAAAGCTTAATGAGCCAAACGAAGGAAAAAAAACGAAACGAAAAAGATTGAAAAACATACGGAAAATAGGTATTTTGAATAATTTGAAAAATTAATGCAATGACAGCGCATAGAAATTCAAAATTAGAATGTGCCAGCAATATAAAAGATAAATGAAGCAGCAAATGCTGCGGCAATAAAAACTTGCAATGGAGTTCTAAAGTTGGATTGCAACAGAAATGCAAACGATGCTGCGCGACAAGAGACTGAAGCGCGCCAAACATTTGTGATAATAAATCATTAGAGGTTGACAGTAGACAGAGTTTTAGTATTTCAAAATTTGGACGGACAACATGAAGTTCACATCAAGATATCCAAGTTCAAAGGAAGCCTATATCATATTTATGTATCGAAATCGGATGCACTTTTAACAAAATTTTGAAAAATTTTTATTTTCTTCGAATAGCGTTGACGACTCTGGCTATAATACCCGAACAGTAGTTTGGTTTTGGAATATTTTGACACTCTTCAAATATCGCACTAAGCAAAGTTATAGTGCCAGGGCTGCTTTCTGCTTTATAGTGAGTTCGTATGGCTCGGCAATGGAATTCATGACTTGCCGTATAAACATTTTTGATTGTATTGTTGTGGTTTCTTTTTTTTTCAAAAAAATTACAGTAATTTTTATTATGATTTTTTCGACAAAATGTTTTCAATTTCTAGTTTAGATTTCTATTTATTTTTTTTTTCATTAATCGCGTTTGCTCAGCTAAACAGATCGTTTATCCTCACGAAAACGAAAGTCCGCATTTTTAATTCCAATGTAAATTCGGTCTGTTTGTACGTTGGATACCGACTAATTGATGAATAAACAGCAAGTGCCCCTCAAAAAATACCTAAGACGCATATTAAAAGCTTAATGACCAACTATCATTTAAATCGCCGCTTTGCACCTAAAATGTCACCAGAAGCTCATTGCCAACGAAGTATGACTACGCAAATGGGGATGCATAGGTCAGCCTCTCCGGCAACTCCCACTAAAATTTGTCACCAGGGTATTGAGTGCTATCCACAGGCAGTACAGAACGTGGTAAGCCAAAAATCGGGAAAATCGTAGAAAGAAATAAAAGTCATCGCATAGCATCACTCCTGATGGCGACGTTTTATTTTTACCCTACTATTTTGGGATTCAGCCTAGTACAAGGAGGTGCAATTGTGTGTTAAGTCGTCTAATAACAGTTTAGTTGAGAACTGCCAGAAGCGATTCCTTCTCTGTGCTTTCCAAGCAGCTCACAACCTCCACCATCAGGGTACGGCGAACCCTGCCTGAGAACTCATAGAGAGCGGCTGCAAAAGATGTATGTTCTTCATGCTTGAAGCGGTCTGAACAAAAGTGAGTCCTGGCTGCTGAAACGCTGCTTAATTAGGATCCAGCTTTATGCTAGTAACTTAATGTGTGGTGTGTTGCAAAGAATACACAACTAATGATGCAAGAATCGAAAAATGATGTATTATAACTCTCCAAGTGGTACCACATATAATGTAGAAAACCCATCTGCCTCGACAGCACCCACATTGGATTAAGAGGTGCACGAAGCATGCAGATTTAAAAACAATCCTCCTACAATGATTTGTCAAAACACATTGCATATGTTCTCCAGGGAGTAAGAGAAATACAAAAAAATTTTTGAAAGAATTAAAAAATTCGATTTTTTGTGTCTGGATATTTTCCAATACCGATTTTTACAAGAACTGAAAAACCAGATGTACGAAATCAACCAAGAACGCGAGCTCAGGACTCGGGAACGTTGACGTCGTCTTTGAATTTCGTACTCTCAAAAAATTTCCAGCCCAATAGTTTTCAGGATAAACTGCAAAAAACTGATTTTTTTTTACTAAAAACCTACAAAATAGCGGAAGACTCTTAAATTTTATCAATTTAACTTTCAAGGAGCATAGTAACAAAACTTCAGCTTGTACTTATTTATAACTTTTTATAGCCCAAAAAAGTCGATTTCTATTTAAGTCCGATTCCGATTTATCGGAAATATAATGAAAAATTTCAAAATGAAATTGTCGCCAAAGTTATAATCAATGTTGTTGACAGTTTTTGTTGTTGTTGTTTTCTGTGTGTGCCCCCAAGCTCAATTGAGTTGTCAATCAATTTGTTGTTTAGCCGCCAACTGAAGACATTTTTTTATATTTTTCCTCTGTATCTTATTGCTGCCGACCGAATCAATGTTGATCGCAGACACACGTGTTGCTTGCGATCGCTGTAGTTGACTTATTTTTGGAGCTATGCAACAGCACAACAACAACAAAAAAGAACACACGCTTTTACATTCGCTATCACTCGATCTTCATTTGCAAATTTCCTTTAGTTGTCACAATTGTTGGCTGTTGCAAAAACAACAGCAGCAACATGTGTTGGCTTTTGTTTGCAGTTGCTAGTTGATGCTTTAGCTTTTACTGTCGTTGATCATCACACAAATTGTCATTGCTGTATATATTTGTAATATTAATATTGTCAGACATTTCCAGGGTGAGAGACTGCCATATGAAAACATTAGACAGCTGCAGCAATGGCAACAAACATCACGGCCACAATTTCGCTTGGAACTGCATGATGCAATAATCTGTCTGGTGAAGGCAAATTAAAATATAACTTGAGAACAATTTGTCTGCTGATTTAATTATAAACAGCAAATAGTCAATTTCGAGAGTCTGGGAAGAGAAATTTTTGAATTTTTCACTTGAAAAAATCCTCAAAAAATTTCAACGAATGTACCTAATTTCCCAAAGGTAATTTAAAATATCAACCACGATGCAGAGAACGCAACATAAGGTCAAATTAATACAACACACAATTTCCATTAGTTGCAACAAATGTTCCACTCTTGCGTCGCATGTATTGACTCAACTTTTATTTGCATTAATTTGCTATCATTTGTTGCTACCCCCTTTCTATATAACGTGTCACCTTATGGCATATCTCAGTTCATCATTTGTTTCAACACTAATCTACGTTTAGGTTTTTTCATTTTCCTCGATATAGCACTAAATGCTACCATAAGGACATCTATGCTCACATATGAATTTCATGTCAAATGATGAGAACTTTATTCAGTCTGTTCATTCAAATATTCATTGCGATAGATTCCGCGTACTGTGACCGCACACTACCACTCGAACGAAATTTTGTGTTTTCAATTTTTATTCCAATGCTGCCCAATCCATAGAAATGCATTTGTGGCATGTGTCGTTTAATTTCGCTAAAAGCCAAATGTTTGATTCGTGCGATCGGCCCACTCATTATTGTGCTGGAATCGTGTAGGGTGGTAAAGCAGCGTTAAAAGGTTTCCTTGTTCTCATACCAACAGTGCGATAACAACTTTGACACCCTCTTGAAAAGTGAACGCCTGGATTTTCAGACTATAATAGAAATATATACAGTGGAGAAAAAATACTACATATTGCGTACGCGTAACAGAGAGAACTCAAAAAAAATATCACCCTTCATTTGTTCAAGTGTCTCATGGTCTCATTGTAAAGGTAATAAAAACCCAAGGGAAATTTACACAGTGACGTACAATAGAGGAAATGAAGAAGACAACTGTCGTAATGAAGGTCTTATGTATTTATCTGTTCATTTGCTTCAAGTGCTGGGAAGTCATTTCCGAATTTGTAATGCGGATTTGAGATTAGTTTGCAGCCGTAGGTAAAGAGAACAGTATGTTGTGTTTTTCAAAATGAGAGTGGACTAACTGACTTTACACCTGATATGATTTTTCAGCCACATGGTTTTATTTTAGGCCAAAAGTAATATTAAGTAGCTTTAAGAGCTTAAGGATGAAAGCATATCAGGAGAGATGGCTTATGCATAGCCACAGGATACTAGCGGAACAGTAATATTAGTTAATATTGAAATTGAAATCTGAATTATTGATTATTGATATGATAATTGGAATCGGTACTTGGATTTGTATCGAAATTGCAACTAAAACTGTACACATCCGCACTCATGTGATCACTGAGTACTTCTAAGTACAGGCAAATTTACTTCTTTTACTACTTAAAAAGTAAGCAGTAGAAAAACATTTTCTAAAAATTATCAATTTGTTTTTAGTTTTCATGTATTTAAAAGTGAATTTTTCAGTTCGTTTTGTATTTAGTTGCTGTTGAAACATAGGTCGCTCATAGCTATTCTATGCCGTAACCTCTGACTTCGACTTCGTTTGTTGAAATAACTTAGTTACCAAAGACCATGTGACTAAAATGATGTGTAAACCTCGAAAACTATCGCAGAATTCGACAGGAGTAGATGTCAAAATGTATTGGATTGTATCGAAAAACATCGAAATAGTATCAAAAAATATTTACAATTCGACAAAGGTCAATGAGTATTACTAAGCACCGAAAACATAGCACGTGATATTAAAAAGGACGGCTAAGTAAAAAGACGAATAATAAGTATCGAAATACTTTGGAAAAGGCAAATATCGAATACTTTCGAAGAAGATCGCGAAAGAAATCGAGAGCCACATATCAAAAACATCAGTTCAGAAAATATCGAGTATTCCTAGCTACTTCTATGGCAAATTCCTCAAGACCTCGAAGGATTGATATACCAACTAAACGCCTCCATAACTTTTTTTGCAATTGTCCGAAGTACCTCCTTCTCATAAGACTTATAGTTAATTCATAGTTTTGCACAACTCTACTCAAAAATACATTGTCGTCGCCCATTTTTTCGCTACAAAACTCTTAAATTTCTAATGCCGTCACATATTACGCTAATCTATGAAATAAATTAGTTGTCTGATGTTTATCAGCAACATGATTAAGTCTTAATTAAAACATAATTTAATACCAAGATTAAAAAACAAAAAAAAAAAAAAAACATAAAATTTAGTAGCAGCTGTGGTGCAAATTTCCTAAGCAATAAGCTATAAGAAGAAGCAGCAAAACAACGTGCTTAAAAAACATTTTGCACAAGATTTTACTTAACTACCGGAATTGTTGGGTTTAATTTGCTGCTGCAATTTTCTGCTGCTGTTGCTTCCAGCCATAGTGGCGCAACATACGAGTACATGGAGCAAACGTCTTAGATTTCACGCCTCTAAGGCTTCATAGAGCACGGTAAGTGACGCTGTACACATTTCATAAAAAAAAAGTCAGTGGCAACACCAATTGAACATACACAGACACACATGGGCGCAACACAGTTGCATGCGCATGTGCCACCGAGTGCAATATGCAGCATGTTGCAGTTGCTGCGATCAAATTAATTGCGCTTGTGCATGCAGTAGGTTCAGTTTTTTTTTTTTTTTTTTTTTTTTTAAATAAGCTATAACAATGATAAGAGTCATTCCATGAAGAGATTCGATTCTTAAAATAAACCCCAGTGCGAAAAAATACCATTATCGTTCAGATACTGTGACAAGAACTCACGGAACTTCACTGGTCTCACAAAGACACAAATTCTAATCGACGAATTTAGTTCACTCTACGATTTATGATGGTTGTGTGACTTCCATAATTATCGCTCGTGGATCGCAATTCTAAAGAGAAGACCGGAGTTTTCGTATCAGCACACACAATTGGACACAGGGATATTATAAAGATAACACTGTTGCCCTAAAAAATATTCTCCGCGAAGCAGGGTTTCTTAAGTCAAATAATGAAAAAACTTTTAGAAAGAGCAATGAGTACTTGCACTGCAAGTTAACCTGCAGCGGTACTGTCAAATTCGCACAAAAACTTTGGATCAACAATCCCAAAACCAGACTACTTAACGAAATCACAAGAGTTGTCTCGCAAGCAGCTCTTGTCTAATCCCATTCCATCAGTCACTTAATGCTTTCACTTCCATGGGTGGGAGGTGCTAAGTGTCTAAGTGTCTAGTAATGAATATTTAATCCTTTGGAGTAACTGATCTAGCAACGGAAAATCTGAAACTCTAGGAAGATTGTCCAGTTTAATGATGTCACCGAGTCTTAAGTCTTAATCCACAATTGACCAGATCGTCAATCTCGCAATAAGAATTTTTTGCCTATTCTGTTGCGATTTCATGCCATCTCCGCATGGCAAAGCTTCGTGGGTCACTTTTCTGCTCGCATTAGACATAAAATAGGATTTAATGCCCTTGACCTCAAGCCGTCAAGTAAATTTCTTCATGGATAAATAATAGAATTTACATATTCATTGAATGCTAAAGACACAAAGCTAATTACAAATGTATCTCTTAAAGGGTGCAATACCCGAACATCTTCTCAGTTTGATGTCACCATAAGGGTTTTTAGTTAAAAAAATGCTTTAAACATGAGATGACCTCGAAATAATAACTGAAAAATAAGGCCATAGCTATAACTTTTGTCTGAAGCAATTTTTCCAATGTAGCAAAATATCTCCGATTTTGATTACTTGCTTTTTCGAATGTGTGACCAAACCTCTCTTATGACAGTCTCAAATGACCACCAATTGGAACTGACACTAAATATAGAGGTAAACTGAACGGATTTTGTTTCCTGGCCTTTGTTTGTTGCGAAATTGAGGTGGTGACTATCATGAGGAGTCAAATAATCATTTTTTAGAGAGCAAGAACTTGTAACACTTGCTCAGTGAGTAGAGAAACATTTTTTTTTGTGTCAATTGTAGTGTTAGTCACACATAAAATCATCCAGCAAAAGAAAAAAAAACATAGAAAACAAAGACCCAACAATAAACAGCAAAACCGCTACCAGCACCGCAGGCTGATCATAAAGAATTTTCTATTTTGTTGTTTGTTTACGATTATGTTCGCTGGCCAACAGCAACACATGAAATTCGCGAGCAACATTTGACAGTGATAACAACAATTGAAGCAGCAGCAGCAGCATGCTGTTTGTTGCTTGTGTTTAATAAAGCGCGACGACGAGGTGTGCAACAAACAAATGTTGCTGTGTTGTTGCTGCTGCTGTTTGTTGTCGCCTCTGGTGCAGCAACATAATCATTGCAAGTGAAAATTGTTATAAATGTAAGCGCTGTGTTTTTTTAAGTTTTTTGTTTATTCTTTCCTTGTCATATTTTGCTTTAATGCTCGAGCACTTGGACGAACACTAGATGGCGTAGCATGGCGTGTTGTTGCCTGTCTGTTAATACGCTTGTACCTTGTGCCTTTTTTTTGCAGCAGCAACGCCTCTACTGTCAATACGGCTGCCATTTTGGAGGGATTTATTGTTTATTGTAGTTGCCACAAAACGTTGCACCCAAAGTAATGAGAAAATTGTTGCAAGTCGACATTTTTATGTTTTCATTCATTCATATGTTGAGACAACGAAAACATTAAAAAAATGTTTGTTTTTTGTTTTACTTAAATAAATTTTAGATTTTATTGCAATTGTTGTTGCCTGCAACAAAATTGCAGCACAAAAAACAAAATGTTGTGGAAAATTGTTAAATTGTTGCCAAAGGCCATTGCAACAATTTATGTTTCTATTGTATTTTTGTAATATGAGCAGAACTCATAATTTCTGATGCAATTGTTTATGGCAATTATTTATTTTTATGTCTTATAACTCATTTTATGCGAGTTTTTGAAACTTTGTTAATTTTAGTTGGATATTTTATCAAAAATAATTGGGCATAATACAAATTTCGAAGAGGAAGAATTAAAAATATCTTCACATATTTTTCAGTGTGAACTGAATTATAAGTAAACTAATCGTTAAATAAATAAAAGATCGTGAAAAAGCTTAAAAGAAATTTTATACAAAATAATGAAAAAAAATCCCAAACTCTGTACTTTGCAGAATTCTCTCTAAGAACAATTTTACTACCCATTAGGCAACTCTATCCACTTAGATAATCTATCGAAGAGGACGAGCAGAATGTTGGTAGATTGAGCACACGCAGCGGATACCATCAACGGAATGCCAACAAATACAGAATTGAAACTGAGACAGATTTGGAGAAGGTGCAATATTTCCTCTACCCTTATTTTTTAAGATAAAAACCAAAAATCTTTACATAAAAAAAAACATCCATTAAATCTCCGCTAACAGTTGCGGCTTTAATGATCCTTGGCAATATTTTAGTTTTCAATCTTTTACATTAGTCAGCTAACAGTATTTTGTTGCTTTTAGCACAACACCCTCCCTCCCCCTCACATGCACATCAAAATAACAAAGCAAAGTCAAATTATATGACCCATAAAGACACGTGTTCAACAATCCGCATCCGCATCCGCATTGTGTACAACATTCTGCTTAAATATCGTCGCGTGTACGTGCAGCTTCAACCCCCAACTCTGCAGCACAAATCTATTTCTCTCACAATCAGTTTATTCTTTCTTATTACTTAAAAGCAAAAATCACATCTAATCAAGATTGATAGCGTGTAACGAATCTATGGTGCTTTCTTAATGTAATCACTCTGGCCAACGCCGTCTATCCCCCCGTTTCGTATTTTTTCTGGGTTGTCAACCCCTGTAAGCAATTTCGCGTATTGTTGCATCTCATTGTTGTCTGGTGTCCCCTGATTTTATTTGTTGCAAGTTTGTTTTGAATACAAAAGTCATAAAAACAAATTAGTGCAACCCCAAACGAAGACTACTGGCAAGAGGGCGGCGATTGGGTTTCATCAGTCGCAACAAAACACCCACTGACGTAACCACAATGTGTCATCGTGGAAGAGTGCGAGTTGGTCATTTACGGGTTGCAAAATCTCATATGTTGTCTATTGGAACCAGTAGAAGCAATTGATTAATTAAGTTGTTTTGTTTTCTGGTGAAGAGATTTATTTATTAATGCTAAAAAAGAGAAGGGTCACACCAAAATGTTTCATTTACATTGTAAAATATTTTTCAGCAAGCTACAAAAACATTTTTGTATATATATATATAAATATCATCTATAAGCTTTACAATTTAATTTTGTACTCGGCACTTTGACTTCAGCCAAGGGAAAGACTTCCAACGTTTTCGTTCAAACATTTTATATAATTTAGAATCTTTCTCCTTATGTTAAGAGATATTTCATTAAACTAATAAAAAGCGTCATTTGAACTGAGCTCATGTTTCACAGCAACAAATTAAATATACGCTCTCAAAACACAAACAGTAGCACAATTGCGCTGAAATAGAAAAGAGTTAGACAGCAACTGGACTTAATTCAACCTGTTCACGAATGAAATGGCAAGCAATCAAATTAATGTAAGAGCGAGCCATTATACTTTATCAAATGAATGAGCGATTAACAAATGAAGGAGATATTTGGTAAGAGCACCAATGTCAAATGAGAAAATCGGCTAATCTCAAAATTGTACAAGAATGTCAGAACAGATTTCGTACATAGAAAACCATTAGAAATGTAAATTCAAACTTAAAAAGTTTAATTAAGTTGAGTTCAAATTAAAGCGGTCTTTCTTCTTCTTGTGTCCTTTATCTCTTCTCAGAGCATAGGGCCTCTACAAAACTTTTTCATTGTGCACGATCAGTAGCGAATGCCTTCAATTCATTGCAATATTTCCTCAATTCATGTATTTCCTGCTCTAGCAATCGTTTCCACGACTATTAAAGACGGCAGCGTTTTGCGCTACGCTGGCGCCAATTTTCGCCAGCAAGCAATCCATCTCCATTTTTACCACTTGATTTCAATGGTATCTTGACGGCATCTGGAGAGCAAATCGACATTAGGCCACCATATTTTTGAAGCTTGGCGAAGACAATTGTTGGTGAAGACTTGTAAATTGTGTAGCAGAACACTGTTGTTAAGTTTCGCAGCCGTATAGAAGAGCTGATTGCTCGTTTGACTCAAAGATTGTAAGTTTCAATGTCATTGACAGGAACGAAGATTGCCAGACATTACGAAATTTAGCAAAGGTACCTTTCGTTATATTTATCCTTGCACGGTTGTTCTTATTGGTAACACGGTCAGGTGTTCTTACTCTACCTAAATTATTAAATTTTTCCACCATCTACATATATGCTGGCTGCACATATAATGAAGACTGGTTGAACGAATGGATATACTTTTTGTTTTATTTATTTAGACCTACATATTTGTTCCGAAGAAGACCTGTCGGCATTGTGTTTCTCCTGTATGTCAGACTGCTTGGTGGCCAGGGGGCATATGTCATCGTTATAAGCGAGGTCTTCCGGATGCTCGCTTAAGGTCCATTGATGCCAGGATTTGTATAGTCAAGGGTTCTGCTAAGAACATCATTCAATTCTTTCAGAAAGAATATTGGTTACAGCAAACAACCATGGCGCACATCTGAGACAGACAGAAAAAGGATCAGAAAGTTCCCTTTGTTTAATATTCTTCATTTGAAAACATCGTAAGCCTTGATTAGATTGATGGTTTTGAGTGCTGCATCTCGTCTGTTCAATGCATCCCATATGCAATTGCAGTCAATGAAAACCGATACTGTAGTCGATGAAATTTAAATGTAACTATTGGAAATTCATAATTACCAGGCAGTTTGAAAGTGAAATCGAGAATAATTTTATTTGAAAAACAAATATTAAATAGATAAATCAATGAAACATTTATAATTAACACTTCTTTTCAGATAAGTGTTTTCAACAAAGTATATATTTCTAACACCCCCACTCGAATTGCCTCGTTTGACCATCTGATTTACGGATAGTAAGTTCTCAGCAACTCCAGATACATATACCACGTTACGTATTGGGATAGTACATACATCGCCATCATACGGCCTCGGGTCTTGAATCAAGCTGCAATCATTTGTCATATGAGCCGACGCTCTACTATCCACATTCCAATCCTTGCTCCTGGCAAACAAAGAAGAATCTTTCTTCCAAGGTTTGTAGTGCTCCTTGCCTTTTTTAGTAGGGCATTCTGATGCGAAATGTCCAACACCATCGCAAGCAAAGCATCTGCGCGGTGTTCCTTCTTTCTTTGAATGTTTTTTCTTATAGAAAATCTTTTTGCTTATTAAGGCATGACTAGAGTTCTCCAAGCGAACATCTTGTAAGAGCTTCATTTTTACTGAATCTGCCGTAATTTTTGCGCGACAGCTTCCCAATGACATTATCATGGGACAATGTGTCTCTGGAAGTCCTTTCAGCAACAAGTAGCCCAGCCACTCGGCATTTACCATGAACCCGATTGATCCCAGCTTCTGGGATGTTGACACAATCTGCGATACATAGTCCTCGACTGAATCGCAATCTTCCAGTTGGATTGACCACAATTTTTGCAGCAACCCCACCTTTCTGTCCAGACCAGAATCCTCGAATAGGCCTTTCAATGTCTTCCAGACATTTCTAGCCGATGTGGAGTCTCTTACATACACATATAGTGATTTATCTATGGATAGAATCAAGCGATTTTTTGCCTTCTCTTCCTCTGAAATACTCGCTGCGGATCAGGATGCATTGTCTGTAGAACCACTTGCTTGGGATACTCCAACTTCCTTACCAGAATCAGCTACGCACTTCCATAGTCTATCCAGCTTCAGTTGCGCTTCCATTGCAAAGCTCCATGTCATCCAATTAGCAAAACCAACGAGCTTCTCGAACTGCTCCAAATTTACGATACCAGTCATTTTACCGCTTTTGTTTAAATTTACTTAAATACTGGTAACGAATCTCGATCTAAATGCCTGGGCCCATAACCTATTGGAAAGTAATAATTACCAGGCAGTTTGAAAGTGAAATCGAGAATAATCGAGTGTTTCTCATTTATTCGCTCCACGATAATTTGTAGGCTGTTGACTCTATCAATGCACAATCTACTCGGATGAAAACCTGCTTGTTGCAACTTACTTACTTACTTTTGCCAAGACTTTGGACGCAACAGAAAATATCATGATGATAGAATTTTTATTAGGGTTCTTATGAGCCAGTCCTTAGGTATTCGTTTTTCTTTCCAAATTTAAGCAAAAACAGGATTTATAAGCTCAGCGGTGAACTCCACTTTCTTTCAACGGATTAGCTGGTCATCTGTAGTTGTTATTAGGCTTTCATTTTTTACTTTTCGTTACCCGATTTTGTCTGAATTTGTTCACAGCAATCTTGCGTTCTATTTCGTAAACGGTATGAAGGTCTCTGATATCAGCACCTTGTCGAGCTACAGCTGCGAGGTCGTTGAGTATTTATTGTTTGTTCTTTTACAAGAGCTATTAACTACTTCCTTATTAAGGGTGTTGTACATTTGTGCGGCGGCTTGTCTCTGGTCTTTTGTTAGCGCTTCATCTCTAGCGCGTTTTGCAGCTATGTTTATCCATGGTGTCGTTCAATTGAATACCATGAGAGGTAGCTTAAAATTGAAAAAGTAGGAGATTCAAATGAGAAAATTTAACTTAATCTATGCAAAGCTGTCCGGATGTAGATTTATGCTATTGAACAGGTCGCATATGATTACTGTGAGGCAAGCCGGACCAACCTTCATCTGCATAGAATTTATGTAGAATGAAATTTTCTGTACCAAGGTGCATATTAAGTCTCGCACCATTTTTGAGATTGTAAAAACAAAGAATCTAAAAATTTAAAAATAGAGAGTCCTTTAACCAATTTCAAACCTAAGCTAGTTAGGTAAAACATTTCAGGAGAAAGTATTAAGAGTGTAATAAAATAAAAACTGTTCTGAATTTTGAACATACTGTTTAGCTTCTAAACTTTTTTTCAGTTATCTGGCCCTTCAAACACCAAATCGCATTGAACAACTGTCAACTGAGTGAAAAATCAATTAAACCGCCAATTTTCAATAGCAATTGAAATCAACTAGAAACGGTTACTCATCAGCTGTGTAAACAGCGTGGTGAAAACGTAAAAGTGTTAAAAACGACGGAGGAAAATAAGTAACACGCCTTTAATTTTTGTCACATGCAAGCAATGAAACCCTTCAAATACAAAAACCCTACCACAATCCGCTGAAAACAACTGAAATGAAGAAGCATATCGCGCACTCACTTATTCCCCCTTTCCTCAACACTTAACGCATTGTTGTGCAACAAATGTGCGAAAAATGCAAGAAATTGCACTGAGCATTTGTTCGCTATTTGCTCAAAATTAGTTTGCAAGTATGTTCGCATTTTTTCGCTATATGCGATACCAGCGACATCAAATAGGGTTGATTTCGGTACAAACAATAGCGGAGGGAGGGCAATAAAACAAACGTAATCAATATGAGAAATTAGTGAGTTGCTTTGAAAGACAAAACAAAAATTGACATTTGGTTGATTGAACGTTTTATGCAGACAGCAGACCAACAACAAGCATCACGACCAGCTGCCAGCGAAAATTTCGTAATAGCGAAAGAAGCAACACTGGCAGCACAGTGTCATCATTCAGCAAGCCAAACGAATTGGCCGATGACACGAATTCCTACAATTAACTTAATTAAAAAGAAATAACAAGTGTTCGAACACACAAAATCCACACGAGCACGCACACATTTTGAACAAACAAAGCGGATCTCTATTGGGACATTCTGGATTTACTATACGCCTGAGGGTTGCTTTATAGTTTTCTGAACCAACGACACTCTTTGCGTGTTCAAATACTTCAACAAATGTCTCAAATAATAATTCACAGACGAATATGTAAACACAAAAACAAATATTGTGAATACTCTTAATGCGAGTAAATACACAAAATAAAATTTTAGTTGAAGTACAAATTCTGTTCAAACAATTGCGGACAAACAGCCGAGAGTGCGTCGGTAATGAAGATGTTCATAAATCATATGAATTGGTATTGTCGCTTTTATTTACACAAGTAATGAGAAATGTAATGATGATTTTAAGCGAAGTGATAAATAACGAATTAGAGAGAAGTATTAAGTGGTGTTTTGAATATTCTGTCAAAACTTAAGGTTTTATTATGTTGATAGTCAAAACTTCGACCAAAGTTTTAAAGGTTTTTACTGCACAAAAATGCAAGTACAAATTAACCAAAACTGATCTAAGTGGGCCATGTATATGTACACTCTCAGAAAAAAATCGATGATTTTATGTGTGATTTAAGCATAAACGCTAATGATTTAGCGATTCGAGTATATCCAAGAAAAATATTAAGTTTGCGAATTTTAAGCATTCCCAAAGAATTCTACAACATATTTTGAGCTCGTCTAATGTATGTATATACATATAGACATATGTATGTGTATTCCCAAAAAAATATTTTCTAGTGATTGGAAAGTTAAAAAGAGCAAATGCTCTAATGGTCGAATAGTAATACCGCATTGCTATAATCGAAATTTATATACGTCGTCAAAAAAAAAAAACAAACATCATTTGAAAAACTTTAAAAGGATCATAGATGAAGACTGAGTTTTATACGAATCCAATTCAGCAAAATAATTTATTGTTTCTAAAAGTACATGTGGTCCCTGCACTTTGTATTCAAATTTTACAAAATATCAATTCATTACATTTTTCCCCAAAACTAAAAGCTCCACTTATACACAACAAAGTTAAAGTATTTCAATATAAGACTTGCGTTACAATCAGCAATATTTAAGTTAAATTCCTCCCAAGTAGTAAGAATGCCAACAATAAAAGCAAAAAAAAATAAAGTCCCCAATATAGCACTGAGCCTCCACTAAAACGGCCCTCACGCTATGCGCCAATAGCGAATTCCTTTTGATGTAAAACCTTAAAAATGTGCACGTGCAAACTTACGACAGAGTTGGCACACAAAATGCTCTCAATAAAATTGAGGTAAAACAAAAATATATAACAACCCTGTACAGGCCGATGGCCACCCTATAAAATTTATGAGAAAAAGAAGCATTACACAGAGTGCTAACAACCCCACAAATGTTGGGGTGTGTCAAAGTTAACGAGCTCAAATGTATTCATGAGCTTGGTTGTTGACTAAAGAACCAGCAAAGGCAAAAAGTTGCAATATATCTTGGCATGAGGAAGGGGCTGAAGGGGAAACTGCTGTTAAGGGACTGAAAATGTGGCATGTTTGGTGGGTGGTTTGACTTAGGAACGCAATGAGTGACTTACATATGCCTTAGGGTTGTTGCACTGTAGTTTTTGTTATTTTTGGTGATGCTATTTCACTCAGATTTTGCTTATAAGTTTAGTGTTGCCGCGTCGTTTGCATTCTATTAGAATTCTGCTAGCATTGTTTTATGACTCTGAAAATTTATTTGAGGTCAAAAGGTCACTTTTCCTATTTAATTACTGTATCATGTTATTTAGGAATAAGTACCCCGAGACTAAAAGGAAAAAAAATACAAACAAATATTTCAATAACAATTTGGATGAAATAAACACAAGGCATGAGTAGAATGAAAAGTCCTCAAACAGAAAAATTGCACTTTTATCAAATTTAGTAAGGATATTGTACAAAAAATCTGCAGTAAAATCAAATTTGTGTCATTATTTATAAAGGAAAAGTCAACCTAGGAAATATCTAGAAAATATTCAATAATCGCACAAAACTAAACGAATAAAACATTCTCGAGTTTACTAGAGAGCTCCGTCCGCTGCTCGCTTCGCTCACTATTCCTGCCACTGTACACTTCAATTCGCTATGGGCTCTGGAGCGCGTGTCTCAGAATTTTTGTTTTCTACTTATATATGACAACTTAATTCCATCTTTCTTTAACAACTAAAAGTATGCAACAGATTTTTACGGTTTTTTTAACAACTCAAAGTATGCAATGGAATTTTCGTATTCAATTTAAAGTTGTTTTGATTTGTTTATTCTTGACTGAACCACTTTCACGGATGCATTTAGTTTAACAACTAAGATAGTTCTACTTTTCTTTAACAACTAACAGTGTGCAACGAAATTGTGTTTCTTCTTAAATTAGTTTTATTATTTCTTTGCAACTAAGTCTGCTTTCAATTTTAAATGCTAAGTAACGGCAACACTGTACATCTTCCGGCTGCCGCAGAAAACCAACCGCTACTGATGAGAACTCTAAACCATTTTCATTTTTACTTTGGGTTCGGATTACACGCCAGTCATTGATGTTATGAGCAACGAGTTGGATTTCGTAGAGTAAAAAATAAAGTAGAGTAGTTGTTGCAAATTGCAGGTGTTTGCATTAGGTATGCGGCTTTTACCAATTTTGTACGAAGTAAAGCTTGCGTGCGTGTTTGAGTGGTAAAAAAAATAAAGAAAATTGAATTCTTAACTTCAGGTGCTTGCACTCCCCCAATACCAGTTTCGCCCCTTTACTAAGTAATGAATGAATTGCAAAATCCAAAAAAAAAATCCTAAAATTATCTCTCATAAAAACAATCAAATTTCAATAAGGTAATAATTTCAAAACACAAAATTGCCATTGTATGTTGCGAACAGATCGATCGATTTGCTGGAGAAAAAGTGTTGAATGCTAAATAACAGATGAAAATATTTTCTCAACAAAAAATGCCTACGAACGATCTTTCAATCTCACTTCCATATCCACGCATCAATTTTCAGAGAATTAAGAAATAAACTCGTAATGTATTCATTTGTATAAACATCAACACCAGATTTTCTGTATTAAATTTGGAAATATATATAGTGCCAATGATAGTCCATTAGAGCGAAACTGATAATGCAAAATAAATGAAATTTTTCAATATCTGAACATTGTCTAAATAGCCATTTTGAAAACTTACATCAGTTTGTAGTTAATGAAGTAAAAACTATTATCTTACGATTTCGTAAATCAAAACATATAATTTGTCGCACCTCCTGTGGCGCGCATATTATCATTTTCAAAAAAGAAACTTAATGATGGCATAACTTTTATAGCGCATTCCGTAAAGATCTTCGACGATCTTGCTGCTTTATTGATGTGTTATTAAACGCTTTAAATCGCACTCTCAATTAAGTAGTTCGACACGCCATCATGTAGTCGATCGTATTTTATTTGTAATGAATGTTATTTTAAATTAAACGCCAATCAGTGATCAACCATCGATCGATCGCACCACCAACGGATGTGCGGATCTGCGGCCATATTCAAAAATTTTGAAATTTTATTTAAAATGTTAGAGGTACTTATGGTACTCGTCTGCGGTTCGTTTATACGCTATAAAAATGCTTTTTTATTTTTATTTATTGCATAAATTAATGATATCAATTCTTATTAAATGAACCGATTCTGTTTGTATTGCGGATCGCACATCTTTCGATGATTAGTCGGGGTCAGCTGTTTTTTTTCAAACATTTCAATTACACGTACATAGGTTGTTTGTGACAGTTGGTGGTCTAACTTGAAACGATTTTTTTCGGTATTTTATGTAAATAAATCTGCAATGTACTTGATCTTTGTTTATTGTATGAAATTGAAAATATTTTATTATTATTATTTCAGCGAATTTACTTAAACTTTGGCAGCAGAAGAAAACAAATTGAAAAAAATAATAGATTTGTTTGGTTAAAAATTGAATTACATCTGTTTTTGCTGAATTGCAGTGAGAAAAAAATTTAATATTTTATTAAAAATAAAAGTTTTTGGTTTTTTAAGAGTGTGAAAGTTTCTTAAATTCAAATCGCTGTATATGCTATTTTTCAGATAGAGCTAATTTTGCAGTCAGGCGTGAAAATAATAATTTGCCAAGTAAAACTTTGACTTTTGGAAGGTATTAAGGACTTAAGATACTTAAAAATTATGAGTTTTTTAAACTTGAAAACGATTGGCTCAGCTCACAATTAGGGTACGAAGATGACAATTTTCTTTAACTTTTTGATGGTCATCTTACAGCAAAAATTATGTACTTAATGCCAAACTTAAAAGCACAATATTCGAAAAATTATTCCAATTGTAACAGTGTAGTTTCAAAAGGAAACCAAACCAAAGGACCCACCCTTTACTTCGGATTTTTCTATCGGTAGTTGCCAACTTAAAGTAAATTGATATGAATTATTCACATTAAAAACTGTTTACCAACATTACTGTAAGGATTCCCTGAAGGTTTCCAGTGCAATGCAAAATTAATTTTGATAAACTCAAAGGTACAGAAAGAGTATTTGCACACATAATCTCGCACATGCACTGTGATTACACCGCAGTAAGGAATTTCCGGAACACGTGTTCAAATTTTAAGTCCAAAAAAGTTGATTGAAATGCTTCCAAAGATTGTCGACAGCAACGAGGAATAGCATTTGAGTAGAAATACAGTAGCAGTCTTATAAAGAGGGATAGCTGGCACTCAAAGTGCTGCACAGAAATAAGTTTTTGGAGTATGTACATTGTGCATACTTGCAATAAAGGAACGTCTATAGAAATAAATTTATGATTTTAAAAGCTCAAAAAATTTTGCAACAACAGTTTTATGTGCGAGTATTTACATGTGTTTCAAAAATTTCTAAACTTCTCTATTTTAAGACTGTGAAAAATTCCAACTTTTGTAGAACTAATCATGTGCACACAATATGTAAGATGAATTTTGCCATTACAAAACTATAGTGAAATTTAAAAACCTTTGTCGGCGAAACGTCAAAATGACATATTGAAAACATATGTTCCATGCGCGCAGTTCAGCGCAACACAGCATGTTGATTGCACAGAACAACGCGAACAACAGACAGCTTGTGGAACAAAAATCAGTGGAGGCCACATTAAAAACAGGTTGAGATTTTATTTAATATGACTCAAAAAAATGTATTAAAATTGTTGCCAAAAATAATGAAAAACTGCGTATTGTTTCTTAGAAATTACAGCGCAATGTCTGCATTTTATGGTAGAAATGTAGTGGAACGGGTGCAACATGCGGCGGCTGCTGCTTTTGCTACTGGTAGCAAAAATTATTTGCCAAAGGCTTTTAGAGAATGTAGCGTTTCGGAAGCGACTGTTTAATTGTGCCTCTGCTGATGCGCAGACAGATCAGTGGTAGACATAGACATAAAGGAAATTATTTAATTTTTTTTTAATGTCTACACTGAAATAAACTTTTGAAAAATGATACATGAATTCGAGAGACGATAAATTTCGTAGACTTTGCAATCGCAATAAAATTGTTCATTCTGCGGAAACATACAGGTCTGGTATCCCTTCCATCAAATCACATAGATTTTTTAACACTCCTGTGTACGGGACTTGGCGACCTCAGCTACTTAAAAATGCACCAATTTTTTATAACGTTATTTCATTCTAGTCATAGTACATTCTTATGATTTCGGGGTCGCTTATTACGAATATGTTATCAGAATTTCAAAATTCAATATGGCGGATTCAAAATGGCGGCCGTGTACACGTGACTTTTCCAAAAAATGTTTTTCGTTTGTGTTTGAATTTTGGAATTCTGATAACATATTCGAAATCAGCGATCCCAAAAACCCACGAGTAAGAGTTTTCAAAATGATTTGAGCATTTTTTAATTACTTTTTAAAAAGTTTTTCAATACAAACAATACTATGAAATTTTCAAGAATTTTCCTCTTTTTCCAACTAAAAATTATAAAGGAAATATGAGATATTAAAATTTTGAAACTGTTGTAGTGAAAAGCTATATTCTTAAGCTTTAATTTGCGCGGTGTAGGATGTCATTGAAATTATTATATCAAAAGTAATTAAAGAAAATGTCATGACGAGTTAACTCGTCATGGCGCATTTTCAACCAGTTTCGTTATGACGAGTTAACACGTCATTGCGCACAGGAGGGTTAAAATACATTTCTGATTTTTCAGCAGATTTTAAAATTTCATTAAAATAACAAGTCTAATAAATTTATGCATAATAATAATTAGAAATATAAAAAAAAATAATAATATAAGTCATAAAAAAATAAATACTGAATTACTCACCAAATCATGTCTTAAGCTGCTTCAAAATGTTCCCAAATGCGGAGCAAATCATTTAAACAGCACTGTGGTAACCCTTGAGAGAACAACAGTAACAGTAACAACAAATCAACTTGCGAAGAGAACACACACACACGCTGCATTGTAGCAGCGACTGCGTTACACTCACACTACAAAACCATTCTCAAGGAATGATTTTCATTTAAAAAAAAAACACACAGCACTCACATTTCGTAATAAAAACTTTAATTTTAAACACATCAGGCATTTTTTCATGAAATGCTTTTAGCCCTTAAATTTACAATAAAAATGACAAAACACTGCACTTTCACTGATGGTTCTGTCGACGCAGCCTCTTCAAACTTTTTGGCATTTCTGCATTTTCACACAATTTCATTAAAATATTTTATTAAATTAATCACAAATACCTTGCGAATATATCGTTTTCAATACTTTTCAATAGTTTTTTTTATATATTATTGGAGAAAATGTAAAATTTAATTTAAGAAATACACGTGCTTCTTGCAAATCAAATTAATACTAAAAAGTGACAATTGAGTAGAGTTGCCACCATCTCAACCGGAACTACGACAGTAATGTAGGGTTTTATACAAAACAAGGAAGTTTTTATATTATTTTATTGATTAAATGACCACATCGAGAGTTTTTGAGTTGTTTAAGTTTGAAAGAGCTCCTTCACTATTTGCAATTAAATATATTTAAATTTTTTAACAAAAATTTTTGGTTTCGTGGCGAAAATACGTTGTATGAAATTTGGGTTCATATCTTAAATTTGACCCGAATTGTAACTAAATTTATTATGAGATGCATTGCGACGTCATAACAAGGTGTAAAAATGAAGAACTTAAAGCTTAACCCTGATTCTGACGTGTGACGGAAAAACCGCCAACTGTAAAATCTGTTCGAGTATGCACAATCGCGACGGATGATAGAAACTGGAAAATTCAGCTGTCTTTTTGTATTCTGAAGAAAATAATTTTTGTATTGAAATGTTTTTGATTGTGACAAAGTAAAATCTTTTAATTTTTTTTGTGAGTACGTTATTCTTCTATTAGTAATTCGTAGTAATTAAATTCATTTATATTTTTATTTATTTTAGAATTAATTTTCATGGAATTAAAATTGACAATACAAAATTAGATCAATAAATTGACACAAGATGGTTAGAAAGTCAACACTGATCGATCCGTCGACTGCGACGGATATATTAGAATTAATTCTAAGTCTCCGGTGAGCGGTCTATCCATCGTTCGCTGAAGTTCTGTTCCATTTCAAGCGGTCAAGTATGCCCTAATCTTGACTGACGCTAAGGGTTTTTCGTCATCCGACGGAATTGTGCTCAAGCTTTGATATTTATAATTAGTTAGGCTGATATTTTTTGCCTTGCCTAAAAATAATTACCCTACACGTGAGCGTAAGTCTTAAATTTTAATTAAAATTTGAATTTGGCATTATGTTCTTAAATAGCTCTATATATAGCGTTTTGAAGTTTTTTTTGTATGGAAGGTGCACTCCCATTTTCTATCCGCTACTTCTTAGCATTGGTTTAGAGGTCACCCGAACTATTCCTAGTATGAGCGTAGAATTTGGTTAGTCTAAATGAAATAACTCCTTTAATACAAAATTTTAAAATTTTGACTCAAACCGTAGGTGACATGCTCTCTATCCCAAGCATTTCGAATATTTGGTTGAAAGTTGGTTGCGTTACTTTAAAGTTTAAACATTCCACTCAGTACAGCGTTTTGAAGCTTTTGCATTGGAGGCTGCCATACCGACATGCGAAAATGCGCCCAGTTCAGTTTTTGTCCTGGGCGTTTTCGAACCCATCCTACCTTTGTGAAATTTGGTTGGATTACCTGAAATAATTCTCTCAGTATAGCATATAGTCATATCGCCTAAATTCGACAACTTTTTGTTCAGAGCTTGTCCAAGTTATTGCTAGCATTAGCGAGAAATTTGAATACACTTATCAAATATCTCTCTCAATATAGCATTTCGTATGTTTTATTTGTGTCGGCGGTGAGGGTGTACGTGAACTGTTGATGCTGATCAAGAATATATCTACTTTTCTATACTTGCCACGTCCCCTTCAAGGCGTTGCAAACTAATGACAAAGTGAATATACATCCCTTTTTTCGAAAAATTTTAGGAGTAACGTAAGCACTAGCATTATTCTTATAAAACAAAGATAAGAAAGACTAAAAAATTAAATACATCACGTATGAGTTTAAGCAAATTCCACAATTTAACTCATTTATCCTGTAGTTTGAACAGCATTTGTTTTTTTCGAAAAAACCAATTCGCATTAAAATTTTATGTCCTTACAATTTCACTGTTCACATGTAATAGCTATATTTCCGAAATTTTGTACATGTTAAGGAATTTTTTAATATGCCTTCAATTTTTTTCGTAGCTCTCTAAAAACTGTTAGGGACTATTTAGAAATAATTTGGTTTACTCACAAAAAACTTTCCTTAAATTTTTGCCTGTGTAAGACTTCAAAATTGGCCAAAACTCTAATTTTTTTATTTAAAATAACAAAATAAAAAGTTTTTGTAACTTTCCGCTCCGTGTAGCCAACATGACGCAGCAGACGTGCTTATGTCAAACCAAATCAGGGCCAATTGTTTGCGATGCGTACATTTTGCAAATGCACTGAGCTCGCTATTGCGATCGCCTGCACATATGGCATCTCCGACGCTTGTAAAGGCTTAAAAGAATGTGCGTTCAAATGCATTTTAATTAATTATGCGACGCGCGTGCCGCATGCAACTCACGACAACTGCAGCAGCAATAGCAGCAGCATTGGTGAAAAAGTGTCACCAACCGTAACAAAAAGCATGCTAGAAATTTAATTCAGCGCGTTAATAAAAATATTTTTGCCAGACATAAAGACTAACGGACGGACAAAGGCAGACAGACTAGCTAGCTATTGGGAGAAACGCGACGTTCAAGAAATATACATAGCATGTGTTAATTTGTGAGAAAACAATTAATTTTCGCGCATTTTGAATACTAAAAACGTGGATCAACACAATCAACACATGATCGCGATCTGTAGCGGTTTTGAGCGACAAGCTTAGGAGGAGGAGATGTCAAATCTTTTTGTTCATACTTTTCTTATTCTTCTCTTTGTGATATCTTTTGTCTGCTGTTGACGATTAATCATTACCGAGGTATGCCGCCTTTTCTTAGCGATAACATTTGGACTTTTTCGAGAATGTACTGAATTTAAAGTTTAAATGTACTTATTGAAGGTTTGAAGTAATTCTTTGCATTTTTCCGAAAGTTAGCAAAATAAAGTTACTTTCAAATATCTTAATAAATAAATATAATATTATATATAACGTTGTTTATGTCTATAAAAATTGTGCAAGCCAAACAACTTACAAATAAATTATCATCATGGTACAATGATCAAGATAGGACTCTCTTGTCAACCTTAAATTATATGCATCCGTGAAAGTGATTCCATCGCTGTCAAGAATAAACTGATTTTGACAGGTGAGGTAGTCCTAAAAATGAGAATGTATTATTTAAATATCCTGCTACGAAGAAAATTGTATCATGGTTGCCATTAGAAGTTTCATAAAATCTTTTCCTTTTTTTTTAAATGACTTACACATTTATTTACAATGCTTGCAGTTATCAGAGGAACTTTTGTCACAATAAACCAATTCTATCACATAAGTACACACATAAACTGCAAATCTACCAAAAACTCTCTGAATGTACTCAAAATTAGTTTATTGTACTTTTGAACGTGCGAATGTACTGAAAAAGTACAATTGTACGAAAAATGCCATCACTGTCATTTGTCTGTCTGTGTTGTCACTCTTTTTATTTTTTTTTTGGCATAACATATCTGTCGCTTTCTGTCAGTCTCTCTGCCTGATCGTCATCATATTGGTACGCGTTTTTTTGTTGAAAAATTGGCATTTGCCACAAATTTCAAATTTTTATTTATTTTATATTATTTCTACGACAAAAAATTGGCCTTTGGCAAGTTTAATAAGCGCAATGATAAATCAGCGCACACAGCTGTTGCCGCTGCTGCTACTGCTGCTGCTAAGGCACTATATAGTTTTAAAGAAAATCAACAAAAAAATTAAAAATAGTTTTGGAAAATTCGTAAACAAATTACTTTGAAATAAATGAGACAGTATTAGCCTTTTGTTATTTTCTTAACTCACAAAAAAATCCCCAGTGAAAAATACGCGTATTCAAATGACTGTCTGTCCGATTGTTATTGTGGCGGCTTAAGTGGGCGCCATATGCAAATGACTTATGGTCACAATATGGCGTATGGTGCTGGTAATCATACTATTTAGTTTGTTAAATTTTGCTAATGTGGTGAAATTTTAAAACCAACACCAAAGGTGCTTTCAAATAAGCTTATAATCTGTTTGAAAAACACTGATCTTCAAAAATACAGAAAATCAGTTTATTTGTGAAAAACGTCGACGCAGCAAAGAAAGTCTTTAAATTTCAATATCTATATAATTGATAAATATACCAATTGTGGGGCTTTTCACAATGCGGGGGGCCACTTTCAATGCGCTGTGCCTGGAGCTAGCTTATAACCATTCTATCGGCGTAAATTGAATTGGAAAAAGCTTTTTCTGCAGTTGGCATGTATGATACTTTTTTGAGGATCCGTAATTGAAAAGTACCACGCTCTCTTATAGCTTAATTTTTTGTCCAGAGCTTTTCTTAACTATTCCTTGTAATTACATGAATTTTGGTAACATTAACTGAAATAACTCTCTCAGCGTAGTGTTGTTAGTGCTTCACCGAGGCGAGAACGAGGCGAGGTGGAAAAATAAATTTGCCTCGCTCGACCGAGGCGAGGCGAGATCACACCGGCACCTCGCCTTGTTCTCGGTTCTGAGAACGAGGCGCCTCGCAGCCTCGCTTTAACACTTGCTCGTATCGGAAGTAAGTGCAGTATTTTTTGTTTTGATACTATTTTTTGAAATTTGACTTGATATTTATTTATTGGAAAGCATAGATAAGGCTATTAAACTTTTATTTTGAGTGCATCTTTAGGGTGGCCCTCATACAAAAATATTTTTTAAATATCATTTTCTCGAAGACCGGTTAACCGATTCACACCGAACTCACACCACGTTGCTTTCACATTAAGAAGCTCAGCTTAGGCTACTTTTATTTAGAGTCCATATATTTCGTCATATCTTCGGTCTTTAGAGTCAGCAGTACTAAAATGATCTCTAATCGAATGAGAGTTAGAATTATGCAGCTACTACTCTCTTTTGTTATTATTATATGACGAAAGATTTAATAAGGGGACCCCAACGTTCGATAAAAAACTTTGTTGTTAATTTCCAAATCCGTTCAACCGATCGCCTGAAGATTTGGCATGTGTTTATGTTTCTTATGATTTGGGGAAGGTTCGTAGCATACTTTGGTATTATCAACTACTTGACGCAGATGAATAAACTTTTTTTTTTATATATCAGTAACTATATGACGTAAATGGATAAGATTTGGTACATATAGTTCTTATAGTTTGTAAAAGGTTCGTAGCTTAGCTTGATTTGAAGAAAAAATGGACAATGCCACGCCGTCCCATATAAGAAATGAAATTCATCATAGCTCATCAATCATCATATATGATTCAATCCACCATAAATAAAATATATTTTATTTTACTTCTTGAGGCCAAACAACGCGTGCCGGCTTTGCTAGTTGAATATATCGTTGGCATACAAGCAAAATTGACCACTTTTTTTAACAACCGAAAATAATATATCACAAATTTAAGAGGATGTAAACATAATTAAACGATTAATTAGCGCCACCCACTTATTATTTGTTTGCAGATAGTCAATTTTGCTTGAATACCGACAATATACAGGCCTGATAATTTTTTTTCAGTTTAATAAAATCCTCGGTTCTTATCGAGGCGAGGCGAGGTATTTGATTTCAATACCTCGTCCGAGAACGAGGCGAGGCGAGACCCAAATTTATAAAACGAGGCGAGACCGAGAACAACTAGAACCTCGTCTCGCCTCGGGTGAAGCAGTAAGTGTTGTAAATTTAATTCTTGAATGAGAGCTACCACGCCCTCTAGTTAAATCGCACGCAAGTAGCTCTCTCTCAATCCCGTTAGCTATATTTGAAGATGCAGAGATTGTAAACATTTTCTACCGACAAATAGACAGACAAAGAAACAGAGGGACTGACAAAGAAACAGATGAGCAGACAGATAGACAAACAGGCAGACAACCAAACAAACAGACGAAAAGACTTAAGGACGAACAGGAAGTTCAACATTAGTATATAGATTCAGAAGGCCAAGCTGTAAATTTCTTGTTTTAGAAAATGTCTTGGCTTTTCTCTTTATTTCAACAGTGCTCGCTTTTGCTCTTTTGAGTTCCAATGTTATTGCTTATTGAGTTGAGTTCCAAAACTTTTATTTGTACTTTTTGTCCAAAGAGCTATCAGTTTTCAATTTTTTTAGTTTGTATAACAAAAAAAATAAAAATTATGAATTGCATAAAGTATTGTCATGATATTATATAAAATTAAAATTTAAATACGGCTATCAAAGGTAATTTTCAAACTAAAAATAAATGAGCCTAAATGCCAAAAACAAAACCAAATTAAAACCCCTTAATTAAAGTAATAAATTTGTGCTCAAAACACTTGAGCGTAAAATGAATACCAACGCTAATGACACCTGAACTAAATTGCAATTTAAAATGTCGAATGTAGCAGTAAATAACAGGACACCAGACAGCAGCAGCAAAGAAAAACTGCAGGCCACAAAAACTGCATGCTGCCAAAAATGTGGTGTAATGGAGAGCAACCGTTAGGAAAGCACCGCATCCCAGGTGAGTGTTGCTGCTGTTGAAGAGGACGACAGATATGAAGTTTTAAGAAAGCAAAAAAGAATTTTATCAAACTGGACTGCAATTAGGCAGAGATGCCATAAACACGTACGCTTGTGCTATTGGAGCAGGGCTTTTCTTTCTTTGGCATGCCATTTAATAAATGATGCTCTATATTTACTTATTATACAGGGTGTTCTTTTGGTGTGTTATGTTTTCAAATCGCATTAAAATATAAAAACAATCTCAACAAGATAATTTTGAGCATATGAACGCCGCGACTGGACCTAGCACAAACTGAAGATCCAATTTTCGACCAATTTTTAGAGCATCTGTGGCCTAGGCAAAAATATGTTGAACATCGGCTTACAAATCTTCTATAATATCGATGATTCTTGAGTTGCTTACAAAATTTGGCATTTTTGGTACTTTTTTCTAATATTCGAAACCGTTCGGTGCATTTTCGAATATTATAGACATTTAAGAATTTTTTGATATGTTCACGTATGTACATATGTAATTCGATGCCACATGACTCGATAATTCTCGATACTGTCCGATATTTTCTCATTGCCATGGCCACCCTGTTGGCTTGAAAACTTATAATGTTTCGAGCAAATGCTCTTCGACTTCAAGTTCTCAATTAAAAATCCAATATAATGCATGAGGAAACAAAATGTGCTCCATGCTAACGCAGCATGCAAATCACGCAGCGTATAATTTGAACAAATAAAATCAAAAAATTACAAAAAAAAAAAAGAAATATTAAAACAACTGAAATATCGAGCAAAAGCAGCCGCAAGGGACACCATTAAAAATTGTTATTAAATGAGAACAGACGGACAGACAAATGAACACAAAGTGATCGACGCGCTACAACGCATAACAACGCTGCTGCGTACTTTTAGCCGCGAGCGCACAAGTGGCCAAGTGGCGTATAATGATGCCTGAACGCTTGACAATGCAACATAGCAACCTTTCGTTAGCGCATATTGTAGAAGTTGGGTGGGGGAGTGAAGCAGCAGCAGCAAGCGTTGGTTGAGACGTCGCTGCGTAATGTCGTTAAAGAATTTTCACTTTGCTTTGGTCTTAAATTTAAATTTCATATTCCGATAGCCCGAACAGCAACGACAGCAGCCCTACAAACTCTTCAGTCGTTCGGTTTAGTTGCTGTTGACTCCCATGAGTCCATGTTTGTAGCGCGAATGATGTCCCCCGTAGGCTTGCACGTGTTCATGAACGAAATAAGGAGCGAACGCACACGCTCACGCACTTTGGAACTCATGATGGCATGCGGCATGTGGCATGCGGTTTACAGGAATGGTCGTGTAACTTTATTGGAAAATGTAATGTAAATAAGGATATACGTACGTTTGTTTCATTCATTCTACTCGGACCTTGTCGTTTATTTTTTCTTTGGCATTTTTCTTATTTTTTTCTCTAGACATTCTTCGTTCGATTATGCTCCTAATCCTCCAACAATACGGGCTGGCAGAAGCTGTTTGCAAAGCCATTGAAATGATACATAGTGCAATTTAATGAAGCTACAGTGTTGTATTTAAACATTAAAATAATATGTACAGTGCAAGAATGTGGAAGAGACAAGGACATAACTTTACTCCAGACAAGTGGATATAATCTATAAATGTCGTAGCATGATCTTGTTTTAACAAAGTAAAATAATATCTGATCATTTCTCACAAACTTATTGCCGGGTTCTTCGAAAAGAATAGTAATGATATTTCTAAAATTTTGTTACTAGAGGTATAAGCGTCGAGCTGACAGAATGATCGCTTTTTAGCTGAAGAAACGTTGTACAAATTTGTGTGCACTTTTTCAGTTTGGATGTCGTTGAAACAAATGCAAACCACGGGTTTGTACTCCCTCTCTGCTTCTCTGAGTCCCATGCAATTCTTTGCAGGACTCCTCCAAGAAGAGCATTGATGTCCCAATGCACAGTTCCATCTGTTTAAGACCTCTAAAGCTAGCTAAAGAGCAAAATATTCAATTGAGAAACAAAGTTCCAGCTCTAGATACAGTATACTCTCGATTATATTTACACCTTGTTATATGGACAATCGATTACAAACACATCTTGAAAGTAATAAGAATATGCGGTTTTTTTGTTAAAAAAAAAGCAAATTGTCTGGAACAAACTTACTGGAACAAGAAATTCGCAAATCAGAGAAATCTTGGACTTGCGAGAAGGCAAATGATGATGAAAGGAGCTGAATAGCCTATGAAAAAATCCTAGTCAAAGCATGAAGAGTCAGCCTATTCATAATGAATGAGCTTGACGCTTTGCGTACTAAAATTTCTAAGAACAAAAATCTCATCCTTTGTTAAATTTTAAGTGTAATCATGATCCTGAGCTCGCCCTCTAAAGTATTAACCAAAATTGTTCTCAATCGCATTTGAGAGCTAGCCGCCTATACAGAAAGGCATATTCTATATCAAACCACTTATGTACGGATCACGTTGTCACTTTTCATATTATCCTAGAGCATATAGCGATCGAAATAGCTATAGAAATTTTGTTTTTTTTTGACTCAGTACACCATTTCGTAGGAGTGATAGGTTCGGTCGAAGTTATATAAAAATTTAAATGTTTGTTAAATAATTTTTTTGGGTAAGGACACCAAGTTTGATTAAACCAAATTTGAGAGCAATAATCCACTTTTTCCAGGCTGTGCAACACTGTGTCAATCCACCGATAGACATTCACATAAATTCCTAGCAAAAAAATGTTGGCGTTTAATTGGAATGAATCGCAAATAGAAATCCAATAAATGTCCTTTTTGCACGTGTTCAAAAGACTTGGATGTCAGAACGACGGCGCGACATGGACGACGTCTCGACTTGATTGCACAGCTTGTGTGTGCATTCATATGTATTCATATTGGCAATGAAAAACGCAATTAAGAAGGGAGGTCGATGTACGGTTCAGCTGGGATGGAAGATACTCTGTAAATAAGTTGTGCAATATAGAAAGATTGAAATGAACGGTAGTTAGGGGTTTTATTGCTTTTGATATCAGACGATGTTTTTCCTAGCTCCAACTTTTGTATACATTATATCGAATTTATGAATTTGACTTTTTTATTAAATAAAAAGAATGAATCCAAAATATCTAAAAATTTACCACTTTTTTTCCACAATCAGCAGCCCTTCTTTGCAAATTTATATAGACATAAAGCACAACTTTGTGTCAATATAATTCATACAATGTCCAAATACTGATTGTCCTTTTTGTTGTGCAGCGCGTTGATGTTTTTGTAACGCTTACAACGCGTTGCAATGCCGTCGCCGCCACCGACGCAAATAGCACATCATCCTGCTGTGCGCTTTTGTTATTTTTTTGCTGCTATCACTTTGTTAACATCAGGATTTTTGTTGCTTTCGTTCATTTATTTGATTCCGGTCACGTGTCAGCGTATTATGCCGTCGTCGACTCTTTTTACCTTCCTGTCACACACTTTGGCGGCGGCGATAGCAACGGCTGCTTCTTCTTCGGTTGCTTCCCAGAAAATTTTAATACATGCACGTGTTCCGAGTAAATAAGCGCATACATATTGAAAGGATTCCAAGGATTCTTACATTTCGAAATTTAATTGTGTAGCGTGAAATACCGGAACTCAGCACCGGAAACTGGCAGCCATTAAAGTGCCTGCGCTGCAAGGATGAGTAGCGGTAACTTCATCGCATTGTAAAAATCGATTAGAACACACAAAGTAGACATCGTGGTTGTATGGATACATTGTCCTTAGGTGGTTTAGCTTTTTTATTGCTTTCAATACTACATATATTTAAGTGGCAAATGTCTATCTAGCGGGAGGTGTTTATTAATATCCTTGGCGGCCATAATTGCGCAGAAAAAGTTACAATTGTTGTGGAACTCTCTCTCTCTCTCTTTTATATGAATCGGGTTTGCTTTCTCTCAATGTAGGGGCAAGAACATCAGTGGAGACTTATTGCTTTCACAGCAATACAGAGAATTTATGGGGACTTTTTTTTACTGAATGTAAAAGTATATATGATGTACACATAAGAAATTCGACCATTTCCATATGTAAAATGACCCTTATTAACAGATGACATTTTTATCATTGAAGCCGATGCTAAATTTGTGTTATTGATTTTTAGATATTGCTTTGGGATATATTATGAAGAGACTTTAAAAACTGTGCTAATATTAAATTAAGAAAAACCGAGTTGCAAAATTTAGTGGTGGCCAAAAACACAGCGAATATCTTCGTTTCCAAGTAGTTGTCAAACAGCAGTAAGAGTCTAAAATTTGTCGCGTCCGCTATCGTAAGTAATAAATATCAAATAAAAGATTTTTTTTAATATATAAAATAAATTATCTATGTAAATGGCAAATAATCTTGGAAAAACCAAAACTGAGATTTCAAGAAAGTGGAGAGAAAAAAAAAAAAAAATTTGAAAAAAAATGAGAAAAAGTTGCAAGAGTGTAAGAAAAATGAAGCTGAAAGAAAGCGACTATATCGTAAGCGTATGGCAGAATTATTAAAAAAAGATAAGACAATTCTTCAAGACAAAAGGCAAAAAGATCGTATTCGGCAGAAAAATTGTCGAGAAAATAAAAGAATTGAAGCAGAAACGAAGTTAAACAGCGAGCCTTACGCCTGCCAGCAAACATTGGGAAAAGCAGTAAGGAAGTTAGAGAATGCGTTACCAAAAGACGATAACAAAAAAGTTGCACTTCTCGAAGTGTTATATAAAAAATATGTAAAACACACAAATGCTAAAGAGTTGGAAATATAAGGATCCTTGATTCTAAAATCCAAAAACATAAGTTCATAGTTCTTCAAAATTTATTAATATTCAATTCTAAAATTTTACTCGTTTTCATATGCTCGAACAACTTATTCTCTCAAAAATTGATCGTTCCTGAAGTTAGAGATTGATTTTTTAATATAATTTAATAAAATCTATCTATAAATATACTTAAAAATACAGAAATTATGTGTTTCACTGCCTTTATTGTAAGAAAAAGTTATGCATTCATCGAATGTTTCCTTCAATAAGTTGATTGTTTCGTTTGCTGTATAGCACGAAGTTCCATCAATTTTGAATATTGATTGACATACCCATCCGGCAAAAACTGAGTCTCATCGTTGAACAAAATTTTCGATAAAACAACGGATCTAAGCCAATTGATTTTGAACCCATTGACTGAAATTTCGACGCAAACGATGGACTTTCGGCTTCAATTCTTGCACGAGCTGAATCTTATGAGCCTTGAAACCAAGAGCTTTGCGTAAAATTTCTTATAAAATGGACATGCAAGACCAAAATATGCAGTGGAGCACTGTGAGAAAATATTTTGTTTTTTGGAGCATGTGAACATTTTATTTACTTTAAAAAATGTCCTCTCTCGGAATCCCTAGCAAAGTTGGATTTGGTGTCTCCAAAACTTCTTATTATGCTAAAAACAGACTATTCATTTATACGAGGACCATCTTGCCACACCCAAGCAGTAAGTACGCTACTGGATATGTATGGATTTCTACTGTCGAATCTTGCATTCGGTACAAGTCTTCAATTACAAGGCCAGAAGGAGAGTCAAACTATTTTCTGGAGAGATTTATTAATAAGTCAGACGAAGTCTAGGAACAACAACAAGGAAAGAAGTTGGTATTTTGTAACACAATCCCTTTTATGCTTACAGAAGCTTTTTCAGCAATAATTTATTCATAATTCTTAAAACGTACCGCTCAAGGCCATATGGTAATATATTCGATTTATTATTTGGAATTTTTCTGAGAAATTTTTCCAGTTCAGGTTTTCGGAATCTAAAAAAAAGAAAAACTCAAAGAAAAAATTTATCCAAAATAAAAGACTTCAGCTCCTGAGTCCCTTTTCCTCGAGAACCTACGCTCAAAATCTTCTTTCCTTTACGTTAAAGATTTTTTTCCAAATTTCTTCATATATTTTTGTTTTTTTTCTTTCAATTAATTTTGAGCGATTCGGATTTCTGTTTAGCACTATACACGTATATTAATGCATAACATATATTTTTAAAATATTCATACTCTTTAATAAGCAAACAAAACACCACATTCCACAGCGATCAAAACGTAACCCCTAAGGCTAAGCAAAGCTTTGCTAACGCTAACCCAAAAATCGACAAGACCCAAACACGACGACGAGTGACGAACACGTGCGTCATCAATATGCAAAAATCTCAACAATCACAGATCATGAGTCAAAAAGTTGGCGAGGAAAACAAAAAAAGAGCAACTGCCACAACAAGAGTAGGTGACTTCGTTCATGTTGTCTGTGTCTGTTCATAATCTGGAGACAGAAACAAAACAAATCTTTTAGCCAGCATACTAAGGAAGAACCTCGACATTCGTTGGAAGCTCAGCTGGCGCTCCAAATTCAACAACAGACACCAAGCAACTTAAAGTTGCACTGACCAAACGATCAACCGACAGATCAGTCGACTACATGCTGAGTACTGAACTCCTTCTAGCGCTTAGGTTTGCTTTGCCATTTTTTCTACTTGTAATCCTCTGTCTGTTCGGCTCTTGTACGATTTATCTTGTACAACATTTAGCAAGCCGAACGACAGTGACTAGGATCATATCTACCGGTTGCCAGCTTAACAACCAGACCATAGCAAAACCAAATGCAGCCATTCGGCCAAAGTCGACGCAGTGACACCCTGTGAAGATCAAGAGATCAAATCTGGAAGTTTAGTTACAACCACAAGAAAGTCTTTCTTGGAATAAAAAGAAAAAAACACGATTGCAGCACACGTTTTTCGCACTGTATAAAGAAGTTGGTTTGGATAGGATTATGTCATATCGATACTTAGGGTACTTGATGCTTTTACGTTTTATTGTGCTGTTCAGAAGCTTACCAAGCGATACTCAAAGATTGACGGTAATATTGCAAGAGTATAAAAGGTGGTTTCTAAATGCGGAGGATATATTCCTTTAAAGGCTCTCTAAGCAACGATACGGCATTAGTTCAAATTGTTTTAATTTTCAGTCGATACTTTAAGTCCATACTTTGAACTCCTGCATGTTGCAAGATATTCGCGTGCAGTTGTTTTCGTTACAGCAGTCAGGATTTTGGGAGTCTGTCGTCGTCGTGAGTCTGAAGATGAGATAGTTACTTACTGATTAGCAAAGACATAGTTTGGCAGTTTCTGTTGCTGTTTCTTGTGAACTTGTAGCTAATACTGCTCGGGAGACACAATTTAAATCCATACTTGCTTGTTGTTGTTTCAGTTGCAAGTCATGCAATCCTGGTTGTTTGCATGTAGCCCACTAGTTGTTAACTATATGGTACACAGTCCATAGAGCTTTAGACCTGCTGCCATTTGCCAGTGCTGCTGATTTAGTTTAGGGAAGCGATTTGACTTAATTTCACAGAAAGCAGCTGTACACTTGGGAAGTGGAACTTTCTGGTTGCCACGATTTTGCGCACTTAGTCTCTGAGTTACTGAGCGTGATTTGCGATGTTATCGACATGAATTGAATGAAATAATTTAGCGAGTTATGTTACATAATTTATATGTGAAATGATCGAAGAGATAGCATGAGGAGAAGAAAATACTTGTAATGAATTAATTTTCAAAGTTTCATTGTGTAAATAACGACCCGAGCAGAGCCGCACTTCAAAGTACTTTCCAGAAGGTTTGGGCCTACGGAGGCAGATTTTTTTGTCCGGCTAAAAAAAAAACAAAGGTCATGATAAAATAATAATGTTTTTCTCCGTTAAAAGTCGCGAAACTGTAATGAGAGCCTCAGTAGCCTTTAATGTACATATATTGACGATATGACCTAACAACAAAATGGCCTAACGTTTGAGCATATCCCTGAACATCCACCAATACACACAACACGTTATCATGTTGGAGGCCCCTTGAGCTCAGGGCTGTGGGCCGAAGCTCTACCTATATGCCTAGCCAATAGTTTAATCCAGCGATTGTTGGGGACCTTTGAGCTCAGGGCCCTAACTAGGGCCCTATCAATCCCCACTTTAATCAAGCGCTCAGTCTATGCAGCTCAAAGTCTTACTGTCATAAACTCTACTCTAAAGTAATAAATTAAAATAAAAGCATTTATGCGACTGAGTGCTCTTGAGGATTCTAATTATGAACTCTTTTATTTTTCGCACATCAAAATCTAACGTAAGTCTCATGCTAGAGCGGGGTAATTAGTTCGAGTAAACTTCGCATTTATAATCAACAGTCAGGTTTTATGTGTTTTCTGTTTTTAATCAAACATATGTTCAATTTGACATCAGACCATATGGCAGCACAACAGTCAGCTTTTGCATAAATTGCCATCACTTTAATAGAAGATGAAATTAGCTTAGGATAACAATCACCCTTACAAGGTATTCAAATAGACTAATTTAAAGTTGTGCAAATGAAAAAAAAAAAATTAAAGTAATTGCTGAAACCATTACTAAATGTCGGTAATCGTAGACAAAGCTTAATGCCACTCTAAAAAATCAATACAGACATCCATTGCATACATAATTTGTTCATTCCGACTACAAAGTAAATTTACATAGTGGGTATCTTACAGTGTGTCTGTTTTCTAGCAAATGTTAATGTAACGCAACACTTGTCAAGATGACAGTTTGAATGATAATACTCGTACATTCCAATGAGACTTCTAATTACATTCAAAATGGCTGCCGTGCTATGTATTGTTATTGTAAGCTCCCCGTTTGCTGTTGTTATAACCCCCCAAATTTAGGCGTGTCAAACGCCATTGTTTGCATCAGTTCGATTTTTAAACTCTACGTTGTAACAGTTGTCATGGTTACCTGCGTTACGTTGGAGGCGTTGCATAGAAACGCTCTCAATCGGTTAATATAACGCTAATAGGTAGAGCGCTTTTTTGGGGATATTTTGGAGAGTTGCGCTAAGGACACATAACCGAGAATAAGAGAAAGTGCGCAGAATGTACAAATAATGTGACATCAATAAAAATGAGAGCATAATTTTCCCTAGCAGGATTTGTTGGGAAATTTTGGTTGTGCACCAGATGCACAAGATTTCGTTGGCTGCAACAGCAAGCATGACATCTAAAGAATTTGGTTTATTTTAATAGAGCTTACACGAAAATAAAATAAGGGAAAATTGCTACACTCAATCCAACGATTGGTCACTGAAGTATTAAGTTACTTCTCTTTTATCCAAAATGGTTTCAGAGTTTTCTATATACATATTAAATAATTCTTATTTCTTATACTAATAAACTCATTTCCTTTATTATTATGCATACGTATCACCAATTAATCTCTCCCAGTAGTAATCGGACTTCATCAGAGAGAGAGTGCGTTCGTAATCTACCTACAAAAATTATGTTATTTCAAAAACTAAAAGACAAGCTGTTACTATTTTGTAATGTACGCATAATCCTTGACACATGTCCGACAACGGATATAAAGGTTCATGCACACTTCTGCAATCAGTGCACGTGTCATTTTCTGTTGTACAACTTTATTCTTTTAATGATTCATTTTGCGTAGCATCGAGCATCGTTTGATTTAAGATAAAGTGCAATCTCTGTACTGAAGGCAATTAAGGTGACAAGATTTTTACCCCCGTTACACAATTATATACGAGAAAAAATCTTGCAAAGGGCGGGTACATTTATTCACAATGTATAATTCACAAAACACACAGCTCACAAAATAATATTACAACTGGACTCTCTCTGTGTGGTTTTTATTCTGCCTCCTACGTTAACTCAATGTTGGGAAAAAAAGTTAGAGCTCCACGAGACAATTGAATCGACAATTTTAGAAAGGTGTTAACAAATTTGCGGGAATCAATAAAAACTGAATAGTCGAGAAAGGTGACACCTTTTCAATTTCCGAACTTTATTCTATTTTTTTCAAAAAATTAACAAATATTTAAGAAAATCTTCGAGTTTTTTGTATGATCAAGTGTATGATGTATATCATAACTTAAAAGGCTGCCGCAGTTCATGGCTTGGACATAATTTTTGATGACATTTTCGCATATATCAAGCGATATCGGCTATAACTTGAAGGATGTTAGCTTTTATGTGCTCCACTGTTTCGGTTTGTCAGCGTTAACACGAATCTTAGCGTAACAACGTTGCACTCGATGCTTACCACATCAATATCTTTGATAACATTCAAAATTCTGTAGCTGAGAAATCTTAAAATGAGCTAATCCACTCCAGAATAGATAATCCCCCATAGCCACCATCAAAAATCCTCAAGTATACCCGGTTTTATCTTCATATTTCAACCAACATACAAGTCGTTTTGGAAAAGTGGTTATTTGTTTAAATTGCTTTGGATTATGCTCCTGCTGCTGCTGTCGAATTATTCGTGTTATCTTACTCAAATTTCACATCTTTACAGTCCATTGAGTTACATATTTTCAAGAGTGCACGATCATTTCCATTTAGCGCATTTCAAAATCATTTTACCTCTAATATGGGCAAACAAATCAGTTTGGACTATCGCTAGAGTTTCACCATTTGAATTTAATGATCTTGTCATGATCGCCACAATTGTAATGGCAGCGTGAAAGAACGCTACGATAAACTGCAAAATGACCCAGGATGTTTCAACAAGAAATAAATTCTGATTATCTTAGATTTTTGTATGAAAAATCCGATTTTTAAATAACATTTAGATGGGCATGTGACATAATTGATTTAAATATTTTTTGGGAAAATTAATCACCTAAAAATTATCTCTCAAAATCTGCCATCTTGGTTGCATTGCCAATAATGCCTCTGTCAGCATAGCGTTATAGTTGTATTCTTGTTTGTATGGTAGGTGTCACGCCCTCATTTCAAAATTCGCCTCTTTTTGTCTAGTGACCAAACAGTGGGACGGGCCACACCTTCTTTTCATCCAATATTTTTCTAGAACTGTTTTGGTATATTTCTTGTCTCAGTGATTACAAAGGCCAGAATTAGACAAACTTCATCTACAGTAAATGATGCTTTGAGTATTTTAAAATTTTTAACTGTTTTGGAGGTGCCACGCCACTTTACGTTGATATTTTGTTGTATCGAGCAACACTGACGTATTCAGGATTTTATTTCGGGGGGGGTTTTGGATATGAGATTTTTTCTACGAGTGTATATTCTTTGCAAAATCGTTTATATATAGTGTCCGTCAAAATATTTCGGGGGGGGGGCTCTATCCCCTAGCATCCCTCCCTAGATACGGCCCTGTCGAGCAATACGTTTGCATGCACCTTGACCAGTATATTGATCAATTGTGTCGAACATAACATTTGTTCTAGCTTTTCAATGTTCATGCAACCATTGTAGACAGGCCAACTTTCTTAGGACAGTATCATAGTTTTTTATGTAATGTTAAAAATACCTTCTCTGCGCAGAGTAAAGAAATTTACTGATGTTACCATGCCAGTGCTAGAAAAAAAAAACCTTTGGCTCATAGAATACTACAGTTTTCCTAGAGACCAACTTTGAACCATATAAAACCCACGCAACTTATTGAAAAAATTCAAATGTTCTTCAATAGCCTTGTATCACAAATGACATTTAAATCAATAAAATGAAATTTCGACTAAATATAACTCAATTAACATGAGAATGCAACCTTCGGGAGCAATCAAATTAATGACTTCGATTCAAATACACACACACACACACTCCAAATGCAACCAATTAAACTAAAATACTTGCGACACATTTCATTCTAGACGACCGTGTGTCAATTAGTGGCCGAAAAAAAAGCTTTTATTTCATTAGGGCGCGCGTATGGAAAATAAACACGCGCGCCCTCAAAATTCTCCATTGACACGCAGCAAGAGCAACAGCAGCCGTAGCAGTGGACACGTGTCCGCAAATGTCCCGGTTTTTCGTTGGAGCGACGTTCATTATGTCAATTGAAAGCTGAACCCATACATCAACCGAATGGCCACGTGAGGTGAGACAAAATTCCTCATAGAATAGAAAATAATGCAAACAAAAGCGGCATGTAAAATTTATTGAAGGCGTACTTGGCTGCCAAAGCTCTTTTTGACTATCCAGGCCGCAATGAATTGCATTCCAAGAGCAAAGCAACGAACAGAAAATATCAGATCGCGTACCGACCGAATTCATTCGTTTTTGTCAAAATATAAATCGCTCACTCAAGCGAAACCGCATTAACTACGGTGCTTTGTCTATGGTGCTACCACCCCTTTACTCAAGGTCCCTAAGACGCTGTGGACCCTTGTTATGCCGCTCAATTCGCATAAATAACGAATCGATGCAGCCGACGGCAATGGAATATCGAGCTCTTGCATTTTGTTTTCTTGGAACTTTCGTTTGTCTTTTGTAAAATGTGTGCCGTTTCGTGTCGTGATCGGAAGCCACGTGTCATACAACAAATTTGTGTTTACCACTGTCAGCGCTACTGCCACAACCACCAACCATCACTAAAGTTGTCAACTTTTGCGGTGTCAGAAAAACACGAACATGAGCGAAACACACTGTGGTGGGCCACCCTGTGAACGGCTTAAGTGCAATCATGTTGACGACAATGTCGAGGGTCGTGTCCCCCACTAGAGGAAAAAAAAAGGAAAATCTACATTTTATAATCATCTCCAAGCAGCTGCAAGCAAGCGTTTTACTTTTTCGCTGACATTTTGAAATTTTTTGTTTACATGGGCAATTCCATGGGAGAGGTCACTAAGAAACTGTAGTTTTTTATAAAAGCATATACTTCCTAAAGCTAAGCAAGTAGTGCGTAAGGAAAAAATACATACAAATCTATGCAGCTGATACGATATGCAGATGTAAGTGATATCATCGCTGTCTCCAAGCGATCAATCTGTGGAAGAGAGAGATTGATATCGAAACGATTGGTACTGGCGATCAACAACGACAACCAAGAAATGTTGCCTAGGAATAAGATATCAGCTGTTCACCGTCAATAACATAGTCTTATCATCGATAGCTACAATTTCGAGGCCACCTCTACAAACAGGAGCTTAGAGGAGGTCTGAGTAAGGGTTAGCTTAGTCACTCTATTTAGTTTTTAATTATTGAAACTTATGGGCTCGAACTAAGCAACACTTTATAAGACATAAATTTTGTCAGGCAGTTATATGTGGAATAACCCATAAGCAATCGGAAGCTTTTTATTCAATGTAAGTCAGGCCACTGCCATTGGCGTCGCTGTATATTTAAATCGTGAGTTGACAAAAAATTGTTTCCATATGATTGTCTCAGTTGCACGTGGCCTCTTGGGTTTGTTTTTATGCCCCCACCACTAAAATGTTGGCGACATTTTTAATGCTGTCTTAGTTTACCTTTGTTTTTTTGTATTTTTCGATCCAAAAGTGACGGCGTCAACAATGGTTGACGAAAATACATATGCAATGCGACGCCAACAAATTATTCCAAGCAACAAACAACAAAATTCATTTTGAATTTCGAACATTTTCATCAATTTTCCATGCAAGAGTTTCGCGTATTAAAATCTGAATACCAAATTGTGAGCAATTCATTTGAATACAAGCTGGCGCAAGCCAGGGCCAAAACAACAAAGTAATTTAAAATTCCCCAATTCAGAAATTAATGTAATATTTTATTTACTTCTATTTTATTAGTCAGGAAATGGAATCTTTATTTATTTTTTTTTTTTTTGGAAACATATTTTTAAAAAAGAAACATCACAAAATTTGTGCCTAGATGAAACCAATATGCTGTATGTACTAGATAGACTATAGACTATAGCAACGATATGATCAAGAGCCTCATTGTTAAAGCTCTATCAATATTTTAATCTTTTAAGCCACATTACGCTTTAAGTAATCAAAGCATTGTAAATATAATTAAGCTAACAACTCACATGACGCTGTTTTGACTCACCACAAAAATCAAAAAACATTGGAGTCCCATTTTGTCCTACGGACAGATCAATGTTCCATAGGAATGCGACCACAGTGGTTGCAAAAATCTTCAAGTCAAATATCACACAATTGGGGACGGTGGGCTGGAACCAAGTTTAAGTGAGTAAAAATTTCAATGTAAACAGAGTACGCCATCTTTTTCCTCGTAGTCTAAAGGCTCTGAGATACTTTAACGTACCGCTGGAACAGATATTCGTTGCGCTTAATAAAGAGTTCCTAACAGACAAAATTTTCGAAACGGCATCATCGATTTCTATAAGTTTTTAATATCTCGGCAACTATGAAAGATACTGTAACGAAATATGGTGTGTTGGTCAATGCTGACACGCCCGTTAACTACTGAGATGACATTAATGGGAGTGGTACTTTCCATATGAACAACGTACTGTGAATTCATTTAGTAACCTGAGTAACCTTTAGCTCTCACTGAACAAAATATAATCCGAATCACTGCATTGGGTGTGGTAGCTTCCAAATAAAGAAACAGCTTACTACCTTTATTTTATGCGATTCGCAAAAAAATTATCTTTTTCATGGAGCCATTAACATTTTTCTGAGCAAAAAACAAGATGACTCCGTTTTGATTGACATTTTTGTTGCATATAAACTCGTTACCAGCCCACCGTGCCTACTAAATGATTAAGTGAACATTTAAAGTAGCTTATAAATATGGTGCAACTATTATAACTACCCCCACCTACCACCACCGCTAGTCACTAGTAATGAAACGTTGCATTCATAGTGGCGGAGGTTGCTTAAGAGACATTCCAATTGCAATGTAATCGTCTGCGATGCTCCCCCGCTGTTAGTTGATTTAAAGTCAGCAGCAAACACTTGAACTCGCTATCACTTGGTCCTAAGATCTGCAAGAGATCTTACATCGAGACACAAAGATACACAGAGCTTCATCAGTCGACGAGGCGTTGAATGCGTACGCGTCTGTGTGATACATTGGACAGATCATCTTTTAATTGCAACAAGCAGCGTTGAATGCCAGACAAGTAGTAAGTAGCTAATCTGAATGTCACATGCGATTGCTGGCAGCAATAGAGGTTCAGCCTAAGGCGTAGTCGGGATTGTGCTGGGGTTACCAGGTGTTGTGCAAGAAAAATAGCATGACTTGAGAGAAAATTGTTTGCACTAGGCAAGAAAACTTTTATTCGTCCAGTGTGAAAGTTTAAAAAAAAGTTTAAGTCGGAGGAAATGGAAGTTTTTTTTTGTTTAAGCTATGACCCTGCATGGATTGAAAGCAGCATAGAGTAAAAGAATATCCCTAAACGAAGTGAGGTCAAGCAAGCAACTTTTTGATCAAATGACATGGACAATTGGTGGCTTACATGCGAACTGTGATTGATATCCGGAAAAAAATTTAGTTGTCATGTTTCATTCTGAGATCATAACAACTATCCCATACTTTGAATATATCTAGCAAGCTGCTCTAACGGTGCTACTATGCTCACATCTTCGAATGATCTCGCACCAGCAGAATGATGACAATCGGAGCCTTACACAGCTAAAATTCTGATTACATAGTGCACCTTTGGAACTACTGTATGAATGAGGATTATCATTTTATTGAACCGCTAAAGATCATTGGTCCTTTGATTTATTTTGGAAAATACATCATATCAAAGCACCACTGATTCATAAAGTTCCTTCTTTAGCTATCTAGTTCTGCATAAAACTTGAGAACTTGCTTACGCTACTTTCTTATCTTAAAATCAAAACTTTATCTGCACAAATGCTCGAAATACTATGAATTCTACAAAAAATAGATTTGGCCTAGAGCTCTGACAGTCACTAGCTTTATTATATCTGGTTACCTCAAAGTTCCTCCATCTATCCTACAACTAAGTGCTGTCGCGTCATAATCCCACATGGTCTGGTTTGCTGTCTGGACTCATTGCTGTCGGTAACGTCGTCGTTTCTTGCATGTGCAACCCACTTGATTTCACCATAACGAAAGATACCATGACATCCATTTAGAAGCGTCCGCAAAGCTGAGTTCTGTATATGCTATGCTGAGGAACAGAGCGACCCGTTGATGCTGCATGCCGGTTGATCGGTGCAGCTGCAATTTACGATTGCACGCCACATACAAATACAAATATTACTATTTTACGGGAAGACTAATTAAATTTGAATTTGAATTAAAAGACGATTGCGAATGTGTGCAGCAGTTGCAATGAATTCTCTCTTTTTGCAGAGGCGAATCAAAATGGAATTTAGAAAGGTTGCTACATCTTTTTCCATCTTATTCCAATTGTATGAAGACAATCTAGTCGCAGCGCAATTGCAGTTGCAACAGCAGAATATATGAGTAAAATTCTTTTGGTTGATGCTTAATAAATACGTCATTCTGTTTGACTTGACTAAGTGTGACAGTTTGATTGGCAGACTTTTCTGACTCACAACTAGACTTGTTGTTGCTTATGACTCGGTGCGGTGGTCCATTATGTTGTAAATTAAGACGACTCTGTTTATGCGTAGGAGTGTGTTAATGTATGATGGCATTTGCAAAATAAATAGACAGCACTTAAGCAGGCATGCAGATGTTGCTGACTGAAGTAAAAATGCTGATGGCATTTAAGATATTTAAACAGAAATGTAACTCTCAAAAATGCTACTTACTTGGCTTAGGCGACGTTCTTTTGCAAAACTACCATATCTTTAAAAATATCAGCCGCAAATTGATATGTTGACATCAATAAATAGCTGATAAAAACCCCACCCAACAACAACGTTTACAAGGGATACGTCTTTTTTTTTTGTGCAACGAAACACAACGCATACCGAACACCTTCTTGAAAGCCTTCCATAACGACCCAACGGCTACGATGTAAATAATTTGTTAGACAATGAAGTAGCGCCTGATGTACACAAATACCATCGTACAGACAGACGGACAGAGTGCCAAATTAGGTGGCAACACACTGTCTAAGGCTAAAAAAAGGCCACCACAATGTTTTCATTGTGGTTAAAAAAAATACCGCCGCCGCGAGCGGTAGTGAAATGTTAGGTTGATTGTGCGCTCAGACGCTTCTCACTTACACAATCTAATCATGCGTCGTCCCATGGGTTTAAGTGCAGCGCATGCGCAGTGTGGCGATGACATAGGACAAGAAATGCAAGCAGTGATGCCAGATGATTGTTTTTTTTTTGCTCAGTATATCATTTATGCCATTTGGTATGTATGTGAATAGTTTTTGCCATCCTTTGATATAATCGTTGGTAAACAATCTTTAATCGATGTACTTACTGGGGCTACAAATTTCTTGCAGTTGGAGCCAGAGATTTGTTAGTTATCTCATAAAGCTCTCTAAGGTTCGACAGTTTCAGCCAATCATTTCACCTTATTCTTTTGAGTAGAACGTCCAACATTTTTATGAAACTTAATTAACTCTTCTTGTTTTGTACTTTAACGCCTTGTACTTTGTATATAGTCTGATCAGAAGTGAAGGTCTGCACCTATCTAGATCCACGGGTTGTCAAAAGCCCCTGGAACTTCCAGGGGCTCCAACCTGAAGTCCCGAGGTGTCTGTAGTTGAAACCCAAATTGCCGGGCAGACCCAAATGTTACGATCAGTGTGGAGTTGCATTTTCCTAACCTGCTCGCTGTTTCGAAAAGCGAAAGGAGGTGAAGATGGGACTTGACCCAAGCCAAGGCTGAAGCTGTATCCTTAGTCATAGCTTTTGCCATCATACTTCGATCCATCGTATCACCGTAGGGTTAAGTCCTTGCGGTAGGTATCCACATAAAACACCAGAGACTCTTGTGCGCATATGCATTCCTATTGGTTTTGTATTGTGTAAATTCTGTTGTTCTTACCCACTCCTTTAGAAATAACGTCTCATAATCTCTCTCAAATTATATAGTACTTTTTCTTGTGAAAAACCCTGTCAGATCAACTGGCAATTGCTGATTTGCAACCCAAATATTCCTTTATCGAATGAAGAGGTTTTTTGAAAGGTATGTTCGTCCGAAGTTCTATATAGGCTCTGCATAAAATTTGTAGACATTTTTTAAAGTTTTTGAAACTATACAAATTTCGTTTGGAGACAGTTTCCCCAATGTGATACCTACATATGTATATAATATACATAAAAGCCCATACCTTTTCCTGAAACTCTCTCACTGAATGGGCGCGAACCACCCAGAAGCCTTGATGAAGTTAAGAATGCTGGTGAGGTCCAAATCGGAAAATCCTCAACACCAACAAAGATCACAGAGTCAAAGTATTTGATTTGTTTCCTCAATATCCCTGGCCATTCGCAGAGTAGATTTTTAACCGTTTCCCACTCTTTCTTCTTTTGAAATTACTCCCTAGGTCGATTGAGAGCCTATTCCCTCTAAAAACTCCCAAAAAGATATGAAATCTCCCAAACCTATAACCCTATAAGCCAATGCGACCAACCGATCGAACACAACAAAAAAAAAACTATGGTCACAACAAAAACCACAGCAACAACAAAAGCGACAGTAAATGCTGCATTTTAGAGTGAGTTATAAAAATAGAATTTGACAAACTAGCGACGATTAGATAAAGCGGGCGCGTTGAATCACTGGTGGTGGTGATGGTGATGTTGGTGGGCAGCAGGAACAGCGCATGCGCACATGAAACGACGACATTCGAACAACCGCTGGGTCTCCAATTTTTTTTTTCACTTTTTTTTTTATTAGTTTGATTATTGTTGCTGTTGGTAGGCGCGGCAATGCAACGATCTTCGCGCATGTTTAGTTGACTATCGGCTCATGTTGCTATTGTCGCTTATAGTAAGAAGTTGTTGCTGCTGCTGCAGTGTTGGTTGTCGTTGTCATCGTCACGTGTGTGGTCAATTGTTGGCTAATTATAGGAACATAATTTAAACGCATGTTTTTTTTTTTTCTTTTTTCTTTTCCACCATCCACGATATTTATTTTGGTTGCATTGCATTGAAACCAAACAAATAATAAATGAATGAAGTCGACTTTTTTTGTTCGTATTTGCGCATGCGCAACCGCAGCGTATGTCAATTTGTTTTGCATTTGATGACAGTAATAAAAAATTTTGTTTGCAATCTTTAACGTTTGTGTTGTTGTTAATTTGTTGCTTTGTCATCTAATTGACATGCGCAACATGGTACCGGATATGTTGAGTTGTTGCTGTTTCTTGTTGACATCAAATTCTTTTTGTGATTTTCTTTAATTCCTACCGAATTTGAACAAATTTGAAAAATGAGCTTCAATTTAAAAATAGCAACAATGCATATGGTTAGGTTTATTTTTAATCACACCGGAAAGTGGTGGTACGTTTTTTATTTGAATCCCTTTTTGATTACAAATGTTTTTGATTTGTTATTTGTCGCTTGCATACTAAAATCATACCGGTCAATAGTAAGTAAACTCTTGGGTTTGATTTCGAATTTATCTGAATTAAGCTTTAAGTTGCTTTGTTTATATATTCTTAATATCCCGATATGGGCGAAAATTGGTGATTGAAATAAAGATTGGGAAGAAAAATTGAGGCCATTAGAATGTAAATGAAATGTAAGTGTGCCCTAGAACAGAAGGCGAAATATCCTAAATGAAATTGCGAATTTTTTAAAACACTTTCGCTCAGAATATGAAAACGCGTAGTTGATCAAAAAACTTTACAAAAATTGGTTCCGAATTTCATAGCAAAATTATCATTATACTATTGTAATTTTTTGGGTACTTTTCTTGAGGAATAATATCCCAAAACTAAGAGAGTAAGAAATCAATCACAAATTCCCGGTAAAAGGGATATGAAACAAACAAAAAATTTTTATGAGCAATTTTGTAATTTTGTTAAAGAATTTTCGAACACATTTTATAGAAAATGATTAGATGACTAGGGAGGCACGAATAAACCTAACTCCCTCTTATTGTTTCAGTTCTCTTGAGTTTCGTAGCCATTCATTTATTGGTTCAGCCAAAAAATTGTTCGCCAGTTCACCTGCAATGAATTAACACAACACTCGACAAACACAAAATTAAATGGAAACATACAAGTGACACCTAAGTGACATTTACAAACTTACCTTCCATGTATATGAAAATCGAACCACCATAACCAACTGTAGTTTGTTGTAACAAGTTGCAAAAAATTGCTAATATTTAAAAGAAAAAAGTCTAGAACAGCAGCCACAAGAGTCAAAACAACATAAGCGACTATGTCATGTCGCGTCAACATGTTCATTGGTGTACAGTTGACATATCACCAAATAAAAAAAAATGTCGTCGATGATGCTGAAGATAATGTTGCTGATGGGTTCCAAAATGGACCGACGACCATTTTTATAAACAACAGCAACTGTAGTGATTTGGCAACGGGCAGTAGTGACGGAACACCGTAACAACTTGCGGATATCCAAAAATATTGATCATAATATAAATATTAGAGAGAAAGCCTTAAAAATTTTAAAAGACGCTCGAACATTAGCAGCATGTTACCAATTGCGTTGGGGAGAGTCCATGAGTCAGTTGAAATTTTTTGCTAACAAATTAATTTAGTACACATCCACAAAATTTAAAATGATTGTTCTAGCAACATGAAAAGATATATAGATCTAGTTTTTTACTGTAGGAACACTGAGTTATAAATAGATTATAGAGTAATTAGAGATGGGTTTGGGAAAGGATGTATCGAGGAGCAGCTAGTATTGATATACAACGACATTCAATCGATTAGATTTATTTATTATTTTTTTTAATAATATCAGAAATATTTGACAATGTCAAACTTTCACATAAATTTGCCCACATATTCGGTGACTCCTAAATATGGACATGTGATACAACAAGTTAAGCCGATACGATAAGCAAACCAACCAAATAAACAGCAACAGTAATAGTGCAGCAACGACACAGATTGTCTATCAGCTGCTATTGCTGTGTACCCTTTTTCGGCATTGCAAATACTTAAGTTGCCATGTTGCTGTTGCTACTCTTTTTTTGGGTTGCTCCATTCCACATCATTGCGGGCATGACATGTTGCTGTTGTTAATGCAGTTGCTACTGGTTGCTGCCTGCTTCAACATGCCAACACCACATTGGGCTTAAAATGTGGCCGACATACTAAAATTGACGCGACAATGCGTCGAGACACGATTTGCTTATATGGACCGAGCAATAAGCTTTCCTACAAGCAGCAACAGCAACAGCAGCAGCAACAACATGCTGCTATGTCATAATCAGACATAGCGATAACAGATGGTCTACCATTCACAATGAATAACTGCTGACTATTTTGGCTGTGGATGCTGGATGCCAAAAATGAAATTGAATACTTTCTGGACGGCACAAGTGCAACTTGCAACAGTTGCGAATGCAGGTGTTTATGCAGAAGATTTGTCACCTCATTGTGTTTAGGTGTGTGCGCGCACTTTTGCAATATTGCACAATGTGGCATTTGTTTTTTTTTTACTCGGATATTTGGTTTCTGCGTTTTACGTAAATCATAATTTCGCACCTTTTCATGTGCTGCTGCAACAATAATGTTAATGCAAGTGGCATGCAACAAACAAAGTTACAAACTTTATCAATCGGTGTTGTCATGTCCATTTATTATTGTTACCTTTGGGAAATAATATGACTTGGAGGTTACAACGATAGTGGTGTGCAAAGCGAAAAGTCTTGAGATATAATTATTCCAAAATCTAATTCCTATACAAAATTACAAGGTTTCCTTATTTTATAATATATACGATTACTTTTTTTTGGTTGATAAAAACTAGCGAGAGTTTGCATCTCCACATGTTGATTTACTAAGTGTTTTGCGCAATAATATCAACATTGACCCAACCGATTAGACTTTGATATTTTCAGAGTCAACAATAACGTGGTGATTTGCATGTGTGCGATCAAGTGTTGATAATGTTAATTAAAGAGAAATATACGTGCACTTTGGATGTAATGGCAAGGTATGGAGAGATATTACAACATCATGGACACTTGCTAACGTAGCAATTAATGACACGTATCTTACAGCTTTAGTAGAAAAATCAAACGAATCTAAAATAAGTTATGAAAGGCTTAAATTTCCTCAAGAAAGTAAGTACCAAGTCAGCTATGTTATTTAATAAACCAAATAAATTGTGCTATAAGAAGATATATAAGGGATGTAAAACTATATTCCAATTACCAGTAATATTTCGATGACTTGAGTGAATTATGAAATCTAAACTGTACTGAATATTTTTTAAAAATACTATATACGAGGATTGATATTTATGTATCCGGAATTGTCAATACTGTTGCTTGCCGCCATTTAACGAACTTATTGCGAAGATTGTCATTCGTTGATTTCTATGACTTTCACCATGAATTATCACAGCCGCAGTGCAGTGATCAACTCACTTCAACCTGTCGCAATGCAGCCAAATTGTCGGAGCTATATCAGCTCAAGTTCAAAGTTAAGATGACTATTTTCTATTGATACTCAACTTCGGACTCAATTCCACTTCTGAACTAATTCGGAATCAGACAAAACTCATTGTACTATACTGATTTACTGAAATCAAACAGGGCCAATTCTCGCTCACGGTCGAATCTAAGAAAAGCCGTCCAAAAACGGTTGTTGTGCCAGAGTACATTAAATATGAAATATCGCCATGTGACATACCGTGATATATAGAAGCAACCATAGACATTAGTATGACGACCATACTTAAGATTTTATATGAAAATTGTCCAAAAAAAAAGCGCGTGATGATTGGTGCAAGGAAATTATGCATCAACAGCTATCCACAATATCTACAGCAAAAGTCGTTCGTGCAAATAAAATGATTGTGAAGCAAATGGTGGCCTGATTTTTTTTTTGGTTTTATTGGGCATGTGACTACAGTGCTGCTAGAAACTCGTAGAACAGTCAATTGTGAATGGTTAACAAGCGTTTGTTTGCCTGAAGTCTGCAATGAAAATCAACATCTGACGTAGAATCATCCTTCATCATGATAACACGAGCTCTCACACATCGGACGTCAAAACATCGAATTGATGGGTCATCCTCCTCAACCGGAATGGTAAAAGTGCTACAAAAATTATTACTCGTATGATAAAACCCGCTGTTGGTAAAGTTTCCAACTTTTCCATGGTTCATTCGTAGAGGTATTTATTGATGAGAGAAATAGCCTTTTGCCAAAGGCTATTTAACACTATCTTACTTAGTTCTCGAGATATTGGTCTGGGGAAATTAAAATGAGGCACCCTGTGTATCTATTGTATTGTGGGAGCTACTTCTTTCTTTTCTTGGAAAGGCGAAGTCAAAGATGTAGAAATCTAATAATGATTCATGATTATATCGTTAATAGCAATACTCAAGTTTTTCCAAAGTATGAAGATTCTTACACTTGATTCTGGCAGACAACGGAAAGTAACTGGATGTAGGGATGTTGGAGTTTCAAGATATTTAAATCATCTATCCAATTAATGTGTAGCCCAGTAGCAACGTCCAGGAAATGAATTTCTCGCGACGTGCATTGTGCCAAACGATCTGATCTATGCATCAGAGACTTTCTGCACCTCGGTTAAGCAATCCCTGAGTATTGTACGCAAACGGTGTGGTCACAGCTTGTTTACCTGTATCTTTTCCATAAACTTCTAACTCTGCTCAACCGTCGTTAGCGCCTGTCTCAGAACATCGCTTGTTCCGACAAAGATTGACCTATAAGCTTCCTGCCATTCTACTTATTCGAATTGAATACATCAGATTAAGAGTACATTCACAATCATTTTATTTGAATTTTCATAAAAACGTACATAAAAGATTTCATAAAAACCTATTTACGTTAAAAGGATTCCTTGAAAATAAGTAAATACTGGACTGAAACTTAACTTGAAGTTAACTCAAAATGCTGCTCTCTGAAAAACGCCTTCATTGCAACATACCGAACATTTAATTGAATTTATTTTGAAATTAATGAAAATGTGGCCGTTGTACGCTTTCAGTTATATTGAGAGTATAGGATTCAAAGATGTTGCAACGCCCACTGTATTAAAATGCAGCAATTTATATGCCCAGCCAGCACGTCTTTAATTAAGTCCCATTAAAAAAAATAAAAAGACTCTTTCCTCTTTTTATGCCTCTTGCAAGCCTTTCATTTAGTATTCTTTTTTATTTACTACGCACGACGCAGTCCATACAAATAACATAATAATACCGCCGCCTCCGCTGTATCTTGTCTGTTAGCAGCCACATGCGATAACGAAGAAAAGTGTTCAGTACGAGTACGAGCTACAGATACTCGATTATCATTTCCAATCTGGTACAAAATATTGCAATATGGTGCGCATATGGAACGTGTTAATATACGAAAAATTAAAATGAAATGAATTGAAATTTAACATAAGGTACAAAAAGCCAGCCACATATACGAAATGACATGACCGACCATATGTTCGCGCTATGCCATACGCCATTTGGCCCCAATTATTATGTGGAAGCGACCAGAGTGCTTGTGAGTGAAGAGTTACAAGCTTGCACTGCCACTCATTGTATGTAAAATAGAAATGCAAGCACATTTTGTGCTGGCCGTAGTCTTAGGCACATCTACCCTTTAGCGTCTTCCGCCAGCGTGTTGCTAACACAACGCCATGTGATCTTGGAAATCTAAATCTGATCGCAAACATATTTGTAACAGATTCACGCACTTCATCGCGGCCTGTCTGATGTCAAAGAGTTTTCCTCCTTGCTAGCTCGCATTATTTTTTACACGATCGAGTTGTAGATCGGAAGTGATTTTATTGCTTGTGTGTTTGTGTTTGTGTATGTGTGTGTATGTGAAGTGGGAGGAGGGTGGGGAATGTGAAGCGCATTGGCGCAATTTATTTTATTTCCCCAATATTTCGGTGAAAAAGCATAAAGAGACGATTAACACACTATTTCTGGAACTTACTGTATTTTGTTGCTTTGGATGTTGGGAGATCTATTTTCACATGTGCTTTAAATGGGGTTCATGTGTTGCCAATGTTGCTCATGATCATCATTATCATAATGATGCCATGGGTTAAATTTCGTTAATTTATTGCGTTGAGTTATTTATGCCCGAAAGTGTTGCGTGCTGATTTTTTTAGATTTTTTAAGACCTTTTTATGTTTTGATTTAGAGTGTTCGTGTGATCTTGTCGTAAGTATTTACTTTGTTAAGGCATAGATCTTTTAAGTTCTAAGTCATTGTCAATGTTTTTTTTTGTACCTTGAACAGTTAAACTGCTCATTAAAATTGTGTTTGTTGCTTTCTTCTTCTTCTTTGATTTATGCTCAACAACAGATTTCTTAATTTTTTGAATATTTATGATCGTTTTTGAGTTTTTTATGTCATAAGTTAAACGATTCATTTACACTACTACTTTTCTTGGTATCTTGTACTTTATTAACTTAGGTCACTCTAAACATAAGAAATTGGTTGGAACTACCAGCAATACCTTTTTTAAATATTTGCTTAAAATTTTTAGAAAAGGATTTATATCAGAGATGCACACAAAAATCTGCTTTGAGAGCTGTATACAGCATTAGTTAGTGTAAAAAACTCAAAAATATTTTGCGCAAAAATTCTAGTGTTGTGAAAATATTTCAATGAGCTGCGGCAAGCTAATTGCATACAAGCAAAAAAAAATAAAAGCTGAAGGAGCAAGTGACTTAAAAACAAAAATTATCCAATCAAAAAGCCTGCAGCGATTGGGAATTGAAATTCTTTAACTTGAGTAAATGCGTTGAAGACAAAAAATACACAAACAAAAGCATGCGACAATAGCGAACCGAATTATATAAATCGAGTAACGGCAACAGCTGGACGAGCCGATGCGCTGAAGAAAAAATTACACAAACAAAAAGGATGCAATGATTGCAGCTTTATTAACAGAAAAACCAAAACCCTACCTAATTGAAATACCGTGTGACAAGAATGCGCTAAATATCTATTTTCTGTATATGAAATTAGCCTAAGAGTAAAAACTATAGAGTTTTGGATAGAATACACATATCCACATATTAACAGGGTGTCCCTTGCTCTTGCCGCATCAGAAGTTCAATTTTTGGTCATACAAACATCTCCGCCAAAACTCTTGCAGAAACTAAACCAGAACATTTGCTTTTTCTGATCACCTCCAGAGTTATACAATTAGTCTAGGTTGGGTTAGTGTGGTGGCTTAGTAGCCATACACATGTGATCGAGATAGATCAATAGAAATACCACAGCATCTCGGGCGTTGACTCACCTAGATAAAAATTTATTATTTTTCACATCTGATTTGAGCGTGAGGGCTATGGATGTTGAGGCAAAGTAATTTAGCGATTTGAGTTCATTAGCAGATGTTTCCTCAAGGTCGTTGAAGAACATACCTCCAAGTGTCTTGCGTCTTAGTCTGGGCAGTGACATAATAGATATTCTACAGCTTCCATATCGTCTTCAATGCAGCAGCGACATCTATTATGGGCCAAAATACTCAAACAAAATAATTTTCGCTGGTTATTCCTACCACAATTTTACATGTATTGCGGAAAGACAGCAGATACTCCGTGCTTGCTTTGCAGATGGTATGCCGAAAGTTTTTTGTAATTCTGTTCGAATTAGTATATATCCCTCGGAGCAGCCGTAGAGTAAAGATACTTCTGAAAAATGGGTCCACTTCAAAGAGCCCTCCTATTTTTGCTTGTACGTCTGTTATTTCGTTGCCTACAAGGCCACGGTGGCCAAGCACTCAGAATAGATATGATTCAACTTAATCTAGAATAAGTTAAGTTTGCCAAAATTAGATAGCAGTAACATAGAGTTAGTAGTACTCAATCTATCTATCCAAGCATTACTTACCTAAATATTACTAATGGGTGGCTACATCGGGATGAGCTTTGAAAAACTCCTTTGCGATACCATCGGCTCCATTCAATATGGGTGAGTCAAATTTGGGTACATCCGGCTTAAATCATTCTACTGAAAAATGTTGGTGAATTTGGGATAAGACTGACACAAAATGATGCTTTATTCTGAATAGTTGTTGGTTTGGTTTGGCACACGTTATAGGAGCATATCTGTCACTTGTCAATTTTATATTAGAAATCAAAAATAAATATTCTCAAATTCAGCATAAGTACCTACATAGGTACTTACGAGTATGTACGCAGTCATTTTAAAGACAAAATTCAGACACGTTTTAACTGGCGCCAACAACAACGTCCAAATATGAACACGCACTTTTTTGATCTTCAAAGCAAGAAAGACAACAGAAACAGTCAAACTTCCAAAAAAAAAAAACAAAATTATTGTATAGAATACTAAATTCATAAATGACTAAAGGAATTCGGCTTTAATTTAAACAATACCAGTTTGGTGAACTCAACAAGATCGTAGCTCATAAACTCAACTCACAGGTGTGCGCAATCAATCAACATGATCACAAAACAAAAGTAAGAGAATCATAAAAACTTTGTGTTTTACAGTTTAAACAAAAGCGCCATTTGTTCAATAAACTTGCGCACTTCAAATGTGGGCATGGGAGAAGAGCAAGAAAAATGTGTTCCCACAAAATTACGCACCCAACAAACAACAAACATTCATATCTACCAATGGATTTAATTTAAAAAACCAAAAATAAAAAAATGACGATTTAACGATTTTGGGAACAAATGAAAAAATAAAACCTGTTGATCTAAAGCGATCCGATCAGTTAGGAGCTTAAAAAAATAGATTTTTTCTTTATTTTCTTTTTGACGTTCCATTGTTAAGATTTGATGAACGCCGCTCCACGAAAACACGAAAAAACATAAAGTCGATCAGTGATCGTTCGAATTGCCGCTATCGCAGAACCTTTGATCGCGCTTTAAAGCGGCCAATGACCATTTTTGATTGTTGTATCATCAGTCAGTTTTATGTTACCGACTGACTCCAAAGACCTTCTTTCGTTTATTGCCTTCTCCCCTATATAGGCGCGCATTCTTTTGTTAATTAGTAGGTTGTGAGGTGACAATGAACACCTGCAAATGTCGAATTGTGACCAGCGGGAGCGATTCCACATGAGACAATAATGACGATTCGCTTAAATTGAATGGAAAAATGTTTTTATTTATTTTTTTTTTCAGTTTTAATACTTCGTTGTTCTATTCTATAGCTGGCTATTTTTATGGGGCCATTTATGTTGTAGAGATTTCATTAATTTACAACCAAGTTGGAATCTGGTATGCGGTACCAGGCGCGGACTACAACAAGTGTTCGTTTGATGAGCGTAACTTTGATTTAAATTGAAATCAACATATGTACAGATAAGGATGGTACGAAAAACAAATTGATTTTTTTAGTTTTTATTTGCAACAGAAAATTTTTGAAAAATAAATGTGACTTGGATATTGCGCACTGCTGCCAAACCACTTTAAAAAAGTTAATGTTGCTAAAGTAGACCATTACGATTGAAAGAGAAAGATTTCCTGCACATCAATTTGTCTGCCCACTCCTAATTATGACCTTCTCTTATCAAAAATTATAATAGATAAGAATACCTTTCAAATGAGGTACATATCATTGCAATTCGAAGAAAGACTTTCCAGAAAAATTTAGAGAGTTTCTCTAATCAAAAACAATTCCCAACAAAGTTTACTATTTAAAAAAAAAAAAAACATTTTAGCTACCTCATCTGTATGAGTAATAAATAGGAAATATCTGTTGCCATAAAAATAAAATTATTTAAAAAAATGTTTTTCGGTCCGTCCTAACGCATATGCATACGTAAAAAAAGCTTCAAAGTCATGGCGGTCACGCAATCGATGGAAGGCGAAATGATGGCGATAAGTAAAATCATGAAATACATTATTTAGTGTGAACAGTTATATGCTACGTAAGTAAAATATTTTAATGTAAATAGATAATCGTATTAAAAAAAATGCAACAAATAACACAAAATGATTAATATCAGTCCTTAGATCTAACGGAAATTCACAGATTCCAAAACCTTATATTTTATTTCAATGATTTTTTCAATAATTTCAAAACGTTGATAAAGAAAACAGGTTTCCACAAAGAAGTGTTATCAAAATCGCAAAAAAATCTTTATTCGGCCATGGCCCCGCCGAGTTCTCACCCGATGCGAAAGTTAATTTGAGCTAAAATTTAAATATAAGCTTTAAGACTATCGAAAAATATCAAAAATCAATAAAAATGCAACAGTACGAGTATCGAGAAGCAGCGAAAAAGTCGAAATGTATTGTGTGCTGTTTGAAATATCGCAAAAATGTATTAAGATTGAAAGGTATCGACAAGGTCGATAATAATCGAAATGATAATCGAGAATATTTGAAAAATATCCAATAACACAGGCCCATAAAAAATTTGTTTTAAGCTTGGAAGATGAGATAACATACCATGTGTTTTTTAGGTTTTCAAGATATCCTCGAAAAATGTTTTTGGAAAACGTTTTCCTGCATTTTTTAGGCTCTAACCCCGTATTCGTTTTCGGCACATCAAAAACAATTCGGTAATTCTTATGCAAACTTCAATAACGTTTTTTTTTTGTGGGCGCATATGCATAATATTTTGGTTATTTAACCCTAAAGTGTGAAAAATTCCATTTTTGTTTGTGATCTGAAACCTTAACCTTTTCACAATTGTTATGAAAGCTTATCGAAAATTAAAAATTTGGTTGAAACTAGAGCTTCTTTGTAAAAATTTGAATTGAAAGCAAAATTTTTTCATAGATAACTTACGCGCCTTTCTAATAAAAAACAAAATTTGGTCTCAAAATTGGAAAATATATTCATGTCACCGGAACTAGAATAGATAAAGAAAAAGAAAACCGGATTGTTTAAATTGGCCCAATTCACATTTAGGATAAGACAAAGCTACAGAATGTTATCGCGAATTGTTCTGTTACTTATTTATGGAAAATAAACTGTTTCATAAAAGGTGCATTGCACAGTGGTGCCAAATTTAATTTCCATGCACAAAACTTATTTTCCGTCTCAATTCAAAATTTAGTTAACTTAAATTATCGCTATCCAGAAATTTATGATTTTTCTCCTCTACAATTTTATTTTCATATATTCCATGACTTAAGATTTTTAAGAAAATTGAAGCAACCTGAAGAAAATTGCGATTTTGATCGAGCTCAAGCGGTCAGGTTGAATCGTCTGATTTTTCTACTTTCAGCTAGCTACTATTCGTATTAAGCTCGAAAATTTATTTTGCCCAAGGAAATTCAATTTGGCACCACTGTGCATCGTCGAAATATAATACTGTCATTGTAATAAGAGAAGAATTAAACATTTGTTATGTTCGATTTGGTATAAAAATCCTATTTAATCTTCTTAATCAAATAACTTTCAAATTAATTATTCAAACAACACAAACCCTTACTACATTATATTGAAATTTAGTTATTATCAAATTTGATGTCATTTTCAACTGCAGTTAACATAAAAATATCATTAAAATCAAAGATACATCAACCATTTACATCAAAGAAGCTATAACGACAGAAAAAAAAAACATTTTAAGGCCATTAAACTTAAAACAAGGCCGAAACATGCAATTTTTATCTTAGCACATAATTACAATTTAGGCGGCCTGGTTGCATTTTCGTCATGGTATCAGGTTCAAAGTGACCATCAAATTAGTTTTATGCTCTCCATATTCGCTATCATTGTTATTGTTGTTGTTGTTGTTGATGTTGTTGGACAAGTGTTCACTGTTGCAAAATGTAATGCACTGATGAATGGCTGAATGAATGAATGAATGAAAAAGGAGAAGCAACAAATGTTATTCAGAAAGAAAACAGATGTTGGCAAAATCGCCATTCAAAAAAATTGTATATATATGCCTGTATATCGGGTTTTGTTTTTACGGAAAAGTGGCCAAAGTTTTCGTATTTTTACAAGTGTAGGGGCCACTGTATGGGGAATTTGACTGAAATTAAATTCTATAAAGTTAGAACCACATTTTTTTATATCAACTTTAAGGTAAAACATGTTTTTTGACACTTTCTCCCGAACAATAAGTCCGGTCGTGATATTATTTCTTCACTGACACCTTGCCAAATAATTAACGACACAAATATTAAGACTTTTTTGGTAAGAAGGAGCTCGCGATTGTTACTGTGGATCAGATTTTCTGATCGGCCTGGTGATAAGAATTTTATAGCGCATCTAAGGATTAGTTCAAGTGAAATGTTTCTTCAACATTTCGAGTTTTTCGCTTGCTGTAGATTTTCATTCACAAAACTCATTAAACAAAAATAAAGAAAAAAAATCACCCAGAAATACCATTCAACTTAGGACCACATGTCGTGTAAGAAATGGTACGAAGTTTTTCCAAAACAAATGGAACATATATGCCGAAAAAATGTTCTTTAAAAGATATATATAACTTTGTGGATTTTGTTTTCTGATATTGCTGACCAAAGTCTGATATTTTTTCTTCCAGAGATTTTTGTGCAATTTTTTTTTTATTGTATTTTTTGCCTCATTTTCACATCTTCTGTGAGATTCCCTTTTGGTTTTTGGACAGTGCTTCTTTTTTGGGCGATTTTGTCTACATAATTTTATTTTATAGGCATGACAGGATTACCAAGTCGTACAAAAGCAATTTCCGTCCTTCTCAAAAAAACTATTTTAACTATTTTGGTCAGTGCCCTGACTTTGACATAAAATCCAGACCTGGTCAATCCCGGTCATTTGGTAACCCTGGTCTATGGCCTAAACATAGTTCCATGAAACTAAGAGTAAAGCTTTAATATTCAAGGCAAGATTGTTGCACTAAGGTTTTCTTGCTTTATAATAATAAAAAAATTCCGCAAAAACTAAAAACAACAACAAAAAATTATAACAAAAGTTAAATAACCTCACAAAATTTGCGCTTCGTTAAGCGCCGCCTCAACAAAACGCTGCAGTCACCGACACCAATGCCGCCACCACCGTCTATTTGGGTGGCTCAAAAACCTCCATTGCTGTGCTTTTGTTTGCTTTTCTTGCAATTTGTTGTTGTTGTTGTTTTAGTTGCAGTTGTTCAATTTTTGCCTCATCATTTTTATCCGGGTGCCCAAGTGATTTCCGCAGCGCAGCTCGTCGTTCGTATCACAAAAATTCATTCGTGCTGTTGCTTTGATTGTTGTTGCTGCTGCCGTTGCTGTTGCTGTTTATCGTTTTTATTTGTTGCGCTCAAAGTCAGCTGCCGCAACCCACCGCTCATAGAGTGCGCCACACAAATGAAAATGAACACGTGCGTCCGGTTCAGTTCAAATACGATCAAAAACAACGACAACAATAAAAACAACAACAGCATTAAGAGCAATAACAAAAATAAAGAAGAGAAAAAACCCCACAAAAATGCGATCTGCATCAATTGCAGCTCATCCTCAGCTGCATGAAAATTTACTCGCAATGTTAAAAAGAGTTGAAATTCTTTAATTTATGGTGATTGAAGCGATTTTTTTATTTTTTTTTTTTTGGTTTTTGGTCAATTTAATTGTTTTTGTTGTTGTTGTATTTGTAGGTTTCAACTTTTATTCACTTTGGAGGTTATGTAAAATGCAAATGAAATTTTGGAAAATAGTAAAACTTTTTCAAGGCAAAACCATGTATGTAGCATGAAGGACACACAAGTAGAGCTTGTGGTTAGGTAGAAGTGGCAATCAGTTCAAAAACCAATTTACTTAGACTTGTTAGTAGTCTACTGTAAAACGACGAGATAGTCATTTGATTTTTATTGTAATGACTATGTAATGAAATGATACCTAAAGCCTTAACCAAAACAGACGTGATGAGACGGCAGCAATTAAATTCTAGGATGGTGTAAGTGTAGTGCACAAGGGACAATTGTCCATACCAAGGATATCAACCCTAAAAATCGTTCATAACATGCATCACATGTTCCTGGGTGCACTGGAGCTACGTGCCTCTTTTTAAAACTATTTCAATACCATTGAATTTTACCTATGTAAGCAATATTTCAATATTATTTCACTTGAGGAACTCGAGCTTCAGTTATCTCTTTTTGTACTATTCTAGAAGTAGTTAATTTTTGAGACTTGCTACAAATTTAACTGCAAGGATGCCATGAACTCACCGACATTTGCCCACGCATGTAATACCACCCTAGAAACGGTGTTATGAACACAGAGGCAATTGTCCCGTGTAGTTACACGTAAAAAGGGTTTGTGATGAAACTAATACTTGGTCTATGTAGAACTATTTCCTGACTTGCACTAGTCCGATTAAATACTGGTTATAACATAGATTAAATATTGGGCATATATATTCATATTTTTACATGCATCACTATCTCTGCAACTAATGCCCTTATTCCTTTTCCCTTCAAAGAAAAACGATTATATATAGTACCTCTAAATCATAAATCTTCTCCTGCGCAAGAATATTTTTTTTTTTTTTAATACTTAGATACCAGCATATGATAAATGCATAAATGATAAATTAAACATTTAGTTTAAATTAGTCATTTAGCAAACTTTAATGGCTTATGTGGCAATGTTCACAACTTAATAACCAACTAAGTAACGATCGAGTAATCAAATAAATTGTATATTGCACCAAAATAATGACTGTAGTTCACAGCAGGTTCAAAATTGTGCACAATCAGCAATTGCCAACCACCAGCGACCAACAAATAGTGGCTGACTAATCGACCGATCGACGGTACCCACTAAAATTCTCTCATTACAATTTCCACATGGCAATGGGAGTGCAAGTGTGGTTGCTCAGTACAACTGACCGTTCTGATAAATTTTCATTGCACTGATCGGTGGCCAGTGCAAATGCTGATGACTGCGAAACGAGTACTTGTTGCTGACTTTTACTATTGCATGCACATGCATACGTTGTGGTTCTTTGCCATTATCTGACCCCATTCAATGTCATTAACTCTTCCAATGTCTTTTTTTTTTATTTTTTGAATGATGTGGTGCAGTAATATTACCCCAGTATTGTTATTTAACTTTAATTTGATGGCTTCGAACAAAGTTCAACATGATCATTGACCTAAGTATTTATGAGTAAGTAAGTACTTATTTGTAATCCATTTTTCGAATTTTATTTTAACAAAATTTAATTTTTCTAAAAATTTAACTTTCAGCAGTAACAGGGAATTTTGTTTTTTTAGAAATTGAGCAATTCTTGTAACAATTCAATTTCACGATATAAAGGAAAATATCTAACCAGTTCAGTTAAATAAACTTGCACCACCAATTCTACTCACGGGGAGTGCCAACTTCCGTTTTCAATTGCTCTTAATTTATTTGTAAAGCCCCTTGAAATTTTCCAGTTTAGATGACTTTCTATCATGCGATTTGCTGCAAATTGCAGCAAACAACCGTAGCAATGATGGAATTCGGATGATAGACAACATTCAATTCCATCAGCCAGGCAGGCAGGCAGGCAGTCATACAGTAATTGAACATTTTAACGATGCAGTTAATGATTATTAATATTAGAGTGTTACACAAAGCAAATCAGAGCACACGTAAGTGACGTTGATGATGTTGAGCTGTTGTTGAGATCAAGATGAGCGTCTGGTATGGTGTGTAAAGCAAAGATAAACACAGAAACCCCTGCAGTAAATCAGTCCAGCGAAAGAATTATACAGAACTCGTTCCAGAAAGAGCTCGTTCTAGTTCCACTGCAAGTCGCTTTTAAATGTTATGGCTCGATGATTTTTCAATGTTAATGTCCTAGTAAGAATAAATTGTCGTCGTTTAGAACATTAACTGAAACTTTTTCAACATTTTCAATATTTATTGAGTTTGTCAACATTGTACGACATTATTGGACACATATCAACTTTTTCAATAATCTTTGATATCATTCGAAAATGTTCGACTCCAATGAACTTTTTCGTTAAAAGACACTATGCAAAAAGCATTCTTTGCAAGGATTGCACTTAATATTCACAGGCTGCTAAGGCCGTAGAAGCGCTGTCAGTGGATATTTAGAACTTTTTCTACAAATATCATTGCTTCATCGGTACTTTTTGACTTTCTCCAACTTTTCGAAACTTTTGCAAGCAAGATAGCAACTATTTGCTTTATCGATACTTTTAAATTTTCTCGATAGAATACTTTTCAGCATTATGTACAACATTAGAGCCAATACTGCCACAATATGCATTACCTTGTAAACAGAATTTCACTGATTCCTCTTTAGACTGTTGTAGAAGTTCTTACTTTTTGAGACTGATTCCAAATTTGATTGCAGGCACTTTGCACAGATAGTATGTGTGTATGCAATTTATAGCAGCAGTTTGGAGCGACAAGTAGAGAATAGTTGTGAGTCTAATAACGAAAATGTGTTTCTTTATACAACACATTGCAATAACACAGGGCAATGTTACAAGCTATTTAAGGTATCGTCACTTTATTGTAGCAGCGGAACTTGAAGACTGCATCTTGAGTGATCTAGCACAGATAGTAAATGGGACGGACACAAACACGATTCCTGTCGATTTTAATTGTCAGTAGCAGTGCCAGCATGGGAAAATGTCATTAAATCAGAAAGGAAGTTAGCAGTCAGCAAAACGGAAAAAGGAAGTATGGTATAAAAGTGGAGAAATACCTAATGATCGCGATGCAAAACACCAAGAAGTTTTTATGGCATGAAGTTAGTAATGGAAACTGAATTGAAGCACCTGTGCATTCCTTTTGAATAACGAAAATATTTGATTTTGTAAAATGTTTCATATGCTCTAATGTTATAGATAATAGATTTTATGCCTTCTGTATTCTGTCGATCTAAAGTTTTTTTATATGCTGCAATCGAATCTATCTATCGGTTTACCATAGGCTTATCTGTCATTTAAGAACGTAATCCCAGTGTTAGTTCAGGATTAAAAATTATTATACTAGACTAGACATCTTAAGTCTAAAATTTCGATCCTCTGGTCGCAAAGTATAGCCACAATACAATTTTATTTCTCATCTGACAACACACCACTTGATTTCACACCAACGAGCAGTTCTCTTTCTGTAAAACTAAATCAAATACATCTTTTGCATGATTCTTGGTAAAACGGAGTTTAGTGCTCTCGATAGATGGTGGCAACCGGAAACAAATTTCACGCCTCAAATAATTTTCATTTATACTCAATCGAACTATATAAATAATGTTACACCAATAATGATTTTTTTTTCAATACATTTGTCGGTGCATTAAGTTATCTGCTAAAAAACACATATTGATGTCTCAAAAATCTAAATTGAACGTGATTAACCTCATTTAAAAACTAAAAGTAAAATGGAAGATACTGATATCCTGTTTGAATTTTGATAACTTCATGACTGATTTCTTGTACGGATTTCATATAATATAAAAATTAAGTTAGCAAAGCTTGAGTTTTGGCCAATTTACAAATTTAACTTATATCACTTACTCTATAGAAGAAAGGGAATTAGTATTTTTTTTTTGCATTTACTTACAGAGACTACAAATAATTTAAAAATAAATTCTCCTACCTTGTAATAAATTATGACAATATTATACATGGCAACTGCTTTCGTTTTAGCAATGAATACATTAGAGGGGTTCAAAAAATCGAACATCTATTTTTCCGAGTCTTACCCCCTAAAAAATTAGCTTTTGTATGCTAAAAATCCAAAACTAAAAAAAAGTTTCTAAAAAAACTGCCGGTTTAGATCAAGTGGAGCCTGGTTCAGACATAGTGGCTCAAGACTAGAAACCCGAAATAGACAGGGGACCGTTTTCTAAAATAAACTTGGTCTCTGAGATAGTAAGTGAAAAGTACCTGCGTACATTTTTTTCGAAAACTAATGTACCATTTAAACGTCTGATGCCTTTCTGCACTTTACTGATCAACTCACTGGGACAAATTTCTCAGAAAAATCTAATTAGTCTTAAGTCGATAGCCACCGTCTTTTCATCGATTTGAAGCCATCATACTATAAAATTAATCTACTGGACGTAGGTATGTAAGACTATGGCGATGTTTGGGGTCCTTATCGAATTAATTCAGCTGTTCCACAACTGCAGCTTTTCCACAATGATGCACTACTATGTCATTTTCTTAACTTTAGGCAGGAGTCAGTAGTTCGTAGGGCAAAAGTAAATTCACATAAATTTTCTAAAAATTAGTAAATAAAAAAAGAAACGTTAATGGAAATTTCAAGCAAGAAATCTATGATCATTGAGAGAGTCATCAACCTACAATCATCAGTCTCTAAAAGACGTAAGCCTTCGTTTTTGAGGCCAGATAATCGCTAACATCAGATCAATCGGCCTACAAAAGAACAAGCCCGGATTTGGGAAAGATGGAATACTTTTTAATTCATGCATTGACCCTGCATATATTTTTAAAGTAAATTGTATAAACTTTTAATAAAATGTAAGCTTAATTTAAAAATTTCATATGATAAGCGTTTTGACGATCAATTAAGACCACATAACTATGCACTGAAACCAATTTATAGTAATACCCAACAAGTCGAACGAGTGCTTTTACGCAACCATTTTTTGATACCATAAAATCGATCATGCATGCAATCGATATACGATTCTTCTGATCGTTATCAATAAATTCACAGAAAATGCCTGCACGCAAGCGTTAACACATTTTAAATGTTCCGTCCGATAGCTGTAATGTATAAGTACAGCATCGAAAAAGGGGGAGCAAACAGAACCATACTCTTAAGCTAAAAGCACATAACTTACTTTTGTTATTATCAAGCAAACTGAAGATAACAATCTCAAACATCCGAACAGCGTGCACACCAAAGATCAACTATCTAAAATGGACCGTGTACGATTGGTTGGTTGGCTTATTTCCAAGGGTTTCCAACTAGTGTCTGCCAGTTGTGCTGCTGATGCTGGTGCGTGCTAAATCTGGCGCAAATGCTGCACCATAACAGAAAGCAAAAACGAATCAAAGACAACAAAACAGCAGTGAAGGAGGCACAAGTGTCTCCGATTCAGAGCACTTAAGACCTTTTACAACATCATGCAATATAATATACTGGGTGTTTCATACTAGCTGTTCTTCCCAGCTATCTAACCTGAAACTCAGTGTAAAGTGGTAACTGCAAGTTTTTAATGACAGCAACTTTCTGAAAATTGCAATGAACTTTAAACAGCAACTCAAATTTTATGTACCAGGCAAATGCAATTTTTGTTTTTTTAAATTTTTACGCTCTAAAATATTTGTGATGTTAGCAGTTGTGGTGGTAACACCCTGTTAAATTATTAACGCTCCACATGAACTACGTACGAGCACATACAATACGATTACGAACACTTGCAGATCAGCAGCACCACTCCCTGCTATAAAAATCGATTACTTGCTAACGATAGCAGCCAAAGCTGCAGTTGCACGGTCGATCTAACATATTGTCAATCCGTCGGTCGAACAGTCGGCTGTCTTTCCTCTGGCAAAGCATCTTTTCACACTGACGACATTAAATGATCGCGTGAGAGACAACGCTGGCACAATAAACCCCATCATCTTGTCAGCCAACAGCTCAGCTTCATAGTTGCCAAACCAACGGCGGAAATGCAACAATACGCGGCGTTATCTACTGATGTGATCTTTTTACGCTTGCGAACTCTATGATCTTTAAATTTGCTTCCAGCCTCGAAGTTGCTCTTCTTGTCGGCTGTTGTTGGTGTTGTTGGCGCGCTTTTAAATTAACGCCAGCACTTTTCAAATGAGGTGTGCTGCAAGCTGTCACATGTGGCTCAACTTACTCTCATCCTCACAATGTCGACTTTCTTCGCCTTCTGCTGTTGACTGCCTCACCCGTTCGATTGTTACGGCTGGTATCATTCAATCTGGCTCTGTAGCGTTCACAGTTGGATTGGATGTTTTGACGGGTGTGTTCAAATCTTAGCCTAGAAATCTTACATTAAACTGGTGCAGTTTGCCTGTTTAAAGAAATTAATGCACGCAAAGCATTAAATTGACGAACCGGTGTATGGTCAGAGAGACCAATCAAGGGACCATCAAACAGATGGAGTAGTTTGGCTACAATTTTAAGTGAAATTCTGGTCTGGAATTAAAAACCAACATTGTTCCGCTATTAAGTATTTTATTCCAGAAGTGGTATTTTGAAGTTCAATTCAATCTCCCACTTAGCTTCCGCCTAAGCTAAGGTAACTTTAGAAAAATGTTCCAACTATGTTTGACAATATGGCTTTGGTGGTGCTATTGGTATATGGTTGTAGATGAATAGTCCACAGAGGTCTTAGAGGTCTTTCTCATCAGTAGCTGCCGCCTCGACAATGACTTATGAACTTTAGAAAACGGGTCCGCCTAATTCCTGAAGATGGAATCGGGAGAACATGGGACATCATGCTGCAGCTTTCCCTCCACTCCATGAGATCGTCAGAGTTGTCTCCATTGACCTTTTAATGGATGCCTTTAAGATCTTGCTTCTTAAGCATTCCGAACCATTTCCCTATTTGATTGTTCATCCGAAACAAAAACAACCTAGTTTGCCTGCAGCTTTAGAGAAATTGCCATAAAAAGCAGCGAAACTCTTTCGATGAAGCTAAAGCAAGACCTGAAGGTCTAATGAAGCAATAAACTGACACAGTTCTGGCTTATTCAACAGTTCCATCGTTGCATACGATGTTTTTAAGTCTCGGGACCCAGACAAACCCAACTTTTTTTTACTAATAAGAGGTGGAATTACTGCAGAATATATCCATAGGTGGTTTTTGAGTGAAATCACTTTTTAATTGCATCACTAACAAACAATTTACAGACAGGCGATGAAGGCCCATGCGTAAAAAAGTCAACAACAGCGTAGCAGATCCGCGACGATCGCGTTTCGCCCTCGTTCAACTTTGCAATTGTGATCAGTGCCGATAAAAAGTTTTTGATTGAAGTATGATTTACAAAAACAAAACGAGAACGTTTTTATTTAAGAAATATTTACCAAGACTCTGCAAGGAAAACTAGTTCAACTAAGTAGATCAATGTGAGAGGTAAGACGTTATTTTTTTAAGGATTGAAATAATTTTAATGCCTTTCTGCTATGTGGAGTGTTAGAGATACTTCTTCCATCATTTCTTCGTCTTATGCCAGTCTGGTGGTCTAAATAGCAAATAGAGCATCTCACGCATTCATCACAACTTCACGCTATCACAGTCAATTCTTACCACAAAATTCAACACCAGCACTCACTCACTCGCTTCCAGTCTCAAGTGATGAATGTCTATGTTATGCGATCTAATGATCTGGAAATAAAGTTAGTAAATCGGCTAACTAGACTACAATGCATTGGTGAACATTTCAACTTCAGTTGCTGGTGCTGATCATGTTGCTGATGCACCGCACTATTGCTCTGATGATGAAGATAATAGCAATGGTAAACGCGTATTATTAACTCAAACTTTTCTTTAGTTATGTTGCATGAATGCCATCATGTGGCGTGGCGTGGCATGGCGTAGTTTTTCTTTTTACTCTATGTACAATGAATGGCTTCAAATCAACTAAATGAAACAAGATCGCATGAATGGATGATTGTTGGATGGTTGGTTACTACTTCAGAGCCATTCATTTTGCGCACATGCCATTCATGACATTTATGATTATTTAGAAATTTTCCATTTTAGCTTCCATTTTGCAATTGCTGTTTGTGAAAATATAGTACTCGTGTTTTGCATTGTAAGATCATCATTTGTTGTTGCTTAGAGCATTAGGTGTACTTGAGCGAATTCAATGAATGAACATTCGTCTTTGCTGTTGGCGAAGCAGAAGCACGGCGCTCACAAATACAACACTGTGTTTTTTTCATCATCTCCCCTTGTTTTATTGTAGATCACTGATAACTGTTGCGCATGTGTTGTTTGCTCGTTCGTTGATCGTTCGCTGATCACTCGCTTAATCTGGTTATATGAGGCGTTTCGTATTTATTTATGCGGAATAATTGGCGAAAGTGTTGGAAGCTGCTGCTGATGCTGCTCCAGTTTATTTACCTCGCACATTCAGAGCGCCAGCAACTGTTGCACATAAAATTTATTAACTGTTTATGGTGAAATGTCGATCGTCGAAATGTGTGGTACGGCGTCAACGATGCAGTTATTTTGGTTTTTATTATATCAAAATTTACCATGTTATGATTTTGTGATTTATTTCTTGTGATTTGTCAACAGAAATTGACTTTCACTTTTGATTGGAAAATTAATGGTTTCAGTTGTAATACACCTCGAAACAGAGGGTGTATGTGGACACACATTACCTCATATGAGGTGTCGACCTCAATGTCGATTGAGACTCGGATGAAGCTATTATTTTTTAAAGGTCGGAGTTAAAATAATCGATATGGAGGAAATCAACTTTAAAATTTTAAACATATAAAATTTGATTCACCTTGTTGTTTCAAATCGTTAATGCATCCTTGATATCGTGTTGAAGGAGGCCCAGTATCATAATTCAGCAAAATCTGCAAATCAATATTCACTGCAAGAAATTTTTCGCTTTCCTGAAAATTGGGCTCGAGCAAGATGAATTCCCTTTAGACAGATCGCATCAAATATTTTCAGAGGACCATAACCAGTATACCCGTTCAGTAGAACTACTTCAGATATGTATATTCAGTAGGATTCAGTGTTTATCGAATTTTTTATTTAATTCTATTTCATTTTCACTTGCTTTCATATATATAGAGTTAATTCACAAAACACAAGTAGAAACTGTATAGCTGCCAGCATACTTAAGTAGTAAGCCGTAAGCTTTTATCACAAGTCAGGTATGTTACGAAAAGTGTTCCAGGCTATGCCGTCCCGTTGGTACAACATCGAAATCAATCAATTCCGTCCCAACAAATTCATTACAAATAATAAGTGACCAATATAACTCCGCTCCGTGAAGCAACATTAGACTCCGGAAGTAACAAGAGATAATGTTATAAAAAATAACACAGAGTTTTATTATTTAAAGGACATTATATCCACTTAAGCAGTAAATTCGAATATACAAACTGTGAGAGTCTTAAAAGAGCATATTGAAATTTATGAGATTAAATATCTTTCTAACGTCAGTCGCAAAAAATTGATACTAAATTGGATTGATACTGCAAGCAATTTGCGAAGTTGGAAAATGATCAACAACTTTGGGTAGTGCACTCAGATTTATAGTTCCTCGATTGTTTGATATAATCTGCCACATGATTTGTGCAGCGGAATATTTAATGAAGTTTGCCATACTTTTAGAAAGTTCCTTAGCAATATGTGAATAGTTTTATCATTGGGGAAGCAAGATCATCATAACAATTAATAAGTAAATAAGAAGAAATATCATTTGGCTCACAACTGCTTCCTGTTCTTAGTTTTACCAACTAACATAAAACAGTATTTATATCAATAGTTGGTGCTTATTTGGGAGGCTGTTTCATTGAAAATGATAATTTGAATCGTCAGATTCAATAGATTTGAATAGATTAACTTTGAATATTCTATAGTTCTATAAATGGATTGCGAGTAGTAAAATCAGTATCAGATTCAAAACAAACCTTCCTCAAATGCATATTATGCAGGGTTGTGTTGCTAACGAATTCGTATAAGACTCGCTATCCGATGCATGAGTTTTCAGTTCTAGTTTTGCATTCTCTTTCGAGAGTACAAATTTGGTACATGAAATATTTATGGAAGGGAGTGTTTTAAAATATTGATATCCAGCTTCAGTTGAAAATTAATCAATATCGAAAAGGATGGAAGACTGTATTAGTTCAGATATTGACCCGTAATAGGTCACATAAGTGAGAAAGTAAGTATGTAGATAAATAAATGTTACTAGCCCTTAACAGATAAAAACACTTTTGCCAATGCTGCTGATGAGTAACAGCATATTCCTCTTTTCTTCATTACAAACTCGACGTGCCTCAATATTTCCTACAGTTGATCCATAAAAAGGTTAAAAACTCGTAACTCACAAGCCCATAGTGAAATTGAAGAGAGAGATAAAAAAAAACTGTAACGTAAAGAAGTGCAGCAAACACAAAAATTTGCACGTGTTCCATTGTTCATTCATCAGATTTGTTGCAACGACGTTCGTGTCGTCGATGGACCACGCATTGATTTAAGACTCAGCTGCAAAGAGCAGCAACAAATAGACAGATACTCAGATAAATGAAATGAGATGGCAAGTGCTAGTTAGAAAAAGAGAGCAACTGTTTTGACTGTTATCGCAGTTATGTTGTTGTTGTTGCTGTCGCTACAGTTTTATCGCTCAATTTCTTGGTTCATTGCTTTCCTTAGTTTCTATTGCAACAGCAACGTGCAATACGACGCACAGTATAACAACCCAATAAAAACTGTGGTTAATATAATATGTGGATATAAATCGCTCAAATTATCCAACACTAAACTAAATAAGATTGGAGTGGAAACCTCTGGGTAGCAGAAAACGCACCTGTCCTAAATCATCGGAGAAATATTCGTTATAATTACGTGAATCGTACGGGATAGAGCAAAACGGATGACAGATGCGAACTTAGTGAACAAAATTGTTGAACAGATTCAATAAGACCATGAAATTTTCAAAACACGGTTTTTATACTTTTTAATAAAAAATCTAGCATTTAGGGAATAATTTAGTCGAATTTCATATTCATAAAGGCTTTTAATTTTGGCCGATTGCATCATTGATTTTTTAGATAAATATTTAGAATTATAAAAATACTCAACACTTTGAGTGATTTTCTGTTACATAATTTTGTCGAAATTTTAGACCAATCAATGTTCATGATTTAAAATTCTCAGTTTATACTTTTGGGAAAATAAATATTTTTTTTTTTTTTGCATATGTTTAAGGTTGATTCTATAGTTATAGGGTTAATTCGATGTCATTGAAAATGTATATATAGATCAGAGTGAGAATTAAAGCATTGAGTTTCCAATTCACTATTCACAATTCTACTATCACTTAACGTCAAAGCGGAATTAAAAATTTCAATATCACTAATTTGGAAACGTTATGAAAAACATAATTAAAGATAAAAATACCCCATTTACCTAAATCTACCTAAAAGAGTGTTGGAGTTTTCACTTTTTTGTGTGAACTGCTAAATACAGTGCACATACACGTCCCACTGTCCGAAGTAACGCTACTTCAAAATGTGCAAATCTTTCTCCATTTCATGTTTTATCACGACTTTGCCGCTGCAACCGTGATTCAATGTTCCGCGCTTTCGATCGTGCTGGCAACAATTTCACTTAAATATTGCAGTTGCTGTTGCTGCTGAGTGAGCGACCCAAGTGTTCGACAATCAAAATAAAATTTCTTGGCTCTGTGGTGCTTTTAGTCCGTTGTTGAACTGTTGCAAAATCACAACAACAATTGAAGCGGCAGCAAAAAATCAGTAAACAGTTCAACAACTGATGAAAAGATCAACAACGACAATAGACAACAACAACAGCAACAGCTGCTGACTACATTAAGACATATTGCTAACTGTGTTATGTTGCTTGCCATGTAGCAAAACCCAAAAAAAAAAACAACATCAGCAACATGTGATCACTGTTCAGTACTTTTTGTTTTTTTGTTAGCACACCAAAAACTATAACAATAGCAATGCTGTTAAAGATCATTGATTAAAGGTATTGATAATTTAGAAAAGATTTTGTTGCCATTCGCTTACTCTTAAATTAATTAATGGAATGAAGAGCCTGACTGATATGAAAATTCTGAAAACACCATAGTGTTCAGCAAGTTCGAACTGTGTTATGAATCCAGATGCGTTCCACTGTAACTTCATAGATTTAATCTTGTTCTTCCAGTATTGGTAAGCGTAACCTGGCTATCCAAAATAATGTCCCTTTATTTATTTTATTATGTATTCAAAAGTGAAATTGGCGACACAGAAAAGTATTGGAATACCCATTGTCTATCAGGTATACACTTTTTAACTTAAACTGAAACTGAAAACACATTCCCTTGTTGAACTTAGATCGAAATTAAATAACGTGCAACTCAACTTAGTTTAAGCTAAATTTAGGCACACATTGGAAAATGGAACATATAGAACCATTCAATAATACAAATGGCACCGTTGAACAAGAAAAGTAGGATGATTCTACAGATCTGCTATATGTAGAGCCCTTTAAGTCTTCTGATTCAGAAATTCCTATTTTTTTAGACAAAGGTCTTCAGAGTCCCCAAAACTACGTCTATCTTATATTTATTTTCTTTCTTATGCATTTGAACTAGTAAGGAATGGTACTGGCTCAATTCAAATACAAAACTATTTTTTCGCCACTACTGTGAAGCTTTCCGTTAATCAAAATGGTACTGTGCTTTTTTCATGTGTTAAAGCTAAATCTCAGAGAAACTTCAAAACCAGCTGATTTTGACTTCTACCTATAATATGCCGATTTTTTAGCGCCCAAGCATGGAAAATTTAATAAAATTAAGTAAGTTATTACCAAACTACGAGCATATAAACAATGTATGCTCACATGAAGCAGAAGCAAACTTTATACTTAAACTGGCAGCAGAAAACATAAAGTCCACCCAGGAAAACCCTAATGAAGCACTAACAACAGATGCAGAGGAAGTTTCCTATTTATTGCAGTGTCTAGTGGACAAATGCTGGGAACGCATACACACGGGACACTTTAGCGAAGTGCCACTAAATATTCGAAAAATTTACGCTATTGCAAATTACTACAAGGTAAGTAAAAAATAAATAACATTTCGTATGATAAAAGTAAAAAACTATATATTCGAAGATCTTCTACAATTTAATTGATAGTTCCAATCCAACACAAGTTGAAAAATGCAGCGAAATGTTAGATGATGCCATGCTCATTGGATGCACGAAAGGCTTGTATGTCCATAATGATAGCTTACAGCAGCTGTTGATGGAATACTTTGACAAAACGATAGGTGAGCCACCAACTATAAAATATAATGAAGCCTAATACCTATTGTAAATTCAATACACATATTTTGTTTTTACTTCTAGTGCACGCAGACATCAAACTGCCAACACTCAAACCATTGAAACGCCAAGTTTATCCTTGTGAGATACCACAAATTATGTGTCCCTCTGTGGAAATATTTCGCAAACGCTGCTTCGATGTATTACAACCATCATTATTGCTTGACACAATCAAACACTGGCCAGCAGTGAGAAAATGGCGTGATCTAAATTATATATTAAAAACAGCAGGCAATCGTAGGGTACCTATTGAAATTGGTTCCAATTATGCTACAGACGAATGGTCTCAGCAATTAGTCAAAATACGTGATTTCTTACACAGACAATTTTTAGCACAAGCATCAGTTGGTAAAGAGAAAAATGTTGAATATTTGGCGCAACATGAACTATTTGATCAAATACCTGCGTTAAAGTCTGATATTTGTGTACCAGATTATTGTACACTTGGAAAATGCGAATCTGATGCTGTTGATATTAAAGCATGGCTTGGACCAAGTGGTACAATTTCTCCTTTGCATTTTGATCCGAAACATAATTTGCTCTGCCAAGTTTTTGGTGAAAAGCGAATCATTTTAGCTAAACCCAGTGACACACCCAACTTGTACGTACATGAAACAGAATTTCTAAGCAATACATCGCAAATCGATGTTGCACAGCCGAATATGGAGTTATTTCCGTTGATTGAGCATGTGAAATTCTATAGTTTAACTTTGCAAGAAGGTGACTGTTTGTATATCCCACCAAAATGGTGGCATTATGTCCGCTCACTCAGTGAAAGCTTCTCTGTAAGTTTTTGGTGGGAATAAAAAAAATTATAATTTCACAACTTATGTACATTAGCACTACCATCATTATGAAGAAATGTAAACTTGAAGCCTAAAAAAGCCAACATTAAAAAATAAAATGATAAAAAATAAGAAAAAAAATAGCACTATTGATTACCAAAACTAAATTCGTTCAATGGGTCTAAACGAATTGTTATATAACAATTTTATTCAAACTGTCACAAAATAACAAAAAATCAGTTATTTGTATTACGCTACTAACTCCAGGCCTGAACAAAATTTTCTATAACTGTTTCGATTCCTGGCTCGACGTTTTATGCTGAGCCAGTACGGGTTCCACCAAAGAGCTAATCAACAACGTACCCTATCCAATGCACGCGGTTGGTTGATTGGTTGGTGGCAAAATGAAGATCGTACAAAAATGGTAAATCAAATAAATTTTGGATATGTTATTGATGAATAATAAAGATTTGAATATTTGCTAGTAAAATAAATGAAGCAAATTCATCAAAATTGATTGTGAAATGCAATGCCAACCATTTTTCGTTTCGACGGTGCTCGTGTCAGCCTTGCTTGTATCACTTTATTTCCTTGTACCGAGTTTTATAAAACCCTTTTTTCGAAAATTACGTTTATATAGTCAGTTTGACCTGGACGATTAGCCCTATTGTCAGTGAGCGAAAATGTTTTTTTTATAGAAATAATTTGAAAATTTGTATTTATTTCTGGAAGGTTGTGGAGGAGTCTTGCCTTGGAATTAGAATTTCAAATTCAGTTTCATTTTCAATCAGGAACATTTTGGTCTGGGCGTTGATACTCATCCAATGCACAAAATACTTTTTCTGAGGACTAAGATCTTATTTAGCATTTTTTTAATTTTCTTTAAATAGTCCGAAATTTTTCCTTAATTTATTAGAAATTTTATGTTTGTAAGAGGGGGATATTTGGTTCAAATCTGGTAAAAATTTAGCAATACGGTTAAATGATGAAGCAAAGCGCAATAATACCTGATGGCAGTATCAATAACAGCACCCATGCTGAAATCGATAAGGCTAAATGTAGCTTCGCTCAGCTTCGTAATGTCTTGCAGTCTTCATTTTTGTCAACGCCAAAGAAGCTCACATCCTTTAAGTCAAAGGTGAAACTACTTCTCATGAACGGCTGTGAAACGCTCTGTTACACAATTTGCAAGTTTACAACAATGATCTTCGGTCAATTCTGAAAATTTGGTAGCCCGAGACCATTTCTAATGTCAAATTAATCAACAGATGCCCTCAAGATCTGATTTCCATTCCAACCCAACGGCGAAAGTGGAAATGGATTGGTGGTATACGTTGCGAAAATCATCATTCGAAGTCTGCCGGTAAGCATTGGAGTGGAACACTCAGGGTAGCAGAAAATGCGTCCAACCTAAATCATCGTGGACGCGCGATTCTTGCTTAAGCAAGAAATACGTGAATTGGGGAAATGTTGGGAGAGAATTGAAGGCACTCGCTACTGATCGTATACGTTAGAGTAGTTGTGAGTTGTGAGGATGACAATGACAGAAGAGAATCTATTCAGCAATTTTTAAAAGTTTCTGAAATGCGCCACATTTTTGCCAAAAAATTTGAAAACAAGCTTAAATGCTATTATTGTCCTATAAAACGTGTAGTAACTTGTTTCTATAGTAAATTAAAAGCTTTAGCCACTAAGCACGAAAAAATTGGGTAATTGGAATTCCATTAACCCATGGGTCAGAATTAAGTTTGAATATTTTTTTGTTTGTTTAATTTTTATATAGTTCTCCTTTTGTCTATAATTTGCATTAAATTAGTTTATACAATTCGTGTATAAAAAAGTTGTTTGGTGAGAAAAAATAACAACAAAAACAACAGTGATATCACAGTAAAATGTACCAAGCTCAACTAAATGATATCATTTATTGGAATATTTCAATACGTGTACTAAACACCAATAATGAAATTGATAAAGAAAACAAAAACTTCCACACATGTAGTAGCATAGCAGGAGCTTTTAGTCTTCTATGTCTATGTTCGCAAGACAACAAAAGATGAGTCATCAACAGTAACAGCTGGTAAAGCACTGTTGCTAATTTTATAACGAAGACAAAAACAAGATTAAGTATAAAATGCAGCTATTGAAACATAAATTTTCATAGAATTAAAAAGTTATATTTCAAATTGTATTTGTTCTTAGTATAACTAATTAATTTCAAAATAACAAATACAAAATTCAGTATAAATATTAAGAGATTAAAAAAAGTATTTTAACCAACTAAATAAAAAAAATTATGTACTAGTGATATTTTCCATTTCAAACAGCACTGATCCTAAAAAAATTTCATTATTTAAAGGTTAAAATTCCAGTGCATTTTTGTTACAAATTTCAATTAAGAACACAAAATAAATTAGACATTACTTAAGAAAAAATACTTTAAATTAATTGATGTTAATTGTGTAGATATTGTATATATTTTTCGCTCAATTTTTTCCAATACACAAGTCTCGTTGAAAGTCTAGCCTTTGAGCTGAAATTAGGTTTTGGGTCAACCCATGCAATACTTTTAAGCTACCTTTTTAATAGCGTAACAATTCAGTCATCCTTTGGACCACCTTTACTATCAGTGCTAATAGTGATTTTCTTTTGCAACTTGCTGTATTCTTCGGTAAGTCTATCGTATTCCTTGTTCAAACCTTCAGCTTGTGACTTAAGGGCTTCTTTGTCCTTCTTTTCACGATTAAGACTGGCGGTAAGTTCTTGCACACGTCCACGCAATTGTGTTAGCTGAATACAGGGAAGAGAGGGCGAAAAGAAATAGAAAATTCATTTTTAAGTTGATTTTATGATTCTTTGCATTGCTTCTGTTGTCAAGAGAGATAATGGAAGTAAAAGAAATGGCACCAACATTTTATTTTTAAAATCCTCTTACGATTGAGCTTTTTTTTGGTTGAGTTTTTTATTGGATTGTATTTTATTTTAGACTAGCCGAAAGGCCTTGCACACGTTTTCGCAATCTGGCGAGCTGTTTAAAAGATTAAAATATTTTAGGAGAAAGTATCAAAAAATTGTAGTTTATCGATTCTGAATTTAAGTATAAGTGTAATGCGAAAATTCAACATATTGCAATTTACAGCGCATTTATTTAAAGCAATATTTCTCTAGTTATTAAAGCTTTTGAGTTGTCGACGCTTATCGCTTAACAATTTAAAATATATTTAGTAGTAAATCAATTGCCAATTTGTAAATTTGTATGCATGCTTTTGTTAATAAAGTATTTTATTTGTACAATTTTTTGATAAGTTCAACAGTTTAACGAAATGTTAAATGTAGAGTTATAGGTAATCCAATATATATTGAAATGTTTACTTGAAGGTTCATTTAGGGAGTTTTACTATGTCTGAACGAAAGTAAATAATGTAACTCTCGGAAGTCGGGCAGATTTTTTTGTTTCAATTTCTAATAGTTTTAGTGGTTCCTTTAATTATTTATTGATTTAATTTAATGGTATTTCCCCTTTTATCCCAAAGCAACGACAGTATCGTTGATATGTGTTAATGTTATGAATCCTTGCGAAATGCAAAATAGCCATATCAACTATTAATTTCATTGGTAAGTAGAACGTTCGCTTACAAATATTTCATTATTTAAAAACCTATACAGTTTGCTGATTCGTTTGACAAAAATATATGGAGGCCTGTTCTGTAAGTCGCGTATTGTAATTCCCTTTTTTATAACAGCATTTAAATGTTTTCCAGAACTGTGTCTTGTCGTCTGGCTAAGCCAAGCAAATGTCATAATCATTGCTAGCAATTAAGTTCTAGATCATTTACATATAATTATTTGAGTTATATATAAAGCAACTCGCAAACACGCGCTCATAAATTCCAAACTTTAAAATGTTTTTACAGTTTGGTAATGCAAACACATGTTTTCGTTTGATAAATTTGTAGATTTTTTTTTCATTGTCAGTTCGTCGAAATTAAATTTAAGTAAATCGATAAAAGCAACAAGATTTTCTTTCAAAAACAAGAAGTCTTACAGAATTCTCGACAAAAACTTGAAGAATAATCTTGCATTCCACTTACCTCGCCCAAAGTTTTATCCTCAGTAACCTCCTTAGCTTTATCTGTGCTCTTATCTGACATCAAGTTGCGAGCAGCAGCAGATGCGCTTTGTGCTTGTTTTAAGGAAGCCTCACTCTGTGCTAACAGATTTGCTTGTGCTGAAATCAGTGTAACCAATCGACGAATTACCAAAACCAAAAAGATGGAGAATCCCGAAATGTAGAAATTACGTTGAGCACGGAACAGACGCATGCTATGTTGCATTTCCACATTAAGGTGCACTTCGCCGCCCTCAGGGAGACTTGAGTATTTGCGCATTTCACGTATAGCTTCCAACAAGAAAAGCACCAAGACGCCTAGTATAAGGATAAAATACACATGCGCCTGGGCTCGTAACATAGCCAAGAATTTCGATTTGAACAAACGGTTCCATTTGTAAGGGCTAGCCAAAGGAAGTACCAATAGCAAGACCACGAAAATTTCGGCGTAGAGAAATGTGGCGATCAAAGTCCAGACGAGACTCATTTTGTTTTTTGTTTAGTTCTTAAAAAAAATTAAATAAAACTGAAAGTTATTAAAGCTAAGCACTCTCTCTTTGCCTATTTCTATGTAACTGTGCGTTTTTCGCTATTTTTAACACTATTATAATGCAATTTTTCTTACTTTTTGTATTCAATTTGATGAAATTACTCTGACGATGATAATCCACATACGTGGGCTTTCAGGAATCGATTGTGTTTTATACAGGGCTTCCACATGCGAACTTAAAATATTTACCAAAAGCTTTCCCTAAAAATCTTTTAATTATCATGGTATCATTACCAACATTTTTTTTCCCCAAAATGAAGCAATTTCTATATAAGTAAATTTTATATAAATCCTTATTTTATAAGCAGCTGCCTTATGTTTTTTGTTTAACATAGAAAATAGTAATTTCGGCATTACTTAAAGTGGAGAATTGGTGTTTTACGTTTTATGTTCAACAGAAAGCATAGATAAATTATGATTTGTGTTACATAGAGAACTATTATTTTTTATTTGTTTAGCATTGAGAACAGCAATAACTTAATTTTTGATTTTTTATACGCTATTCTTCACCTAATTTTGGGAAGGTATTTGCTTTCCAATCGAAATTTCCAATATAACTTTGGAAAACATTATACAAATTCATATTTTTCAAAGCTATGTCGGGAATTTTGATTTGAAAGCAAATACCTCCTAAGAATTGATTAATGAATACCATATGAAAACATCCAAAAATAAAATATTATGTCGAAGACATTTTGAGAAACATTTTTATGTACATACAAACTCAAGCAACTTTATTTAAAATTCAACGTTTTTTCATAAAATAAAAGTATTTGTTAACAAAAATGACTCCATTTTTTTACGCTACTCTCCATAGTTTTTAAGAAATTTCGTTTGAGAAAGCCACTGATAAAAATGTGTGAAGTCATTTAAAGAACAACCAATGCATATGTATGTTTTATTAACGTCATGTACTAGTCGAACAATGAAAATAACTCTTCTACTTTAGTTTCACTGACATTATCTTTCTCCCTGCTTCAAAATGTCGGCTTATAACATCGAATATCCATTAGAATTTGAAAATGTACGAGTTCTCCGATCAGTGAAAGCAATCATTAGATAGCCGTGATAGCAATCATCAGACATTTTGTTAGTGCTCGAGCAGCTTAGACTTTTTTTACTTTTATTTATTTTTTCCCCATATTTTCCGTTGCTCCAAAGCTTTCGCAAAAAAAATCTCAACCTTAGAGCCCTGGTTTTATAAAACTTTTTACGTTGCGCCGCTTCTTGAGTTTGGATAGTTTATTTTTATACGGCCAGTCGAAAGTGTAAGTGAAACAGCTTTGTATATTTTAATGCCGGTATACTGGATAGAGCTCTCATTTTAGTAACATGTTGACAAGGATTGGTAGCACTGAATAAGCCCGTTCAGCCAACCGCGTGCTGTGATGGATTACTGCGCATAAAAATTAATGTAGGGTGATTCAATTAGAGATTTTTTTTCATTCGTTTTTGCGATGGTGTCATCTTATTTTTATTCAATATTGTTGACATTTCATTATGGCAAGACTTACGCCAGAACAATGCTTGTAAATTGTTGAAAATTACTTAAGTCACTAAAATTTCAAATTTGTACTCATTCAAAGATCACCTGATTTTTGTATTGTAGAAGTCATGGAGGCTGCCTAGATAATGTGATATCACACTTGCATTCTTTGTGGTTATGTGAAGTCAAAATTCTCCGTCCATCCGTAAGCCAGCTATGATTCAACACTTGGAAGTCAACATTACTAGCGTAATTCGCGATATACCTCAAAAATTGGAACTTCCGACTGAAACATCTACAGCGTTGTCGCACCCAACATTTGAGGTTGTACTTTCGGGTCATAATAAAGATTATTATTCTATTTTAAGTGTTTTATTTAAAATTATTTAAAATTTAAAAGTTCTAAATGAATCACCCTACAGAAGCAACGTGCTACAAGTGTTGTGCTGACAATTTTTCTCGAAGTTTTTGAGTATGCGTATTTTTTACATTCGCCAGGAACCGTGACGGGTCGATCCTTGGACAAATTGGCTAGCCGATGGTCACGTCCTGTAATGCCATAGAGCAGTATCTGTGTAAGGACTTTTGGTATGGTAGAGAATGATCTTTGAGAGCACTAAATAATACTGTGCAACAGTATTTATCCGGGGTTTTTAATATGGAGAGCCCAAAGCTGTAGCTATTTGTTTTTGTGTTAACTTCAAGGAAATAAGTCTTATCCCGAAATGCTGAAATTGTTGTATCAAGAAAATTTGTAGTGATAGATAAATAAGCCATCCGGATCAGAAAAGCCGAATCATTTAAAATGTTTGCTTGATTTTTGCGAGAACGAGCGTCTATATTTGTGTGAATTAATGTTTCATCAAAAATGTAAAGAATCAATGACCCTTGCCAATTATGTTATAGAACATGAATCGCTCATGTGGTAAAGTTAAAAAATCATACATTCCTCAATTTTAGTCTCATATGTTGTAGAATTTCTTACTTCAATGTCATTAGCAAGCACCTTCAGGTCCAAGAACAAAATCGGTCTGATTATGCTATACATGAGGTATAGCCGAAAGATATGTCACGACATATAACGCCTAGTGATAACCGCAGTATGCAGCATGTATGCGGTAACGCCATAAGATACATTATCACAGTGCTCTCAAAGCTACGTCTACAGCTGTTCTATGGCGTGTGGACTGTAAGAATATAAACACGTTTGACACTAGCAACTGTAAACAAACGAAGCGTGCGTTGTAAAGGCAATCGATTTAACAAATTTAGATTTTATTAATATTTTTTGTTCACAAAAATGTCATATGAAAGTTGGTTAAATTATCTAAGAAGTGCGGAGAAAAACTCCATGATTAGCAAGGGAAAATCTCGCAAAGTTTTCTATAAATTTCCAGATGGAAAGCAAATGACTGAGGAATACAGCATGGAAACGGGTGTAATTTTGAACCGCGCTTGGCGTAAAAGCAAACAGCTAATGGGGGAACCAGAATGGGAAATTGAATTAGGTGAGACTTTTAGACAGATTGGTTCTAGTGGAGGTGGGGATGCAGACAACGAAACGAATAGTGGATTTACATTAAAAGAAAGCAACACCGCACCGATTATTACTAAACGCATAACAAAAAAGAATATCGAATGGCGTATACGTAACCTACCATATAGTATTGATGTATACCAGGTGAAGGTTGATCCAGAAAAACGGTGTGTTTATGTGCGTACCACCAATAAAAAATATTACAAGGTAATACAAATACCCGAATTGGGCCGATGTAATGTTAAACCGGAACAGGCCAATATATCGGTACATCATCAATACAACACCTTAATTATCACTTACAAAAAACCAGACATACTTAACGAAATGGAAGCTCAAGTACTGCTGTTACTCAAAGAAGTTGAAACTGAAACTGATATGGACGATTTACTCCAAGGCCTTCTTGCCAAGAATTAAGTTTGTAAATTTCAAATAACAATAAAACATTTTTTTTTGTAGTAAATACCGTTCATTATTTAATATTACATTTATTACTTAATGCTATTTATGATAAGGGACAACGGAGGCTACTTATGAAAATTTAAAAACATTGAATAAGGTTTTTTACCATGTATATATAATACTTTTCTTGATTGGATATATAAAATATAAATGTGCAGTTTGTAGGTCATATCCTACTCTCATTTACAATGTCACTTCAGATTATAAATGCTGCTTCCACTTACAATGGTGATAGTTCGGATATATATAGTACTCATATTTTCGATCGAATCTATCTCATGTCAATGAAGCGTGTCAGCAGTCTTCTGTACACGCTTGGGATATATCTTAATTACATTATATCTAAGTGGGACAAAATATATCGTCATCTTTTCACTGAGAAATTAATTATTTTTGAAAACTCTCTACCAAGCCCACAACACTGGCCAAAGAAGACGTCGACGATGTAGTGAACATATTGAAATCGAATGATGGTAATTCCAGCGGAACCAAAGATGGATAGTCATTTTCTTCACTGTGCGATGACAGTGAGTCACTTGCACGAGCCGGTTTCATAGCTAATTTGAAGTCACTAAGCCCTTTGTCCATATCCTTTGGATCGTGATTTTCCTTGGTGCTTGGGGAATTTTGATTGATTGTCAGGGTATTAAATTTTGCATCAAAATCTTCAATGGTTTTATCAATCGATTTGGAAATAGATAAAGCTGATGCGTTGCTTTCTGGTTTTAGTAACACGGAATTAGTTTCCACAGTTGGAACGATTTCCTTAACCTTCAATCGTTCGTGTTGCATTTTACGCATTTGGACTTGCCGCAATTTACGTTCATAGTCCCTCTTTTGTGTGTCCAGTACTTCAATGGATTTGGGTATCATTGCGATTTTGTAGGAATCCTGTACATACAGTAATGAAGTTTCGATTGCTTTGTAGGCATCGTCATAGCGATGGTGCTTAAGAAATTTGTCTGCACGACGTTCGTGAAAATGAGCCTAAAAATGTAAGTTTGAATATATAACGAATATTGTAAATTTGAAAATAAAAATTACCAAATTCAAGGGCGCACAGTCCATTTTGATTTAAATATAATTAAATTTATTACTGCAAAATATATTAAATTAGGAATAAAATTATAAAATTCTGTTGTCAAGCTTTGACAAGTGTCAACTTATCAGCTGATTTACAAATGCAAACTTACTGTGGCTCTCAAACAGTGAACAGTGAAGCAGTTTAAATTGGACTACAAACATAAATAAATTAGTTGAACAGCTAAGTCAGGCGATAAAAATTAATAGCAATTCAGCACCAAAAAGTAAGAGTAACGTGGAAAGACAGAATATAAAATAAAAAAAAAATTTACACTCCAAGTTTCGTTTAGTTTTTAAGGTAATTGAAGTTTTTTGTTCTAAATTGAAAATAACCATCTTCATTTCAATATTTATTAACAATATAATAATTTGAAAATTTGCACTTTAGTTTTTTGAGCTCATTCAGACTTACCAGTTACATAGATTTTCAATATCGCAAATAACACACAAATAAAATACTACAAATAACGAAAGAAGTAAAATTGCTATTAACAATATTTTTGTCGCACTAAGAAGCAGATGTTTTTGCTCGGGACTTTGGAAACATGGTGGAATAATTGGTATTCACAGTTCAGCCAAACTATTTATTTATCAGACTGCAATCTCAATTTATTAGACGGAATGGTCTGACCCGTTCGCCTACGTAAAATTGCATTGTTTGAGTGAAGTTTAATGCTTCCGCGTAATGAAAATTTTTACTGTCACACTTTAAGTCTTTCATTCATAAAAACCGAGCAAATATCTTAAAATAAATTCGTTCCACAAAAGCATTGCTAATAAAGCCTTGGACATCTGAGGTTTACGAGGGAAAGGGATTTTCCGCGAATGAATATTTTTATTAAGATTTATCATCTCTGGTATATTATTTGACAGGCTAAGAATAAAAATTACGTAACTGTACGCTGGGATGGTAAAAAATAATCATCGTAATGCAATAAAATTTAGGAAATATGTCGCTATTTATTAAATGAAGAAATTAAAAAAATTGAAATCCGCCTACAGCTACCTCCCACACAGCAAAAAGATTGAGAAGGAAATTTTTGCCTTCGTATTGGACCGATTTCGAAATTACATGGTACAAAAGTATATTTTTACGAGTTGAAAAAAAATACTCCAGCTCCGCCCACCTCACAAAAAATTTTTACAAATTGCAACTTTCTCCTGACAGGATCTAAAGTTTATTTTTAGGCATTTAACGGTTTTAATAAGTTTCGTATTGCTCTATGAAATTATTACCTTGGCTCTTATTGAAACATGAAATAACGCTACCTTAAATAACTAATCATTTGGCTTCCATTAAAAAAGAACAAATATTCCGCATAATTTTAGGGTGCCTTAATTACTTAAAAGCCTAAAGGTATGCTAAGAATTTTTCTTATGTATGCGTAAGTCTAATTTTTTCGAAAAACACAGATGTGTTTAATAAAAAACGGGTTTAATGTAGACGTCCAATATAACAAACTAATTAATGCACTTTAAACTTCAAAACTCAACCAATTCAAATCAGTTTTTTATTAATTATAGAATTGCAGGATAAATCCTGAGTTTCAGTCTTTTTAGCCCTCATTCACATCACATATAAACATTTAAGTACTATTTTTTTACCATTTGTCAATCTAAACTCTTTTAGAGCTGCTTTCACAATTTTAAGTTTGAAACTAAATTTCAAGCGATTCTGTGAAACCGAGTCCCTTATGGGCTATAGCGCCTAAATATTTTTGCCTCTTTTAAGACAAGAGTAAAAATATATAAAAAAGAAATTTGTAGTATTTTTCGGTAATTTATTTATTAAATGTTTTTCGTGTCAAAGAATATACACAAAATCATATCGCCACAAGAAGGGCAATATATTTGCAAGGTCTTTTCACAAAATTTTGACTTCAAATTCTGAGCTCCATATGATTTTGTCTGTTGAAAAAAAAGTATAATTAGTAATTGCAAAATTTTAAATCTGCAAAAATGGAATTCACGAAAAATCAGCACTGCAGGACACAGAGTGTCTCAACATGATTGTTCTTTATCGTGTTTTTGTCATCATTTTGAAAGAATCGCAGCTGGAAATGTCTTTTAAATCTTGTGTGGAAAACTGCATTGTTAGCTTATTCCAGCTGAGATCCTTGAAATTCAGTCTCAGAATTTAAACTTACCATACTGTAGCGCCTAAATATTTGCCTGTTAAAACTTTCGTTAATTTGTTGCTTAAATTTGGTTCGTGCCAAAGAAGATACATTTTAATAACGCCACATAAAGGGAAATCTATTGTAAGGTCTATTCACGAAATTTTAACTTCAAATTCTGAGTCACAAATGATTTGTCTGTTGAAAAAACAAAAATATAATTAGTAATTTATATATTTAAGTTCTGGAAAAACGGGATAGACGAAAAATCAGCACTGCAGGACACAGAGTGTCTCAACATGATTGTTCTTTATCGTGTTTTTGTCATCATTTTGAAAGAATCGCAGTTGGAAATTTCTGATATTATATCTTATGTGGAAATTGACATTATCAGTATATTTCCATCTGAGTTCCTTGAAGTTTAAGGATTTAGAATTGAAACTTACTCGGCTTAAAATAAAACTCTTCTCTGTCAGATAGTTTCGTCCTTTTGGTGTTTGTTGATTTATGCATGGGCAAAAAGGCCTTGCTTAGTGCTTGCCTTTTACCGAATGTAAATGTTTTTATAACTTTTTTTTGAACAAACTATATTTATAAGTGTCTTAGAATACATGTATTAGTGAAGTTATTATTAAATGCTTATTTGTTCCAATGTTTTAGCTAGCTAAAAATTATTCTAAAAAGTATGCAACCATTAGAAGTAATACTAATGTACTCTTATATCTCGGGCAGTTATGAGTGGTTGTTTCCAGATGAAGATTTACATATCTTTGCACAATCTGTAAAAAAAAGTGAACAATTCTATAAACTGTTTATCAAAGGAGTGTTTACAAAAAGTTTTAGGGACAGATAATGGAGAATATGTGAAAATTGTGCATTACTTCAACTACATATTTGTTTCAAACGCGTATGAACTCACATGCATAATGCAATTCAAAAGAATAATGTTATGTGGGTAATTAAATTTTGTATAAATTTCCATAGCATACAAAAACTATATTTCTTCTATATATGTATAAAGATCAGAATACTTGAAATTTGGAGAAAAAAAAATTTCCATCATGATTTTTATCGAAATGTTAGTAAAACTTTTTTTTTAACGAAGTTATTGTAAAATTAGACAATTAAGGCAAGTTTATTAACAAAAGTTTTTTGCTCTTCAGGAAATGAAAGAGCATAATTGGACTTCAATCAATCGTTTGGAAATGTTAAAAAAAAACAATTTTTTTGAGTTTCTTAATTGCATAAATTTATGAACACATTTTTTTTCACTCTAAGAAATTCAATTCAATTAGCAAAATTTTGCAGTCCCATTCATTTTAGAAATTGTGATGAAAACAATACAATGCAAGTTTCATTCAGCATTTGCGCAACAAGCTTTTGTTTTAAAGCTGACTAAAGTTTAACCTTTTCTTGAAATAAAAATTCGCTGTGTTAATTTTACATATGGACATATGCATACATCTTTGACGGTTTTTTTTCTTTTGTTAAATCAGGACATCTACATCCAACTACAAATTCAATTTTAAAAATATGTCAGATATTATATTTACCTTGAAATTTCATTATTGCAGATCGCTTCCAAATTGGTAGGTTACTGAAAAGAAAAAGTCCTATTTTATTTTTTTTGCGTTATTTTCATTTCAAAACAAAATATTTTTGGGTTTCAGTAAATTAATTAACACTAATCACATGTTATCATAGGTGTCCCAAGGTAATTCGTTTATCATCATTTTAGCGACAGGTGACTAGCACAAAAATAACTTTGTTGCCAATCAATTACAAGAAAAAACTTACCACTCTTATAATAGCGTTGAACCTCCCTTAGCTATCTTTCTTATAAAGTAATGTACTTAGCTTGCATAAATAAAATCTGTAAATAAAAACAAAATCGGTATAAGAATTTTTTATACCATACGAAAAGCTTTTTCCTAATTTTAAATTCAGGATATATAGTTTACACTAATCAAAGTTTATCATAGGTGTCCCAAGGTAAATCTTAGTTCATCACAAAATTCCTTAATTTTTATATATGTATATACGTTATTTATGCTTACCTTAAAACTAATTTTATTAATTCCTATGAGATGAATGTTAGCGTCTGAAAGAAAATAAATCGTATATAAAACGTCATATAACATAATAGTAAATTTTTTAAATTGTATATTTGATCAGCTTAAAGTTCGGAATAATTTATTTCATTGGTTATCAATTTCTAACATATGTGACTAACGAACAAATATCATCATTAGAAGCAAGCGTTCACAAAAGAAAACTTATTTTTAATTTTACCTTAGAATGCATAGCGCGTACGTATATCCTCTAGCTTTTTGCAAATCTGATTCGGTGTACGGAACATATCATTTGCAATGCTCTTCTGCTTACTATGTTCTATAGATAAATACTGTTCACACAAATCGCCATCTAAAATATTTTTCACTGTGTAATATGAGCTGCGATAACTTAAATGATCGCGACCACAAAGCGGTGGATTTTCATTGCGCATATGCATTTCCAAGTGCTGAAAAAAGTCGTAATCTTCACGACTAGTGAATGGTACAAAGGCACCAACAGTGCCACTAAGTGTGGAATAAATGAGCGCTTCTGATCCCCCTGGTATAAGAGTGGCCTTTTGCAGTGACATTATTATTTCACCCACATGGAACGAGCAAATATTCTCTGATTTTTGTGAAGCTCCTGATAATAAACCACGATCCCATAGAGACTTTGTACCTGTAGGGTCTTCATCGACATCATCTGTTACAGAATGAGGAAGCCGTTGTATGCTCATGTTACCAAATTTATCTGCAATAGCAATACTGTCATAGTCAAGAAGTGTGGTTGCTGTTACCCAACGTGGATGTGTATCATCAGCAAAAATTATAAGTTGGTTTTCAGCACGTTTGTATCGGATAAAGAAAACCGATTCCTGTACATCAGAAACGTAAACACGATGACCCATCGATTGAATATTGACAATTTGATATGGTATGTGCTTGTTCTCGCACTTACGCAGCATTTTCTTTTTTCCCAAATCATAAATGCGTAGAATTCGTCCACAACCAGCCAGTAGACGTCCTTGAAAGCCACACAAAGCGCCTGGTATTTCATCGGTTTCAGTGCGATGCAAGAAGTCTAAGCTAGAGCAAGTGGGATCAATCTTGTAAATGTCAATACAGCCACCATTAGTTATGCGAGGGTTAAGCTGCAACTCTCTAGCTACGCCAACAGCCAAATAATAACGGCCATCGGAAGCTGCTGAGAATTTCAAAATGTTCATTGACATTATTGCTTCGTTTTGTGTAAGAGGAATTTTAAATAAGGTATGTCCATGTATTGGATCAAGCCCACGTATTTGCGATGCCCATAGCCCAAGTCCAGCTTTTGGCGCTGAGAAGATATCTTCAGGCAATATCTCATTGATAAAAGCATCAGCCATTTCATTAGCTAATTCCTGCTCATCTTCACCAGCTGCAACACGCATTTCTTCAGCCATTTGTTGTTTTCGCGCATTTTTCGTTTCCTCTGTATACGCATTGTGATCAGTCTCAGCAATAATCATACGACCCGTGTCAGGATGTATGACAAAAGTACGTGGTGTATACTCGAGAGGATAGGAAATCTGATTGAAAACTGCTCCCAGTTTTTCTAAGGCTAAAATCCGCAATGTATTTGTGGATATAGCGACAATACCTTCGCTACATTGTTCACTAGAGAAACCTGATGCGTATTCCAATGTTTCGTAAGAGAGTGGAGTAAGATGAAACCGATTTTGATGATAATATGAAAGCCAAGTGCGACTGGACATGGCCAACACAGCTTCAGAGCCTTGCATGCGTATGCGAAAAAGTTTTACGGGACGTGAACCCAAATATCGAGTACGTGTGTCAGCCAAGTCGCCTGAGACGGGATCTAACACTGTGCGCAGCAGAACACCATTGCTAAGTCCAATATTGAGATATATTGTACCCTTAGCAGATATATTTGGACGATCTCCAGTTTCGTCATTTGCTGCCCCTCCAACATTTGCGCCTTCAGTATGACCCATTTCTACAAGACAAAGAGATTCAGCAGGAGATGGTAGTGCTTGCATAGAACAAGGCGACAAGCAGTCATTTGGATCCAATGAAATAATGCGCACAGTATTATCGGCGAGGCCCACAGCTAAAAACCACGATCGTTGTTCGCCCTCCGGTACAGTACCCAAAGCCATGCACATAATTTCAGCAGGCATCTGAGAGCGTTCGGTATATTCATTTAGTTCACCGGTCTGAAGTTAAAAGAAAAAAATCCGATATCCATTAAATTAACAGAAAATTTACTTTTCAACTAAAGCAAATGTAGAATTTCAAGTGAAATATTGAACATACATATGTATAAATTAAGTTTAAAAGAAAAACCTACCGCATCCATTTCAAAGTAGACCAATTCTCTACCAGATAAAGCAATTACCACTTGACGCTGATTTACAGCACACTTTGTAATCGATTTTTTGCCAGGTGCTTTCCACTCGTTTACACGTTTATCAGAGCGTATGTGACGTATACCATCTGGATAAACTTGTACCAATGCATCATCGCCTAGCGAAGAACAACTAAGCGTCGGCGTTGTGCCCAAAAAGCCGCTATCCGTTACTTCTTCTACTGTTTCACCGATGCTCAAAACAAGTGTGGCATTCACGAACGACACGATAATGTAAGCGTCAAAATCATCTGTTAGATTTGTAAAAGACAAAGAAAAAATGATTCCTCCATAAGTGCTCTTGATAAAATGTTAAAAAATTTTTAATGAACTTAAAATTTTGACAATGATTCAGTAAATGATCAAGTTTTAAGCAAAGAAATTCAGCTGAAACACGGATTAAAAATCATCAATATTGTCTTTTATATTAAATAAAATTAAATCTTCAAGCACCACCTCAGTCCGACCCATTTATTAAAGGATCAAAAGGCAGAGCTTTTAGTATGTAGTTTTATCTTGTTCTTTTTCAGCCTTTTTTTATCTGACATTTAATAATTAAGTAAATGTTGCCTTACCTATATTCGTAGAAGTGTAGAGGAATATTTAGGAAAGTGTTTTTTAAGAAATTAACTTTGTGCACACTTTTTACACTTAAGCACACTCTTGTGCAAGACAGAGTATGATTTAAATTTTATAAACAATTTTACACAAGCGGCTGCACGACAGTCACGTCGACAGGCTCACAGCACAAGAGTTTAACCGCCTGAAATAAAAAAGAACTGGTGTTTGATTTTTAGATTCTTTTGACAAGTTGCTTTCAAGTGAAGGAGGAGAAAGGGCATTTGCTATTTTATTTTAACGTTAACCTGACATCAAAATCACCAGTTATTAATTAAAAAATTTAAACAGTAAAACACTTAAAAATATAGGCATGATAAAAGTAATTGAATGATTAAAAACATTCAATGTACTTTTACACTCAAAGTTTAAAAATTAAGAAACAACGGCAAAGTCTACAAAATTTTAATTACTAACCATCAATACGCTTCTTTACAGTCCATACTGCATTTGGATTGCCGGGCAGTTCAGAGACAGCCATTTCTGAGACTTCCAAGCCATGACGTAGTACACGCATAGAAGAACGTGGACCACGCCCACAAAGCACATACACTTGTGGCGTATCCTCGTTCGCCAAATCGGCAACTTGTGAAGTTATTATTGGTGAAAACGATGGCATTTCATCAACCATAACCAAATTTTTTAATGGTCGTGGAGCAAAGAAGAAGGTTTCGCCTTCTTCCAATGGCATAGCAGAACTAAACTCTGGCTCATCATCATCGTCGCCTAAATGTGCAATTTGATATAGATAACTAAGAATATATAAAAGTATGGTTACTATATATTAAAAAGGTATTAGATAAAGAGAAGGCACTTACTGGTTTCCAAATTCACAGGCAACAAATAAAAAGCCAGTTTTAAGTACACACATGGCTATAGCTGGTGGTACTGTATCAAAGTATTTTAATTTAATTTCTGATACAACATCGTCATCGGTCTCTAAAGTGACTTTAAATATATCTCCTTGTTCAGTTTGTACCAAAAAGAAATACATGCTCTTGGTACGATGTGTAGCAGAGCAAATAAATATCATGCCACGCTCTGGATCATCCAAATCATTGCGTCTTCTGGGTATGGGACAACGAATATCATGCTGGTCACCCAAATTTTTATAAGTTAAATAATTTTCTGAGCAAATTAGAACACCAGATGGACCATCATTACCGCCAGGCACAGATATAAGGAAATTAGCATGTTCTTCTAACGGTTCAGAGTACTTACGTACAACATGATTTAAGCCAAGATCCATTTCGTAGAACGTTAGTGTTTGTTGTGTGCGCTGTGCAGCTTCGCCTGCAGAAAAAACAAAATAAAAATTTCATAACAATATGTATGTATCTTACTTTACTTTGTTTACTTTATAGAGTTAAAAGCAAATAATTCGTGCCCGGCATTTAGAGCTCGAAAACAAGCTTTTTGAGCGTGCATTAAGGAAGTAAACTTAAAAACGTAAGTATTCGTTTTTGATAATCGTTAACGATAATTTTATTCTCATTTTTCGATTTTTAATATTATTTTTCATATCGAACTTTGTGTCCGGTAGGATATTGTATGCTACATATCAGTGAAGTATTTGCAAAAAAATTGAATACAAATACCAATGGTTCAGAAGCAGTTTTCATTTAGCACTTTGCCAAACCATTTGAAAAGGTTTAATTTTTCCTTAACTCTGGTATGTCTTAAAAGTGCAGGGTGTTGACGTTATTAGACTCTATTACTCTAAATAAATATTAAATCCCGCCTTATCCACATTGCGCCGGCACAAGTCGGTGTGTTCTGTTAATTTGAAACTTCACTTATAGAACTTGCTGTCAGACGAATCATTTTTGTGAAAATATCGATAATGATTGAGCTCGAAAACAAAATTTATTTCGAACGTACGTTTCGATTGGAAAATTAGGAACGTAAGTGTTCGTTCTTGGTAGTCGTTAAAAATAGATTTATTCACTCATCTTTCGTTTTTTACATTATTTTTCATATAGAACTTTGTTTCAGGTAGGTTGTTGTATGCTACATATCAGTGAAGTATTTGCAAAAAATTAAATACAAATACCAATGGTTCAGAAGCAGTTTTCATTTAGCACTTTGCCAAACCATTTGAAAAGGTTGCATTTTTCCTTAACTCTGGTATGTCTTAAAAGTGCAGAGATTTACGATATTTGGCTCTATTACGATTTTGATTATTTTTCCGTAGTAACATGATTTCGAAGCATAAAAGTCAAAGCTGCATAAAAAAATTCAAAATTATTTACTTATAACAATAAAATAACAGCAACTAAAAAAAAATTAAAGCATCAATGTCTTGTGTTGTTTATTCCACAAAAAGATACACACAACTTGAAGATTCCAACGCTAGAAATCAATTTATGTAGAACAGTACAATAACTTACCACTTGGATCGCTATCAGCTTCCTCATAGTCAATTTCCAAGCAGGCAAATAGTGGATTATCGAAACCGACATCAACGCCCACCATGTGATATGTCAAAGTATTTGATTTATGAGCTTCCAAAGGCGACGAAATTGTTAAACGTGCTTGAGCATCACGATTAAGAGTATAGGCCAACTTTTGTTTTTCAATGGCACCAATCATAACAGCACGTCCTTTTGGATCAATAGCAAAATATTGACCTGGAACAATGCGTCGGCAACCAGATTTGCCAAAAGTTTCCTGATGAACTTTTTCAAGTGCATTTTTTGTTGCATTGTATTCCAATATAACAATACGTCCTGAATCAGATCCAACAACAATATAATCTAGAAAGAAAAAAGATGAATCAAGTATAAAATCAGCTTAATTTAAAAAACTAAATATACAAAAAGTTTATATTGTTAGTTAGTTGTACCTCAGAGTTTCAGTTCAATATGATATAAAATCATATCAAATGCGACGCCAAGATTTAATTATTTCTCTTGCACTTAGATGACATGAAGTCTTATCGAAGCATTCAATATTTGAAGTTTCAATATGGATTTGTGCATATGTGTATATGTTCAGCTCAAAAGCGAATCCCTATATTTTTATTTGTTCATCCCCTTATATGTATGCCTTGAAGTTTGGCAACCAAAATTCAGATTTAAATTGCAAAACATAAAGCTAACTTGTTGCCCAATCGATTACCCTTGCTGTTAACATTTTTATTAACAAGAAAAGTTTAACCGACCCCATTTGTGTGGCAATGGACAGAATCAGCTATTAATTATTTCAATGCGAAACATTATAGGCCTCTTCCACTCTATAGGGTAATCCAACAAGAGGAATATTTCCCTCAAATTGTTATTCCATTGATGAAATTTTTCTACACGTTGCCCGAGTGTGTACCGGCTCCATATTTAATAACGTCCTAAATTTTATTTATCAAGTTTTCTCAATGATAGTTAAATTCAAAAATATGGCACGAAAATTAAAATAACACCTCTAAAACAAGTGAGCGCGGCACCTTACCCACAAGCAAACAAGAAATTTGTTCAAACAAATTTACCAGACTTTGTAAACTTTTAGTGATTTCAATCTCCCTTACAAGATCCCTTTCCACCTTCAAGTGGTATAATTTGCCAAACTGACAGATTATATAACTTTCGTCTACATCACAAACTAATGAAATATAGTTTAATAAACTTACCTTTTGTACCACCAGTCAATCGAAAAGCCATTAGCGCACGTATGCAACCAAAAACTTCCGTCGACATTAACGTATGAACTTTGCCGGTGTTTGCATCAGGGCGCACCAATTCTAAAGATTTGCCGCGCGATATTAAAACTTCTTGTTGTTTGGTTCCTGAGAAGCTACCATGTACGGCATGCGTCACACCCGTACCTTTTTGCAGGGTCAAATTATACAAATACATGTTTGCTGTTGTTCTTACTATTTCACTTTAAAAGCAAAGCGGATGAAACGCATAACTTTACTGCAATGAAAATCATAAAAAAGTGAGGTTAGAATATGTTTAAAAAAAATACACCCAAGCCGCAATCAAAGTGAGAGGGTGTACACACCCTTATATTAAGTGAGCGATAATAGGAGTAGTGATATTAACTCCTATAATGGACCAGCTAAGATATATTTCGAATCATTTAGCCCAAATCGAATCAATTAATCTCAATACAGTTTTTAAATATGTATATTTTCTATTAGGAAATCGTTAGGTAAAGGGAAGTTTGCCAAATAAATTTCTTGCGTAAAATAATTTAGAATTGGGCTTGATTGTTCTGTCTTTGTAATACCATGGTCACAGTAATAGAATTCGTGTCACCAAACGATGCAAGTAAACAGTTTATTATTTAGCACGTTAAAATTGCGACCAAAGCGTAGTGAAGATTCTACGTCTCTGGAGATACATCGTGCAAATCAGTAATTTTATGGAGAATTTCATCAAAATAAAACAAGTTTCATTGGAAAAGATCCATTACTATTTACCTTGCGTTGCAGTTTATTCAAATTATATTCAGTAGAAACGCGATTGCAAAAGATTTTCTTTAAATTGAAAAAAAGCGAAAGCAAGCGTCCACCATTAATTACTTGCAGGAAATATCAAATTAAGCAAAAATGAGGATGTCCTCTCCTATTGCCGGATAAAAAATGAATGAAAGAATTTAAGCGGATATATCGACAAAATGACAGATGAAACAAATACGAAGGTGGTAGCGTTCATGATGCAATTAACATAGTTTCCTCCATGATTTAACTATATAAGGTTACTGCAAAAAAAAAATGCTGCTTCCTCCAAAAGTAAGTGTAGTGTCAAATCGTACTAAATTTTTTTTTCGATTTTTGCACTGGAAATGAATTTTGACACTTCAGTCTTCTGAACACTTTCAGATGTGAGTTTGACAGCTTCAAGAACCTTAATAGTTAAATCTTGGTTCCCTCATAATAATACTTACAAAGTAAAATTTTCCTATCAAACACAAACCGTGGAAAAGTTAAAGCAATGCTGTAAGAATAAGCAAAACAGAAGTTCTTAACATAATAAATGTTACTTATTCCGCGACTTGGCTTTATAACTTCGGTTAGGTTTTGAAATGCTGCTGTTTTCCAACCTGAACTTATATTGCAGAGCACAATAACTTCGCCTCTCATAAGCACCAACAGAGAGATCATTGGAAATTATAACAACAATTTATTATGCGTTACTCACTTCGGATGTCATCCTTAACAACACAAAAGAAAGAAGTATTTTCCTTCAAAGCTATAGCGTGGTAACAACAAGAAGGCACATTTATTTATTATATGTGATCATTTTGAGTTCTAAGATAATTTAAAAACTTAAGGCCTCAGCCCATAGAGTCAGCCAAGTCCGTTGCGTCAACGTATACAACTGACACAACGGAAGTAACGGAAGAAAGCGACACAATCAATACGTTAGCAATGCTTTCAAACGTCAATCAAAAAATCAACAAATTACTTTAAATTTCGTAATAAATCAAACACTTGTAACTTTCGCTTTGCTTATAATTGCGAATTTATCATTTCTTCCGTTTTTAATTTTTTAACATTGTTATCCTTTGTTTTTCTTAAATTTTTCCAAATCTATATTTACTTTACATTTTCTTTGACACAAACCACAGTTCTCAAAGTATTCAACGTACGTCAAAAGTTGAAAATTGCCCAACTTCATCCGTTGCTTTGACGAATAAGTTGCGAATAGGGCCGTACACACTATCCTTCATGCTGTCCATCATGCTTGACGTACTCGAATAACTGTAAATTTCGTTTTGCGTTCACATCATACAGCATGCTGTCAAACATCATTTGCAGAAAAATTTTGAGGCGTACACATCACTCGCATTACTTACTTTTCTTCTTTGCTGTTTATTTTACGGAGGTGCTGCTTCCTGTAAAAATAAAAAACCATTGTTTTCAGCTCCCTAAAAACGAAGATATGTCTCTTAAGAAACCTAAATTGTGAAAAAGTGTGGCTTTAGGTTCACTCATTCAATCGCTCCTACCGTTGTTATATTGTAGTAGATTTTCTTCTAGTTCATCTTAATTTTTCTGTAAAAGTATCTGTTCTATGTGTATGGAGTGAAATTATTTTTTGTTATATTATTTATATTTTTTCGTGGCCCCAGAATCAAATGCAAAAATTTTTTTTTTGAAAATCTGGCTTATTTTCATCCATATATTTTGAAACACTTATTCAATGAAAGATGTAATCACACATTTTTGTGTGTCATTTTATTATCTTCAATTTGGTATCATAAACAATCAAATTGGATATATCTAGTTCAAGATATTAATTTTAAAGTGAATGGCGGTCGAAAAAATGAAAAACACACAATATTTCGAAAACTGTACCATTCAAAAAATTTTTATTTTCATATTCGAATTCAGCAAGAAAAACTACATAAGAAAGTAGCCTCTTATTCATGGATCATAAATAAGTGCTATTATTCATGCACACCGTCGATGTTCACTCCATGAAATCTTATTTTATTAGCATTAGGCTTCGCAGCCAGCGTTGTACGGACGGACAAGCCAGCAGAGAAATCAAAAACATTTGAAATCCATCCTTCCATCCATCCAACATGAGTGTCAAGCGGCTGGTCAAACCGTTCACATGATCTAATAGTGAAGTTTGACAAGCATGATGGACAGCATGAAGGATGGTGTGTACGGCCCTAATAGGCCGCTTTTCAAACAATTGCATGCATTTCATCTCAGCTCTTAGTTGTAAACTTTGACGCAACGTTCTCGACGTACTCTATGGGCTGAGGCCTTTACACATTTCTCGATAAAATGGAAAAAAACCTAATAAAATTTGACACTAGACCTACTTTTGGAAGCAGCATTGTTTTCGCGGTAACCTTATGGGTTGATCAGAATTGGGACAGGGTCAGGAAAGCCATGATTAAACTATATAAGGTTATTGCAAAAACAATTTCTGATTCTTGCAAAAGTAGGTGTAGTGTCAAATCGTATTAATTTTTTTTTCGGTTTTTGCTTAGTAGTTATATCATGAGGAAAGTGGCAACGATTACTGACTGTCCAAAAAGAAAACCCTCTACGGAAAACCGTTCGAATAAACACAATTGCGTCTGACGACGATCGACATTGACATTTCAAACGTAAACATATATATTGGTCTTTCCGAAATGACTGCAAGATCAATGTAATAATGCTTAATACGTAAACAAAAATATTGACTCAAGTTGATTGGAAATAATACACTGAACGTCCCTCCCCGACGGTGAAAATAGAATTAAATCTAAGTCGACGGGTACCCGTCGCCAGGTTATCAGTCGTACGCCGCAATTCTGTTCAATTTCATACGATCAAGTTTGTGTTATAATTTTTGACAACGAGTAATCGTTGCCGCTTCCCTGACCCCGTTCCAATTCTGTTTAATGCATAATATAATTAAATCATGGTCTTAACCTCGCTATTGAAAGTTTAAAAACCACAAAAACAAGTGTCAAAACAGCTGGCTTAATTTACATTCGCTGATAATTTAAAATTTCTCAAATAAGATTCAAAATGTCTAAACCAGTTGCAAAGAAACCAAGACTTTCAGATTATAAATCCAAGAACTATTTTCGTAGCAATAAGAAAAAGTTTTTGGAAGCTGGACAACGTGGTTTCTTGGCCACATGCAATTTCCGAGAAAAGGATTGCGTTCGGGAATGTTACAACATTCTCAATCAGTATGCGGATGAATTGTATGGCGCCCAAGAAGTGCTAACAACGGATGTTGCCGATGGTGAAGAATCCAACGACATACTGGATGATTTACAAAAAGAAATTGAGGCAGCTGCTGCTAAAGGAAAAAACAAAGATTCGGCCAAACACCGCTTTCAAGTTGTCGACACTGGTACTACCAATTGTGTTTTCATTAAAACGACTCTAAGCGATCCAGTAGAGTTGGGTTCGGAAATAATTAGTGACATTGCCAAAACTAAAGAACAAAAGTCGCGTTTCTTGCTACGCCTAATTCCAATTGACATTGTTTGCAAAGCAAATCTAGATGATATTGTAAATGCAGCTGGTCAACTTTTTGATAAACATTTTCTTAAGGAAGGGACCACATTTTCAGTTGTGTTTAATAAACGCTATAATAATGACGTTAAACGAGATGATATCATTCGAGTATTGGCAGAGTTGGTGCAATCGAAGAACTTAAACAATAAAGTAGATTTAAAACAGGCTGCGAAATCTGTTATAGTAGAGGTAATCAAAGGACTCTGCTGTCTGTCTGTAGTCAAGGATTATTTTAAGTATAAAAAGTACAACCTGATAGAATTGGCTAATGCAAAGGTTGTTGAGGAAGGGAATAAAACTGCAGAGCCTGCAAAGTGTGATGTTAATTCCTGTGGTGCTGAAGTGGCGAAAGATTTGGCGGATGAAGAGACTAATAATTAAATTAAAGTCTGAAAAGGAGCGAATATAATAGTAATAATTTAATTAAAGCCAGAAAAAAGTTGTTTTTTCCTGTATCTGTATATTTTTTTGAATTAAAATCCGAACTAAAATTTTTTTGTTGCTATTGCCTTTCTTTCCAAAACACACAATGTAAAAAAGGGGTGGCCAACCTGCGGCTCGCCTTGAACATTTTTCCGCCCCGTGAGATTCATCACACTCTTACAAAATATATTTAGTTTATAATGGTTAAAGTAGTGAAAACCAATATATTAAAAAAATACACCATTTGTGCATCATTATGTTCAAAAATTAGCTGTGGGAATTATGAGCAAAAATAAACTGTTTGATTCATCAACAAAATTTGTGTGCCCATGTATTATCGATGGATCGCGTTATGTAAGTTGTTATAAAAACTGAATTACATTGGTTCATCGGCAATTTAAGTACAATAATGCCAAAGAATTAAGTCGCTCTTGTACCTTTACTAACCGAAGAAATGTTTTGTTCAGCTCAACTTCGAAAGAGTTTTTCTCCACTTGCGACGGTAACAGACAACGTAAATAACATACAAAGTGATATCAAATGAATTTCAGAACGCCTTCGGGAGCATTCGACGCTGTCGGGACTATGTATCGGAAATTTTTCAGTACTTCAAACAATTGCTATGTCCGAGTCATCTTAATAAATGAAAGCAGTCTGCAAATCTTTACATTTTGACAGCAGTTAAGCATTACTTTTGCGTTTTGAAAGCTGAGAAAAGTTGTACAAGAAATCCCAAAAGTGAAAAAATTGACAAATTTAACTTAATGAAAAGACAAAAATTATGCTTATGATTTAATAATTAAGCTTATATTTTCGAAAATTTGCTCTCTATGGCACTTAAAACTACTTAGAGTAGAACAAACTAAAATCACACACCTAAATTAAATTTAACTTTGGAAACAAGCGCAAGTTTTCACCATAAAATTAGTCCATAATTGAGCCTCTTAAATAAGCCATACATTCCATAAATAACTTTATTTTACAACAGCAGCTGTATTTCTCAACAAGAGCATACCTACTACCTTGGCAATTTTCTCATACGCCATAAACATTAAGGCAGCTGTGAGCACAGTTTGTAGTATCTTTGCTTCCAAGCCACGAAACAGACCCTTAAAGCCATGATGCTGCAATATACTTAACATCATCTCAACCATGCCAGTATCCTTTGGTGATTCCTTTGATGTCGTCGCTGTGCTGGCGTTGCTACGATGACGTTGTTTTGTTTGCACGAGCTGTAACGGATAAGTCAGCACTGTGGCAAATGCTTTTGCAATTGCACCGATTATAAAATAACCCATACTGGAAATTTCACCTCCTCTCTTAATTTTCAGTACATTACGTTTTAACATTTCATACATCATAAATTGTAGTGCTGGATTAGAAACTAAAATCAATGAGGGTATTGTACCAGACCATAGTCCGCGAATACCCTCTGTTTTGGCCACGTACTGTAAGCCTGACAACAGATTATTGTACTCGTTTTTAACATCATCTGCGGTATCAGCAAGATTCCGCATACGCAGCCGTGTGTTCACCACCCAAAAAGGTGTAGTCGAGAATACATTTATAATGCCTGCAATGGAACCAAGTATTAAGTCCTTAAAAGCGCTGCTTTGTGCTTTGGGCCCAGTACCAGCATAAATCGCTTTTAAACTGTGAAATGTGTAGAAGTAAACAAAATTTGAAATGCATAAGCTTTGCAGTACTGGTCCGAGGCCGCTATATAGTTCTTGGAATCCTTCACCAAGTACAATTTGCTTAATTACTTGCATGATACTGCGTGTAGCACCCTGTTTTTCGGGATCTTCAACTAAAAATTAATAAAACAATATTATTGAATAATGCTAAAAGATAAAATCTAAAGACTTCTAATGAACTTTGGAATTACATACATACGTACAACATCATATTGTACTCTTGTTAATCGCATGCAGATTATAATTTAAATTTTCCCATAGAGTTTCTTGATACTTAGAACAAACTTTGAATTCTTAGTTTTATACGAAGAATTTGCATGTTAGTAGATTTTGGGAATATTAAGCATTTTAAGTACCATTTTAATTTAGTAAGACATTGTGGGCCAATTTATTATGTAAACGCCTGCAGTCTTTCTATACCATCCGAACGCCCCATAAATAATACATTCGATTTGGTTCAAATATATTAATTCGGAAAAATCCATTTAAAATCGAGTCGACTTAAGTCTATACATCGCCTCAACGGAGTTACGAATGTAGAGACAATTATCTAACTACTCGTATGTTGCTATACCACTGCAGTTCATCTAAATAATTTTATAGCAATCATATAATTTTTTCCAAAGAGGTCGATAATTTAACAACCCTTTCAATCCCATGCTGAGGCAGGTATTACTGAAAACAAATTTAAGTATGGATGATGGTTTGCGAAATACGACGTTATAAAAATTAAACTTTAAGGCTGTGCCGCACCCCTGTTAGAGTTTCTAGAAACTTAAAACCTAGCCCAATCCTAATTCTGTTAACATATGCACTAACTCCCCAGGATTTATCAAAATCGCTGCACCCGTTTTCGAAATAAAGTGTGGATATATACATACAATTTTAGATAGTTTAATAATAGTAGATAGACAGATAAACTGGTAACTGTCTATCTTACGAAAATCACTACAAAAACTTTAATTTAAACTGTACAGCACCACGGTCACTGTGAATGTCGCTCACAAGAAAAAAAAAACATAAGCTACGTCCACCTTCGCCTAGGCCACTCAAGATTCCAAGGGTGCGGCAAAATGGTCCTTGATTTTAAGCATATCTAATTAATTTTGTGGATCTGTTTTTTTTTTTTGTTAATGAAAACTCTGAATTGAACTGTGTAGGAGTCATGAGGTTTCGTAATGTGAAAAATAGGTTATATATAGGGTTTTCGGAATGCGAAAAGTTTTAACTAATTTTTTGTTTGTTAGTAAATAAAAATTATTTAAGGTGAATTTCGTAGGTAGGAGGTGGCAATTAACAATTTTATCCCAGGCGCCGAGTGTCTACGGATGAAATGGAATACAAAAAAATATTAAATTGGCGACAATATATGAAATAAAAAAACTATGAAGTCGGTCTAAAGGCATACCTATCGTCCTCTCAAACTTAGGTACACCTCGTGATTTTTACCTTATTAATCAGCGTTTATACATGTGTACACATGTTTTAATCTAACTCTGTTTAAGGTGTCGTTTTACTCAATGTGTAGATAAATTTTTAGGAGCGAATAACAATATATAATACTTGTATGTATATTTAAACTGTGTCCATCTTCAGCGTAGACCAAATATCAGAAATCATGCATAATTTTATTGAGTCATTGTTATTGTGCCTATGGCTATAAGAGTAACCTAAGGGTAATTTTCTGAATGTTTAGTTAAACTTTAACCGGAAATTAAACCGATAGTTCGACAAAAACTTTCAACCTCAACTTCACACCTTCAGCAAACAGTCCTATTTTTTCGTTGCCTGGTGTTATCACATTAGAAAGTTGAAATACGATTTCCATATACTACTTGCTTCATTTAAAACCTTTTCCACTCACTTTGCAACCGTGAACGTACTGTGTCCAATGGATAAAATGTGCTCATTGCAATGCAGCCACCCTATAAATGGAAAGAAAAGAAAAATTAGCTGAAACTTTGGCATCACACTAAGGTAAACTAGCTTGACTTACCGCAGCGCCCGATACAGCGTGTATCCATGATTGATAGCTAAATACTTGACTGAGCTTCGACTGTGCAACCATATTGTTAATTAAAATTTGTTATTCAAATTGAAATAAAATAAACAAATTGCTTAACAACGCAATGGCAACGACACGAGCGAACTCTGTGCAAAGTTGATTCAATTGAAAATTCCAACTTTTCCGATTACAAACTCCAGTCCACTTCCACTGACCGACCAGCAAAACCAAAGTCGAGAATTCTTACAGTTGGAAAAATATTCTGAGGTTTTGATGTTGCGTGTTTAGATAAAGGTTTGATTAGATTTTAATTTCACTGTTGCTCAATAGATTATTTAAGGGGAATTTAGATTATTTGCTAAAGAGCGCGTTGATAAAAAAGAATTTATTAATTTTTTTTTAATGCAAATCGATTATTTTACCTGATGTCAGTTCTAATGAAGCTTCTTATTATCTTATAAAAATATAATGGCGATGTTCTTTGGATGATACGCAATTGCGTATGTTTATGGAATTAATGTTTAGTCATAACTAAATTGAATTTGTTTTTTCCCTACTTGCATTACTGAATATAAACTTGAAATGAAAAAACATTTCAAGTTCTCTCATTTGCCACTACTAAAATTTTACGAGAGAAAGCGAGTAGCGATTACTTTCAGATTACAAAGGTTCTATGGCAGCGATTCTTAATCTAAGGTTATTTTATCTTATTGATTAGCTGGAGTTCGATTCTTGTTCTGAAAAAAAGCGAACTAAAAGCTTTACTTTTTATAACCATTTACCTTTCGCCGTTTCGCAGAACTAGAATTGACCCTATGATCAAAGGTTTAACCCACTAACGCCATTAGTCGAATCTTTCGTAGTTGCAACTTAGATGCTATGTTTGAAACACAGCGAAACTTTAGAGATTATCGGGTAGAAAAACATTTTATAACCTTTATAATTTCCTATTATAGTAAAACTTAAGAACTAGTTTAAGTCTTCCTATTTTTAGAGAAATGCGAAATATTTACACAATCGAATTAATCAAACTCTTTGGCGCACATTCAGTTATTTTTAAGCCTGAGTGTGAAATAAAAGATTTTTTGACGAAATTGTTTCAAATGTGCTCAAATAATCAAAGCTGTTGAAATTGTTTGAGACTTTTGAATTATTCGAACTGATCAAATTATAAGAACTGAGGCACGTGAATTCATTATAAATGTGTTCATATGACTCACATTTTAAGTTTGTTTTCACTGTTTACATATTATCGAAATTCCCACATTAAAACGAATAACTTTTTTTTTCCAAATTAGTGATCAGAAGCTTTAAGGAATTGAGAATGCAAAATTTCAAGATTTGGTGAAAGATTCGTATATCCGAGATCGTAAGATACATAGAAACACAAGTTTCCGCCAGTGTATTGTCGTCAGTTTCTACTGGTGGCCGGTCAAAGAAGTAGGCAAATGGTTTTTGCTCATATCGCACATATTCTACTACTTTTACTCTAAAAAAATGCTTTCTGTTATAGAAGAAAGCTAATTATTACCTGGAGTTTTTTTTTCGATTTTTATTTTACACGTAAGTGTTTAGACATTAAACAAAATATAAAATGTTAAATTGCATAATCCTTGGGGAAATGTAAGTTGGCCAACATGTGGTACAATATTTTCTTTTTTTTTGGAATGAATATTTAACTAGGTTTGGATTAATTATTTGAACTGCAATAGCTGCATAGCTACACAAAAAAAAGTTTTATGTACTTAAGCGATTCTTCGACCAAATTTAAAATCAATATAAAAAATCTATAAAAACTTAAAACCTTACATCAAATTGTGGAAAGGTCAGTCTTTCAAATCACGGGCATAAATGGTATTTTTAGTGTTTGAAGGTTATATATTGTAGTTCAAAACTCAGAGTTAATTCGTGCAAACAGTTAGCGTTTTCGGATATGACTGGGGTCAGCTGTAATTTCTCTTGTTTCTCAACATAACTTTTTTTTTAAAGCTGTATTATCAATCATTTGAATTATCTTTGATATTTTCGAGCGATTGAAATTCGAAATCATAAAACCGTAAGATAACCTTCATATAAATTGGAAAACACTGCTTTGCATTAACATAAAAGATGAGTACACGTATCAGCGCATATGTGCAACTCAGAGCAAAAAGTATATATAATCTGAGTAATAATTCTTTCGTGCTCTCTCACTCTCCCTTTATACTACTTTAAACTAATCGCATGACATATATGCGGCACGTTTTTACTGTCTGTCTTGAAAATTATTGTGACCACAAACAAACCCATATAGCAGCACATAATTATGAAAAATTCAGAAAGAGAAAACACAAACAGCAGCTGCTTATTTTATGGAGTATTCATTGACGGCAGCATAATGGGGATAATATACTCCATGATCGGCATCGTTTCATTGTTTTGAGAAAGTTTCCTCACTAAAAATATCCGTCAGACCTCGAGCCGATATACATATGTACATAACACGGTGAGCTTGAAATACGTTATTATCGAATCACAAAATAATCCAAATTTTTTAATTGGAACTTATTCAACAGTGCATAAGGAAACATTTCCCGTAAAAATTAAAATCGGTCACCTGCCCCTTTTGGAGAAAACCGATTTTTAACTTTTTTTTCATATTTTTCAGCTTTTTATGATTTTAGCCCTTTAACTGACATTCACTGCAAGTTTTTCCGACCTTGATTACCATTCTTAGTTTATTCTGTAATGTATAAATATTGTTTTGCCGTACAAGTACTTCAGTTTGGGCACTCCTAATGGTCATGAAGGTCATCTATATACAATAAAACAAAGTCGGTTTAGTTTTCCGCTTCGTAACTTAAGAACGGCTGGTCCGATTTCATTGATCTCTGATTATTTGGATTTATCTTCGCCCCGAAAGTAACATTATTTAAGGTGCATATATAGGGTGGCCCTTGCACAAAAATATTTAAAAAAAAGCATTTTCACAAAAGACCACGTAATCGATTCACACCAAATTTACGCCACATAGCTTTTATATCAAGAAGCGTAGCTTAGGCTATAAAACTTTTATTTAGAGTGCATATTTAGGGTGACCTATATACATATATATGCACACAATCGCTGGTGTGTCTGCACCTTAAATAATGTTACTTTCGGGGCGAAGATAAATCCAAATAATCAGAGATCAATGAAATCGGACCAGCCGTTCTTAAGTTACGAAGCGGAAAACTAAACCGACTTTGTTTTATTGTATATAGATAACCTTCATGACCATTAGGAGTGCCCAAACTGAAGTACTTGTACGGCAACACAATATTTATACATTACAGAATAAACTAAGAATGGTAATCAAGGTCGGAAAAACTTGCAGTGAATGTCAGTTAAAGGGCTAAAATCATAAAAAGCTGAAAAATATGAAAAAAAAGTTAAAAATCGGTTTTCTCCAAAAGGGGCAGGTGACCGATTTTAATTTTTACGGGAAATGTTTCCTTATGCACTGTAGAATAAGTTCCAATTAAAAAATTTGGATTAATTTGTGATTCGATAATAACGTATTTCAAGCTCACCGTGATAAGAGTATGCACATAACTAATAAATTTTGTTTTCATTGGTTTAATTTATCTTCGTCGTGTCATTTATGCCACACAAATCTAGTTTTTGAGATACATATTTCAAAAAATTGTTTTTCAAAAATATTCAGAAACCCAAACAACCGAATTTTAATGGAAGCCAAACATTTGAAATAAAAATAGAAAAATAAAGAGTCATATCTCAAAAGAAAAATATTAAAACTGTGCCCAAAGCAAAAACAGATTACATTTTTTAGCTAAAATTTCATGTATTCTATAGTTAAAAGTGTTGTATTAACTATGCGAGAGCCAATGGTGTCGAAGTCTTCGTCATTAATCACTCTCCTAAATTAAATTAACTTTCTGAAAGGATTTCTGAGATTAGTGGAAAAGCATCCTTTTGGAAGAATATCGCGAAAGGTGCCCGATGTGACTTAAAGGTATAGAAAAAATTGTTTCTTGTTCACGAAATCCCACATTGATTGGACAGGTACTTAGAATGGTGAAAACTGGCGAAGTATTCAAAATTCAACAACAAACGATTTTTCTATGCCAACAAGGCAGAATCGGGCACCAAATCAACACAAATAAAAATCCACACGAAATCCCACATTGATTGGCCAGGTACTTAGAATGATGAAAACTGGCAAAATGTGCAACATTTAACAACAAACGATTTTTTTATGCCAATAAGTCAGAATCGGTCACATTTCTCGATATTCTTCCAAAAGGATGTTTTCCACTTACCTATGCATAACAGTACTGGAGGACACTTGCAGCCCCAGCTCAGTTGTTATTGCATCAGAGCCCTTAAATAGGTCACGGGTTAACACTAATTTGATAAGCTTGTCATATTTTTTGTAGCTCTACCGTACTCTGAATTTTTTAAGTAGTGATTTTATTGGTTTTAGAGCATTGTATACAACGTTTTGAGAACGTTCAATCGATCGATATATTTTTCGATGGCTTTTTTTTTTCATTACTGGTTAATGATAGCGCACTCTTCTTTTGTAAAATGCTTGGCTCGGCCCATATTTGAACGATCTAATATGATTTTTTTTCTTAATAAAGAAGATATATAACTGAAATTAATAAAAACAATACTCACAATGTCTACTCTAATCACAAAATTAATAATTCAATAGTATTAAACGCGGTGACCCTATCTTTTTGTCCAAGTGCACTGCTACTTTTCGTAATGTTGAGGGTATAAATAATTTACCGTTTGTTTTCAAAGATTCCAACCAATCATTTTCGGAGCTAGTAATACTCATAAATAATTCCCGATATTATTAATGACCCTATAATTTTGTCCACAACTGTATGCATCCATACTTAGGATTGATTGAAGATTAACATAAAAATTTACAAAAAAAATAAAATGATATGTCGAAGATATTTTGAGAAAAATTTTTATAAATAAAAAAATTAATGTTCAAACAATTTTATTTAAAGCAATAATTTTTTTAAATCTTAAGCATTTTTAAACAAAAAATTCGCACAAGCAGTATATTCATTTTATCATTCCGTTTGTAACGCACGGAAGAGGACGTGGCAGATAAACATAGAAAAGTTGAGTCGATTTAGACATGTCTGTCTGTCTTCCTGTGGAAGCTACGATTACGGGAAAACCATGCGAACTAATATGATGAAATTTAGAACACTGGCTACATCTTCAACAGTCGGAAACAGGCAAAATTGGTTGAGGGTCACGCTACTGCCAATGGAAATAAAAATTTTAAACGCTATAATAAGAGTTATTTATGGTAATGCAATTAAATTTCACACAAATACATGAAATGGTTCGGACTGGCATTAAAAAAATTGAACAGGCCGGCGTGTCAGCTCTCATACAAGCATAAGTTGCGAAACGCTATACTAAGTACTTCAAATGATGCAGGCTAGCATCTGACAAAAGGCTTCTAGAATGCCTTCCTTCCTTGCCACCTCCTTTCAAACTTACTTTCTTTTTTGTATGAAATGAGCCCGTACAAAACCGACCTTCCTAAGCAGTCCTTCTAATACTGCTTGCCAGGGCTCTCAGGAGTACTTGGAGGGTCTGAGTTAATTGTTATCTCACTTGCGTTGATATTTTTTTAAATGTTTATTTTTTGTTACGTTTTCTTAATTTATAATTTCACATTAAATACACAACACTCATTCTACCACATTAACATAACATGAAACATATCAGCCTTGCAACATGAACACTTTTCTTTAATTCCAACCATTTATCTACTTTTGATGTCGTATATGTACAATGCAGATGACAAAAAATGTGTAATGTCGATTCATAAAATATTGCAATATACGATATTAAGAAATGTTTGGAGTCCTTCTTCTTTGCCTTCTAATATCAGGCCTGAAAGCACGTCTGCTGTGGAAAGATATAACAGCATGAGTATACATATTTTTATTTACATGAATATATAGTTTTGAGGTCTCATACAATTGCAGCAGTGGTACCAGGCCTTCTCCGAGGCACCTTTGGCACCTCCAATACAAGCGACAATTTTATACTGATAGAGCTATTTGATTTTTACACGCATACTAAGGAACGATGCAAATCAGTTCTGAACAAAAATGGTGCGAATTTCGACAAAAATGTCGATATAAAATAGAAAAACTAGTTCTAACAATACTTTTGCAGAATTTTTTCTTTTCAATTTATATTTTAAGCTGGCAGTTGTTAATTACGCTCGCGCATTTGCACTGAAAAATTCCAGAGTATTTGCTGCAAAAAACTTTTAATAAAAATACGATTTATACATGAGAAGTGATTTTTCAAAGAGGCTTACTTCCATGTTAAAACAGAATTTCAATAATGAGAAAAAACCTTTAAGAACTGTTGTTTTTTTTTAATAACTGTAAAGCTATAGTTGATCTAATATTGTAATCCGCTTTAGTCTTTTATCTAAAATTACATATTTTTATTTATGGAAATAAAAAATATTTGGAAATGTGCCCTTTCGGTATAAAATTTTATTACTATTTTATACAATTTAACATTGTTTTATTCATAAAATCAAAATTAACCTAACAGCCTGTTTTTCAATAAAGAAAAACCATTTCAATTTACTATATCATAGATTATGCTCTTAACTCACCACAGTCAAGTCCGTTACAATCGTAGTCATCGCTAGCCGACTCCTCTTCCCTTCCTATAGTTTGATAATCAATTACACTCTTGTACCCAAAAAAAAGTAAACGAGTATTATGTGTGTGGACACTTAAGTCTCACTGAGTTAAGGTTAGACGAGGCGTGCGACGCATGCGCACCTGCCGAAAGCGATATTTATTTATGTAGCTTATACATGATATTAAAAAAGATTTATAAAAATTAATAGCCACATAAAGATTAAACCTATTATTAAAGAAAGTTATCATCTTAAGGGCATTGAGGGTTAATTCCAAAATTCTGCTCATTATCAAAAAAAGGTTAAGTAATACAAATATTTCTCCCAAGAAACTTACAGTTTGACCTGTTGCACATAAACACTAACGGTCATCCCTGCTCATCTAAAGAAAAATGTTGTTACCTAAAGTTGATTGCTGGTCATTCCTTTCTAAACAATAGTTATCTATCAAATTTTAACCAAAGAATTTCTTTAGGTAAAAATTGCTAGGAATTAAATAATTAACTGGTTGCCCATTTTTTGTTCTTTTACGATTGTTAGAGTTATTCTCTAACATTTAATGCATTTTGCGCTTGTAATTTTTTTGTTGTTTTTTTTGCTCTGCATAGTACATACTAAAATTTACATGTTCTAAAAACACAAATAAAGAAATTAAATAATTAACAGTTTAATAAGAAAACAAAAATTAATGAGAATAAAGCAGAGATATTCAGAAGATAAAATAAAAATCGCAAGGGAGTTACAATAACAAGCGTAAACAAAACAGAAAAAAGAGATGTTTGCTTTCTTTGTATGACTTTTTTGTCTTAACAGATCAATGCCAGAAAATAAACATATAGGGCTTAATAATCGGCTTAGAACACTGCTTTAAATTAAAGTAGTAATTTGTTATATCATGAATACCATTTTTAACCACGTAATTAAAATCTGAGTTATAAGACACAGCCTGATTAATAAAGACGTTTTAAAGCTAGTATGTAATTGCAAAAGCTAGTGCATACATAAACAATCGGAGAAAATGTCCGATTTAGTACCACAAAGCGAAATGAAATCAGGTTCCCTTTGTATCTGGTGGCCATACTCATCAAGCAGGTAGCCTTTGATACTTGATATTTTATACTTTTGACATTTGACTAAGAAATAAGTTAGTCTGGTCAATGAATGTCTCATATTTTGATAAGCCTTTTAGTTGGTAAAAAAAACAACTTTTTCGATTTTTTTTTATATATTTGGATTTTAATTAAAAATACTTTAGTCTATCTGTTTAAAAGTTTGTGTATTGTAGCCTACCAGACACAAAGTTTGTAGACAAAGAAGGCTCAGTTCTTACGATAGATTTTCGAGAATATACTCATAAAAGTGGCTGTCAGACGAAACATTTTTAAAAATTTTCAAATGAAAAAAAAAACAGTCCTCAAAAATGTTCGTTATGGATGGAAACTAAGAGTGCTAAAGTATTCGCTAAAGTGTTCGCTATATTACTTTTTTGATTGTTTTCGAAATCGAACACGAATTTTGTGCCGGGGCGAATATTTTTATATTTTTACACGTATTAAAATAAAATGATTTTTTTTTACCTTAAGGCTATTAAGCTTATACTAAAGGAGTTGATCTATAAAACACTTTTCTCTACGCGATTCCGTTTTCGTTTTTTTCATAAAATTAATGCCATTTTCATTGCTACTATTCAACACATCATCGGACTTTCGTTTTAGGTTCTGAAATTAAAATATTTAATAAGCCACTTTATTACGTTTTAATTTATTTGATATCATTACCGTATGCTCTTCCTCAGTAAGTGTGGCAAAAACAAAATTTTGTGGCTTTACATCTTTAACCGAAACAGTACCAGCTGTTTCGTAGGTATCATTTATGCCGCCTTTTGTAAGTCCAGCTAACTTTGACAAAGTTTCTTTGTCGCGTACTAGAAAAGAACCACGAACAGTTTTTTTATTAGTTACTGCCACACTTTTTGAGATCAGAAAAGGAGATGATTTTTTTATTTCAACTGAAGTAGTCTTTATCGCTGTTATTATATTTATTTTCTTAGTTATGCCAGTATTTGTTAATATATTTCCAGCTAGTATCGCAGATACTGTTGAATCTGTTGCAGTTGTACTAGAAATTTCCTGTGAACTCTGAAAGCCCAACTATTAATATTTACTTTCTATATTGTGTTTATTTCAACAAACCTCTTTTAAAACTTGCTCTTTTAGCATTTGTTCTCTTTCATACCGTATTTTGCGCCATAAATGTTCACTTTCATCATCTCCACTTTCAGCATTTTCACCATCTACGTTTTCTGTGCCGTTAGGATTTTCTATGCTAAAACCACTTTCAGCATTTTTCCATCTGAATTGACGCTGACGTCCAACGCCATCTTTTTCTTCATCTTCGAAAAACATTTCTTGAATTTTACGCACTTCTCTTATGTCTTCATCGAGCATTTTCCTCCTATATGCAAATATAAAATAAAGAGCTATGTAATAAAAACAAATAAAATATATTTTTCAATAATCATACGCATGAATTTGCCCTAATTCTGCTCGTAATTTCTCTCGATCAAACTCATCCTCATCACCCAACTCAATGTCGTATTTGTCTAAGTTCTTTTCATCTTCATCTGCACTACCCCATTCAGATTCAGAAAGTTCAGCTTCTTTTTCAAGGAAATTCTCTGCTTGTTTAAAGCAATCTTTTTTCGTCATTTGCACTACTATCTCATTTTCTTCAGAATCATATTCGATGAACGTTTCTGGTGCTTCTTCCTCATCGACATTTGCATCTATTTCATTTACTGGCTCTTCATTAGATAGCTGTGTTAATTCCTCATCTTCATCATCCGAGAAACCAAGTTTAGTATTTTTCTTTTTCATGCGTTTAGTTAGTTTTTTAATGCGATTATTCATTTCATCGGTATTTTCAATGTTAATCGAGTTTTCCTCTTCAGATGAAATTATTTTATTGCACATTGGAGCGGATGATGTATGTGCGGCAATTGCTTGTGCAGAGTTTTCCTTAGTAAAAATATTTAAAATTAAGTATTTAACAATACTGGCTTTTCAAATGTTTTAACAATTCTTACTGTCTTATTTTCTTCAAAATGACCAGAACATAATTCTAATAACTCATCATGAGCACCGTCTGCACCAATATTCGCTTGAGTGATTGGAATCTGGCTTATGAATGCAGAATGAGTTTTCTGCGTTTCATTAAATTTCCCAGAACATAAACCTAACAACTCATTCTCTTCACATGATTGATTTTTAATATCATCTTCATAAAAGAGTTTGTCCGTTTTCAAAGACATTATTGCTTGCGTAGAAGGAGTTTTAAGCAAGTCGATTTCCTCGTCAGAGTCATCTTGAAAACCTTTAATAATACGATTTTTACGCTTCAAATTATCTACAGTTACTGATTGGTTGCTGTCTTCATCATTATCAACGTTGCTGTCAGAATCACTTTCCTGATCTTCATCATAGTGGTGACCGTTATCATTCTTCACATTTTTATTTTCAACTTTTTCACTGTTGTCTCCAATATCATCGTTATGGTCATCATAATTATCTTCAGCTTTTAATGATTTTTTAACTGTTTTTGTTGTTTTGGATACGCTATTTTCGTCATTACTTTCTTCATCTTCATCGTCAATATCATCTTCATCTACTTCAACTGCTTCGTTTTCATAGATATTAACAGCATTTTCCTCCTCATCAATCTAAAACAAAAAAGTTTTCACATCTATGATTTAATCCACCTTAATTTATTTTGACTCACATCAACCATGTCTAAATTCTTATTTTTTAAATTATTTGATTTGATATCAACATTAGAATGCTCATACTCTTCCTCTTCATCCTCATTATAATCGTCTAAACATTTGTTATGTTCTAATTCTTCCTCGCGTTTTTCTATATTTTTCTTTTCAAGATCTTCTCGGCGTTTCTTCATTATAATCGATCGTAAATTTTCTTTCAACTTAAAATAAGCTTCACCAGGCTTTTGATCTACAGTTTCTGGATCATCTGTGATGTTTATATTAACTTTGGACATTTCTATTTTACCATTTTCAGTTGACAAAATGCTGCAATGTATAATTATAGTAAATAAAAAATTAATTTATTTATGTATTATTTTACCTTAGTGTTTCTGTAGTTTTTGGTTTTCTACCAGCCTTCGCTGCTAAGAATCTTTTTAAAAGGTTGTCTAAGCCAGTTGGTTTCTTAGCTATCAGATCACCTGTTTCTAAGTCAATTAACATATTTTTATCACCATGCAAAGATGGGCTGTCAGGCAAATTCTTTTCATGTATTATACGTTGAATAGTCTCTGGTGTAATCAGTGAAGTTGGTGTAAGATGTAATGAATTTATGTCTATTTTTGGTAATTCTATAACTTCAGTTACTATTAGACTTGTTGCTGCTATAGGTTCTAAGTTTTCTTCTATAAAATGTTCCTTTGACAAAGGCACATTTTCTGCTGATTCACTGTTGATATATTTTGAGCTTTGCATTATAATATTTGGTTGAGAGGGTACATCAGTTGTTGCTGTTGTTATTGTATTATTTTCATCAACTTCTGAATCACTTTGAGCTTCTTTTTCATCAATTTCGTTATTATTTTGAAGTTCTTCGTTTATTCCATTATTACCTTTAAGTTCTTCATCCTCTGATTCCGATTTAAAAAACTCCGTTGCCTCTTTAGCACGTTCTTCCATAAGTTTACTATAGAAATAGTAGTTAGGTTATCAAAAAAAAAAATAATAAGGGAACCAAACAAATTGTACCGTCACTAATATTTTATCTTACAACCAAGAAAGCAACCAGGAAATTATTTTTAACTAAGTAGTACTAATGTTAAAACCATGTTGTGGTAATTTTTATTTTATTTCGTAAAAGAATAACAACGGATCGGAACAAGATTCCATGTATTCCATGTATATAATACGAGTATGTACATCATTTGAAGATTATTTTTTTAGTAGAACTTTTACGAAAGCTATAAGAATGGCAATTTTGAAATGTTTCGAAAGTTTCTGGATAAAAAATTTTAAGCCTGAGTTTTTTGAACGAAAAAATATGCACTTAAAAATACATTAATTTGAAAATTTTTAATATCTTTCCTGTTGTTTCTTACTAAACAAACTAAAAATGTTTTTGTATACAAAATTAGACAAACAAGGTAAATTAAGAGCATTTATTTCGGAGTATTTTACATCTAAATTCAGTTAAAGTTAGACAAACTTAAAGATTTTTCTTTGAGGTATTTATTACTGTACTTCAGATGTGAAGCATTTGAATAAACATCCATTAAGCCCAAAATACGGCCAATGTTCTTTGGAAACACACATTGGAAAATGCATATTTTCGAAGAACATACATTTAGAAAATTGTATTTGACCGCAATATGATATTTCTCTCCGAACGAAATCGCATTAGAAAAAACAAAAAATATTTATTAGATACAGACGATTAACCTACTAAATCTGAAAATCTGTTTTTACTTACGCATATTCCTCTAATTCTTCGGTGCTCATTTTCAAACTTTTTGATCTAACCACTCTTGATAAAGGGCTGACCTCACCCTCTTGTTGGGGTTTTATAATCGTGTGTCGTTTGAGGAACTCTTGCAGGGTATGACGTTTAGGTTTATGGTAAGGGATGCTGAAATAAGCCAAGCATAATTCATTAATTAAACACAAATAAATTGTACTTGACGGACTTAAAACTAGAGGGGTACAAGTGCAGAATTGTAATTTTTACTTAAAACTGGTTAAATTATAAATTGAAAAAGCCACCAACAAGCTATCAACGAGACTTGTATGTGCTAGTGATCATTGTTGAAAAAAAATACCTGCTAAAAAACTCATTTGTGTCCCTCTGGTTCTAAGTCCGTCAATTACAAGTACGTTTTTTACAAAACGAATATTTTTTTCTATTTGTTGCAATTGGTCAGTAAGTTTAAATTTTTTTAAAGGTTTTTTTTAGCTAGTAGAAATTTATTTTTTTGTCGTTTGGTCTACGTTTTATACTTTTTATATGTTAATTAAAAGTAAAACTTTAAGAGCACTTATAAACAAGTTTACCTTATTTGGGCTTCACGATGCAAACGTTGCTGTTCACTTTGAATGGCCTGCATTTCGTCCAGCGCTTTTTTGGCAGAAGCCTATAAAAAAATTCAATATCTTTTATTAAAATATGTATGTACATATATGTACATTAGGGTGGTTCAAACAAAATCGAAAATTCTGCGGTACACTTCTAATGCAAAATTTTTCGGAATAATGTGTAACGGTTGGCACTTGTGCAAAATTTTTCGTTAGGCTGAACGTATAGCAAATTATCCATAAACATTTAAAAAGACATCTGCAAACATCCACGTTTTGATTTTTTTCTTATGAAGTTTGGCGAAGGGCTGATTTTTGGCAATTAGACTTATGTTATATATTTGTTAATAAGTATAGCAATAATAAATACCTAATTTTATAAAAATAGAAAGGCTCGATACGTTATATACTTATATACATATATGTAAATACATAACAACTCTCTCGATACCAGCCCGCAGATGGCATCAATCGTATATAGGCAAATCTGAAGAGCGTCATTGGGTTAGCGATAACGTCCTGAGCGTAATCGACGAAAGATGCAATTTTTTGATTCGTTTAACTTCTTATTCATTGGTCATATCCACTTGCAGAAGTAGTCATGTGTTGTTGTGATTAGCTGCGACGATTTTGTCGGCTATTTCTTGCAGCATTTCTTTATTTCGACCAACGATAGTTTGCAATACTTAGTTTTACTTTGTATAAAAATTCCCAATCTGTTTGTTTAATTCTTTGAAATGATTTAATTCATTTCTTAAACAAGACATAACTAACATTGACAGACAGAACTTTCTGATTTGCTTAAAATATCTGGAAGCACTGAACAGATTCTAAAAATTCTTCTAATAATAGAAATTTTCACTATCCCTGAGTAACATAGGCTATATTTTATGTTATTAAAAGTAAGGGGCGTGGTATCTTCCATACAACAAAAACTCTTAAAACACTATATCTTGGCGCCTATAACAGCAGGTCCAAGACCAAATCCCGATCGCATCACCGGTTCAGGTCACAAGGGAATTCGGAAATAAAACATATCCTAAAACCTAATGGATAACATATCTATAAATGAAACATAAGATGAGGAAAATCAAATTAACGGTCCAAGCGAATTTAATCGCAAGTTATGCTATACTTTCTCCGTACAAAACACTATATCGGTTTTTTGGAATTTTTCGGGTTTTTGCGAGACTAACACACGATAATTGGTTTTTATATAATATATAGATGTGTATATATAGTGCGCGCGTTCAATAAAAAATACATATGTACATATTTTTCAAAGCTATGGCAGAAATTTTGATTTGAAAGCAGTAGCATCCTCAGGATTGATTGATGAATATCATATAACGAAATAGATAAAATATGGATATTTTGAGCAAATTTTTTGATAAATTAAAAAAAATAAATTTCTAAGTAAATTTATCTAATACAAACAATTTTTTTTTATAAAATTAAAACTTTTAAACAAAAATTATTTTTTTTTTAAGTTTAAATATGTTCAAAATTCACCCATAGATAAGCACTTAAATCAAGAAAAACAGAAAAAAAATACAGCTATTTTATTTATATTTATTTATATATAGCTGACACGTAACACTTTCGCAAAATTCGTGGATATTTAAACGTTATACGTAAAGATTTTCACTCAATCCTCAATTAATTCCATAATTGGTAAAATTGGCAATAGCTTTTTTTGTAAAACTGAAGAATACAATCTGACAATGCCGTTAAGTGTGAAAAGAAAAAAGGTACTTCCCCTATTTTTTCGCCAGTGAATATTAATCTAAAACAGGCGCAAGTTCGTTGATCAAAATAATAGATTAATAATAATAATGATTTTTTTTTCAATTTTAAATTCATAACTTTTTTTTGTGCTTTTTTTTCAAACAACGGTTAAAGTATATTGGTATAAAAATTAATTGCAAATAAATAATAAAATATATAGACATGGGTCGTAAAAGTCATTGCACAGCAAAGGAGAGGCGCTTAGCTCTGAGCCTCAGGGCCGGTTAACGAAAATTGCCGTCCCCACGCCAAACATCTAATGCCGCCCCTTATAATGAGGCAAAATTATCTTTATAAAAAAAGTCGCTATTCATCTATATCTAAATAAATAGATCAATCAAAAACTTAAATATCTCCCATGCACAGAATTCTCGACACTTTTTCTTTTATTGTAGACAAACCAAAATCGCTAAATCTACCTAACCTACGCACGGCAATATACGATTGAAAACTAACAGCGTATGCTTAGATAAACCTAAGTCCCTAAATCCAACTACGCCACACACAGCCACACATTAAAAATAAACTTTAATAGATAGCGAATTGTCAAAAAATTGGAGTTAAGATTGAAATTTTTTTACTACTCGTAGATCTTTGCTATGGTTGGAATATTTGGATTTATAATACATTACATTTTTATGCAAGTTCGAATAATTGCATTTTAGGTTACAAGTTAATTTTTTAAATTTTTCAATATACATTTTTTTTTCTAATTTTTCCAAATCCTGCCGCCCCCCTTGGATTTTGCCGCCCTAAACCACGACGTTGTTGGCGTAGGCGGTAATACGGCCCTGCTGAGCATACAAAAAAAAAGGAAAATCTTTGCGGGACATCGCTAGTTTGATGGATAGGTCTTTGCGTTTTGTGCAAAACGTTTTTGTAAGAAAAATAGGAAAGATATTAGAGGTAGACCAACGAAAACTACTCCAGCAGATGACCGTCATATAATTATTTTCTCAAAAAGAGACCCTTTCAAGTCCTCCAAGGCGATTTGTTGCTAGCGTTCCTACAGTTCGTAGTTGTTTGCAGGAGGCAAACCTTCTGGGAAGAATCGCCAAAAGGTTCCTTTGATGCGTACGAAAAATTTGACCATGAGGTTATTTTGGCAAAGTGTCATACCAACTGGTCGGACCTTGATGGTGAGAAAAAATGGCAAAATATTTTATGGAGCGACGAAACAAAAATAAATTTATTTGGAAATGATTACGGAAGAAATGTGAGGCGCCCCAAACGTAAATAGTTCCATGTCCGATTCACTAAAAAGACCGTTAAGCATGTTGGCGGAAATATTGTGGTATGGAGCTGCTTTTCGTGGAACGGCGTCGGCCCAATACTCTAAACGTCGCACAAAATGGTAGCTGCTGAGTACAAAAAAATTGTGGAAAACATAATGCTGCCATGTGCAGAAGAAAATATGAATAATGACCCAAAGAACACGTTCAATTTAGTCAAGAAGTGTTTTGAGGAAAATAAAATTAAAACCGGACTTAAACCCAATCGTAAATTCGTGGGAGCAGTTAAAAATCAAGTTAGCTAAGTAAACCTTATCGAATAAACAGGAATTGGGGAAATACGTATGAAATACCAAAAGAAACCTTGTTCAATGCCGAAAAAATGACCAAAGTAATACAGTAAAATGGTGGATATACTGCCTATTAAACGGAGAAACATTAATCCTATACTATAAAGACTAAATCACCAGATTTTTTTTAAGTTTTTGTTACTTAAAATGTATGTATTTTTTTGATCAGTAAAATTGTAAGCCCTAAGTATTTATTGACCACATCTTTTTTAAATATTATAAATCTTATTAAGATTTTTTGTTTTATTAAATGTTGAAGTGCAAAGATTAATATTATGTTAGGTTTTTTGTTGTGAGTTGAATAAAAATAAATTGTTCTATGGCAAATATGAAATTTCTGCGTGCATCTAATATTTTGATCATGGGTGTATTTATTGAAGTACGTTAATACTCACTCTCATTGGTTTTTGTTTTTTGTGTATATTTGATTCCTCATCTTTAGAATTCTGTGGAAGATGTACAGCTTCATCCATACTACTACTCGAATCAGATCCGGAGTCATGTGATGTTAGTTTTGACTTATGCTTAATGTCCATATGTTTTATTTTGTGTTTCAATCTTTTCCCATTATTAGCATCATTACAGAACTTATTCGGACTCAACTGTGAGTCGGAATCGGATTCAAAGTCATATGGTGATGTTAGTTTTGTTTTCTGTTTATTTTCTTCCTCCCTTATTTTGTCTTTCCATCTATTTCTTTTTTTGGAGTTCTGTAATGAATTAATATCCTTGTTCGGACTTATTTGTGAATCGGATTCGGAATCAGAATCAATGAGTGAAGAAATTTTAGACTTTTTTACGATTTCATTTTCCTTTAAATTATCTTTCAGGTTTTTAAAAGCGTTATCGTGTTCTTTATCGCTATTGCTGCCTTTTTCAGATTCAGTTTTTGATTCCTTTTCATTTTCGGCATTTTCACCATCTGAATCTCCTAATCCATTGAAGGTTTTTCTAAATTTCTTTGTTGGCCCGGAAGAATATATCATCTTTTCTGCTTCGCTGTCCGAATCAATTATTATAGATATCTTTTTGACCTTGTGTAAATTATGCTCTTTGAGTTTCAAACGTTTTAATCCTTTTGCGGAACGATTTATGTCATCTTCATCATTTGACTCTGATCCAGAATAACGTAAGCTTTGCTTCCCTAGGAAATCATATTCCGCAGATGTTTCTTTTCGCTCTTTTTCTTCTACCGTAACATCACCATTGTTTTCAATTTCATCGTCCACACGGATCTCCTCTATGGAATCAACATTTTTCCCCGGCGTAATTTCAGTAGGCACTTCACTAGTTGGTGCTGACGTTGCTGCGTTTTCCGACATTGCAATAAAACTTCTTTCTTCTGTTGCATTTGGGTCAGCAGGAGTGCTGCTCATAATTTATAATATTTCGCTTACTTTGCATATAGCACTAAAACAAATACGTTAAAAAAGTAAAATATGTATAGTGAACGTTTCGTTGTTGACATTAATAATATTATCGTTGGCGCGAAAAAATAAGTGCTGCCAAGCATGAAAAGAATATTAGAGCTCTAGCTATTCGTGGATGCCACACTCAAAAAAACTATTTTTTATCCATTGTGAACAGTTTTTTTAGATGAATTTTAATCAGATGAATTCTAAAAAAATTGAAACTAAGAAGCGCGGCATGTAACTTTTGAACCGAGAAGCGTAGAAAGCCATGACTGGATGGACTGACTACGTGTTGTCCATAGACTAATTAGTCTATGGTGTTGTCTGTAACTTCACTTCTAAGGTTGCCAATTTCTTGTGGCGTTTAGCATGCTATCCACATATCATGTTCATACGCAGCGTCGACTTATAACGCCGATTTATTAGTTCGTTGTTAATCGTGGACTTACTCGTGTTGTTCAAGGTCGGTGGTCTATTACGCGAACGGAGTACCCATTAAAGGCCATGCTACAATACTGCAAGAGCATTGTAAGCCAAAGCACAATATCGCGAGATAAAGCTGGGTTACGACTGTCAAAATACGAAACGAAAAAAGAAAATTTCATTCATGATAGAACTATCATTTCAAATTCGAAATAATGCAATCGATAGTTGCTCCCTGTCAAGAACAAACAAAGCAAAATAAGTCAAATATTCTAATAAAGCGCGCTTTTAGGTACGAGTATGTAATTTGGAAATGTCTGTGCCTTATTTAAGCTGAGTTTGACTTTTAAGGCATAACTGGAAACAAAGAAGATGGATCATGACTTGGAATAGGTGATACTGTGATAGTTGCACAATGATTATGTTGTTATATAAAACCATAAGAATCTTGACTTGCCCTGCGCAGAATAAAATAATATAAAAAGAAATTAGATTTGTGTAACCATTTCAATTGAATCATGCTCCGAGTGATACGCCGGCTCTCAAATTCGGCGTGTGTAAACAGCATTATAGAGTACATATGCTAAATAAACACTGCTTTTGACACAAATTTTCAAACGTCTATGAATATGAGCAAATCTGTTTAATAGAGCTGAATTTTTAAGAGAATTTTACATGTGCTTAGTAGAAGAATAACAAATATAAAATAATTTTTTTTGTATTAAATTCATTACTAAATCAAGAATGACACGCAAGAGAGTTGTAAAAAAGAAAATTGAAATAGTTTTTGATCCAGAGAAAAGGAAGTACGTACAATACCAAGTTAAAGCTTATATCAATGTTGACTCGTCTTTAGAGACTTCCTTACAGGTTTCCGAAAACGCAAGAATGAACGTAAAAAGCGTGCAAAAGAAGAGCTAGAACGCAGTATAAAAAAAGAACGTAACAGCATACGACAGGAGATCAAAGATGGTATCAAGCATATGAAAAAGTCTTTTGAACCTTTAAGGGAACTGACTGAAAAGGATAAAGCCAATGAGGATGAGTACGAAGATGATGATGTGAAAGTTAGAATTGTAGAAATTTCAACAAGTGAATTAGCTGAACGTAACAACTTTATAGGAGAAAATCGGAGAGCAGCGTCCTCAGATGAAGAAAAAAGTGAATCAGATGCCGAACAAAGTGCAACTGAAGACGTAAATCAGATACCTGGTATGGATTTGGGAGGGAAAGCAAATAAAAGGAAGCTTAATTTCAAACGAGCAGAAGATAAAGAATCTGACCCACCAAATGATCGAAATACGTTATTAGAAGAAAGCAAAAATTTAAAAACCAAGAAAGAACTAGATCGATTGAAAAAGAATAAAACGTTAAAAAAGCTGAAAAATAGTAAAGTATTTAAAGCTAAAGAGCGCGTTGATAAAAAGGCCAATCAGAAAAAAGCTAAGCGTGATAAAAATAACACTTTAAAGAGTTTGCCGAAAAATCAGCGAAAGAAGAAGAAATTCGAACCTAGTCGGTACAACAAAGGACGCATGATCACCAGAAAGCAAATGCGAAAAAAACAAGGAGAATAGAATAATTATCATTGATATTTTTTTAAATAAATCCAATCCAATCCAATTTTAGATTTATAATATATGTATGTACTGTGTGATTTTTAGATTAACAGTGTACTTACTCATCATTATTCTGTTGCAGGTATTTTAAGAATGATAACATAACTTTTATGTAGAATTACTGCGGCTAGTGAAGTCATTGTTGGATATAAATATTAAAGTGAAGAAATGAATTTTCAAGCTCAAAAGAAATATGATAAAGGCGTTTCCGCGCCCACCATATGCATATCTTCTTGATTAGCATGCTCTTCAACATACTAAAATTTCAAGAAAATCGGAGAAGCCTTCCTTAAAATAAACTACATAACTATTACCGAAACGTGCATTTTTATTTTTCAAAATTTCCTAAAACAAAAGTTATTTATGCCTTCCTGAAAGAACCTGCTAAAATTCTTTAACCTTCAGTTCGACCTTTCGGCGAGTAGCGGAGTATGCAAGGTAAAACTAAATTTATTTTTGCAAATCTTATTTTAATGCGGTTTAAAAAATTCGTATTTTTATTAATCTCATACATTTCCGGACAGGTCTAATGTAGGTACAAAGTACATGTATGAATTATTTTTCTTAAGCCTCAGATTTAATTTTAAAATTTCGAAACAACAATTCTCCAGCTTTTATAAGACTCTCTTTCCATGTTTCATCGTCTTCAAAGAGCTTCTTGTGTTATAATAAAATTTCTGCAACCTAATAACAAATGATAGTTGCTTGGATTGTGTCATTAATTGTCCGACTTTTCCTTTCGGCCTCTCATTTCTAAGTGGATAATTATTAAATAAAACCCCATTCATCATGAAGGGATAACGTGACCATATAATTTACACCAAAACGCGCAGCAGGAAAAAGTAGAATTGAAACTTTTTTAACATCCCGCAATATCATATATTTATTATTTCCAATTATTTTTTAAGGAAACCCAGTATTTACTATCTCCATTTATTTGCATTTACTAAAAACAAAAAAAGGTCATTACTTTCACCGAAAACCCTAGCAAACTAAACATACACGAATTGATGACAATATAGCAGGGAAAAAATTTTTTTTCACAAAATTTGTTTGATTTTTGGTAGAACAACCTATAATACATATATATTGAAAACCCGAACAAATTTCATTGGGCATCAACTGTGTGAGCGATGCGCTGGTTGCCGATTTTCTGCGTGTTGAATGTATAGTGGCTGCAATCAGAAATCCTATGCTTTGTCAATATTGTGTATTGTGCTTTCGAGCTTACATTTCAAACAATCTCTTATGTTAAGTATGAAATAATTGACATAAAAGTGAAGAAAATGGATACACTTTTCTAAATTAAACACGAAAAACTTTTATTTTATGAAACCGAACAAAGTAATTGTTGCTTCGTCGCATCAGACAGTCGAGCGACTAGGAATTGATACGCGGTCGACCAGTAGACCGCGGTCTACCGTTTGGCCACCCCTGATTTATAAGATCATTAAGATGCCAGTTACATTTATTTTTCTTTTTTAATAAATAAAACAAAGTTTTGTTTAAAATATATATCATGTATATGTATATATTTTTGTAACATATTTTTCATCTGCATTTAATTTACATATGTATTAAGATTTTTTTATCTCTCTTTTTTGCATTAAATAGTTTTGTTTCAGTTTACATTTCGTTATGCGTACTTCGTTCATAACAAGTTATGTATTTCATCAGCTGAATTTCTAAGCAATGCAAAGAATATTAAGTGTTAATTGAAAAATTGCATTAATTTTGTTAGATTTTTGTTTTTACAAATATACTTAAAGTACTTTACAAAAAATCAAAATTTACGTTAGTATTTTTTCATATGGGTAACATTCATATGCACTAGAATTTGAAAAAGTACATATTTTATAAATAAACGTTTGTAAATTTAGATTTGACATACAAATGCATAAACGTATTTGCTTTGTTTTTGATTTTTAATTTGAATTACAAACCTATTTGCAATTGCAAATATTTTTTGTTTTAGTTAATATTAGATTATTTTATAAAATAATTGTTCTAATTTGTTGTTTATAAGTCAAAACAATTCGAAGATTTTGTTTTAAAGAACTATTTTTTGTTCAATTTTTAACGCAATGCCGTAATGTTGCTAGCTGGCTAACTAAAAAGTATAAAATATGTTAAAAATGAGTACAATAAAAATAAACTTTTAGTTTTTCATAATTTACCATATAGTTGATAATATACTATATATATATTTATAAAGATATTTACAATCTTAAAAGCTAACTTATGTAACGCTATTCTAAATTACAGTTTTATATGTATTTGTAGTTATGTACAGTCGACCCGCTGTAATCCCACAATCATTTTGCAAGACGGTGTCAAATTATCGAATTTGTCAGACTATATAGTGCTGCCTCCGACTTCTTTTAGTACGTTGTAATCCGACAAATCATGAAAATGTTGAGATATAATCGGTACTTACGATATGCAATTGGCATGTCGGATTACAAAAGGCGCCGGAGTAGCCAGGGAACGGATTACCGCGGGCCAACTGTATTTGCATATAGTAGAAGAGGGCATACAGAAGAACAGAAGTCTGCCGCATGGATAACATTTAATGACGATTGGTTTTCAACGCTTCCAATTTTGATACTTCAACAATTTTTCTATTTTTTACTTTTGAATAATTATTTTAACCGTAAAAACAACATCTTTTATACGAATTTTTTAATTGTCTTTTATAGTAAAAAAGTAATATATTATCCTGCGTTGCGTTTTTATTTCAGAAAGTTTCGTTAGGCGATTTTTTGTTTAGTTACAAATTTATCAATTTCTAAAATGGATTTTAAACTAAAATATTGAACATTTCATATGCATCTTAATACTACTTAAATTAAAATCTTGCAAAATTATTAAATTCACCACATTATGATAAAGTTTTGCGAAATATATAAACAGAAGTAAGTGTTATTGATGCAACTCCAAATACTAATAATTACAAATAATTTTTACGTTATATAAATTAAAAAACAAAATGTTAAAACTTTGTATTCAATTTAGCTACAGAATCAGATCAATATCACCCACATAATACAAGCACACAATAATTACTTACAATAGTACTCGTATGTTAAGAATCTGTACTGAGTTATACGGGATGATCATCATTTTTTGTTTGTAAATTTTATGACGTTATCATTCAATCAAGTTCACCGAATACAACATGCACAAAACTAACTAAACACAGCGATTCTAGACCGCGCGTATAAATGGTATACAATATTATAATAAGAACTACCATGAGCACCATCACAGTGTTAAGATGCACGCCTGTGGTGATCATTGTTGTTTCGCTGTTGTGATCGTTGGAATTTATAATTGAAACGTTTGAAAGGGCCACCTCTGTTGCGTTGAAAATTATTGCGTCGAAATTGCCCTTGGTTGCCGTGATTAAATCGATATCCCCCGCCACCATTTTTCCAGCGACGCTGATTATCTTGTTCTTGGAATGGATTATAATTGGGATTATTGGAGGAAGGTATTTCTTTGTGTGATTTAACTTTCTTTTGACGTCCACGATCCATGTCATTTTCATCTTCTTCTTCCCATTCACGACGTCGGTTTTGCCGGACTTCTTCTTTTATCTATTGATAAAGAGGCGAAAATTCGTTTTTTCATTACACTCCAAGTAGGAAAATTTAAAATTTAATTATTCTACAAACAAAAACGAGCAAAACAATATAATCAAAATCCCAACTATTTTTAATTAAAAAAAGGTAAAGTTTTCGTATAAATGGTGTATCAATCAGACTTTAAGATGTGAATTCCGAATGAAAGTTTTTGATATTTGTAATGTTTTTGGCAAAAGTAATGATAAAAATGAATTTCACTCACTTCGTGATCGACCGAGGTTCAATTAATATTTTAATAAAAAAATTCAAGTAACTGGGAAATATAGGGTTTCAACAGGACGTTGCCACATACCACACGGACAATGGCTTTATGAATAAGCATTTACAATGACTTAAAAAAACCGCCAATATCGTTCTGATCGAAAAGATCATGACACCTTTGAATACTTTCTTTCATTTGAATAACTCAAAAAGTCAATGCCAACAATTCCAGGAATAAAGGACGATATGAATAGACATATTTTGGGGACAGAGGATTCACTATACCAAAATGTCATCGAAAATTTCGACAAGTGGGAGGAGTTGTGAAAAGCTTTAGCGAACAGTTGGCCGATTATATTTTATGCAAAATAAGCCAAATTGGTCACTGAGTACGAAAGATTTATGGAGGTGGAGCCAATGGATTAAAGATTTTAGAACTCAGTCATAATGATGGGAATGTTTACTATAGAAATTTAGCTTTAAATTAGTTTTTCTCAAACACACAAAAGTGTCAATTATAAACCTTGGCACCTACCTAACTCCTTCATATGTAAATACAAAATAAAATATTGAAAACTATTTGTATGCCGAAAGTATGTTATTGTGTTTGTAAGTCTCTACACTGGTCAACTTCAAAGCCTGATAATTTGGTCAAATCTTAATGTAGACTTTTACGACATCGTACTTCACTACTATTCATGAAATCTCAGCCTTCATATTTTTTAGTCTTCTAGGGCCTGCACTATATATGAACGATTGTCAAAAAAAGTGTATACAGTGTTTTAGATGCGCGGAACGGTTTTGAGCAGTTTTTTTGACAGTGAAGTCCTTAGAATGGTCTGTATAAAATTAAAATAGAGAAAATAGCGGATATGTCAGGGTTTCTTCCTATTAAGCTCAAACAAACTCTGTTCCAAATTTCATTAAAATCAGTTCATTGATTAAGCCGTGGAACGTATTTTCCTGTTAGAGTCGTGTGACCGCTCGCTAGTGCAAAACAAATTACATTCTGCACTGCTTTCCTCACAACCACCAACAAAAAAAATTTTTCTTTCGAAAAAATTAAAATAAAATAATCGCAATGTGTAGATTTTGTTATGTTAAATATTAAATAATATATATCTAATTTTGCTTGGGACTTTCAGATGAAAAAGGTCCTTTTTTTAGTAGTTATTTTCGGTTGTTCAAGACAAAAAAACTACATTCGGCCACTAAAAAGTGCATTTGATATCTCGATTCAGTACATTTTCACAAAACCCAAATGCCATCACTATTCAAGACGCCTAAATAATAAATAATAATATTTACCCACCGAAGGTGACAAAATAAATTTTGATATTTAAATAATTTTGTTTCAGTTTATGTAACAATTCCTGATACTCTTTACACAGTAAGTACTTTGAACATTGAGGATGGAATTGATTATAAACAATATTTTTATATAAAATATTATTCTTACCTCCTTTTCAATTTCTGTTTCTGTGCCATTCCAAGTGATAACTGGTGCTCCGCCATATCCACGATGTGACTGTTTGAGTAACTCGTTAACAGCGCTATCGCTAACTGAATCTCTATTATAGCCATTGCCAACAAATGTGGAGCGTTTTTCGGAGGAGTTAGCATGTGACTTTTGGTTTGGACGTTTTGTATTTACATCAGGTTTTGCTGCTGTAGCGAATGGATTTTTAGGATTTTTATATGCGACAGTTGTTGATGTTGGCTTCTGTTCAGGAGGACTAATGCTAGCTGTAACAGGCTGAAGTGTGGTAACCTGCCAAAGACCAGTCTTCGTTTTGATAACTGGCGGTGATGGTGGTGTGGAATGAGAACGTTTAAATGGTGTACGTTCATGTAAGCGAAGTTCTCCATCGCGTTCATTTTCACATTCATCAAATGTACCAATATCGCTGGTGCTTAGGTTGGAAGTGTTACCTGAGGGCGTGGTAGATGATACAACGAAACCTTGTGAACTGGCTTTACATTTTTTTGTAGATGTTGTTACAGTGCCATTGTTATTATTATGACTATTTCCATTACGTTTGTGATAGTTAAATATTTCATCGATTGCATCAGTCTTTTGTTTGGTTTTAGACTGTAAAATATGGGAGGTAGCGGCCGAGGAGGTTCCATTAGCTGTTGTATTAGGAGTTGTAGTAACGGCTTTTTTCACTTTGACTCCGTTTGTAGGTTTTGTGTCGTCATCATCGGTGCTGTCACTACCATCGGAGGATGAGGTACTTGAACGTTTAAGTGGGTTTTTTAAGTTACTATTAAACGCAGTTGTTGTTATTATTGCTGTATTTGTGGTTGTTGTCTCATCATCGTCATCAGACTCTGACTCATAGGGTACAAGACTTTTCAGTGGACTCTGTTGCATGAGAGGTTTTTTACCATTTGGTGATTGCTGGTGTGTTGTATTTGTATTTGCGCTTGGTAGTGTCTCAAACAATTTCGGCATGCTTGGCAGCGTACTTTTTGAAGCTGACGATGATGAACTGGAACATAAGTTATAGTTACGTTTTGTCGGCGTTGATGAGCTTACTTCATTGTTGCCATAGATGTCGTCGTTACTACCGATGTTGGCAATCTTGTTACCATTTGAATTTGCTGCAATTTGTCCTTTATTTGATGTGCCAGCCAGTGTAGGCTTCGTATACGCAGAATCTTGAAATTTACCAGTCCCCGTAAGGAGACCGTTTTGCATTTGTGTATTGTTAGATAGAGTGCCGTTGTTACCAGAGCTTGAAGTCGCTGTGGCAGTTGTAGATGATGTTGCATTTGTTTTAATTGATGTTGCAGCATTACTGTTATTATTATTTTTAAAATGCATCATTATTTTGCTACTACCTGTTGGCATTTGTGACGTTGTCGGCGTCATGCAGCTCTGTCGATTGATGGGTGATTTATTAACATTTGTTGTGTTGTGTGTTAGTGGTGAATTCGGTATTATTTTATTGCTGTTATTAAAAGTCGTTAGTCCAGCCGTAGGTAACTGTGGTCCTATAATGCGCTGTGGACCTGGTCTGCAAACAGTGTGGGAGGTAACGCTGCTATAGCCATTTAATTTTTGATAATTTTCTTTGGCTTCTGCGCCGCCGCCACTCACTTGTGTGCTAGTGATTTGTCGCGCAGGTGTAGTATCCATTTCATAGAAAATTATATATGCATTGGTATTGCAAACACTTTGCACAGATATAGGACGTACGTAGCTATCATCATAGTTGTAATAAGTTCCTGACTCCGTTAATCCAATGGCAGTGTAATGACCACAATGTTGGGATGCACCTAAATGCGTCACCATAGCTACAAGACGATAGGTCAGTTGTTCACCTGGATTCTTACGTGATGTGAATTTCGAGAGATCGAGACGTGGTTTGATTGTAATTTGTTTGTTTATTTTTGTACCGAGCATAGAGAAGCGTTTAAGCTGTATACAGAGCGCAATAGGTGCACGTTCCAAAGAAAATTGTTTGGTTGCCGAAACCTGTAAGAAAAAAAATTTTGAGATTAAACAAAAAAAATTTGTTACTCGTGAACCTGCAGCATCACATACCAATTTTTTGGGGTATTTGGATAAATTGGCTTTCGATATCAGATTTGTTCTTACCTTTTTTTTACATGCCTCACATTTATATCCCATATCCTCAAGCCGTTCTCGTGCAAAATACCCATCCAACGCTTCATCTACGGTATCAGCTTTACGAATATCTAGCAATAGATCTTGAAAATGTTGAAATGTCACCGATACATGACCGCATGTCAGACACCGAACAGCGGATTTTAAATAACCGCCAAGAATTTGATTCAATGGAGTGGTTTCTTTGCTGTACTGATCGAGTTCCTTATAGTTACGAAAACGTGACAAGTATGACTTCTCCATTGCTTCCACTAAGTAGCGTAGAAATTCATGTGCATCCTCCTGACGACCCATAACCAAATGTTTGCAAATCGATTTCAATTTATAGTAGACAAAATATGGTCTAATTGCAGATTGACTATTTTGTGAAGCCTGCAATGTCTTGGACATGGCACAAATTATACAACCAGCATCAGCGGAATCACATCGTTCCATATGTTGTGAATCTGACATTAACCAATTGGCCATTGAGGGCACATGCAGCAAAGCTTGTAATGTAGAATTTAAGTAGCAAGTATTGCCAACGTTCATCATACCAGCACCAACTTGCCATTTCCTTGAAGGGTTTTTCCACCCAATTCGTACATTCTCACGTGGAAAGAGAATACGTTTTGGCTGTGGCAATTCATTAGGATTCGATCGTTGTTTTGCATTGCTGTTGTTGTTGCTGCTGCTGTTATTATTGTTGTTGCTATTGCTGTTTCCATTTGTGTTGTCTGGAGAATAAATGTGTTTTTTTTTATTGTAATTTTTTGAATGATTTAATTTTGATTGATATAAATTAAATGAAAGCGAGAAAATTGGATTAATGATGCATCTATAGATAAGCCATAGTATCAAATATTCCAATTCAAGTAGCAATAGCATTGCTACTAGTAATAATGCGACCAAACAATATAAAACCCAGGAACTAAAATTAAAATTTATTATTATGACTAACTACGTGGAAATGAAAAATGAAAGAAGAGCAAGAACCGGCCTAAAAAAACCAACTCAACTGGGGGGGAAAATTTTTGAATAGAAATTGGTAATTTTCATCAACATAACATAAGCAACAGTTGTGGTCGTTGTCAAATTGTCACTGGCTGTTGTTGTCTTTCTTGTCGTTGTGTGTGATGGGAGCGTAGCAAATAAGCAGCAGCGCACGTTTGTGCACTTGGCAGCCATATATTTACGAAAATTGATGGTAGAAACAAGAGCGCACAATTAAGTGTTGCCATTGTATTGAAATAGTAATTTAGTGTTCCTACATTTTGCATTCGCATAAAATTTTATATTGGTTTTTGTAGTTAATTGATTTTGGCTGATAGTTTTTTTAAGTCTTGAATTATAAACCTATACAGATAACACTACCTTTTCATGGGATGTTTGACTGTTTTAATAAGAAAATGTTTTTCTCCTGTGTATTTCCGCTGTCTTTTTCAACACGTAGATACTTTGGGTGCCCGTGAAATAATTTACAGGAATTACCATTTATCAACGCCAAATAAGGTTACTAGATCGATCTGTTGCTTTAGCGTTTACAAAAGCCGCTTGTCAAAAATTAGTTTGGTGCGGACGACGTCAATTGAATCAGCTCATTTTCGATAGGGGTCATCTCCAAAGGGAGGGCGATTTCCACAAAAGCTTTTGGGTACAAAAGAGGACCTAGAAAAAAACATTTTCTGTTTGTGAGATGACTCCAGATTTTGTATTTATTTCACGAAGACATTTATTATGATGGGTGCCAAATTGGGAAATTCTCCCTCTTTCATGCATAGTTCTGTCAAAAAAAAACCGACATCAAGTGAGAATATTTTCAAACTGATAATGATAGTATACAAAACGGAACTAGTTGGACAGGTCATGGTTACACACCATTTACTGTTAGATGTCAAGATTAATTGCAAAATAAATTAAAGAGCCCACCATATAATTTTCCTATAATAAAAACATAAGTATGTAATAATAATAAGGCGATTTTTCGGATTTAAGTTTTGTTTAGGAAAAAGTCCATAGTATTAAAAAAAACACCAGAAAAGGATTGAATAACCGTCAAAAGTTTTTATTCCTTATTAATTTACGCTACGAGCATACATTTTTTTTGATATGTTTACTTTCCTTTTTCTTTAGCGATTGTTCTTTGGGATATTTTGACACTTACCATGCTAAAAATGTTTAACCAATTTCTATGTTCTATTCAATCTTTACCTATTGTCAATATGTAAGTAAACTAGATGATCTCGAAGTACTAAAGGTATTGATAATTTTTGCGTTGAAGTTCGAACGGCTTGAATTTGACGAATTGTCAATACTAAATTACTTTTCCTTTTTCTACAATGTAAGCACATAATAGAAAATAAATAGTAGTGGCAACACTACTATGCATACATAAAATCAAAGAGAGCTAAATTATGCGGCGAAAGAAAGCGCGTAATTTGAGTGTCGGGAAATCATTATGAATAATGTAACACGTGTATTCGTATGTAGGTTTTATTGCAATTTTAAACCGATTGACAAGTTTTAATTTTTCGGAAAAAAAAATTACACCTCAATGAATATTACATTACTCTTTATAAAATGCAATCAGGAACAAACTCTTTATGCAGAGAGTATAAGTTAAATTACTTGTCACGTGAATTTTCATTGAAGACATAATCAACAATGTTGATTCAACATTAATTTGATCTTCTTTATTTATACTAATTAATAGATGTTTATTGAAGGCATATATCTTATGCAGACAGCTCAATTTCATATGAAAAACATAAACGACTTATGCACGTTTGCATGAATACCACCATTGTTGTATTTATTTACATATTTTTCACAAAATGCGATGGTAAGCAAAATTTGCCTAGCTGGCAAACAAAATGAAGCTCTTTCTTCTGTCGAACAAAAAATTGCTGATTACTAGTTTTAAAGAAAAAAACTGCTGATTCACAAAAAGCCATTAAAAGCAAAATTGTAGAATATAAAAGCAAAGAATAAAATGCTGCATTTTGCCATAAACAAATAACCTCAAATTTTTTACATTCTTGTATTATTTTTACATTTCGCTATGTACAATTGTAGGTGCATATGTATGTCTATATAGGCAGAGATAAGAGAAAAACAAAACCATATGACTAAATTTATTTTACGCAGTCTGGATTTTTTTTTTGCCGCAAAGGTGGCTGTCATAGTAAATTTGTTTTCAAAACAAGAACGACAAAAAAAAGTAAATTAAATTAAAAGAAATGGTAATTTTTGAACTTGTTCTGCTTTTGTGTTAAGTTGTTCTCATCAGAACTGTGAATGAACTGAATGCGAAATAGTGCGCGAGTTTTTATATTTATTTTGTAGTATTTTCGTTGTTTTGGTGCTAGGCTGGCTCAGAGGCCAAAAATTAGTATTTTTGATTAACATTTCACTTAGGATCACGGGGAACTTGTTTCACTAGCAAAATATGCTTTTATTTACGGAACGGAATTGCGGATGAATGTTGCATCAGTACTGCGCACTAAGAACCTTATTATTGAAAAATTAAATTATATGATAGTTTCCAGGTGAAACTTTTGAAATCGCTTCAAATGCTATTTTTTGTCGTTTTGAAGAGCACAACAAAACAGAAACTTGAAATTTTCTAAAACTATACCATGCCAACTTAAAATGTTCGGGTAAAGGAAAAATCGATAAAAGAATAATATGAAATATAAAAATTCCCCACAGAAACGATTTCCGACAAAAAGTTAAAAATATAAATACGAAAATCACACGAAAGTGTAGTAAGGATTTTCTTAAAAAAAAAACAAAAATTTTCAATTTGTTACTGCTTTTTTGGGTGATTATTCTTTTTTAATTTTTGGATTATTTTTATATAGCAAAAAAGATTTTTGTGAAATTTTCTGTTCAAAGGCACAAAATTGGTATGTAATTTTTTGCTGATGGTTTCAGAGGTTGAAATTTATATATTTTGGGAATTTTTTTGTGTGCTAAAATATTATCTCATCTTTTACAGCTCTGATCTGTTTTTGTGTTCGACCACATCTCGAAAGCATAGACTGACTCTTTGAATTTTGGCATTGTATATTAAACTGTTTTATTTTTTTTTGTAATTTTCGCATGCTTTTGCTGTTTTTCTTTAATAGATTAAAATAATAAAATTCAAAGTATAATTTACTTTCGTTATTGACGTAAATTTCAAAGTATTTTAAATTTTTTACGTGACCCAATGTACTTTCAGATAGCAAGCAAGCATACATTTTTTTATGCTTTTTGTTTTACTTACAAAATAATTAAATTTTTCTTTAATAATAGCACGTGCATTTTGTTTAGAAGTCAAGATCAGCCAAAATCAAATAAATGCTACTTAAAACTAAAAACAAATTTTACTTTAAATAAAAAATTGTGTAGAAATAAATTGCTCATGGTGTAATATCTTTAGAAAATTCTCTCATAGATAGCTCCAGTTCTTGAAGTTTGCAAATAGTAAATAGGCGTAACAAGATTTATACATGATACACATATTGCTTGAAAAATAAATTGCATGTTGAAAATTATTTGAGCTTATGCCGTTTTACTCATTAATCGTTTAGCTGTATAAAATATAATTTAACTTTAGAAGTTTTGTGGATTTCACAATTTGTTAACAATAATTTTCACAAAGATCCAGCGCATAGATACATGCAACTAAATTGTGCAACTATTGATAAGAATCAAATGGTATTAATAATTTTAGAAAAAAAATGTAAGAAGGCCAGTTTTGTTTCAGTGAAACGGAATTGATTTGACGAAATTAGAGTCGACGTTATGGGCTTTAAGTTTTAATTAAAAATTTTAAAGTTTGTTTTTATGATCAACAGCAGAGCTGGTAAGAAGTTTTAAATAAAAATTATAGAAACTTTAAAATATTTTCAAATAAAAATTTAAAAAAAATTTTTTATGAAAAACATCGCTTCAGACAAAATTGATAACTATAATAACTATGGTGGTGTTTTTATCGTCCATAATTGAAAAAAAAAATTTACAAGTTTGTAATTTGGTTTTCCGGAAAAATATGTTAACGAACATATCAACTATTTGCAGCATTTTGACACAAGTCAATTTTTGTCAGTAAATTTAATTTAGTAGTTACAGTTTCGGTTAAGTGCTCAGCGGCAAATATTTTACTTAAAAAGTATGCAAAATGTGTAGTAGGCACACAAAAATTCGACAAAAAATTGTTATAAACAAATTAAATTAGGAACAAAAAAAATTAACTTAAATTCTTCTATCTATTTAGAAATAGGGTTCCAGCCCTAAGCAGATCCAGAATCTTTTTTTCATCATCTAAGGCAATTTTATAGAGTAGTAGACGTTTATTTATATTTTATACTTAAAAGTTAGAGTTCGTAGGCGGCCCTTGGCCGCGTTTACATCCTAGAGTACATCCAAAATGTCTCGCTACCCACAGTATTCCTATATAAAAGTAATGGTAAGTAGACCACCATCAGCCGCGACTCAGGATTTACATCCTATAGTATAAGAGTTTGCTCAATACTCATAAATCTTAAACAAAGAATTGAAATGCTGAACGCACTGGTTAAATTTTGTTGTTGTATTCAGAAATGAAGTTTTTTTTTGACAACATTGTCATACCTATCTCGAAAACTATGGCAATGTTAAAATCAATGTTATACCTAGCTCAATAAATTATCTCTCATATAGCACCCTCAACGTAGGTTGAGGGTGGTGCATACTATACATACATATACATGTCAATTTTTTGAAAAATTATAGCTGCGACTCCCGATGGGGCATTAATGCGACCTAAATGTTTCTATCAACTCTTGATGTTTATTCGATATCAGTATTATTTATTAACCTCATAAGTAAAAACTTCAAGAAAAATTCAATTAATTTTTGTCCCAGCTATTACAATGAACTTTAACAGCAGAAAATATTGCATGCTCAAAATATCTTATATGGCAATGCTATTGTACAACAAAAGTATATTCTTGTAAACAAACGTACACACACTCATACACACAAAACGCAAATGACGTACATGCACACACAATCGCTCTCAGTTGGCTGATATATAAAAACAATTCCTTCCTTTCAATACTTATCAGTGCTGCCACTATTTTTTAGTACTAACTATATTAGCAAAAGAGTAGCAAGCCTATTTTAATATTGACATAAAATTCGAGGCACACTTTTTTATTATATACCATTTTTTTTATCGATTTGAAACTAATTTTCCAGTTACAACTAAATACATAATGTATGTATTAAAAATGTTGCTTTTGTTTGTAAACTTCCATAATATGTAATTATATTTTTAAACTTTTGATTAAAATTACCCTGCTTTTTAATAAAATTACTTCATACGTAATATCCATGAATTTACTGGAGGTGCAGAAAAAAATGTGTGCAAAATTTTAGATCCGAACGATTGAAGGATGTACTACGGGGATGTAGATTTAAAATTTTATTTGCATTACTTGTATTTGTCAAACCCCCACAATAAAAAAGAAAACTATTACAGTCCCGACTTGGTTCACAAGATAAAACTGTCCGCTTCGAATATTTTGTAAATCTCAGAGCCATATCTAAACAACAGTGTTGGCATCAAATTTTAGTCAAAATGTCATGTTTATATATTTTTAATGCAGGCGTTGACGCAAAGTAAATTCAATTTGAAATGAAGTGCAATCGGTTTCAAATTTCTTCTTTGGCATGGCGGTAATGCGGTGTAGCCGAAGCGTTGAAGAGAAAAGGTAAAATAAACGAAACGTCAACGCACTAATATATTCAATTTCAACGCTCAGGTTGACGAAAAAAAAGGTTTTTAACACTCTTTCAGGAAGTATCGATGCTTGCAATTTTATAGACAAAACATGTCGATGATAATGGGTTAAAGCCGATATATACATAAAAATGCTTTTAGATTTTTAATTACATTTTGAATTGCAGTGAGAGTATAAGGCAAAATTGCCAACAAAATTTTAATTTAATAATGCACTAGCTTTTAAATTCTTTATAAAAACAAAAATTTACGGTAGCTAGTAGATTTTGATAGGTAAATTTGAAAAAAAAGTAGGATATTTAGTTACCAAGTACACTGGCAACACTGACGCTTACCCGCTACAAAGCCATTCATGGCACTGCCATTGTTGTTGCCGACACCACTGTTACTGCAGGTTGTTCCAGATTCCTTGCGAATTATACCGACACTGCTGCTGCCAGTAGTATTATTTTCACTTGCTTTAATAATGATATATTTTGATTTCAATGAATCCAACACCGATTGACTATAGTTGTTTACCTCCTCATATTCAATTTTTGTAAGCAATACACGTTTTGCTGATGCGACCAATTTGCTCTGTAATGAATCTTCGCCATCGTTCGCGGCATCCGATTTTTTCGAGTCGTCAGCGCCGCAGCCGAGGGATTCCCGCAACGCAGCGTTCACAGCATTGGCCGTGGACTCGCAAACCACGGATACGGGCATGGTGACGGCTTGTGGAGGAATTTTGAAGGTTCTAGAGTTATCTTGCTGCTGAGTGAGGGTAGGTGCAATTTTTTTCTGAATCACCGTCTGGCTTCCGTGGTCCAGACACTAGACTAGCGATGCTGACGCGCCGTTTTTATTTTCGTCCTTATTTGCAATATCCTTCGGATTTCAAATGCGTTTTCTCCACAAAATTATTAGCAACGTTTGTTTTCGGGTGTATTTCGTTGTGGTTTTCCAATTTTCAACACTTTTGCAATTCGCTTAACTTTAAGAACCGAAAATTTTCCACTGCATTTACGACGCTTACTCACGTTAAATAGATTAATTTAATTAAAATTTTGTGTTAAGTTCTCGTTTTTCCGTAATTTTTACATATTTTTGCGGGAAAGTTTGTGTTTTTTACGCGTGAAAAACTTTATTAAATCCAGTATGCTTTTTCGTGGGTAGCAAAAATTTTTTCTTTCTTTTTTCGATTGAACCCGACGTTTGCAACTCGGTGATATTGAACCACATGGACTTTTTTTTCTCGTGCTCTTTTGTACTATGCGGCGTGGTAGTGCGAGATGACAAGCAGCGCAATTGGCGCGGACAATATGGAAAAAAAAGAGATGAACATAGTGGTTGAAAAGTTGAAACAGCAATTGCTTACGAAAATGGCGGTGGTCATTTGTTTTGAGTACGAATATAATTACATAAATGAAGTCAAAAGCAAGTACAATCGCACCAAGCGAAAATTATTCTGCAAAGAAATAAAAGTTGCCACAGTTGTGGGTGAGGTAAAAAGAGACAAATAGTCAAGTCTGGACATATTAACATCACGTTTTTTCGGCTTTTAAATTTTGTAGTGTCAAATTTTGGTTTTGCTTTTGCACAGAAAGCCATTCAAAAACATCAGGCTGCCACACTTAAGCAATGAAAATTTCCTTTGGCGTTATATACTGACATCAGACCGGACAGCTTATAAATTTTTTCCACTTGAATTGGGATTTAACTATTACGGCGCTGCCTTGATATGTTAAAAGGCCCTAACTCCAACTTTATTCTTAAGGCGTTCTCGAATCAGCCAATAAAAATGCACTTTTTATATTCCAATTGAAGAGTTATATAATTATTAAATTGGAAACATTTTATCTGGGAGAATGCAATCCACGCTCTACTTTTTGTTTGCTGTTTGACAGTTGACAGGCAGTTAATTCCTCATTTTCAGTATGGCAACTCTATATAACTGTAAAATGGCTACCAAATTGATAAATATTTACAAAATTTTGCATTGAATTTTAGTGTAATAAAAAGAAAGCATACTATCGATATTTCGATTGTAAGTGAACAAACTATCCATGGTCGCGGCTATCGATGATTTGCGGACTCTACCCTGACCTGTCACCATATGTTGTTTTTGTTTGGTTCCACTTTTTCACTTGAATTTAATTTGAGATTGACAACATAACACTACCTATATAATTATTCCATTGGTAGAACTATTTATAATATTTATTATTATTTTATAATATTTTGGGAACTTAGTGAAAATTTTTTTTGACAAAGAATTTCATAATTTATGACATAAATTTATGCATTGACACCGCCAAAAAATTTTCATAAGAAGTCGTGTGATTCACGAAGAAGGTCCATAATTTAAAAGCCTTATGAAAATTAAGTGATTTTAATAATTTTTTTTTATATTCTGTCGCAAAGAAAATCAGCTCCGGAACAAAATTGCTTTAATTTTATCACATGAGACTTCTATATCTGTGCTGACCTTGAATGCTGCAAATGCAGATATTTTATTACTTATTTTTACAGTTGCCAAGTACATACTATATTAATCTATGACTTTAAATTCTTCATAAAACTTACAATAATATATTAATGTAAACTTTTTTATATGTAAGTTAAATGTAGTATTTTTTATGTAAAATTATAACATACATTTTTCGGAACAACCGTGTGAAAGGAACGCGGCGTTCAAAGTGCAAATTTTATGGGTAAGAGTTTTGGATTAAATTCTTAACCTTAATATCCCATTTACCACCGTATATTAAATATCAAATATTGTAAATATTCTTCTGATAAAAAAAGTTTCTTTTGAGCTTGGGTTTCGTTTCTGTTAACATTATTTGGAGCGCAAATGCGAAAAAAGATTACCTTTAATGACTCAATCAATAATTGCAGAACATCAACTTAGCATCAACATCTCTTTTACATTATCACCAGGGTTACCAGATCGTACAGACGCAATTCCCGACAATAAATTTATTTAATTAATTTTATGAATAATAAAATTATTTTTTCCTAAAATCAATATTTAAAAATTATTCATAAAATGTTAAAAAATTTTGTATGGAAAAAACTTGACGATGGTTTTTTTTTGTGCTCATTAGTTAAGAATTTTAGGTCAATGTTGCAAAAATCGTTCAATTACCTGCTGTTTCAGAAATTTATGAATTAATCCTAGGCCCCGGCTTTGACATGAATTTCTGGGATTGGACGAGTCTATCCCGTCCACTTGGTAACCCTGTTCATCATCATCATCATCATAATGGTTTCTATCAACACCAACCAAATGACCAACAAATTTAAATTCAGCCTGAGCTACCCAGTGCGAAATTCGCAATTGTAAATAAAAATTGGTATGTGGAAGAATACGGACAAAAAATCAGACCATCAATTGGCTGGTATTTTTTGACGCTGGCGTGCATCCAGTAATGCTATACATTCTAGGTTGGAGTGATCAGAAGAAAGATAAAAGTTTGCCCATCTTTTTAAAAAATTGCCAAAAAGAATTTTAAGAAATATTCGAACATGAATTTGAAAGAATATTGCCATATTTTTTATATTGAACAATGGGGTGAATTTATTACCCATTTTTCTGAATTGAGAGGAGTTATATGGAGTAATTTAAATTTGCTTCTAAAAAGTATTCGGTACTTTTTTGGGAACTTAGTGAAAATTTGTTTTTGTTCTATTCCGTTGGGGCAATTTGTTTCCAATACCAAGGGTTTGTACTTCATCTGATATAGACTTATGACTTTTACCTTGAAATGGGTAACATATATTCGGTATTGGAAAAAATTTTATCTTATAAGATTGTTTTTGAGTTTTTGACCTTTTCTGAACAGCAGCCAACTAATTATTTTTTTAAAAAAACATTTTTTATGATTCTAAAAGCTAACAGATAAAATACCTATACAAATTATTTGATCCTCTAATTTTATTTAATATACTTCTATGAAAGGTGAAACACCTGGTAAAGCTTATACCTAAAATAAGCTAAGAATTTAGAAGCAAATTTAAATTACTCATTCGACTTATTCAAAACTTTAGTTTTTCAACATTATTAAATTTTTACAATATTATGCGAGTTTTTCAACTTTAGAGAAAAGTAACAAAACATAATAGAGTTCAAACAATACATATTGAGTGGTTGCACTTATCTGCAATTTACTTGTTTTGGGAGTTATGCTACTTTATCTTTTTTTCCAAAGGATTTGGCCAAGTGACATCTCCGTTGCTTAAATACGATATGAACATTTCATAAATTGAAACTCGAAAATACCTTTTCGGGAATAGCGAACTCTAATATATAATTTTTATTTCTCCAATAGTCAAGTCCAAATTGAATAATTTCTCACTGGGCCTATACTGCGATGTGAAATTTAAGTTGCTTTGTGTCGCTTGACCCAATGTAGCCCACGCTAAGTAAGAAATTTGGTTGCAAGTCACGTTTCACAATTGAAGAGTATAAAATAAAAATAAATAAATTGTTTGTTAAAGTTGCAGAGTCAGAGACCCTATGCAAATATGTTAAAAATAATATGATGAGCAGTTCCACCCTTTGAAGAAAGAAATGATCACAATTTTAGTTTACTTTTTCAAAGCGACTGTAGTTAGCCTACTTATGTACATCTCCGCACATAAAGCGAAAATTCTTATAAATAAAAATAAATCGGAAACAAAAGGCGCACAATACAATTTAGCAACTTTTCATTAATGATTTAGCGGCGTCCTTTGCTGCTGGGTGTATTTGTAACTATCTAAATTGAAATGGATCGAAAAAGAGCATGGTTGGGGTGTTACTCGTAAGTCCCTAAAACTACGGATTTGGATTAGAAAGATTTTATTTTAACGTAAAAGTGATTTGGTGCTTGGATGGAAATATGTGTGGGTTAGTAGATTGAGCGCAAGGATTTCTTTCCATGTTATGAAGTCAAAATTTACTGCACTACGAGTGATGCCATGCGCACTTGTATCGTTCAAAAGGATAATTTATCTCGAGTTTCGTTGTATTCAATGTGTTCTTTAGCGGTATGACAACATCTGACAATAACGAAATATTCGATTTATTTACAAACTTTTATGATTCCAGCATCATCTCATCTTTCATTCATGATTTATGAGTAAACTATCCGTATAAATTAACGTGTATTAATCATATTAAAATCCCTCAAAGTAGTGCCAATATAGTAAGTAATGAATTGAAATTGCTAAAAGGCACCTTTTCTAGGGTTTGAACCCAAAACCATTCGTTTTGAAACTTAAAGTTTCACGCAATCATTCACTGACATAAAAATTGGTGTGCTTGCTGAAAGTGACTATAAGCAACGACACATTTTTTTTTATTTTTTCATTCGAAACTAGTTCTGCTAGTAGGCAACACTATTTCCGAATTCAACGGAATTATGAATACCATTTCATTTATATTCGTAATCAGACATAAGGACGATAATGAAAACGCCATAAAAAACAAACAAATATAAATGTTTACGATATATTCGTTGATATGATTAAACTACGGGAAGGAAAGTTCTCCCAAATAGAATATCGATTGAAATCAGAAAAAAGATCTCACGCGCAATCGGAAATATTGCTAGGGTGATTCATATATATGAATGTACGACTACAATGAAAAAATGTTTGTTATTTGTATTCACTCGTATTACTCCATACAGGCTCCCATCTAAAACCGCTCGTGCACTTTCCCGTTGGGAAGTTCAACCAAAACTGGTAGCACTTGACACTAAAATCGACAGCAGGAGAATGTGGTGACAAGAAGATGAATGAGTCCCAGCAGGCAATTGAGCAAGGCCTGCTAGCACTGCTCCGATTGTAAGAGGCCTTCTCAAAACTAAATTTTCATGCAAATAACAAACAAATTTTTTTTTTTTTTTTACTATGATTTTTTTTTTTATTTACAATCTGTCAATATTAACAGTAAGTAAATATTATAAGTAGTGAAATTTTAATTAGCAGAATAGTTACACTCCATTGAGTGTATACTCATGAAATGCTATTATGCCTTACCACGGCAGGCGTGCTATTATGCCTTCCCACAGCAGTACTGCTATAAGGCCTTCCCATAGCAGCCCATAAGGACTTCCCACAGCAGCAGTGCTATAAGGCCTCATAATAGAAGGCAAAAAAGAAGGACTTCATGATTTTTTTATTTCATGTATTGCAATGTTTTATGATTCGACATTACTTTTTTGTCATTGCATTGTACTTATACGACATCAAAAGTAGATGAATAGTTAGAAATAAGGAAAGGTGTGCATGTTGGGCATGTGATAAAGCTAAGAAAAAATTATAAAAAAATAACAAATTAATTGCATGTATTATTTTTTCCATCTTCATTATTTATTTAAAAGCTTTTTACTTGATTTAAAGCCTCAAGCTAAATAGCTAAGAAAGCTAATAGCTGTAGTAGCTAAACTCTATTATTATTATTACAATTTTTAAAGATAACTTGTACCTGAGCATGGACGATTGTTTTGAACACTTTCTTGAGCAGCAACAATGTTCGTAGCCGTACGTCGATATCCAGACTTGCGATATAAAAGATAATGCAAATTTAAAGTGAAGTTTGTTTTTAGTAAAATAGTTTTGAAATTTGATATAAAGTATCATATATAAATGAAATAAGATTTTGTGAAGTGAAAATTTACCAGATAGCAACATAATCTACGATTTGCAGAAACATAAAAGAGGTAAACGTTTAGTTGTGTAATATAAGAAAAAACCAAAGTTTTTAGGTTTCATTTTGATTTCTATTTTAGGAAGCAGGAACTGCTCCTCTTTATTTATCTTTATCTTTATTTTTATTATTGGAAGATAATTTATCAACGATGATAGGAAAAGTTGAACGAATTTTCATCATCGAAATCCCGTCCCTGGTTGCGGCTTCAAAAGTTGTACAAATGGACATGCGCATTTAGTCATGCATAGTTTTATTCACATACATAAAGCTGAGAAGATATTTTTTATGAAAGGAATTTAAGTGCGAAAATCAAATTGATACTAATTCAAGATGCTAAAAGAAGGAAATAAAGTTTGAAGGAAAATTAATTTAAGAAGATAAGATAAGATAAGAGATATTGATATAGTGTTAAATGGCATATTAACAACAACTTATTTAGCACAAATTATAATCAACATATGCATCCTGACATGTCAAGATCATCGAGGAATCATGTAAGTTCCTAATTTATATTTTTTGTAAAATTTTCATTAACTAAGTTCATATGAAAGATTTTTAATATGCCAATTCACTTAGATCTGAATTTGTGAAAGAAAAAAAAACTTTGATCTCAGTAAAGTATAAGCATTTGATATCAAGAAAGTAAGAAAAATAAAATTATATGAATATAATATTTTGAAAAAATGATACAATATTTTTAAATTCAAATTTTGGCTTTGGCAATGGCAACCATCCTTAATGGCAGCATCCATAGTTGGCAGCAACAATTTATCTGCTGGATATTGTTGACAACATATGGAAACATATGAAGATCTGCAATATCTATACCGCAACATGCAGTCAACTATGTTTAGCAACATCAGGATGTTGTTTTTACTCTCTCGGTTTGCTTGGCAAATATGTCAACATTTGCATTCTAAGTTATGTGTCAAAGAGAATAAATAATATATTATTTATTCTCTTTGTATGTGTCTACAATGCGCTCTTCGCATTCAACAACAGTTCAGAGTGCAACATTATATTAAAATGTGTCTGGTCCACGTAACGCTGGCTCAGATTTCGTAAAGAAAAAATGCAATGTAGAGTTGTAGATATTTAGTTTATGTACTCAATTTCGGTCAGTCCGTTCATTGTCCCACGACAACCCTGAGCTTAGTCGAGCAAATCTCCACAAGAGAGACTTAATGTTCGGACTCAAAGCTCTCTTTAATTCAATGCTGTGTTGTAATGAGTGGTAGAGTGAAACATACACCTCAAGCACGCTACATATTAAGTGATACGGTAAGGCTGAAGGTATGAAATTTATGTCAATGATCTTTTGATAAAAATAAGGAACTTGAAACAAGATACACATCAGGGTCGAAAATATAGTTTACTTAAAGCAGCATATTTTCGAAACACTCACAAAATGTATTTATTGTTGAATAATAATTATAACACTGGAACTTAAAAGAAAAATAAGTATTTAAAGATAATATAAAAATTAATGTAATAATCAAAAAATTACAAGTCGGAATTCAGTCATAAACATAACACTCGACAGACTGCATCCAGAAATTACAAAACGCTAGGGTTTAAAAATAAGTTTGAGAAGAACAAATTGCCGCTATATTGAACGATTATCCTAACAATCATGTCTAACTTATTAGACATGACCTTGATCAGATTGACCTTGTCAATTCATGATAAATTGATGCACTTATAAACTTATTATTTATATTAAATACTAGCTGTTCCCGCGGTTTTGCCCGCTCACTACCCGTTGTACAATATCGCATACATTTTACGAAGTACTTACTGCAGACAATTGGGTGCATGCACCAAATTTCACAAATTGGTATAAGTACGAATATTGCCAAATTTATGTGTTTTTCTTGCTGCGCCCCAATACACAATGTCGTTCACATTTTTCGAGTAGCTTGGCACAATCAATGTACATCCATGTAGCAACTTTAACATCTAAATCAGTTATAGATGAAAAGATATAGCGTTTAAAGTGTTTTTGTTGTAACGAAGGCTCTATGCTCCGTTGTTTTTTCGCGTCCACATTACATGAGGTTATTAAAATAGACAATATACACCCTTGTTCCAGATTTTAAAACTCTCGCTACCATAAGTTTCTAGATATAACGTTTTAATTGTTTTTATCGCAAGGAAGGTGCGACGCTACATCGTCTACTTCCATTGCGAGATGCTTAGCAGAGACCATATGCATCCTAGCATGAAATTTTAAGACAGTTGCTATAAACGGAGCGAATATATAGCGTTTTAAGTGTTTATATCGTACGAAAAGTGCCACGCTCCGTTGTTTAATCCCCTACATATATTGCGAAGTACTTGCCATAGACCATGCGCATCCTAACACCAAATTCTAAGACTCTTGCTATCATAGGAGCGAAGATATAGTGTTTTAAGTGTTTTTTCTTATGGAAAGTCTCCAGTTGCGTACTCCCGACCATATTTCATGAGGTGCTTAGCATAACCTATAAGCATCTTAACACCAAATTTCAAAACTATTGCTGCCATTTGAGGCAAGATATAGCGTTTTAAGTGTTTTTGTTGCATGAAAGATCCCGTCCATGGCATTGACCATTTGAACCCTATCACCAAATTTTAAGACTCTATATATCATAGGTACGAAGATAAAGCTTTTTAAGAATTTTGATTCCATGAAAGGTGCCACGCTCTTTCTTTTTATCAAAACAAAATATAGCCCATGTAACTCAGGGATAGTGTAGCTTTCTAATGGTAGAATGGTATTTAGAATCGGAGCAGTAGTTCCAGAGATTACCCATTACATACAAAAAAACGAAAAAACAGACTTTACTCCTTTATATACTTGGTATAGATGAACCTTATTGTAATATTAAAAAAACGTCTATGGGTATGGTTTTGCAGAAATCGGTTGGATATATTGTATTATGGTCGGTAAAAGTTTCGGAATTCCACTACAACTACGGTAGCATAGTTGTCAGTTGATTATTCCCCAGAGGCTAAAAACTAATGCTCAGATTAACTCATATTGAAGTTTGGACTCGTTGAAAAGACCCATAATGAGTAGTCTTTAGAGGTTTTGATTTATAATTAGTTATAGCGTAATAATACCACATTTTCTAATGGCGTGCAGTGCTCGCACACAATATGTGATGCTACTACACAAAAGACAGTCAGATTTGTGCAGTAACAACAGCAGCATCTCGTCTTTAATTCCCCACAGTCATCAGTGCTCTTCAGTCGTTATTTTTCTACAAAGAAACAACCTTGGTACCCATGCCACAGCTTTTGTTTTTTTATATCCCATGGCCACCAGTAGGAAATACAATGCTGCGTCAGCATTTCCGTCATCGCCGCCTTTCTTACTTTGAGTAGCACTACAATTAACAATCGCTCCAATTGAGTGTCGGGTGTTGAGTTGCTCATTTAGGCGCCCCTGCTAGCACATCGCATTTGTAAATGATGAAAAGGAAACAAAATCAATGAATTAGGGCAGTCAATGGCATCACAGATTTATGCGTTTGTGCTTGGACTTCAAATGTTGCACACTCATTGGGAAACATTAGTTAAATTTATTATTTTCATTGGTTGACTTTGCGCGTAGTATTAAAATAGTCAAGATCGAAATTCATATTTGTTTCTTATTTTTTTTATTGATCATAAAAAGTATTAAAGTACAATTGGAAAGATTTGGGGGCAGAAGCCCCAAAAAGAACTAAAAATCAGTATAAATTATTTAATACTTTACCCTTGTCCCCAAACTCTACCGGAGCTTATTTGTATACGCTTAGGGTTGCCAAGTGACCGCATTTGTTACTAATCTGAATATGTGTACAAGCAAACATAAATAAATTATACCCTGTACGCTTGTGCTTAAGTCATTTCTTTAAACAAAATGAATGCAATGTACATTTCAAAATATTTCATCATCGCAAAAAGTAAGCAATGGCAAATGCATTATACGAAAAAAGTAAACAACTACTTACAAATGCATTCACACGTACTCTCTAATATCTCTCATCATTGCATGAACATACATGCAAATTTTAATGTTTTACTCTTTCGTTAAGGAAGTTAATTACTTCAAAATAGTCAAAACAGATAGTTGAAAATGTTCCAATTAAATATTGTTAAAGCTATTATTAAAATTTTGGGCAAATCGTAACTCGAATTCGTTAATTCAACTAAGATTTTTTGTGTGAGTGCATATACTATCAAAGTAGGCTGGCAGTAATTTGAGCAAGTACATCTTCTTCTTCTTCGTGAATCCATTATATCCTCACGAAGCACAGAACCTCCACAAAACAAGTACATAGCTTTTGAAAATTTGCAAGCACAGCAAACTAAACCTTGGGCTATTTTGTTGCCATCGGCATTTGTTGAATTGCATTTTCATTTCAGAATGATACTTCCTTCTTTCATTGTATGTATAAAATATAGTTTGCTATAAAACAATCAAAAGGAGTCAGAGTAATCGTGCCATAATCTCGTAATTTTCTAAGCTTTTTGTTTTTAAATGCTTGAAGTTCATAAAACAAAATTAACAAAAGTTCGAAAAGAAAACAATACCTTAAGCGGCTCAATTTGATATGAATCTTATAACAACATTTAATAAGCATAAGTACTTGCACGTTGCAAAATTTAGCATGTGTTTGTACGTACTTGAAATAAATATTAATTTCCTTAGTATATAAAATACTAAACTTTATTTCAACATCAACGAAAATTACCTAAATACATACGCCAAACAATGCAATGAATTGTAAAGCACCCACAGACATGCAAACAAAATATTATTGTACTCACAAATACTTTGAAAAACTTCAAATCACAATTTCGATATCTGCAAAAAGTGCAAAATGTGGGCATACTCGTAACAAAATGTGTATGTGCATAATTGTAATGCGAACCCATGTAGAAACCCTGCTGGATTGGGTGTAAAAGTTTCGGTTGGTCTCTTGGTGACCAGTTTGCGAGGTGGTTTGGCATACATATCTCAAATTACGATACCATAAAAGTCATCTAGAAATTTATATTTTTCTTTGAATTGAACGACAAGAAGGCATGGCTTTACGTTTTTCATTACCGACTGACAGGCATTAATGAGATTTGTTATTTTCTTCGACTTGGAAAAGGCATGGCTTAACGACTCCTCCATACGGGCAAACCAGCGCAGACCGCGGTTGAGCATGGTTTCTGTTTTTCGGTAGAACCGAGGCTACGCGTCGAAGATGTATTGGTACGTAAATATATGTACTGATAAACGGATTTGTTTGAATATTAAAAATGTGGATTTGATATGAAGCAATCAAATATTTATTTGAGTCAAACATATTTTATTTGGAACAAATAGTGAAAAACCTTCGCTGAAACATTGTTGTTTGCTTGACTCAAAGATTAATTTAATTGCTCCAATCAAATATACATTTGTTATATTCAAACATGTCGCTTTCTCAATGTGTAGTGTGCTCCATATTAATTTATTCAGGCCAGTAACTCGAAAACTAAGTTAGATAGTGAAGAATGTTTTCGACAAAAGTTTTAAGTTTTCTAAGGGGTAAAATAAAAGTGCTTTTGCCTTTGCACTAATTTTCAAGGTCAATTCAAAGTCAATTGCGAATTTTAAATAATAATTAAGTTTAATTTAAATAATTTTTAAATTTTCATAATTAAATAGTAAGCTTTTAACTTGACTTCAAAGTTTAATAGCTGAGAGAGCTGCTAGCTGCAATAGCTAAGTTCATAATGCTCTAAATATTAGATTTCTTTTACAAAACATAATTTTTAATTGATCTATTGAAATTAATTTGGCTGCACAGTTTCCAACTGGGAGCTAACAGAAAACTATAAAGTTTTTGTTTTTTGTCAATTATTGAAGAGCACATGTAAAAATCATTGTTCCCTTCAAAGTTACGTATATTCATACCTATTAATAACTTATTTCAATTTCTTAACACAACATCAAGTGGAGTTTTTTTTGCAGCGCCACTTTTAATCCAAATAACTTAATCGCATTTTGGTTTGTTTTTTTTTTTTGTTGCTCTGCCGCCCAGATTTAGATTTCCTTCATCATTTTCAATGAACTTTCTTATCTTAAAATTTCATTCATTAGCACCCATTTAAATTTCAGTTTCATTTTCAATTTACATTTTATTTTACACGTATTTCCTTATGCCATTTACTCATTGTGGCATTTTTTTCTTATCTAGATTTCGTGCTTCCCACGTTGAGATTAGGTTCCTTTTTTATTTAATTGCTGAATTAAACGAGAATTATGAAATAAATTAGGCGAATTAGAAACTTACACGCGAATCTTATGTCATTTTTGGCCTAAAGCATTTTTTTTTGGTATAGTACAACATTTCTGTAGAAAATTTGTGCTTAAGACTAGCATTGTTTTAGGGGAATGAAGGCTCTATTTAAAGAAAACTCGCCAACAAATGAAAAATAGCATTAGCAAATTTGAACTTTGTCTGAAAACTGACCCAAAATCTTTGCCGAGTGTTTAGATTTTTTGGACATTTTCTCATTTGTGGAATATTTTTTATGAGTACTGGCACAAGACTTGATAAAGTTGATTTTTTTTTTTGAGGAAGTTGGCAATTTTTTCGAAATTTTCTTTTCGTATATAAATAACTTTACATTTTTATTATGTCAAAAATATTATTTTGACTTCATTCAGGTTCTTGAATTAACCATATTGAGTGAATACAATTTGTGCAATGCCAATGAAAATGCGCCAAATTTGTATAATGCCAATGAAAATATGTCAAATTCGCACACGCAAATCAGATATGTTAAGAGCAATGGAATGCAATGGAATGGCTATGTATAGATTGTGAATCGCTAGGTGGAAATATGCAACCATCTCAATAACGCCGATTGCGAATACAAAGAAATGAATAAAATCGTTGAATATATTTTAAGTTTGCAAGAAACTTCAACATCGGTGGAACGAGTTATTTCTGCGTTAAGTAAAACTTGAATGTCAGACAAATCTCGATAAGATGTCGAAAATTCAAATCCGAATGTCACCTAAAATATTCATGTGTTGATTCTTTAAAAATTCCTAGAAACAAATCCAAAATTGCAATGTCAAATTGCTTAGAGGACAAATACAAAACAGCAACCATAGATGAGGATATTGAAATTGAAAAAGAAGACGATACAGTTGATGGAAATGAATCGTACGGTTGCTAATTTGCTGTTTTTTAGTTTCTGTTTGCACAAAATGTATGCAGCGAAAAATACTGTTTTTCCAAAACATTTTTTTTTTAAATTTTGGAGTAAAATAAATAAACAATTTTTTGGTCCAAAAAAAGTTAGGAGCTTTATATATGATCCAAATAAAGTAAAAAACTCCTTATGCAGGATAATAAAATATTGAAAATGAATATAAATAATGTAATAAAACGAGGAGTAGTCTAAAATATATAACAAACTTCATAATTATCCCTTTTTTTGTCTTAAAGTGTGAAAATAATTTGTCAGAAAAAACACCAAGAAACCGAAACCAAAGTTCCTGCTGAGATTTTATTGCTTGACACAAAGACGTTGCATACAATTAAAGTACCAGCAGAAGCAGCCACAGTAATGTTTTGCTTTGTGTTTATTTTCATTTTTTTTTCCTTTTTCCTCAGCAATATTTCATTATTACGAATAAAATCCACAATAAATCCTTGTGAAACATTTAAAATTCCCTTAGAGCACATTTCGCACTAAAAATATTGACGAAATACATAATAAAAAGAAACTTAATTACAATAAAATAGCATTAAGCACACTGTTGGATATCAACACCAACAGCAAGAGCAGCAGCAGGAGCAGCATCATCCAAAAACACAGATCGTTAGTAGCAGCAACATCGAAGGCATCGACAGCAACATCCGGAATTTATTATCCTTAAACATTTTATATTCATTTCCCTCATCGACATGCCGTCACATTTCCATTGCCATTTCATTTATTCATTCATTCAGTTACTCATCCCTCCATTAACTCATACCCACAGTCAATTTCTCAATATCCAAGCAAGGATTGTGTGAGCAGCAACAGATTCGGTTTTACAAACAAATGTTCATATTTAAATTTTAACAACATTTTGTAAATTATAATCCTTTTTTTTTGGATTTGTCTGTCTGTCTGTTTTTTTTCGTTTATTTGCATTTTTGCTTTTCTTGTCAACATCCACTTGCGAAACTCTGCTGTTTTTTTTTTCATTTTGTTGTATCATTTATATTCATTTTATGCGCTCAATCTGTTGTTAAGATTCTTTGAATTGTTGTTATGTTAGATTTTGCTTTAAGGCAACACAGGAGCTGCAACATCGGATGATTATTTAATTACTTTATCAGCCATCATAATTTTAGTGTCTTTGTTTGAAAAGTATATGTCTGCTTGTTTATTTTATCCTTACAAAGCAGTAAAAGTGAGGTGGAGAGCAACAGCGTTTTCTTAAGGTGACTCTACTATTAATGAGTTTTTTATACAGAAGCACTCTGTCAGGAAAATATATGAATTGTTGCAGTATTTTGATTTTATACATTTTGTTTGAAAATAAGTGTATTTCATTCTATTAGAATCCCTTGGAGTGATATTCGAGATATTCTAAACTGATTGCCATGTCTTTGAGTTGATGTTACGGGGATTTTATGATATTACTGTCCTGAACGAGTTTAACACTTGCGCCTATTCAATTAAATGCCGACACTAGGCCCGTCCAACAGTTAATCTACCAATGAACTTACATTGATAAATTGAAAAGTCATGTAGAAATAAAATAACTTAATTGAAACTATGACCATGAGTGCTTTACTTCGTATGTTTCAGAAAACGATGAAGGTATGGTATGTCAATTAAATTGAGAGCCTTGCATATAATTTGGAATAAAATATCTTAGTGTAACGTAAAAAAGTGAGCATGGCAATGTTTACAATTTTTGGTTATATAATTAGCTGTAGACTCTGATACATGTAGTACACAAATTGAACCATTTTTCATGTGTTTAGAATTTACGCCAAAGAAAGTGGAAAATATTTCCATAGCGCAGTGTCTATTAATATTTTGCAGCAATGTTTCACAATAACATTTTTAGCATTGCTTTCGAAAACAATTTTCACAACAATATTTTACAGCAATACCTAGCAACAATGTTTCACAACAACGTTTAGAAACAATTTTAAGGTATAATTTTTGGCAAGAATTTTTTTCCTGGTTGCTATATTGGTAGGCAATAAAAAAATTCTATACTGAAATAAACTTTATGTTCACTGTGATGGCCACGGCACCTTAAATGTTGAGTATTAGAAATTTTTCGATATTTTTAGACACATAAATGGTGTCCCAATGAGAATGCACATTTTTATTTAAAAATAAAAGCAATTTTTGAGCGAATTGTGATGTTTTTATTGCATTGTAAAGTAGACATGTTCCAATTGAGTACAAAATAAAATATCCGGAAAATAGTCACCGCGGCTCTCATAACAGGCCATTACACTTTTCATAAAATTTTCGATGACTTTTTAACGAAGATGTGGCTGTATCTCATCGATGAGGCGTTGGATCTCGACTTTGAGTTCAGGAATTGCTTGTGATCTATTCACATAGTTTCAAGATGTTAAAAAACCTCAAAGAAAGAAATTGCATGTCGTTATATCGCATGATCTGGGTGGCTAGTTGACAACAGAGTCTCGTGAGATGTGTGGAAATCGTTGCTACTATAAATTGATTGGTTCATACGCAATGTGACAGGTGGCGCCGTTCTGCTGAAAACACGTATTGTCCAGATCCATGCCGGTCAGTTGGTGCCACAAATATTATGTTCCTGCAACGAATGCCGTTAACAGTCATTGCATTTCCGGCCTGATTTTCAAAAAAATAAGGCACAATCGCGCTGCCGCCTGATCAAAATCGGCAATTTTGTTTATTCTCGAAGCCCTTCAGATGAAAATGGATTTCATCGGTGAAGCTGACTTTTCGGCATTCACTTCACTCTGCTCCATTACCCATTGAACGAATTCCTGACGCTTTGCATGGTCTGCTGGCTTGAGCTCTTGAGTAAGCTACGCGTGAAGTTAAAAAAAAAGAAGTTACCGCAAAAACAAAAACAATTGTCCAGCTTTTTCACGTTATATTGTAGAACGTTTTTTCCTATTCTAAACAATTAACTTTTTCGCAGGAAGCAGTTGATCTTTTAGTTTGGGAGTTGCATTTTTGCGAGGAATTTCATACAGAATAGATATAATTTTTAAAAGTTCTCAAAACATATAGAATAATCACTATAAAGAACGTCAGTTGTCGTACCCGCGAAGGAGTCTGAAGTGAAAGTTCTTAAAAAAAAAATGCTATGAGTATTCTTATACCTTGGCAAATCTTATGAGATAATTTTTAACCAAAAAATTTTCATCAACTGTATTAAAGAAAATTAATTATACGTCCGCCACGTAGTATATGAACAATATTAAAAATGTTAAAGTATGTATGGGTCATTGTATGTCGACTGCTCCACCCCACCTGAACACCACAGTTTTTCAGATCACAAGACTTAACTGGGCTTAAGAGGTAGCTCAAAATGGCGTTCACAACGGAAAAAATCACTTAAAGCTTTTGCATTAGTGATACAAACAGTTTTGATCGAAATTTCACTTTTTCTTCCAAAGCTATCAACTTTCAGAAGGAGTCGCACTGAGTAAAAAGTTCTTAAAATTGATCAAAATATTCACACACATTTTTTTTGTAACAATTCTTTGTTCTATTACGTCATACATTTTTTTTTTAAATTTTTAAAATAAAATTAAAAAAAAAAAATTTTGTGTTTATTGACTCATTTTAAGAACTTTTAACTTCCAGCAATTTTTTATGAAAATTACATTTTTAGACGAAAAAAATGAAGAAAAATTTTGCATTAAATTTAATTAAGTTTAGCTCAAAAAATGTTAAAAGAAACGCTTTTACAAGAAAAGCTGAACAAAAAGTACGAAACATCTTGAACACCCCCTGCTGCAAGAACTTCGTCTGCCTTGTTTTTTAATACTGCAAGCAACACTAAATAAACAGTGTATTTTATTTGTTTTAACCATTGCTTAGTATTTGTATATATTTACATACGTATGTAATTGTGAATAAATTAGTCTGTGTGTATGCATTCCTTTATCATAATATTTTAAATATTTACTTTGTGTTTTCAGCAGCATTCCAACATTTGAGTATGCAGATTTTTTACTTAGTTTGAAGTTTATTTCCAACTTATTTAGAGCAACGAACTAAAACGTACAACAAATATGTAAGTAAATATGCAATTAAGATTATAATGGCACAAAAAGAAACATATACGAATATTAACGAATTTACATAAAAGGATTATTTCACAAAGTAACTACTTACTCATGCAAGAAAGCCTTGCGGTAAAAATAAACTACTTAAAATTAAGTTCTATCAGACAATTATTCAGCAATTCCAAGAATGAAAAAAAAAGTCAACAGAAAATACCAAATTACGAAAACCTCTTAAGATAATCAACACCTTACATTAAATAAAACTACATGCAACAAATTCGCTCGTGACGTGATATAAAATAATTGAAATAAAAATGAAATAAATCAGAGGTAGCCAAAGTTATCACTGATTGGCCCATTCCAAGCACAAACCAATTTGTCGCAAAGCACAACATAGCGATAAACAAAAACACAGCGGACACAACAAAGTTATCAAGCAGTATCTCTTAAACTTTTTTGTGCTAATAGTTAAGCATCCCTGGTGTACGCACATATAAAGGATATGTGAAAAAAAGAAAAAATCCAAATCCAAAGTCATATTAAACCCCGTTCGCTCCAAGCAAAAGTGACGATAGCCGTTAAGTGACTAAAATATAAAGCAAAAGGCACGCAGAGACAAAAATACCAAAAATAAAAATGAACTCACTACTGGCGCGCGATGAATGAAAGGCCAAGAGCCCAGCTGGTAGCCAAATATCAGCAACTTAAATCACTTTCACTAATTATTCCTTAATTTATGGAATTTTCAACGAATCTTATCTGTGCGCTCGAAGTAATAGAAAAAGGACGAATTAAATAAAATACAAAAGAACGTCGAAAGTAAAGGCAGCGAGCTCGGTTGGGGAGGTGCTGAATTAGGGACACCGATTTTATTTATTTGTGATGGTCAAATGAGGATTGCATACAGACACGATAGAACGAAAATAAAAAGAACACGAAATTTTAAATCCAAATATATCGGTAGAGACATAAGACACGAAATGTGAAAGGAAATGTTAAACTGCAAAGGTAGCGAAAAATGATGGCGATAAACGGGTCGTACGTATCGTGAGAAAATTCTTGGACAGCATTTAGTTTTGAAAATTAGAATCTGAGTTATTTGTAGGTTATCTTGCTACTGCATTCGTGGACATTTCAAAGATATATTTCCAAGTATTAGGAGAAGTTTCTTAACAAACTCTTTAAACGGAGTCGTTGAATTTCAGCGCAACCTGAACGCTTAGAGCAATTTTTCATTTGACATTTTGTAACAAAATAAGCTCTGCTTAGGTTGCGTTTTGGAAAAAAGCTGAGCTTTGAGGCAAAATAAATTGCACCATAAAAAACCGGTTCAGGGATCAAAATAGCAATGATATTTGGTTCAGAGCTTTATGCTTCTCATAAGCCTACAACAGCGTCCCCTATACATACAATTTTGAAACACCAATATCTCAGATAAAAACATTTTTTCTCAGTGCTTGAAAGCTAAATTTTAATTGCAACGCTCGGAGTTACGTCAATTAAAGCTTTGACAGTTTTATCCTCTAGCAAAAACGACGTCAGAAGAGTGCTTTATTTAAAAGAAAATATACAAATGGTGAGCACAGAGCAGCGCTTGAGACAAGGTGTGTTTTGTTGGCAACAACCATATTTATTCACGACCATTAAATGTGTGCTGATAACAAACGAAAAACTTGGACGGACAAACAGAAACACAACGTAAACGAATGTACTTATGTAGATGATAAACTAAGTTGACAGCCGGTTTGATGGCTGACTTGTTGGCGTTGTCCTTTCAAAAGTCCAACTTAAGGTTAAATTTACAAAGAAAAATAAAACGAAAAAAATGTAAGGACCACTAGACAGGTATAAAAAGTTAAGTCCTTTGACTATGACGAAAGTTTGAATTTAATTGAGAAACAAAAGTTAAAAGAGCTTTAAAATTTCGATGGTGAGATAGCTGATGACAAGCAGGCGGACGCACAGGTAGATGGACAGTTGAATAGAAAAATAGATGGCAGCACGTTGAAGTGAGTCGATCAATAATGTTAAGTTTTAGCAAAAAATTGAAGAAAAAGACGAAAAAAATGCTGACACAGTTATACTTTCGTGACTAACTCTTTTTCTGTCCTGCACTACCTCACTTAACATTTTTATAGACCATTCAAAGACATCCTAAGCAGTAAATTGATAAAGTTCTTTTATTGCTTTTGAAGACATTAACCTATTTTGCGTAAATTTTAAGTTTGTTGCCATAGTCATCTAGGATAGTGGGTGCTTTTTCGTACGCCCATAAGCATATGCAACATAAAAAACTCAAAATTGCAGATCGCAAAGACTGCAAGCATAATAACAAAAAGAACATAAGCATAAGATTAAACTCCAACATGAATGGTGATATTTTAAACTCTGTTGTGAAAATTTTTAAATTCTGTTGTAAAAAATCCGGGTGCTTCTAATGCAGTAAAGCCACAAAATCCTATGCCAACTCTAACGATATCAGAGAAACTAAATTCTTACCCAGACATTAATTGCAGAAATTTCAATGGTAATGAACTACCTAAGGCATATTCTCATTCCAATAAAAGTTGCATTATTGATAAAATGCTCATGAAACATGGACAATACTTATCAATTAAGACTTGAAATAACATTGAGTAGCTTGAGCTTATACCATTGATGCAATAAAAGCCACAAATGTCTTTTGATAAAAGCAGAGACTAAGGGCATTCAAAATTCTTATAAACTATTGAAAAACAAAATTCACATATGTACCTCTTAAAATTTGTTTTTGTGGTGTTGGTAGCATTGCGAAAAATCGCTCTCCGTAAAGTGATTCTATGAAAAGCTAGAGGTTTGATGTCTGGTACAAAGGTGCACCTTTCAAAAATTTAACGGATCATTACAATACACAAAAACTTTAGTGCTCAATTTGACCTTGTACTTGATAGGCATTTTAGACTCTGACATAAATTCCCTCCCTCTAAAACCATCGTCGGAAAACGTTTCATCTTAACAAGCTGATTCTTCATACTAATTTTTTTAAGTTCAAAACGGTGCATTGCAATTTCATTTCTAATAATTTTTAGAGGTTATAGCTTTGTAAAAAGTGGTATCAGCTTAAAAATGATCTCCCACATAAATTATTAACTAGCGTTACATTTACGTTACTCATACGACGTGCTATATATGAAAGCAGTTTAATTACTTTGTTTTATTTTTTAATAGCTATATCTTTTATAAAATAATAAAGAAGTCATTTTTAAGGTACCATTTTAAAGCTGAAGGCTTAAAATTGAAAAAAAAAATTGATCAAAGCTGAAGGAAATTCATCAATACTGATAACAATATTTTTATATGAAGAAATTGCTTACTTTTTTCTTGTCATTTTGTGCAAAATTATTGCGTTGCTTGGTACTGTTTTTTTATTGAAAAGCTTTACTTTCAATTCTATTATCTTGCGAATATTGTCTTAATTACTTCGAAACACCAAAACTAAGATATTTATTTCTTCAGCAAAATTACTAACTTTCAATATATTTTTTTCCAATGATTCTGAATTTAGAGGCAGTTTTTATGCAGATCTCCATTAACTTTACATCACGCGTACTTCTTGAATTAAAAAAGAGATACCTAGCGTGATAGATAAAAACCAATTATATGATAGAATCAGCTTGTTAAGATAAAACAACTTCCAAGTAAGGTTCTGAAGAGAGTGAATTTGAGTGTCAAAGTCTAAAATGCCTATCCATTGCAAGGACAAATTGAGCACTAAAGATTTTTTATATGGTAATGAACCATACCTCTTCAAGTTTCAGTACATATAATGCAAAGATCCTCTGATCATATATCGCTGACAGTAAAAATTGGGTCCTAGCTCTATAACATATGTATATCTATAATATCCTTTTTCAGGATTAAATACTGATTACTCCGTTGAAAAAGCACTATTGAATTTTAAATTCTAAATTATTAAGATTTAAGTAAACTTTCATTACTAATATTTAAATTTTAAAAGCACCTTACCACTATCATATATCTACTAATATTTCTTGTGCTTTCAACTTGAACAAATTCAAACTCTTTCAAGTATTCCGAAACGCGCCTCTGACAATCTTCCGCTACAATTTACAATTACTCGCATGTTCCAAAGGCTGTTTCACACCGAAAACCTAAAAGTTTTTGCTTGACGTAAATTGGAGAAACTTTAACAATTGACAACAACTTCGTAGCATAAGCAGAAAGAAGCAGGTGGTATAAGTGCCAACAGCACCAAAACAGGAGATATATAAATCAAAGTGTAATTGTTGGATACTCAGGGGGAGTTGGTGAAAAGACAACTACACAACATAACAACAATGTAATTGTAAAGTTGCCTTAAAATTTAATTGGAATTGTTTCTTTAACATAAATTTAAACATGAAATATAATTTCTTTCAATTTTTTTTGAAAAATCGAAAACCTTTAAGGAAGTGCACGGAAGTAACAAATAGATATATTAAAAAGTGCGCAAAAATTAAGCGTATTTCAAGCGTAGAGGCTAGAAAATCATTTAAAAAAGTTATCCAAATCTGAAGAGGAAGTATTTAATTATTATTGTCTACTGTATTATTACCAACCACACAAGGACAGAATAGGCAGCTAGCACATGTATCTGAATGGTGCAATCAGAGCTTATACTCTAATCGTCAAGCAGGCATTCGTCCAAATCATTACCTTCTTCAGCAGTCTCCTAGATTATTGTGGAAACGTTCACTAGAACATGAAAAAGGTATGTAAATCTGGGAAATGTTTGAGACAATTGACGGCACTCGCTAATGATCGTGCACGTTGGAAGAGTATTGTGGATGCATTATGCTCCTTAAGGAGATAAGAGACACAAAATATAAAAACTCCTTCTCTTGACTAAATGTCGGAAGTGGATGTGGTGCTGTTCGTTCTCTTTATAGTTCTTCAATTTGTTACTCGCAAATACACTGCTGGAAACTCTGATTAAATGCTACTGCAATTGCCTGTGAGCCATGTCTCAAATTCCTGAGATATTTCAAAGAGCTCACGTCCAGTATTTCCTGTCAGCTGTAAATATTTTTCTTCAAAAAGTTTTGGGCTTCTGCACGCACGTGTGAACTTTCAATTTATAAATGTGTCCACTTTTTATGTTTTTCAACTGTAAATGCTTTATGTTGTGTGCATTTTTCGTCATAGTATAGAAATTTTTCTTGGTAGGTCGTTGAATTGGCTAAGTGTTAAATAACTGCATGGAAGATCATTGGTATTGGAAAATGCAAGAATGATACCATATTTTTTGTAATTCCGGAGTTCAAAGTTAAAATTTGCAATCTTGGAAAGTATTTTTTTTGTGGTTAGAATAAATAAGGTGACAATGTACGAAAATTGAGAAATCTTAAATTGTCAAAAGCACCACAATATCCGGTTTACGTTAAGGCTGTAAAACATTTCTTAAATCTTGCCCAAAAGCAGCAAAAAATTACTTGTCACTTAATGTCAACCGAGGAACCCTGTGGATGTTAAATTTAAAAAAAATTTACTTTCAAATCATTGCCACTGACTTGCGAATGGGGAACCATAAACAAAATACATTTTTTGCTTTGGCAGCCTGGGGTAATAACCACAGGCTACCAGCAAAATAGGCTGACATGCGGCCCACTGTGCAACTGAGCTCCCCAAAAAGATGAACATATAAAAAAATTGATTAATATGTTTGGGGCCAGGACAATGTCATGTTTGCTTATTGTTTTCATAATACAAATTACATTAGAACTTTTAAGTAGATAAAAATCTTAAAGTAGCATAATCTACAACAAAGCTGAAATTAAAACTCTATCCCAGAAATATTCCAAGTGAGTTTCGATAACAAGAAGAATGTACTTATATTGTTATTTTTAATAGCTTCCTACGAAAAACAAAATGCGGCTTAACCGCCACCCTGCTGCTAGTGGTCCTTAAAATAAAAACAAAAATAGCCAAAGGCTGCTCCTTCAAAGATATCGTAGGATTAAAGCGAGATAAATTTAGAAGTTATCACATTTTGATGCTAAATTCTACGCTGCCGCAACTCAAGCGAAACGCGAGCAAAATCTTTAATGAGTTAAAGGTTAAGAGAAGAAAGTTAAGAACTGAAGTAGGAAAAAAACATTGATGGTAAAAGCAAATAATAAAAGGGAAAAGAAAAATTGGGTCAACAAAACGGAAACACATGCTAAGTAAAATATATGATAAAAATGAGATTAAGGTAATGGCAAAAAAAGTAAACCAAACAAAATAATAACTAAAATAGACAACGAGAGAGAGAGAAAAACAGTTTGTTTGTAATTGTGCTGACAGCTGTTTGAGTATGCTCGCATATGTGTGTATGTGCTTACAGTGACACTCCGCTGGGAAATGGAAAATAACAAATACACTTGACAACGGTACTCCAGCTCAATTTTACTATCATTAAATGTGTGTCATCACAGTCTCTTTAAATTTCTCTCTCATGTCATTGTTGCTCAATGCCGTTTGTGTGGCTCTCTTTCTATGTTTATTGAAAAGCTCTTGAAGCTCTCAATATAAATACACTGCTTTCAGTAAGTTTGCGCATTTGATGGAGCATAACAACAATTACGATAACAACAAAATAGAGACTACACCAACAAAAACATAACGTTGTACAGTGGGATTTCACGTATAAAACGTGTTGAAAGGAATGGAAAGACAGACATGAAAATTACGTGCACTTCAACGAGTTGGAACAGATGGATTCCCATTCTGCATTTCGTAAATAATCCTGAACTTATTGATTATCATGAATTGAATATTAAGTATACGAGTTGTGTTACCCAAATAATTATGTGGGAGATTTTATTTAAGCAGCAATAGCTTCTGCAAAAATTATGATAAATTCATTTTTGAAATACTGTTTCCCAGATAAAGCTTTGAGATTTTAAAAAAAGAATTAAAATTTGGAAAATCTGTATGCGAAAGCAAATCATTTCCATACCTTTTTAACTGCCGTAACACAACATAATCGCTTTGTTTTTTTTTTTTGTTGGAAAGGTTGTAAAGAAGCAATGTGCTTAGAATGTAATTTTTTTTTTATGGAGATAGATTGTAACCTAAGAAAGGACTTTGTGTTCTTAAAGTAATGCAAAAGCGCTGTCGCAGCTGAATCACTGCATTGATTTTGAAGAAATTTGATATCCATATGGACTGATTCCTGAGCAATGATATCTGGTTTGAGTGGGCGGTGCCATGCCCTTAACAAGAAAACTCATTTTCTCTGCTAAACTAATTCACTAATTTTGATGAAATTTAGTATAGAGTTAGGTTGAAGCCGGAAAAAAGATAATGGTTTTTAATGACTGTTGCCTCGCCTTAAACAACAATATATGTTTTCACAGCTTTAGTAATGGACCGAATTGAAATTGATGAAATTTGCAACGTACATACATATTCAGGTAAGATGGTACTGAACAGCTTTGTACTCTATTCTCTCATTTGTTAAAACGGGTATGGAGAAGAAAAACAAATAAGAAGTTGAATAAATTTCTTTTGTATCCGATCGCTATGCCTTTTTGTGTAAGAGATTTAGAATACATTTTGATGCTATATTTTTAGGCATACTAATTATAATCTCTCAAAAATTGAGAACTGCATTTGAAATTAATAAATTATATGCTAAAGAAAACAATTTTATTTGAAATGTTGCATCTAAAATAACTTCACTGACAAAAATTTTTAGCGTAAGTTTTCATTGTTGCGCGATATTTCAAGCCTGAATCGGATGACACGGAATGTTTCACATATACAATTTTATGTCTTCTACTTGGTGCGTAAGTAAAATGTTTCTAAGCTTTTTCTCAGGTTTCTCCCAATAATACCTATCAGGCTTAGCTAGAGCATAAATTCCTTAGTTTTAGAAAATACATATTCAATACTTGAGTAAATTTATGTAGGTTTTTCGTTGCGCTAAAATTCAGAGTGGACTCCGTAGTACATTCAATTCTTGGAGTATAGAACTCAAATGGTTTTTTGCTGGGATAGTTCCTTACTCTAACACCATCTCTGCATTGCGCGGAGGCTATTTTGCAAAGTTCTCAAAATAAAAATAACTAGAATAGCTACTTAAAATTCTACAAGAAAAGAAAGGGTTTTTTTCACTATTGCTCCACAGTCCGTATTTTAATATGTATTCATGTGTTAATGTCTGTGAATATGTATCAATAGAATGCAACAGGAGGGTGATAAGGTGTATGATTTTACAATAAAAATAACGACAACAGCAATAGGTGTAAAAAAAAGTTACAACACCAAAAGCAACAATAACAAAAAAAAAACAGACTCTACGTAAATAAACAGCATTTGTACACTTTTGCCAAAGCACACGTTGCCACCCACTTAAAAAGAGTAAATATTCTCTCTTCAATGCGCTCTTTACCACTCACATCAGTTAATATCACCCACAAGCCCTACTCGAACACCCTTTACTTGATTTCCGTTTTTTTTCCTTTTTCTATGTCTTCAATAGAGTCATCATAAATTTAAAAAAGTACTTTGCCATGAAATAAGAAAGACACCGCGTTCGCCATACAATATATGTGCGTGTACGTATGTGTATGTATGCTAGCCGCATGTGGAGCATGCTATAATAAAAATATGTATGTGTATGTGTAAGAAGAAAATAGTCTAAATTTATGTCTTTTGTCGAGTATCTCGAGCCGTTGAAGTTTCTGTTCAAATGTAGACACATGCGAGTGCGAGTGGGTACTCGTATTAAATTATTATTACAGCATTTGGTTGAGGTCTACTAATTTTCTTCTCGTTTGTGTTGGTGGCACGCAATGTGTCATTGTATTTTTTTTTATTTTTATTTATTATTTTGACCCATTCTCACATTGCCTAGATAATAACTCATATTTTCTTTTTCAACAAGTTTTGGTGTCTGGTTCTGCGAGTTACGCACTTGAAATTTAAGATATAAAGTGGTAATTTTATGTTTTATTGGTTTTTCCTATTCAATGGAAGCTTTTATGTCACAAAACAATTTATATGAAACATACCATTATATTTTCAACTAAATATAAATTTATAAGTTCGACACCCTCAGTCCAAAATGTTTTTAGACAAAAACATATTTAAGCACTTTACTTTTATGTTTAATAGACAAATATTCATGAAATATTCAATGGCTCACTTACCTTAGTTTTGATGAGGAAGTGCTGTGACTATCAAGGCAATGTTGGACATTAAGGTAAATGTTTATGTGTTCTCTATTGATTTGGTAATATGCCAATAGTCAAAACTATCGAAGTCATTATCTAAAAACGATTATGAAAAAAAAATATAATTTTTAGATTTATTTAAAAAATATCGTTCTGATTCATTTTTTTAAAAAATACTACAATTCACATAATTGACACATAAGCACAACTTTCGGTGTGTTTTTATTTACCTTTATAACCCAAAAATAAGCCAATTTACTTACATAAAAATTTGTATGTGAAATTTGTAATAAAAAAGCATTCCAGTTTTCAAGTTAAGTGCACTCTTTTAACTTTTTAAATAAAAAAAAAAAAAAATTCTTGAAGAATTTCTTACGCATGCTGATGTTTCATTTTGAAAAAAAAAAATGATTATAACCAAAAAACTGAACCAATTCAAATTTTTGTGGGACAGATCTTCTTACTTTTTAAATAATCCATCAAATATCATCAATTTTTTACCAAACGAAAATTTCATGCAATTAATGAGAAGGTTCATTTCACCAATTTTATTTAAACTTACTTCTTATATACTTCAAAATCCTTCATTCCCAAAAAGTTCAATAGATTATAACAGGTTCAAGCGTTTGGTTTTTGAAAATTGAAAAAATATCAGAAATTTTGCAAAAGTGAATAAAATATTTATTTAAAGTGATGCATCCATTCCTTCCATTTACTTTTTAAAGATTATTTTATGTTAATGTTGCCCGCCGCTATGCCTGATGTGGTTCACCCGTAAGTTCTAATATTGGCATACTTTTCCAGCATTTCGGCCGTTATCTCTGTAATGTTGTCTTCTAGGTTTGCAGTTGTGGCTGCTTTGTCCTTGTACACGAGAATCTTCATCTAGCCACACAAAAAATAGTCTACTGAGGTCAAATCGCATGATTTTGGCGGCACATGGACTACTACAAAACAAGAGATTAATTGCTCACCAAACTCGCCTCTCAATAGTTCCATGGTATTGCGTGCCATGTAGCATGTGTCATGTGGCACCGTCTTGTTAAAACCACATCTCAACCAGGTACAATTCTTTCATTTTAGGCCAAAACAAGTCGGTAATCATCGCACGGTACCTAGATACATTGACTGTAATGTTGCGATTTTCATTATTTTATGAAAAAGTACGGTCCAATAATGCCGCCGGCTCACAAACCGCACCAAACAGTACAATTTTCAGGGTGCATTGGCAGCTTTTGAGCAACATCTGGCTGCTCTTCAGAACAAAGTCAGCCATTGTGTTTATTGACGTACTTATTGAGCCAAAAATGAGCTTTGTCGCTGAAGAAAACCATCAAATGGACTTAATTTGCATTATTATAACTATAATTTCTCACAGAGCACTAGTTTTGATAATAAAATTCAATGATTTGCAAGCGTTGTTCGTTTGTTTGTCTATTCATGATGAAATAGCAAGCCTTACTGAGCATTTGTGACGTTGATATATGTTACGAATCATGCGTGAGATGTCAAAAAATTTACACTAAAAAAACAAATAGCAAAAAAAATCATCTGATATATATATATTTTTTGGATTAACACCAATTTTTCTACAGTTAAATGACGAAATAAGATTTTCACGGCAAATTATGCAAATTATATTCAATAGATAGAAAGTAAGAAGTCGGGTAAAGCTTTCAGTTTTTACATTTTTAGTTTGCCATGTAAATATATGAGTATGCAGAAAATGGGCCAAGTACGGCATGGCATTTTTTTCGCACATTAGTCCTAGCAAGTGGCTTAAGTTAAAGTTGATGACATTTTTTTAACCATCTCAAATGAATAACTTAAGCAAAATTTACAAAATCTCAAAAGACTAAGAAAAGGAGACTGATCATGTTTCAATATTTCTCTTAAGAAATGTCATAGCAACGTCTAATGAAAAAAATGAAAGAGTTCTATATCACAGGGTAAAACATCAAGATTCATAGGGTACTGATACGTTGAATGAATAATGCACAATATCGCTTATTGATTGATAAAACTTTGGACAAAGAAAATATCTTGCGATATAATATTTTGTGTACTTTAATTAAAGAGCGGTAATTTGAATGGAATATAAACTCCCAAAATTTTCAATGAGTTTTGATTTAGCAATTGAATGATAAAAAATCTGAAGAGCATGTTATTAAATTCACAAAACCATTACCTATTCAGTCTACTAGTTCTTACTTTAACTAGTAGACTAAGAACGTTTCGTTCGAATCAAATTATTCATATAAAAAATATTTCGAAACGGGTTTATTTAGGTTTAAAATTTCCATTTGTAAAATATTATATAACGTTGTTCACAATTTTTAGAGCTACCCATATAAATTTAGGTAATTGCCTTTGAAGCAATATTTTAATTATATCATATCCTCTGAAAAATTGGGAAAAAATTAATATAAATGCTTATAAAGTTTAAAGTTATTTGTAAAGGTAAATATTTTTTTTAAAGTGGTTCTTTTGAGTTGAATATAGATCAAGTAATATTAGAATTTCCCTCTAAAAATTTGACCTGAAAAACTTCCTTGTAGTTCAACGCCATTTATTCAAAAATATTGCAAAGGCCATTGGAATTGCTTTCCAAAATTTTATGCAAAATGAAGAGGAAATTTCCTTCAAAAATTAATCAGGGATTTCCTCAAAGTCACAGCATTTCAGTACAGCTTGTGATATCAAGCGCTTTACAAATATGCGGTGGAATTGAAGAAGTAGGGGTGGCAACTCTTATAGATTAGGTAAACGTGAGCAAACCCTGCATAAGAAATGTATGGTGAAAATAGCAAGCACTTAACAAAAAATGACCGAAAAGGAAAAAATTTATTTTAAAGCCACTATTAACAAATTTTGTACAGGAAAGTTTGGTGCAACAAATAAACAATAAACGAAATTTGAATGGAACACAAGAAATATAAATAGCATATATTTTGAAACACTTTGCTAAGAAAACTATTTACGTTGATATTATCATTTTATGTGAAGAAAACTTGGACGTCATATACAATGCTTTAAACGAAATTCTGGCAAAATTCAAAAAGTGGGTGTAAGAGTTTCCATAGAATCAAACGCTATGCTCAGAAAACTGCTATGGGAAATGGCAAAATACTTGGCATTAGAATGTATAGTGACACAGATAAGCATTGAGGGTGAAACCAAGAAACAAGGAGTGGCATCCTATATAACCATCCAAACCATAACCGAGACGAGCAGCAAGCATCCTAAAAAGTTAAGCTGTCTGTGGCTGAATATTTCATGCCTACTAACAAACCTAATTAAAACTTCACAAAGTCAAATTTACCAGTTGAGCACGCGTTATTACTCCTTTCAGCTGCTTTTTACACAGCTAAGGTAAATTTCATGTAAAACATGTAATAAATTCGTATACTCTTTAGAGTTTCTTAGAAAAATTAACATTGATAGGAATTCATTGGGAATATTTTCAGCGCCAGCTGTTTCCTAAGAACTTTGGCACTACTTTCACCAAGTTTGATAATAAAATTCTTAACATGATAATAGCGAAAACAGAGACAAAAAAACACAAGAAAAGTAAAGCAAAATAAATGAAAAAAACAGGCAAAAATTGATATCGCATAGACAACAACATTACGACGAAAAAAAATTTACTTTTTTCAAGTTCAAACTCATGAAAAAGTACGAAAAAAAGTAAAAAAAAACTGCGCAAAGCAACAGCAGAATAAAAACATAGAAAACTCTTGCTGCTGAGCGCAATAGAGAGAGAGATACAGTAGAATTGAGAGCATACGACTCACCAATACAATTACATTATTTTATCACTGCCAACTGGAATACGCGATGTTTGGCTATGAATGGAAATTGCGTAAATTGTTTGAAGTTGGCTGCATGGTGAGGGCATGAAGTGGTAGCGAGGGACAAGCAAACTTGGGACTATCGAAAAGGATAGCGTATAGCACATTGGGTTTTCTTATGGAATTGTGTTTATATAGGACGCGCTCCTGGTTGTTAAAGCTCAGTTCGCAGTTGGCTCTCGTCGTAAACGGTACGCAGGATAACAGAAAAAAAAGAACTCTGTACACATTCTGGTAGTGTTTGTTGTAGAAAATTTTGAAAAAAAAACATTACAATACAAAATGATACTGCGCTCTAATCCATAAGGTGTGAAAATATTTAAAGAGGTTTTGAAAATGCAATAAAAGTGAAAGTCAGCCAAAAAGTATGCACACTTTTTGATTTTTTAAGTGAAGTTGTAGGGAAAATAATAAGGAAAAATAAAACCTATGTAAAGAAATTGCTAAAAAGAAGTGGAAGAATTATTTTTAATGTAAAAAACATAGAAAAGAAAAAAATATATAAAGAAACCAAAGAAAGACAACATAGAAAAAACGTAGAATTTTATAAGAAAAAATTTAAAATTTTACAAAATTCTAAATAATGCATTAATTACATAAATATCAATTTTGAAAAATAGAAAACTTCATTGATAATATGAAAACATAAAAAGCATCACATGAAATTTAAAATAATGTGAAATAAAAAAGTAACATAAAAATAACAGCGATTAGTGACGTAGAAAAAATATGAAAGAAAAGGTAATAAGCACAATTACCATAAAAACGTCATAAAATCTCTACAAATCGAAAACGAAATAAAACTTGCGATTTTTTCTCGAAGAAATACAAACAGCAATTATTGCTACAATAACAAAAACAAACAAGCAACAACAACAATTAAAACAAAATTGCTACTTCAACAGTCGGAAAAAGAGCAACAGCAGTAAAAGTAGCAACGGCAGCAGCAACAGCAGCTGCTGAACAACAAACTGTTGCACATATGCATTAAGTTTTTATTGTGAACAATTAAAACCAGCAACATTTGCACAAAGTCTCATAACATCAGCACACACACACACAACGAAACCAACCAGCGTACACAACACTCAAACAAAAATCATAAGGAAAAAAGTAATTTCCGTTTTTTCCGTTGAAACTTTCGTTCCCCCTCACATTTGCTTGCGTTCAATCAAGGCTTGTGACAGCCATCGTAGCCTATGTGTGTGTCATTGTGCGTGTGTGGTGATAGTGTACACATACTCGAACACATATAAGGTCGCACTTAAAACTGCGCTGCGGTTTTACTTTTAGTGTTTGTGTTGTTTCGTTGCGTTACGTTCGCTTGTACGTTGCGGTATCGCGTTGTTTTAGTGAATGATTGTGGCAAATGTGTCAATGTAGCGTCGGTTAACAAAAACATCTGTGTTTCTCATACAAACACACTCACACACAAGCAAAAGTGTGCACATACATAAAAACGAACTGTTGCTTTTCGCAATCAACATTAACACTGCAAGATATGCTATGAAAAATTAATGCAGCAATTGCAATTGCTGCATCACTCAGAAAAGTTGCAACAGCTGTTGCATTAAGCAACAGAATGTCTATTAAAAGTTTGTGCAAAGTTGCTGCTATACTTTGGCTTTATGATGGTTTTTTTCTTTTTGCCATTTGAATTGCAAGTAATAAAAAGTTATTTTTAAATGTTAAAGTGAAATGGCTACTTAAAACAGAAATAAAAAAAGGACGGGAGGAATTTTATCCGAAGGTGTAAGTGTAAGGTGAGTTTTTATACTCTGTTTAGTTAAATAAATTATATTTGAAATTCTAAAATAATTACTCAGTGCAACAGAAAAAATAAATTTGTGTGTTATGAAGTATCCTTCAGGATTACTTAGAAAAATACAAAGCATCTCTGTTTAAAACTCAAGGAGGCGGTAACTTTTAATTTTCTTTTTTTGAAACAGTTACTTGCGCTGTACCTTGTGTCCAAGGGCTGGTTTTTGAAATAAAATTTTAGAGAATATTTGATTGAACCATATAAAAAAGTAAAGATCCCTTTAGTTGTCAACAATTTTCAATTGGTCAAATTCGATAAGGTTTTCGAACACCTCAACGTCACAAAAGCTACAATTTGTGGTGGAAAAGATTGGACATCAAAAAAATTTATGAAATCTTTTGTTGCCTATAATGACTTTTCAATGAATTTGACTTCCTTAGCACTTTTAAGGAGCTGAATAACATAAATGTATGATCAAATATATCCGCACTCCAAGACAAACAACCTGTTTAAACCAAATAAGCAATTATGGTGTCAAAATTTTCTATCCCAACGGGTCTTTTAGTGGCCTATGATGTCTGAGAATGATAAAGAGTGAAAAATGAAACGATAGTTTATGATGAATAAGCAAGTTTTATCCATTTTTAGAGATTTTACATCAAACTATCGCTTCTTTGGTTCTTTAATATGCTAGATCATATATTTATTTGATTAAATTTACTAGGATTGCATCGGTGAAAAAACTCTTCATACATGTAATTTTATAAATTTTTGAATTAATTGTTTCAAATATTCAAAAAAGTGTTACGGCATCCATTCAAAAGAAATGGCGAGCGTGGAAATGGATTGGGTACACGTTGTAAAAATCGCGAACAGAAAGAAGTCTGCTGGCAAGTATAGGAGTCAAAAATTCAAGTCATCGTTCGCTGGAGCGAAAAAAACCCGTGAATCAGAGAAACAACGGAGAGAATTGAAAGCATTCGCTACTAATTGGGCACGCTGGAATAGTCGGGGTCCTATGTTCCAAGAAGAAACTACGTTCGTATCTCTTTACGAATTTTCGTGATGACAGCAATATTTTTCTGGTTTCTTTTTTTGTTTTAAGTCAAATTAAGGTAGGCATAAAGCACTGTTAGTACTGACTGACGTAGACTTGTCAACGAATGCTTTGTTGTTCCCTGCATTGCACTGCCTTAAATTATTTCGAATAAATTGGATGGGATTATTGTTAAATCAACTGAACATGTTTAGATTTCAGTTAGAACTAGAATTAGAATACTATTCCTTCGATACCTGGATAATGAAACGAAATTTCATCCATGTTGATACAAACTATTTTTGTTTTCATTTGTATATACTTATATATATATACCAAATTTCAGTAATATTTGCTCAATAGTTGGTTTTTACTATGCGAGTCATATGGCAGGTACCAAGCCTAAATGTATAATTTTGCTAGTTATTAGTAGCCATGATATCACCCGAGCTTCTTAAAAATCGACAAAGTCATTTTGAAAATCAAAGTAGCTATAAATTACTTTTAGAAAAACCCCTATTAAGAGTTATTAACAAGATGTTTATCCTGGTATTACGAAAAATGTTTATAGTTTTCATCGTGATATTAAAATTTGGTTATGAAGATGGTATCCCCAATCCGGTTGACAGTTTTGTAGTACAACAGCATGGTAGAAAACGACTTTAGTTTGATACTGACTGATGCACATGATTTGGTAAAAATACAACAGCAAACCGAGCAAAAGCTCAAAACCTTTTTAATTCTGATTTTTGTTAAGGTATTGGAAATGAAGATAAGCATCTTCGTATTTCCTACTACAACACTCGTTTGGCTTTTCACCGACAATAAAAATAACAGATATCAATCAATGCAGTGCTAGATACAAGCCATTTTTGATGATAAACCTAATGTCGTAAATGATTCCTTCTGTGTATTTTGTCATTATATTTTCACTCGCATTTATTTTATCAAATAAACTGAATATTGATATTTTCAGAAAAATCAAACTTTTAAAATTTCAATTGTTTGGTAAATGCTACTTTTCAGAACTTTAAAAATGAATCTTCACTACAAACTCGTACTTATCAGTGCAGAAAGTTGATTTAAAAATTCCCACTACTTTTTTTGACAACATGAAAAGAGTATTGGTTACCGGGTATAAATCGTCTTTAAAATATTTATTTTTCATTATTTCTTGAAGTCAATCTACGCAGTTTGTATTTAGCTTTCATGCAGCTTATTATACTATATATAAAATATAGTACTATTATATGTATGATCTTTCTGCGGCAAAATGTCATACTGTTGGCTAATCTGTTATTTAAGTTAATTTCTCCATTTCATTTGCGTAAGTTTCAACTTTAAAATATAACACTTGTATTAAGTTACTTATTCAGTTCTTAATTTTAAATAACATTGGACGTCATTTATAAAAAGATAGCTCTTGTAAATGAAAACATAAACTACCTCCGGTGTTTTTTTAGTTTTCAGAAACTTTTCACTCGCACTCGTTTTTAAGCAGAATAACACATTCGTAACATTTTATGCTTCACATCGACGTATGCGTGTGTGAGTAGCATTTAATTCAATTAAAAATCGCTCATACGACATGTAGTACGTTTTAATAGTTGAGCGTTACATTTGTAAAGAGTTGCCAAGCTTACTATTTTTAGCTGAATTGAATAGATATGTACTTGACATGTATGTTTTCAGAAAACGAATTTTTCCTTTTAATAATTTAAGCTTATGTGACACTATATAAAACAACAAGTTCATTCATAGTTTCCAGGTATAAATTTATATTTAAAGAAGAAAAATAAAAATGAATAACAGCATTTGACTTATGTATGCTTATTAAATTATTTAAAAGCAAAAAAATTAAACTATTTATATTTCATAGTAATTTTAGCAAAGAGCTGGTATTTTGATGTTTTGAAGTGTATAATTTGCTCATCAGTTTAATTTGAATAAAAAAGCACACGCATTAAATTTAAAATATAGAATTCTCAATTAATTGGAAAATATGATTATACAATCGAATACATTACACGTGCGCATATTAGAAAACATTGCCACTTATAATGGCACTGTAGATAAATTTTCAACTAATTAGTATTTTTGAATGATAATTTTAAGCTGATTATTTTTTCTAAATAAATGTTACTCATACGCACCGATTTCTCTGTAGTTGTGTTTTAATAAGATACATAAAAAGAGCAAAGTATATTTTAAGTTGTTGGAAATATGAAGTTGATTAGGCTGCTTAAGATCAATCATAAGAAGTATATATTTCAACTCCAACGGTGATACCTCTGAGCTTAATTGAAGCATACAAGCTTGTCTCAACATATTCAATCCAATATTACGGGCGTTTGCAACAAATTACCCTGCATAATCAAGCAGCTGCATGAAATATGTGAGTTGGGCTGTATTTTTACAAGCGTTTTTAATTAAACTTTAATCAGACTTCATAATTAATGAGTTAATTGTACGCATAAAATTTGTATTATACCGCTTTCAATTGGTTCTACACTAAATTGTGTTTATCCCAAACTGAAGATTATAAAGTTTTATATAAAAAAGGTTTAATTTTGTCTCTATACTCGTACAGCGTATTAGCGAGCAAAAAACTTTTTTCATTAGTTTATCTTTATAGTCGAAATCTTGCAGTAGATAAATTTTCAACTAATTAGCATTTTTGAATGATAATTTTAAGCTGATTATTTTTTCTAAATAAAATTGGTGTAAGAAAGGTCACATTGTTAAGTATACAAGAAATTTTCAAATGTTAATATAAAATTTTTATAAAGTTTATATAACCAAAAAAAAAAAAAATAAATTTTAAAAAAAATTTTAGAATATTTTGAAATTTGCATTTTAATTTTTGTAATTCATAACTGAAAAGTAAATCGTCGCACTCGGGTAGAAAAACCCTAACTAACTTTTTTCTCGAATTTGACTGTTTTGTCGATAAATCAATAACCCCACGATATATTTTATCGATGTTGGTATCCTTAAGTTGGTAAAGGTCTCAACTAAAAAACGCATGCAAAATCTTCTCCTTAAAACCACAGGAAGACGAATATATAAGAAAAAGTATGTAAGGGGCGCAAATCCATGTTAACATTTAAGTCAATTATTCTGTAACGACTGCATCGATTATGAAAATGATAACGTCATATTATAGATAATTACAGGTGCTATGATTAAAACTTGAGGCATGTGCTGCCGTTTTTAATATATGGCGAATATGCCAATTTGTGGTGCAAATGTTCAAGTGTAAAAAAATCATTGATGGAAAAGACATTTGGGACATTAGCCATCAACTTTTACGTCATAACCTCTCCTAATTGACCCATTAAAAGTTTTGGGAATCGCGTTAAAAAATCTTCTTTATTTGATGTTCTAAAGTTGTTTCTGCTTCAAAAATATGAGTTAAGGCCTTTTTACCCGAGACCGACGATATGTAAAATCAAAAACTTTGAGTGCCCAAAAAAAAGTTTGATATGACTACGCTATGTTAAAAATAACTGTTAAGCATTGAATTACCTTTAACAACAGATATGTTTTACCCCTGCACACTTTATTGTTGTACTATATAATTATAGGCGTTCGAAAAAAAAAAATCACTTTGACATCGAATTGTTTTTTTTTTATTTTTACAAGGCTTCACAACAATGTCAAATTGAAAGGAAACAACATTTCGTACAGCGATTTTGTTGTTTCGGTGAAAAGATTTTCTTACAAAAATTAAGCACCCACACAGTCTCATATGTGCAAGTATGTCAATTTAATTATACGCATGATATTGTGTTTGGCGAAAATGAAAAATAAAAATGAAAAATAATAATTTCAGCCCATTGACTTCAATTATGTGCGTATGTGAATGCATGCAAAAGTAAGGAAACTCATTTCGTATGCTGACATTAAAAATTAAATAGGCGGTTAAATAATAATTACAGTGCATTGTTAAAGTATTGATTTCATTTCTTTTTATTTGACAAATATTTTTCATATTCTACGAGTACAATAAAAGAAAATGTAAAATTTTTAATATAAGGCAATTTGTGGGAAAATTTTTAATGTGTTAAAAATATACAATTGTCAAGGCGTTTGTGTAATAAAGGCTGATTTAATTGAAAGCTATAATTTAAATAAAATAAAACTGAAACGGTAATATTTGACATCAGTTGATATTACGTACTTAAACTTTTGGCTATGAAGCATTTTTTAATAAAAGGATGCATGTTACTTAAATGTTAAAATCGAGCTCCAAAATGGAGAAAATTTAAGTTACTAATTTTGTTTCATATTGATTTTAAAGTAGGCAGCCGTAAAGTCAATTTGACTCAACTTTTTAAAATTACACATGAAGTGTGTGTGGTAGTATTAGTGTGCTTAACATTTAATAATTTGTTTAAAATACAAATGATGCAGTTTGAGTAGCTTAATCCCTTTCATACAGAACGTATGCTTCCATAAAATTTGTCTCTCTCGTCTAAAAGTTTGAAAGTTGTCACTGTATATGGACACTAATTAAGCATTTCTAGTTAGAATCAACGCATCAATATTGCCTCTTCATAAAAATATCAAGAGTTCATCAATATCTAATGCGTTTAAAGCTTCAATTGAATCACCTCATATGCATACAACAGTTCGTGCGGGTAACCTATTGAAAACTTGAATTAAATGTTAATCATACGCACCGTTTTCTCTGTAGTTGTGTTTTATTAAGATATATAAAAAGAGCAAGGTGTATTTTAAATTGCTGGAAATATGAAGTTGATTAGGCTGCTTACGAGTAAGTTCAATCATAAGAAGCATATATGTATTACAACCCCAACGGTGATACCTCTGAGCTTAATTGAAGCATACAAGCTTGTCCCAACATATACAATTTCATAGTACGGGCGTTTGCAACAAATTACCCTACGTAATCAAGCAGCTGGATGAAATATGTGAGTTGGGCTTTATTTTTACAAGCGTTTTTAATTAAACGTTGGTTGGACTTTATAATTAATGAGTTAATTGTACGCATAAAATTTGTATTATATCGCTTTCAATTGGTTCTACACTAAATTGTGTTTAACCCAAACTGAAGATTATAAAGTTTTATATAAAAAAGGTTTAATTTTGTCTATTTACTCGTACAGCGTATTAGCTAGCAAAAAACTTGTTTCATTAGTTTATCTTTATAGTCGAAAACTTGCAGACTTTCATACAAAAATATGTTAAGCAATTTCGTTGATTACCCAAGTAGTAGCAGAGGAAGTTGTGAAGAAAAAAATCTAGCTTACAAAACAGTGATATCTTTCAAAAAGCTCTTTATAGTAACTAACAAGACACTTTGAATTTGTAGTGAAATTTGGTACCATAAAGTCTTGCCAGAACAAGCTATAAAATCATGATGTAGAGACCGCATGTCTCTTATGTCTTAATACTGCAGCCATATAAGTCACTTGAAAGATATGACGTCTCATGTTTTCTGAGACACACGAGATATGAAACGCCCAATATTTGTAGCTTTACCAAACAATTCTGAGAAAGATATGATTCAACTTTAACATTTAATATAATATATTACAGGTAATCTAGATGGTAGCATGTAGGGCTATGAATCGCTGGGACATAGCTTCGAGACCGACTTTGCAAATTTTTAAAGTAAAGTAAGTGGAAATTAAATTTGATAGTTATATAACATTAAATATAATAAAGTTCTGCAATTTGCATAAAATAAATAAAGTCAACAAAATCACTGAGACCGGAAATGTTTTTTAGGTGTTTTAATGTATCTTTTAAGCATCTGAGAAAGATATTTTACCGAGTATCTTGAAAGATAACAAAGAGGCGAAAATTTCATTATACTTAATACGCCAAATGGCTCTTATAAGCCCGTATAAAGAATTTATATATAATATAATTATATAATATATTGTCTTTCTACTTTTCTCTAAAATGCCTATAAAATGAGCTATAAAACCTTTTTTTGCTACTAGGGTACTTCATGAAATTTGAAGAAAAAAATTAATTACATTATTAAAATCGCGATTTCTTTACAAGAAGATTGTCGGTTAAACCGTTAGTTCGTTACTGAGAAGTTGGGAATATCTATATTTTTGCTATATGTATAATATAAAATTCTTTTTCAGACTAATGCAGCGTGCTATCGAACACGTAAAGGTTAATTACCATGTAGGCCAAATGACTGTTGTACACATCAAAAGGATGATTTAAAAATGCAGATTTAACTTTTTTCAGAATTTCTATGTATAGATATAGAATTAACCGCTTTCCTTCGGGTATTCTAAGGGACGTTTATGTAAGAAATGATGATAAGAGCGACCATCAATAGCAGCAGTTTTTGTTCTTTAATAATTCTACGCTGACCCCATTACTTGCAATGTTTCCTAAAAAAAAAATGGTCCGAAAAGTAATAAAGAAAAATCAATTAAAAAAGACTGCTGCTAAAAAAATATTAAGCTTTGTGTAATTTTTCTTTGAAGTTATTTTCCCATTGACTTTTAATTTGTGATTGGTTTGTGTGCAAATTAGCAGCCGCCAATTTTTTTTATTACTCAATCTTGCTTGAAAAACCTAATTAAAATCTCACATTTTGTAAAAAATTAAATTTCTAAAGAAAATCGCGTGGACCACATCGTATGAGTAACCTTTAATTTCACAATACCAATTAAATTTTACTCATACGCACCGTTGACTCTGTAATTTTGTGCTGCAGTAAAAAGAAACCCAACTGCGCATCATTTAATTTGTCGCAAGTTTTGTACAATTTTGTTGTGGTTTTACGCATCTTTTTCTTAACTGTTCCTTTTGACCTTAAATTGAATTAAACACCGCACATTAGGCGTCAGCTAGCTACCCTTTCTTTTTTGAAAACAATGAAGATTCAGCTCGAGTTCGAGTGGTTTAAACTGTTACAATGTTTTTATTTTATTTTTTTTTTTACTTTTAATTGCTAGAACTGAGGACTCCGCTTTAATACTGGCTGACTTAAGTCTTAAGTATTGCTGATGTTGTTGCTATTGTTGTGAAAATTGTGAAAAAATATTCTCAACCGCAATGAATGATAATTAAAAATATTTCTAACTAAAGTTTGTGCGTTTGGTAGTTAACGCTTGAGCGGCGGCGCTGCTGTTAATATAAATGAACAGAAATCTAAGTAGACAAATTAGAATAAACGGGTTGTCTGTCTGGAAATTGTTAAAAAAACTAAAGGAAATGTAAAAAAGTTGCAATGTATACTAAAATGCTACGCTTGACCAAGAATGTTCTATATAAAATTCCACTTAAGTTTCTCAAAAAAACAATCTTGCTACCCGCTTAATTGTGCAAGAAAACCCTCAGCAAAAGTTAGTAACCTAAAGCAACTTAGTTCAACATTTAATTAAATAATTCTTTTTTGATTTGTTGGGTTTTGTATATTTTGCGTACAGAAAGTTTTTTTTTTTAAGCATAAAAACAAATAATAACCAAAAGCTTACGAAAATGTTTAGTGAATGCAATACGGAGCATTACCACAAAAGTAAGGACATCAAAAAGTAACTTAAAAAATTAAATCTTGCAACAAGAGTCGTTGTTGACAACTTTTCAACTTGGCCGGAAACGGAAATGTAGCACCAGCAACAACTAGGGAAGTTCTATTTTTTTAATGTTTACAGTATTTTTTTGTAGTTAACGTTGTATTTTTTATACACAAGAAACTGGGTATATTAATTTTTTCATAACGTTTGTAATGCATAAAAGTGAGCGTCGAAGGTATGGAAATGTAAAAGTGCAAATTTCTTTCCTGAACGAAAAGAGTTGAGGTCTACGATTTTAATAAATACTATGGGAAGTTTTGGACAAAAATTTTAAATTTCTATAGTTTTTAAAGTAAAAGACTTTTTTCAATAATGCTTTCAATTTGCACTCGAATATAATAAATGGTTTGGACCAGCGTTAGCTTACTGTGAGTAGATTTTGACAAGAAGACGTTATATCTCACTAACATTAACTTAAAGTCGCAATATTAAGAGTAAATGATGAGTAAAGAATTTTGCGCACTTTTACTGTCAATGCGGTGTAGGGTATTTAATTTTTGGCAAGACCATAGATAACACCCTTGTTAGTTGTTACTATGGTTGTGTAGCTTTTAGTTTATTTTATGAATTCCCAAACAAAAGTTAAGTGCAAATCTACATACCAGCAGAGCTTTATTTATTTAAATATAAGTAAAAAACTACGTTAACATTTTTCAATTTAATTTTCAGAAACGCACTGGTAGGGCTGCCATTTGTTTTTGAATTAAGTATTTTAAGTATTTCGTTAAAGAACTGAACTCTTACTTATTTCTTCTTATAAGCAAATTATTATGAAAATGATCAGAGCAGGTTTTGTGAAATGAAATTGGCAGAAAAATATTCGATAATTCTATGTACTCTTAATTTAGACATTTATTTTTATACAAATTTTACTTTTTTCTTATTATTGTTTATTTCAATCAAGGTGTTTAAAGATGGTTTTTACAAAAGCAAATTCAAAGAATGATCTAAGTTTATTGTAAAAGTTTTTGTATGTAACACACACAAGTAATGCCCTTAGTAGATCACTTAAAAGATCGAAAAGGTCCAAGAGGACCAAAAACTATAGTTTGCATTAAACACAATTGTTTTTATAGAATTCACCTATATCGATTTTTATTTAAAAAAAAACCATTGATAATTCAAAAAATTTATATGGAGTAAAATGAAATTTAGAAATAGCTAAGTTTTTGTTTCTCAGTTTTTTGAAAATTAGTGCCTTCTAAGGGTGATTTTTTTTTCGATTTGTTTTTTCATTGTAAATTTTTTGACACCTCATGCATGATTAGTAACATGTGTTGACGTCAAAAACGCTAAATAAAATTTGCCATTTTATTATAAATAGACTAACAAACGAAGAGCGCTTGCAAATTATTGAATTTTATCACCGAAATTCGTGGTCTGTGAAAAATTTGTTTCGCAAACTACGTCCATTTTTAGAATTTCTTCAGCGACGAAGCTCATATTTTGCTCAATAGGTTCGTCAATAAACAAAACTACTGATTTTGGTCTGAAGAGCAGCCAGAAGGAGTTCAAGAGCTGCCAATCCACCCTGAAAAATGCACTGTTTAATGCAATTTGTGGGCCAGCGGCATCATAGGACCGTACTTTTTAAAAAATAATGGAAATTGCAACGTTACAGTCAAGGTACCGTGTAATAATTACCGATTTTTTTTGCCCAAAATGGAAGAATTGGACTTGGCTGATATGTGGTTTCAACAAGTCGGTGCCACATGCCACACGGCACGCAATGCCATTGATCTATTGAGAGGCGAGTTTGGTGAGCAATTAATCTCACATTCTGGAGCAGTTCCTTGGCTGCCAACATCATGCGGTTTGAACCCACTAGACTACTATTTGTGGGGTAAAAAGTCAGACATAATTGCAGCCTTAGAAGACAAAATTACAGCTGCCATTGGTGAGATACCGGCCGAAATGCTGGGAAAAGTATACCGAAATTGAAGCTTACGGATAAACTACCTCAGGCGTAGCCGCGGGCAACATTTGCATGAAATAGTCTTTAAAATGTAAATGAATGGAATTGATGTATTGATTCAAATAAATATTTCATTCACTTTTACAAATTTTCTGTTAATTTTCGTAAGGCATTTTTTGAATTTCAACAAGCGGGGCTAGTGTACATATCGAACCAAACGGGACCACCGCATGAAGAATTTTTTTTTCTAATGCAAGCAACTTTTGAAATTCATTTGACAGTTCTAAGATACGCATAATAATATGATTTAAATATGACCTAAGAAACTGCCAACAGTTGTATAAAGAGTGAATGCAAAAATTGAAAACTGAAAATTTTATTCAGCTGCTTATATTTATTGGTCATTCCTTTATCCACTGCATTTTCTAAATTTTAATTAAACATCAAAAATTTCAAAGACTAATTTCGAAAATGCTGCTAAAACATTGATTTGTTGTTTTTTGTGCAAAAGTCATAGTTGTTTCAAAACTATCTCGCATACAATTTTTTTTTAGTTCACATGTCGTATACGTAATGTGCAATTCACGATACGACAGCAGATGCCTAATGTAAATGAGGGTTCATACTTAAACAGATATAACTTCTGGAAAATTAGTGACAAATTAATTCCTATAGCACCATTTTATAGGTGAACATTTTATATTTTAGAAGATTAACTCAAATTTATAAAAAACCCTTAAGTGCATTATGAAAAGAACAGGTTCTATTTTTCATTTCCAATTTTTGGCTTACTCTGTATATAAACTGTGGCATTTTTTTCAAAAATTGCGCTCGTAATATTAAAATTGCGTAAAAGTTTTGCAATGCTCACAAGAAAAAAAAATGTAGTTCACGTTTTTTTTCCCGAAAAGGCAACTCTGTTCTAGGTAGCTGCATTGCTGCGGGCTATAGCGCATTTCGTTCGCTTGTTACTATAACTTTTTTACTATATTTTGTGTATTTCCATATTCTCTTATGTCCTTATTATTTTTCCCTATCTGCATTTTGCCCTCATGTTATTTTTTTTTGTTTTTTTCTTTTGGCTTGAAAGTATGCTGTTTTTTAGCAATTTGTTTATTTACATGGATTTCTTCTTTTTTTATTTCTAATGGTTTCATTTTCTTTTACTAAATACCAGTAATAAAGTTTTTGCTCAACTGAGGAAAAAAAAGAGTAGCAACAACATTAAGTTGACCCTTGGCTCTAGTTTTGTTAGTGATGCTGCTGGCCATTTTAAATCGCTTGTGGTAAATTTTGTTGTAGTTGGTTGTTGCTTTTGCTACAGCAGTCGTGCAAATTGCAACATTTTTTTTGTTGTTTTAAATGTCTGAGCAGCAGCTGTATAAATATTGGGCAGCGTATATATGTAAATTCTCCCAATTATCCTTTAGGATATATGAAATGAAATGAAAAATTAAAGATCATTTGTTGTGAGAAATCTGTTTTTAGATGTTGTCAGAAATTTAATTTTCATACAGGATATCATGAGGAGTTATCAACAAATGAAATGTAAAAAAGTTCTAAGTGTAAAAACAACTGAGCATATGTACATATGTATATGGGACATTCCAGGTCAAAACGGGATAGACGAGGCTGTAGTACAATATTTTTAAAGTCTCAGAATGCTCGTGTACTCAAGAGCTTTCATACAGGAACGGGTATTTTCAAATTTTAATATGGTAGCTCTGATACGGTGGCCGGGTAATATCTTAGCCCAAATTGTAGCTGATAGACGCCTCCTATAAGCTTGTATGGTAGGTTAACAAAATTCAACATGGTGGATCTAATATGGCGGTCAAAAATCCAATATGGTGGCCGTATTTTGAAAGCCAACCGATTTGCATCAAATTCAACATGCGAGAGTCCTGGGCGTAACTGATTACGAATCCGACGTCAAAATAAGCCATACTCAAGAGATGGCGGTCGAATTTGTTAAAAATCAAATCGAAATCAAATGAAATTTCTATGACTAAAAAGATATATTTTTCAGCTTCGTTTTTTGCAATTTTTTCTAAAAGAAAATGGCCCAAAAGTAATGACATGTTCGCCTAAGGAAGCAAAGCATATAAAAGCTCAGATAAGCTTTGCCCACAACTCAATGCAAAACTGTTTTTTGAGATCAATTTTTCCATTAATTTTAGATAATATTTCAATCTAAATTCTGACAGACTTCTATATACTTTGATTTGTGTGATCTTTGTTTAATTTCGCCGCTTACACCCCAACGTATGAAAAACAAACACCATAAGCAATACGACATCGTCATAAATCATTTTCCCACCTTTTTCTCACAGTCAAATAAATATCACTCATACGACATGTTGCACACATTTGAAATAGTCACATGTGAGTAAGTAAATAAAGTATCTTCATAATGTTGCCTTTGACGTGAACGTAATTAAATAACGTCATATTTTATCATACGAAATTAATTTAAGCCCATCGTACAACAATCAATTCTATGCACAAACATGTAAGCTTATCTAAGGCAACAGCTGTGAAAATATCATATATTTCGGGCCCCCGCCGCAATGTGCTACACGAGACAAATGTATTTGTGTGTAGGGATCGCTTTTAATGGGTTATTTATAGCGCACGACTTTGTTTTAATGATAAAGTCATAAAATACAAGCTAAACAAATAAGATACATGTGTACAGTGGGTTTATAGCGTTTAACCCTTTTACGCTTCACGTTCTCCCCACTGCTGTGCTGCCAGCACTACAAAATGCTGTCAATGCTGTATCAGTGTCAGTTGTTATATGAGCGATAGGTGTTAGGTTCAAGTTGTAGCGCCTAAAACGCTACTAGGTATACGCGCACTAAAAGTAAACAAAAAGTTAATTTTAATGCTGACGTTGATGCGATAAACGGCTAATATTTAAAGACAGAAACATACATATTCATATACATTAGGGTGTTTCACGCTTGCAGAAAGCGGAAGAAGTTGTTTAAAATTTGCTAATACCAATGATGAAAAAGGTATACCAAATATTATTCATCTGTGTCAAATAGTTGCTGGGATATAAGAAAATTTGGTTTTTTTCACAAGGGAGGCGTGTTAAGGGCCATTTTTGTTTCATTGACATTTACCTTTTCTGTATCTTTCATCGGATCTCAATCATATGCGGAAATAGTTCATGAGATATGTTAAATTTGATACTTTCTTATATAAGAGGGCGTGGTTTCGCCAATTTTTCCTAAGTCAAGTAATATTTTTTATAAATTGACAAAAATATTTGCTATCGTCTGACATTTTGAACTTAAGGCTAGCACTAAAGAAAACTTTTTCAAAAATTGTTTTCATATTTATACAAAATTGACACCCTAATACACTTACATATGTGTGTGTGTGTGTCTGTACTTATAGTTGTATATATAGCCATAAAGTCAACAATAAAATGGAAGTTTCATTGAGTTTTTGGTTTCACTTTATGTTTTATCAAGGTCATGTTGTGTTTATGGTTTTCTTTTGTTTAAGCACTAAAGCTAAAGAGAATTTAATATAGTATGAAAGATAAAGGAAATTTGCGCACAGCTGATAAAATATTTTTTAATAAAAAAAAAACTTTTATTGTAATAACATTGCAATTTCCCAGTAATTTAAATGAAGCCAATAAAAAGAATTTCAACTGAAAGTGGTTTTATAATTGAAATGGATTAAATTATTAAATTTTTTTTTTTATATTTTAGCATTGGAATTTTTTGCTATTATTTTAACAAGCGTAAAATAAATACTATACGTGATTCGCCAGATAGCAGAATTAATTATAAATTTTTAGTTGGAAATATTTGTTCAAGGATAAAGCTTGGTGAAAGTGTTAAATGCTTATAAAAAAAGCTTTTTTTCAACAAAAATCACATATTTTTCAGGTTTTGTTGCATGTTTTACATGAAAAATATGAATTTAAAAGTTATAGCAGAAGGTAGTTTGTTCATGTGCTTTATAGTAGAATCAAAAGCCAATAAAAAATCAGCAATTCTGATGCTATTTTAACTTCGCAGCACAATAATCAAGCGCAATCTTTTGTGCAAAAGATTCATTGTCTAGCTTTTTCAATTGAACAAAATTTTACAAAAAAGTACAAAATTCACGATAAAATGCGCTAAATATGAGTGAAAATGAACGAAAAGAAAAAAACCCAAAATGCATGTAAAATCTTCAGTCAGAAGGACTTAAGATATGAAAAAAAAATCAAAGTTAGTTTGGCAACAGAAAAAATTTCCTGCGTCAGGATTTCTGCAGAAGGCCAGGACTTTGAGACTTATGTATAACCTTTAAAAGGCTAAACATTTCCAAATAATGAACTTTCAGCACCCATCGATTAAAGGCATACCAGCACAAGCGACCAGGAAGGCCATGACACAAAAACACTTAAGATGCTATATCATGGCTCCTACCATAGCAATACATTTGAAATTTGGTGTTAGAATGTTCATAAGTTATACAAAGCACCTCACGATGGGATTAGGCAACAGGGCGTGGCTTTTTTCGCACAAAAAAAATCACTTAAAATGCTATATCTTCGTACCGATGTTTGCTAGAGTCTTAAAATTTAGTGATAAGATGCAAATAGTCCATGCCATGCACTTCGGAAAATATAAACGGGATTAGATAAAAGGAGAAGGGGCAGTAGAAACTTCGATGCAACAAAAACACTTCAAACGCTATATCGTGGCTCCTATGCTATTAATAGTTTTGAAATTTGGTGTTAAGATGTGCATATTTAGTTTATGCCAAGTACCTTACGAAATATAGACGGGAATATGCAACAGGGCGTGGTACTTCCCATGCAAGAAAACACTTAAAACGCTATATCTTCGCTCCTTTGATAGCAGGAGTCTTAAAACTTCGTGTTAGGCTGCATATGGTCTATGCCAAGCACCTCGCAACGAAATTAGACGATGAAGCGTGCCACCTTTCATGCGATAAATACAATTAAAATGGTATGCATGGTAAATTATGGCAGCAAGATTTTTAAAATTTTAAACAAGGGTGTATATGGTCTATTCTTAGAACCTCATGAAAAGTGGACGCAATTAGACAACGGGCCGTGAAACCTTCCTTACAACAAAAACACTTTAAATGCTATATCTTGGCACCTATAACAGTTACAGTTGTGAAACTTGATACATTGATTGTGTCAAGCTACTCGCAAAATGTGAACTGCATTAAGTATTGGGGCTTGGCTCTTTCCATACAACAAAAACACTTAAATTGGCATTCTTGGTAGTAATACCAAATTGTGAAATTTGGTGTGTTGACCCAATTATCTGCAGTAAGGACTGCGTAAAGCGTAAGCTAGATTGTAGGAAGTCAGCGAACAAAGCTGCGGAAACAGATAGTTCAATATAAAAGCTGAGGTAGAAATATAAAAATTCAGTGGAAAGTCGATAAAATGTGAAATTTAACCATAAAAAAAAATAGAAATCAAAAAAAGGTAATCAACTTTTTCCTAGAGAAAAACTTATTTTTAATTCATAAGGCAGAGATTTGCTTCTGTAGGACTTGGAAACCATGAGCGGTTATGTTTCCGATAATTAAAAAATACTAGAGAAGTTCTGCAGTCGTAGTTAGATTCAGCATAGCTAAAGCCACAAGAAATATTCTGTTTTATATGCACAGTGCACCAACATTTTGTTTTGTGTCTACAAATGTATGCATAAATTGTGTATATAACAGGTCGTATGATTGACCTTAATTAAAACGAAACATTTTTTCTTGCAGCTATTGCTTATTTCAACTTCAATTTCAGTTTCTAAACTCAAATAAAGCATATTATATGAAGCTATTGGGTTAAGTATGGAATCAAAGAAAGTTCTTTATTTATTTCTAAGGGTACATGCTGAAAATTTATTGAGAGCTCTCAGATTTTGCAATGAAATTTAGTTTAAGTTATTTTGAAGAAAAGATAAGCGGAGCTATGCAAGTGGCACTAGGGCACTTTAAGTTTTTTAAATGATGGTTTAGAATATACATACCGCGCCACTTGAACAGTACACCGAAATTATATTTTTTCAATCGCAATAATTTCCAAATCGGAGACGTAAGAGGATAAAACTTTGTTTATAAAACCATGCTTTTTTAATTCTAAATCTAATGCAGCAATAGTTGTGGTAGAATCTGGAACAGGTGTATTTCGTAGACTAAGAAAATTAGTTCACTACCTTTTTAACTTTTAGTAGCAACCTTCGAAAAACAGAAAAATTGGTCATATTCTTTCAACTATCTATCGTTATGTTAAAAATTTGTGGGATTAGAGTAATTTTGTTGCTATATAAAAAATACAATTTTAACGACTGCTAAGCGTAAAATATTTTCAAGCATTCACTTATATAAAGCCTTGTTTTCCTCTTTATGACTGATCTTCATAATATTTAAGGAAATATGGGCCAATTATCCTTTCAGCGATAGCGACGCATCAGAAAGTGCATTTTTAGAGATGAAATTTATCTAAATGCATTAAGTGAAATATCATAATGTTATAGGATTTTGCTAGTGATGGTCGATTGTCTGATAAAATTGACACTTTATAGTGAAATTTTCACTTCTGATGTTAGTTTCTTGGTCGCACATTTGACATATCCTGCATAACTAGAAAAACTATTCAACAAGCGAATTAATTTTTGAAATATAAAGCATTGATTTAAAAGTATACTGTCATTATAAACTGATTTTTACACTGATTTAATATTATTCCTTCAAACTGTATATGCGATTCACTAGAAATATTAGAGAAAACTCCAGTTAAGCTTCACCTATATCAAAGTCTACATCATCAATATTCATTAGTATGCACTTTCTATTGCACGTGTATTTAAGTATGTGTGGGTGTGACAGTTTTACTACGCATAATGTTATAAATTTCAGCCATCTATTAATGTGTGTGTTTTATTTGAGCGCCCATAAATTTATGCTACAATTTTTGTGACTTTATTAATATTTTATGTGTTAAATTTAAGCTTTGAAATTTTGTTTCAATCGACTCGTTTCAGTATTTTAAAAATAAACTTCCACGCATTTTTTTCGTTACGTTTTGTAGCATTTTTTGTAGCCTTCGTGTTGTTGTCCATTGCTAAAAATATCCATTTTTTTATAGCGCATAAAATTTCATTCATTTTTCTAGCACACGCTCAGAGGTGGTTATCCTCATCCTTTTTTTTTATTGTTCACTGTACATAGCCCCATTTATTTACTATGTTTTCCTTTTCTATATTTTTTTATAAATTTACGCAACTTTTTTATGCCCACCCAAACACCGATAACCGATTTCTCATCGTTGTGGCAATTTTTTTACACATTTTCTAAATCTTCATACAGGTAGTAGAAGAATTCCTTGATATCCTTTGATTCCTTGCTGAATTCTTTTGGCAATGGAATTTATTGTTCTGTGTACAGGGCGATTGCGCAGAATGCCATTTATGATTTAAATTTCTTAGAAAATTTTAATGTTCTAGGTCACTTTTTTTTTGAGTACGGTGTAAAAATGGGGAATTTTCTTCGCGAACATCACCATGTTGATATTTCTAGTCTTTTCAACACATTTTGCATTTTTAATTCACGTGCGGCTTCTACATGGAGTCTTCTAGTACCCCAACGTTTTTTACCGAAAACTTGGAAAAGATGATTTATTACTGGCCATGCGATTAAGCTTTACACATGGAAATTTCGATGGCATGAACACTGCTTCGGTTTTCAAAATAAAATTCATTGATTTTTGTTCACTGCTCTATTGTGTATTGTTCCACATAAAGTTTCCGAAATCGTGTTTCATAAATTTGATTTTGTATCACCCTATATCTATGTGTTGTTTATAGCATTTAATGCATTATTTTTATTCTTTTCGATTGTCTGTATGTTTGGTATGCGTTTTGCTTTTCCTATAATGATTTTATGATAAAATCAAATCAAAAGGACATATAATGGAATGCCAGAATAAAGAAGGTTGAGAAATAAATTGAACAAAAGTAACAGAAAAAGTTATTGTGAAAGTTAGAGAAAGCATGAAATACGTTTTTGCCTATAGATAGCAGATAGCAAACTTTTGTTTGTTATTGAAGGAGTTATTAATGGGAATATCGATTTTTTTGTCAAACAAAAGATTTTAGTTTTTTTGTCATTAAGTTCAATACGAGTCGATAGTTTAGCAACGTTTCAGTGGATTTAGTGAAAGTGTGAAATAATCTAACTTTAATTAAAAGTCATTCAAACTTTTGCCGATATTTTTACATTTAACTGTTAATAAGAAATGCTGTTAATAAACCAAAAATTATTCTATTAAAAAATAAGACTTTTAGCTTTTTAACTCTACAAAATGATATCTAAGCCTATCACTCTAAGTAAGCAGAGCATTTTTCCCAAAAAAAGGTAACATTATAAGGTTGCAAAACCGAATCGCTATGAAATTGATGATATGATGTACATATAAATCGTTGTCAAAAAAAGTGTCCACAGTGTTTTGCGCTTGCAGAACGATTTTTGAGCACTTGAAAATTATTTGAATGAATGAATTTTAAAGTGTTCAACAATGTTTTATGAGAGCGAAATCCTTAGTATTGGAAGGTCAGTATCAAATTAAAATAGAGAAATGTGGTTAAATAATTCGGAATTGACAAAATGTACATTTTGTGGAAACTTCTTTTGACAATCACCAAAATGTTAAAATGTTTGCTTGTCTTTCATCCACTGCCTTCCGATTTTGCTAATTTTTCTTGCACTTAAAGTATTTGACTATTTGATGACTTTCTGTTAATCATTTTGGCCTAAGTCAAATATATATTGCGGTACAGTTTTAGAAACATTTTGAAATAAAGAATTAATTCTCAAACTATTATTAGAGCTTGGAGAAAAGTTTCATTCAAAATACGGCAGAGAAAACGCTCCATCAAACCGCACTATAAAACTTATCAGTGATAAGTGTAAAGAAACTGAATCAGTTCAAGATCAGAGATGCAGAACTTTTCATCGTATTGGTAGTTCAGTGGAAATATTGCAGCTGTTAGCATAAGTGTAGCTGAAGAAGACAAGGATATTAATTCGACGTCGTTTATAGCAATTTAGCCTCGAAATCAACAAATTTGTTGAATCTTCATATAAAGGCTTACAAAATATAATTAACATAAGAATTACAGCCAATTCGTTAATTGGGTCAAAGAAAAACAACAAGGTAATGAGTATTTTTCAAGGAAATAATCTTCATCGATGAATTTTATTTTAAAATTGGCAGCTGTGTTAACAAACAAAAATGTTGCATTTGGGGTGAGAGAAATCGTAAAGAATTTTTCGATAAGCCAATGAAACAAAAAAAAAAAAGAATTACTTTATGGTGTGGTGGTGTAATTGGACTGCATTTTTTCGAAAATCAAAATGGCAATGTAATTACTGTAAATGGAGCTTGATATCAAGAGATGTTTAAAAACATTTTGTAGAGTCAATCGGAATATAGTGATGTGATTTCAACATGACAGTGCCACATACCACAAAGTTATGTTAACAACCGATCTTTTCAATAAGAAGATTAATAATAGAATAATTTCTCGCAGAACGGACGTGAATTGGCCACAGAGATCATGTGATTTAACGCCACTGGCTTTCTACTTATTAGGTTCATTAAAGAATAAAATTTATGTCGATAATCCTAAGGCTATTCAACACCTCATATGTCACTAATTACACCATCAATATGCGAAGAAGATATTAAAAATTTTTGCAAAAGATATACAGCCGAGCTAGCAGAGGAGGTCAGTTGGAAGACACTCTTTTTTGTTGTTAGCCGGAGCTAATGTATTTTTATTTTCAATAAAAATAATTAAAGATTTCATAAAACTTATATCTTTTATTAAAAACTTAAAAAGATAACTTAAATTTGAACTCTCTATATGTATGTATTTGCATCATTGGCTTGAGATTTTGGCTTGGAAATAGGCTTCAGTTTAAATGAAATTCAATTAAAATCACAAATTTTAAAAATTATTTCATTGTAGTTGCTACCGTTCATCAAGAAACTTTAAATGAAATATCGTTCGACTACAGCAAATTGGGTTTTTCAACGTAAATTGCTCTTAATATAAATTTCCTCACTGTTTTTAATAAATTTAAGTACAATTTTCATACGCTGTTACTGCCCCTAACGACGCTTTCAAATCCTTATTTTTCATGTTTAATAACACAAAAAAAAAAAACCACGAAAACAACAAAAACATTTGCGATGTCAGTTGCCTGTCATTTTTGCTTGCGCTCAGATATCAGTTGTAAAAGTCATAAAAGTTTTCGTTTGACGTTGACTTCGTTGTTGCTGTTGCTTGTGTTATGTTGTTATTGTTCTTGTTGTTTGTGTGTACATTTACATTTCCTAATATAGCTATAAAATGTAGCTCGGTGTGTGTGTGCTTGTTGCACTTTTAATACACACACACACACGCACACACACACACATGTAAACACAAAATGCACGAGTGTATTTGTTTGTTTGCTTATGTTGTACGTATTTGAGAGTGCGTGCTTGGATTTTATGTGCCATAGTTGTTGTTGTTGTTTGTTTTTTAACTTTTATTTTCTCAAATTCTGTAATAAAAATGAATCTCTGGTAACTTTTGACTCTGTTCAGATGTCTCTTGCGTTTATCTCACTGTCAGTTCTCAGTTCTATGCTTTGGTTTTTTGCTGCTGCACTTGTTGTCACTGTTGTGTAGTTAACTTTAAATTTTATGTTGAGTGAAATTCATTTGTGCATCTTTGAGTTTTTTGGTCTGACTTTTGTGCTTATCTGCATTACTTATTTGTATTCATAATTTTGTTGAAGAGATATTTTCGGTAAACATGTTAAATGTTCGAGTATTTTTCTTTTGAGCACCCATTCGTGCATCATTCAGTTTAAGCATTTTATAAAGTTAAATGAACGATGTGCTGGTTGCATTTGATGGTATGATATTGTAAGATTTTGTATGTAATCATACTTGAGGTGTAAAAGGATCATTAATTATTTTATTTCATATGATATGATAACGTTTAAGTGATTTCTTTAAAAGAGAAAGGATTTATTTTATTTTAAAACGTTTATCCTGAAGGTTCAAGGAGTCATATTAATTGGTTATTATGATGTTACAGTGAATGTCTAAGGGAAAGGGAGCTTATATATGAACTCATTCGAAACTGCGTTAGTAATGCGTTCGTACTGAGGGCAATTCTAAGCTATGACTTTTTGAATTAATATATTTTTTTGATAATTTTTCAATAGTGTATCTATAAAGAGATCATTTAATTCAAGACTTTTATAAATTACTTGTATAACTTATGTGAACTGCACCGAACGATTTTAAGTTTTGGCTCTTGGATAAAAATAGATGGTTACATACGAGCCGTAGCAAAGTTTTTCATATTCATGCGCCACAGAAACTGACTTTTGATTTTATGGAGTCTGTCGATTTGGCTCATAAGGTTTCAAATCTGATAACTAAAACAGACATTTTGCTGCTGCACAAGACTCGGGATTGAGATCGAATATTGTCCTTTTTGGCTCGCCACATTAGATGTGCCACCTTAACTTCTTTAAAAAAATGATAACAAAGGTCACCATTAGGACTTCAACTGTAGTATTATAACAAAATTTAAAATGGCTGCACAACTCAGTCGGCGATAAGGTCAGGACCTGACCCAATGTATTAAGGTTTCGTGTGCAGTTCTTCACATATACTCAGGCCAAAATCTTAGAAATGATTTTTCAATATTTTCTTTGGAAAATTGATAAAAAGTTTATTCACATAAAAGCTGTAAACTTAGGTAAAAAGTTTAAGAGGAGAGCGTACATAAGTCAAAAGTGTTACGTTTTGCAAATATTTTGATGCTATTGCTCGTTACTTAACATGGGTTAGGTTATTTTTTCTACGTGGAGAGTGAAAAGAATTTCATTCCCAATATAAATTAAGTCTCTGACAAAAAAAATTTTACCAAATTCTGATGAGATTACTTATTTAAACAGTTAATTATTTTTGCGAAAATTATCATATAACAAGAATGCAGGTGTTTTCCACTGTTAAAAAAAAAAAAACTACAAAATTGCTAAACTTAAGTGCAGTAAGTTTTGAGTTATTTGCTATTCAAACTTTTTGCTTTAAGCCAATTTTCTAAACATCTTTTAAACGTTTGCTTTGTCATATAACTACTGCTTTATGCATTCGAAACACGCCTACTACATATAAATACTGGCAGTCAAAACAACTAACAACAAAGCAAACAAAAAGCAGAAAAAAAAACAAATAAATCAACTGAAATGGAAAATCAAACAAAAGTTTTGTTACCTAAAACGCATGTACGTGCATTAAGTTTTTCACCAGAGCACCAGCACCACCATCCTTGCAGCCTTGCATCCAATGTCAATTCCACTGCTATTATCAGGCTACTACATTACTGCTGCGGCACTTAACAAAAAGTGTAAAATGCACTGTCAACAGCATCAAAAGCAACAGCATCAGCAGCATTTATCTCTCTAACTGCGTATATGTGATAGTGTTTGTGTACATCAGTTTACTCTGCCACTGTGTGTGTACTTTGTACTTGCAATGGTAGTTGTAACTGATGTAATCCTACGCCTCAATGATGCTAAAAAAGAAATTAGTTTCGATTACTTTAACAAGTAGACACTTGAAAAAAAAAAATGTCTATCTGTCACGCTTTAATGCTGTTTATCTCTCCATTCTACTGTTCGTTGGTGTATTTGTTGAATTTATTGTTGCTGCTGAATGTGTGCACGTACATAGATCGATAGCAATATAAATAAAAATAAATTAGTTGTTTGGAGAAAGGTGAAATTGAATATTGGGGGTGACCACGTGTCATACGAGTAACATTTAATTTAATGCTAATTGAATGCATCATTGCATTAGTTTTGACTATTACTTAGATTAGAATTTTTCATAGAAAACTCTAAACTTTTTTTGATTAAAAATGTTTTTCTCATTGATAAATAGTTTCGGAAATACAATAAAGCTGAAATGGAGATGCTGAAATGATACATAAAAAATATATCTATAGCGAAAAAATAAATCTGCGGCGTCAGAGTTGTTGCTCTGGAACAAGTTAGCTATAAAAGCCAATTTTAATGTTTAACATCTTGTTGAAAAGTAAAGTTATTTCAATGATCTTTTCTGCGGGAAAAATTTCGGAAATTATTCGAAAAATGGTACACGCCACCGATGCCCTTGTCCTTGAAATATAGTATGTTATTCTTGGAGTTATTCTAAGCAAGTGTAAATGTATGAAAATTGTGTTCCTCACCAACTTCTATGTTAGACTTAATGTTGCTACCAACGTAAGTGTTGGACATACTGTAGACTGAACTATGGCAAAAGGCCGCTGTGAAGTTGGTGTTGGACATATTGGAGAACGTAAGCCCTGAGTCGCGACAAAGGACCTCGCACTTTTGCAAACTTTGCTGTGACTAGCGAAGCCGGTGTTGGTTAAAGTATAGAATAAATGTGATTTTCAAGCTGAAGGAAATATAAATGTTATTTATGTAACAGATGTTTCCGCTTGCTTAGAATAATCTCAAGAGTAACACCGATAGCTGACGTGTTGTATTTTGCGAATAATTACCAAAATTTGTTCAAGAATCAGAAAATTTTTTTTTCTACAGTAGTAAAATTTAACTAAATTTTTGTGTGGGTGCACCATATATGTAGCTTCCAACAAAATGTATTCATTTGACAACACCCCCAAAAAATATGAAATAAGACATAGGTCTGAAGTAACAAAATAATCCTCTAGCAAATAAATGAAATTACAGCAAATATTTGGCTCTTATTTTATTACGAAATAGCTCCCAACAATATTAAAAACCACTCTTAAGACCTGAGGCGCACCCTAGCTTTTATGTAGTATTACTGTAGCTACCGAAGCTGGTGCACTAATCACTTTAAACTTTAGGTACGGACTCATAACGTCTTCCTCAAAGTGATATTTTTGGCTTTAGGGACAGACAAGAGCCAGGTGAGACCATATCAAGTGAGTGCGATGTTTGGAGATTAAATGCTAACCAAACTCGCCTCTCAATAGAATCATGGTATTGCGTGCCGTGTGGCACCGACTTGTTGAAACCAAATGTCAACCAAGTCCAATTCCTCCATTTTGGACAAATAAAAGTCAGTAATCATCGCACGGTACCTTGCCCCATTGACTGTAACGTTGCGATTTTCATTAGTTTTGAAAAAGTACGATCCAATGATGCCGACGGGCCACAAACCGTACCAAACAGTGCATTTGTCAGGTTGCATTGGCAGCTCTTCAGCAACTTCTGGCTGCTCTTCAGACCAAATTCGACAATTCTGTTTGTTGACGTACCCATTGAACCAAAAATGAGTTTCGTCGTTGAAGGAAGTTTTTCGATAGAAACACATTTCTCAAAAAGCACGAATTTTGATAAAAAAAATCAATAGTTTGCAAGGTTGTTCGTGTCTTAGTCTATTCATGATAAAATGTCAAGCCTTGTTGAGCATTTTTGGCGTTAACACATGATACAAATCTTGCGTAAAATGTCAAAAAACTTACACTCAAGAAACAAATAGAAAAAAAAATCACCCATTGTCACAATGATTTTTTTGACACAAATTTCATTTCCATACCTCCAGTAACTGTCCACTAATGCTTGAAATAAAAATTTATAGAAAAAAAGAACTAAATGCAAAATACCCCTATAGTAAGGAACAATTTTTTATACAAAAGGAATTTTTATTTCCTCAATTAGTGTGCGCCTAACTCAATTGACCCAATTTTAGCGCCAGGCAGCAGAAGCAAAACTTTTTCTATTTTATGTTCAAAATCGAATTAATAATTTGCTGCCATAAGTTACCGCCATAGTGACGTGGCTACATTAAGTTCTTTGTTTAACCAAGATAACATAATTTTAATAACGAAAATAATAAAAATCATAATAACAATAAAGTCGAAAAAAAGAAGAAAACGACACTCAAGTACAAAAGGTAACACAGCTTTGGCATAAACTGAAATATTAATGAATTTCTATAGAAAGTTTGCACAGTAAGTGAAAAAATAAATAAAATTTTCAAGTGGTTCGGTTTTTCTGCTCTCGCTGACCATTCATAATATGCGCGTGTTTTTTTATTTTCAAGGGCGCCATCTCTCACACTTGGTGAAAAGTTTCTTCTGCAAGAGGCATTTTATTTTCACGCTAATTTTTAGAAATTCATTAAAATATTTAAAATTGCATTGCATTGGCCTTTTCTAAAAGTTTTTCGTTACACAAAAAATTTTTCGTACGTTCGTTTGTTTTCCCTAGGCTCCTAAAAGTTTGCAAACATTTTTATGAATTTATGTGTGCAGCAACAAAAGTAATAAAATGAAGAAAAAAAAAGAAGTTAAAGCATAACAATAGGCGCGCTGTAAAAATAAGAAGTGTTAGATCTTAAAAAAGGTAAATACGCAAATGTTGAGCTTTGTTTTCTTTCACAAAAAAGTTGCTTTAAAGTTTTTATTGTGCTCATGTTGATACCGTTGTTTCTTTGCGTTTTTTTTTTAAACGTTGCAATTTATTACATTTGTTGCCAACATTTCTATGCATACTTTTTGGCATTTTTACTGCAATCTACAATAAATAAAATGCTATAGAAATCTGCAAATAAATCAGTTATCAAAAGCAAAACAACGACAGTTAAACTATGAAAATGAAGCGGGTGAGAAAAACAGGAACTTAATAAATCATATTGGTTGTAAAAAAAAACATCAAGGAATCCAACAACAACAACTGGAATGTTAGCAACACTATTTTCGATACATTATTTTAAGAGACTTTGTAATAATAATCGCCTTTTTAATTGTTTTTCAATACCACTTTCTGTAAGGTTTGAAACGATATTTTCAAAATCTGTATATGCTCTTCGACAACTTTCCATTTTTTAATACTTTTTCATTACTATTGACACTTTCATTACTTGACAATGTTCAACTTTTAGTTCTTTTCAATACTATACGATACTTTTTGACTAAGCTTTTCTATAACATGACAACGAAACATCATAAATTTCAATTCCCTGATGAAATCGCTATAATAAGTGTCAAACTCTTTTCTATATTGTCCTCTTAATTCTTCATAATTTAACACTGTGGCACGACAATTGATTACTTACTTGCTTGTCGTTCGATGTTTGAGCCAATAATGCGGGAGTTAAACAACCTGAAAACAACTTCAATTACCGTTGCGTATACTTTTTTGTTGTTATTGCTGTTGTTGTACTCACATACCTGCTGCCGTGCGTCATAGTTGTTGCCAATGTTGCTGCGTAAGCCGGCAGCAACAGCAACATCAGATTTTAAATTCTTACACAACAGAGAAATAAAAGATTTATTTATGCGCACAAATTCAATATAACAGAAGGTGGATTTAATTGTGCAGAAGAGCCTCTTTTCGATATTGAGCGCCTGTTGGCGTAGATTTTGAAATTAATTTTCGATTTATTAAAAAGTAAGTAGCAAAAAAAAAGGAAAAAAGAATTGAAATTCTCAATTTTTATTAGCATGAGCCAACATATTGTTGCCGTTTACCAATTTTCTTATTAGTTGGAATTTTTTTTTAAATGGCTTTTATATTTAAAAGAAGATTCTATTTATATCTTGCTTAAATGACTGTTTTTACTTAGATTGAACATTTATAAAATTTTGTTTCTCCCACATAAATTGCCTTACATTTTCTTAAGGAATACAAAATAATAATAAATAATCTCTGCAGTTAAGCTCAAAATTATCAAAAAAGTGTAGGCTAAATCAGGATGAGCAGAAAAACAAGCTAAATTGATTAGACATCAAAAATAAACTTGTAAGTGTGTTGTTTTTGGATGGCCATATATTAAATATCATACAATGTAACGGAGGTAGAAATGCCAGTGAAAGTTTGAGATTTTAATGTGATAGATGATTTTTCTGCTATTGTTAGATAGGCGTGGTAGAAGCAATTTGTTGGTAGCCTTTATTAAGGCATGTATTTGTTAATTGTTTCAGTAACTGACGCATGTTTAGGTTTGGTTGAATTTGTTGCAAGCGCTTTTCGCGCATTGCATAGCATATTTTTTTTTTTATAGGAGATATTTCGCTCTCTTGTCAAAAATCATAACATTTTTATACAGTGCTTGTTTTGATCTTCAAATGCTTCAAAACTTACAAGTTCGGTAAAATTTGTGTCTTTAGTCTTCTGTACATAAGTTAGGTTAGGTTAGGTAGGAGTGGCATTCAGTTACGAAAACCGACTCACTGAGACCAAATGTGATCCATTGTGATACGAAAGGGTGTCTGGCTATACCCTCTCGCAGATTTCATAATGAAACTAAATAACTGACCTATACTAACATGTCTAAGGTCATACAGGTCATCAAATAAAAACAAATCAAGTGTTTTGTGGCATTTTCTAGCAAGTGCGGAACAAAGTGCAGAGAAAATGTTTAATATATTTCTCTACCTGCACATCTCCACAATATCTACATCTACCCAATCTCTCCGCATGTCTGCTGATGAGGCAGTGGCCAGTTATGTCTGTAACAACCGACGAGACACTATGTCTAGTGCGAGATCACATGGTCTTCTGTACAGAGCGGTTCAAAGGTTTTGTTAATATGAGCGGTGCTACGACCACTCATATACTCCCATCCAGTTTTTGTCTTGCTTGTATGCCCAGACGTTTTTTCTCCAGATTTAGTGAAAATTTTGCCTAGCTTAGTGTTTCAATGTTCTTGCTTCCATAAAAGATATCACACCCGCTACTTCACTAACCTCGTTGGTTTTCTATTTAGCGCTTATATTGGTTGATTAACTTAAAGCATTTCGCTCAGTATAATTGCTTATAGATTCAGCATGAATGTGAGCTAACACGCCTTCATGTAAAAATATGCCTTCTTTTTTCGGTACTTGCAAAACTCAACCTTACTAACTTTATAAAGTTTGGTTGCATTTGTATAAAGAGAACAACATGTAATGCTTTCTAACGTTTTTGGTTGTAGAGAAGCTGCCACGCTCCTTCAAATATCTTGATTTAGTTGAGACCTTTTTTTGAAAGAAAATCATTGAGCTTCATTTCCAGCTCGGCGGACGCGTTATTAAACGAAATTGTCAGATTTGAGCCAGTAAAAATTTAAGAGAGCATGTCGAGCTGAGTTTTTGAATTATTGGAACAAATTATTTTTGGAATTATTAAACGATTTTTGTACCTAGTGCCAGCATTGTTGTTATTCTGAGTGGTGAAAGCTATCGAAACATGATAACTATTTTTTTATAGTCCCAATTGAATGAAATAGATGTGAAAAATATATGGTTCTTATAAGACGGTGCTGCATGCTACTTAGCCAATGCAACAATAACTTTGTTGTATGTGAAGTTTCCGCAATGTATTATCTCATAAAACATCGATATTAATTGGCCACCAATATCGTGGGATTTGACTCCCTCATTCCACCCAACTCATCTCAAAAGTAAGGCTTCTGAAAATAAGCCACCAATAATTCAGGAGCTGAAGGATGATATAATAATGGTAGAATAGAGGAGCAATTATGCCATAATAGCATTCTAAATTTGAGCAATCAGATTAATACATTTCGCCGAAGCCGTGGTGAAAACTCGACAAATATTAACTTTTACACATTATTGTTAGAAATGAACAGCCTTCTGCTGTAAAGAGTTCATGGTCATTTAATAATTTTTGATTTACTATCCTCTTGGTAAATCCCTCATTGGCTCATCCTATATATCCCCCTAGATAAAACTCTGGTTACGCCAATTAATCTGTTTGTAATTGTATTCACTGATTTTCTGGTAGGAGAGGGAGGTTCAAAAGGTGTTGCTTAATTCAGGCAAGAGTAAGCCCCATAAAAGGCATAGATGTTTCTAAAATTTTGTGTCAAAATTGTTCCTTCAGCTCCTTTGGTCATTTGTGGTGAGTAAATTAAAAAAATATATAAAACTCGAAATTTTACCAAGGTGTTTTTCATAGAGGTAAGAATAGAGATAAAAAGATGAAAAAATAGAGCGATATAGGTGTAAGATATAGAGCAACTATTAAATAATGCAAAGGTAAACATATTAAGATAAGATACAGAGTTGGAATTAGATGCCATAATGGGGAACTAAATTGGCAGAAAATGTAGTTAAATAAAACAGAAATTAGTTTTCGATAATTTATGCACTGGATACAGAATCAACGCATGAAATCTTGGGCAATAGCTAATAAGGAAATATAAATCTACACTTTATGCTTAAATTACCATACATTTTTTCGTCCCATTAGTTTTTTAAATAATAAGCTGTTAATGCATGAATGCTTCGTTGACTTGTTCAACCAATTTGTTACATTTCCATTTACTCTTAATTAGGTTTTATGTTTTCTGTTTCCCAATTTCCTAGTTCCTGTTTCCTGTTTCTCGCTGCTACTAATTAACAGCGAGTGAGCGTAACTTTTACGCATAAGTTCTCTTAATTAATGTTACTTACACATACGATGCAGCGCAGCGTGTGCCTGTGTGTTAATTGATTTTGCGTGAAATTATTTGGTAATCAATTATTAACATTTTGACATCACAATAGACAGATAGACATGGTGAGAGAGAGAGAGAGAGAGAGAGAGAGAGCGATATGGTAAAATATTTTGTAATTAATTGGTTTTCTGTCAAAACATTCACATAAAGACATCAATGTTTGTTGCATACAAAATCATCAAAGTCCACTCAGTTGCTCGCACATAAAAAAATCATGATTTTTAAACTTTTCGCGAATGTACTTAACTAAGAGTTAAAACGTGTTTCACTTTTAAGAGTTCGGGTATAGTTTTTCTTAATTCTCCCGAAATCTTAGAACGCACAAATTTTCAGCTCGCTAAACAAAGGAGGAATATGATAGTCTGTAAGGATTTTTTGTCCAAAGATTTAAATACAAAAGAAATAAAATGAATTCAAAGTGGTTGAATGGATTCTTCGAAATGGTTCCTTCGAAAATATATCTTTATAAAAATTCATCAAATTATTTCAATCAAGAGTGTTCGATGTCTCTTAAAAATGTGGAAGAAAATAGCTACGAAAGCTTTATTTATCCAAAATTTAAGAAATATAAGCTAACAAAGAGCATCCCTTACAAATCTGTTCAGATTAAGCGAAGTTAGAAAATACTTTTATGGTCAAAGTTCATAACTTCAATTTTATCCAAAAAGAAAAATATATGAGTCATACACAATAAGATAATTTTTTATTTATTGAAAAGATAATTAAACGGCTAATTAACTCAGGCTGATAAACATATGGATTTTGGCGTAAATCCATATTTCTTCGTATTCGTCCATATTTAGGTAATTTCTCCTCCATATTTGTCCATATTTCGACCATTCCAGTTTGTATCCGCAAATAGTTTGTCAAATTTTGAACCAGAGTGTCACTAGCTACAATACATATGGGTCATTCCATCTATAATGGGCCTATCATTACCCTCATGTTTTTTAAATAGGCTGAAACTTTTTTCAGTGATTGGTCTATCATGTAGAAGATATAAAAAAAATCGTTAAAATTTTTTTGACCAATGTTATTGCTTAAAAAAAGTTTCAAATTGTGTTAAAAAAAACTCGTAAGTAAAAAAAAAATTCATTGATAAATATAAACAAACAAACAGAATCCAAATTAGCTTTTATATTATTTTTAGGTAGTTGTGTTATAGTTAAGTTAAGACTTAGAATACACAGAAATAATTTTCTTTAATTTAAGTCCACATATTTTTAGAAAAATCAACTGTCCCAATTGAGTTCTGTATACTTCTTGTAGTCTTTTTTTTTCCAAGTTGTTGCTATTCTAAAAACAATCATTTCTAATCTCCATTGATTGATGTGTGACACTGTAATGCTGCCCGAAAGTATGCAATGGAAAAATGGTAATGTAACCAAAAATAAAATTACAAATTTTTTTACAGAACTTTTCGCATATTTTTCCCATATTTATAGGTAACTCAGCAAAAAGGAAGACGAAAATCGAAGGCCAAAATGAAATTCGTTACCGTAGCAGGTGCGGCTGAATTGAAAACATGGCTGGATGAATGTATGAATGAATGGGATGATTGAATGAAAACGAATGAAAATGTTTTCTTATTGATTTTCTTTTTATTTTTTTTTACTCACAAATTTTCGTTTTGTTGGTTTCGCTATGGTATTACCTTAAATTTTCTTGTTTCTTTTTTCCTTTTTTTGACTCAATTATGATAGAGGTACACATAGATGTGGTAGGGAAAGTTAAGTGCAAGAAAGTTTGTCCTTAAAGTTTTTGTTTGTAAAGAGAGAGGAGAGCGAAAGAGGAAGCAAACGAAATAAAAATAACTTTATGAAACGATGCAAAGTTCATGATAGACAGCAGAAAAAAAAAGAAATTTAGACAAGTTAGCGTTACGATGTAGTAGTAGGTTTGCCTTGCAAAAATATAATTTTGGACAGAGTTTACTGAAAAGAAAATTTATTCATATGGCGTGTGCTGTAGGTAAAATTGTAAAATGTCAATAACTTTTAAATTAATTAATCAATTTGCAGAATATTTTGTGCGAAAAAGTATTTTAGTGTAATTTGTGAGTATTGCATTTAGGAAAATTCAAAAATGTAATTACAGAGTCTTAGTATATTATGTACTGCGTACTGAAAAGCCTGACTAATTTTGATGCACATTTTCGACTTTAATAGAGTCTTATTGACTTTCAATGGCGTTCAATGCTTTCATAATTTTATTGGACTTGCGACTTCAACTTTTATTGAGTTTCGATATCATTTATGTCCTCCCGTTCATAATGAATAGAAGAGGCGTGACATGTTTGATAGGAATATATATTCTTGATAAGTGTCACTTCTTGAATCAAACTATGCCCAATCTGCCTGTCTGTCCGAGATCAAGACTACCGAAAAACGCATTGGGGTATGTTAAGCTGACAACCCATGAAAATCTAAGCGCTCCTCGGAATTTTGTCATAAAAGACTAAGCCAGTTACCAATCTCTTAAAGCACGTTTTTTGTAACGCAATTTATTTTAATATTTCAAAGGGGAGTGGCTCCTCCAATGCAAGATAAAACATCAAAACACCACACCGGATTATTTATTTCTGTAAAAATAATCAAACAAAATACAACTAGTATGAAAGATTAAGACAAGTATCAAGATAAATTGGATAAATTTGGCCATGAGGGTGTGGCATCTTCCGTACAAACAAAATGTTCATGGTATTCATTCCCCAACAAATTAGTTCTGCGTACAATTTTATTACTCATCATCATCAAAAATTATATGTGAACTATATGCTCACGAAACAGAATTTAGGACCTCACCATAAGTCAAAAGTGAAATCATAAGTGACCTTTGAGCTAAAATAAAAAACAATAAATCTGTATCAAACTGAAGCTTAAAGCTTGGGACGTCAATCTTTGGTGACAGAAATAAGTATGAAAGCAGTGGGCGGATTTAAATATATGGGCGTGTCACTCTTTAGAAAAGTAAAATTATTTGCTAAGAAACTTTTGAAACTCGGAAAAGAGTTAAATACAAAACGCCATAGCTTTCTTAACTGGGAAATATTCCATTTTATGCGCATTTTATTATCCTTCAATGCGCATTTTTACTGTTAACATAAAGCACATAGTCTTTTCCCAGGCCGAAATTAACATCCTAACCAAATTTTTTAAGTATCTGATATATTTATTTGAAAGTACCTTTTATCCAACGTAAATTGTAGTAAGTGCCGCAACAGCCTTAAATTATTGCTGATGTATTGCAAAAAAAATAAGAAAAAAAAAATAAAAAATTTAGAAGACGCAGCGCTCTTGTGTAAAATAAAACTGATGATGAGTTTTTATCGCTGTATGTACACTTAAGTAGTAGGCGTGGCATCTACCTTGTGTGGTGAGTGTTTATCGGCATACATTTATTATGCCATCAATTCTGTTGCTTTGCGATACTTTTTTCCTCAGCTTGCGAGCCAGTGTTGCTTGATGTTTTGTATTTTTTTGAAGCATAAAATTTAACATAAATTTTCCCCATCTCAAAGGATAAGTGTACGCGTATGTACGTGCTTTTTTGATGGCTTTTCTTTGCTTTTTTTCAAAAAGAAAAAAATATTAAACTCTTTTCTTTTTTATTTTCATACTTTCGCTTTAGCAACGTAAAAAAGGGAACTTTGCTGCACCTTTTTTTCCCAAGCGCTGTTTTTGTCGCTGTTGATGTTTTACGTGCACAAAATTTTAACAAAAACTAAGAAATTCCTTCTTTTGTTATTTTTTTGAAAGGCACGGAAACTGTACGCTCACTTTATATGATTTTTCATTTTTTTCATTTTCTATCGAAGCAACCAAAAATATTTTCTGAACAACATGTCCTTTAAAAAGGAAATAAAAGCAGTAGAGCTTTAAGAATGTTGGCTCCTGCTGTTGTTATTTATCTTGTTGTTACTGGTCTTGTGACAGTCAGGTTTGTTTCTCAAGGCATATGTGTATAAGTAAATTAGGGTAGTTTGAAAATTAAAACCTGAATTTTTTAAACTCTTATGAAATTTTCGAAAATATAGGTCTTGAAAAACTAATTGAAATGGGTAAGCATTTTTTTGTCTAAATACCTAAGGTGAGCAGAATCAAAAAAAATATACCAAACTCAACTTCAATGCTGATTCCTCACACCATGCGATGGAATGGGAAGTGCATAGGTGTCTTTAGTATCGATCAGGCTGCGCTTAAGGCCCTTGGTAATACAGTCAGCTACTTGAAGATCGTAAAAGATTAAGGCGAAACTCAACTGTGTAGCATGGTACAATGAGTTGAGCTTTTTTTGGGTTTCCAGACACTGTGGTAATACAAGGAATGAATTAGCTGACGACTTGATTAACCAGAACTCAGCGGCCACATCAATGGTTCCGGAGCCATTCATCGGTATTAGTTTCGCGGAAATCAATCCGGTGGATCAATGGCTTTTTGGGCACTACTCATACAAGGAGGTGGTCTGATCTTGATTCCTACAAAATGTTTCGATAAAGAGCCATCTAAGAAATTAGCTTAGTTTAATTTTCATCGAGGAAGAAAGTACCTACGGCTACTCGTAGAGTTAATCGCGTGACATAATACAAGTGAGCAGCACTTATCTAACATGGATGTCATCAACGATCGAGAGCAACACTTCTGTTTTTGGTTGCTATTTGACTCCTTCTCTTCCTTTTCCGATGCTTTTGAAATTTCTCAAATAAACGAAGAAGTTTGAGAAAGAAACCTTTATATATTTCTTCTAGTTTCGTTTCTATCTGTTTTTCTATCTCTATTCACTTCCGTTTCTTTTATCGGTTTTTAATACGTGCAATGGTCTTTGGACAGAGTGCTATGGAAAGGTATCAGCCCACCCACTATGCTACGGCTCTGTTGATTCCATCCACAATATACTTCTCTTCTGTGGTCGAATAAACTTAGGCTCCGTTAAAGGGTGAAAATAGAGGTTTGAGAGAATTTTTCTTTATCCTCTGGAAAAACAGATGGAACCAAAGAAGCAGTTTTTCTGAAATAAGCAGCAGTTTCAGGATAAAACGCTGGCATTAGATCTTTTAAATCAAAGCAAGGGGATCTATGTACATAGACATAGGACACTAATTCAGACCTTTGTAATCGTAAGCGTTGCGCAAACTGATGGCGACAATAGGAGTTGATCGGTTTATAGCTTCGATAAGGTGGCACTTTAGCTCAATTAGAAAAACAAAATACACCGCATTGTCATTAAATCTGCTCATCAAAATCTTACTCACTCCACAGTGATAATGTTAGGTAAAGAAGTGTAGAAAAGTTCAAACAGTCATGAGATAACTATTACTCGTTTACGTCGGAGAAGCATGAGCGGCTAGAGGATATACTCTCTTGGTACGGTGGCATTAAATCTATAAACACTACGCTAAGGCAGCTTAGGACGGTTTGTTAAATTGCTTAACAGATTTAGCTCTCATACAAAAACACTTTTGCTGGAAGGATATGCTGTTTTTTCGTAAATCAAACTTTTCAATAATGTATTTTTCCATCCACTCTATAACATTTGTGAATATATGTATGCGTATCTGTATTTGTGTGACTTTAAAAGCATTGTACATAAATTGAAAATAAGCAAAAGGGTTACTCCCGCTTGATTTACGTTGTTGTTATCGTTCTTGTTGTTATTGTTGGCTACCGTTACAGCAACCCCAACTCAAAAGCAAAACAGTTTTCTTTGCCACCTTCGCCACCCCGCTCTCTGTGTATCCTTCTATACTGTTGTCTTAAGCTTTCTTCCGATTTTCTTTCTTCAGGCTACGCATTTAGGATGCTAAAATTTTATTTTATACGCATTCCGCTGCGTTGCATACAACAACAACAACAACAACAACAACAACAATAACAGTGAAATTACAACGTACAACTGTAAACATGAGAAATTTTCAAATGTAATTTCAATCTGACTTGTGGTATGTGCGTAGGAATGCCAGGAGCAAAACTTGATTCACATGGGCGCAGTTATTAAATTTACTTCACTTTATGTTGAACTCGGTTAAGGAATAAAAATGGATAAGCTGGTGCTGGGTATGGGGTGGCGGTGTCGGATCGGTGTTTTGCAGGGGATCTAAATGGAAAAATGCAATTACAAGGGATTTTTGCGATAAAAGGTTTTCACTTTTATGATGTTGGTAGCAACAACCACCACTGGCTTATTTTATATGCGGTTTTGTGGTTTTTTGCAATTTCAATTAGGAATGTTTTCAATTTTAATTTAATTTCACTTAAATTCCACACAATATAAAATTTTATGAGCAATGCAATTTTAAAATGGTTAAAGGTGGAAGTAAATCGCTGCTATTGCAGAGTATTCATAAAAAGAGGAATACTGGCTGTTTTTAAATATTCTTAATTTTTGAATTAAATTATAAATATTTCATTAATCTATATGTTGGATTGGGTAATATTAGACAGGAGTCGTTCCTTTTTGATATCTTCAAAAAGATACGAACGGCTTCACTATTCCCACACTCATTTGGATTCTTTATTACAGAGGAGGTACTGGACATTTTCTTCTTTCTCTTTGTACGAATAGCAACTACAAGGATCATCCGAACGCCTAGCAAGTTTGCCAAAATGACAGTGACTAGTACTTTCCACCCTAGAGATATCAAATGCTATAATCGCTTAAATTCCAGTGTTGACCAAATTCGATGAATCACGAACGGTGCTGCCCAGAGAACGAGCAGACGCTCATAGAGTGTAAAAATGAGAATGATAAGGCGCGTAAAGAGCGTAAAAATAGGTTCAAGAGCGTAAAAAAGCGTGCACGTATACAAAATTGATGAACAAATCATCAACATATGCAAATCGTGAGCGCGTTTACTTGTGGAAGTGGGAACCACTGATGATGAAGCATGTTGCGTTCTTCAGCCAAATAGAGTTGAAAGTAGTGTACACACGTTATCGTATAGTAAAGGTAGTTTGATACTTCATGTCTAGCAAGCTTATTAGTCTGCTCCTTTCTTTCAGCATCACTTTCATCCGCAAAGAATAAGTTTGATTGCACTCTCAATCTCAGTTAGATATTGTCAAGAAAATGACAAGGAAAGAGACAAAGCTGAGGGATTTGGTAGCGGCATGACTGTGCTTCAAATTAAGAAAAAATCCACTTTAGCCATCACGAAGCTTTAAGAATTGCAACGACCTCCGCTCGAACTACCGTCACGTGGTTGCCTAAAAGAGAGCTATAACTTGAGGTCATTAAAGGAAATATTTTGGGGCACTCTATTCCCCACCATTGGTGTTAATTTAAAGAACGTCCTCTTTTAAAGTGGCGAATACATCCTGTTCCTGTTGATTCCGTAGGTCGTAAATATTTCAATTGTAAATCAATTTTGATCTCCAACTCCTTTAGTATCAAGTTGGGATTTTTATTTGCCCATAATCTATAAGCTATAAGTGGTGGTGTTGTTGATTTTGCTGGTTAGGGTATTCAGGTTATAACTTTTGTGTTACAAAATATATTGATTGCGTAGCATAAATAGTTTATTAGGCAGCATGAAATTAGAGGGAATAAAGAAGTTTCTTGCAATGCAATCTAAAAATACTGAACTTTATTTGACTGGTTGTTTTGTTTAACTTTTGGTTCGGTAATAGGAAGTGACTAGGTGTGTTTGTTAGATTTTAGCACGCTGAACACGAATCTGGGTTAAAAATTTGTCTATAAAGCATAGTTTTTTAAAAAAAAATGGAGCTGAAACTCTCAAAAAATGAGTTTTTGGCAATTTTTGAATAAACGTGGGCACTAGCCCGGAGACCTAGAACCTTTTAAGATGACTTCAATTGAAACTTGTCACTTTACCTTTCGACATCAATAAACTAAAATTTAATATTGCATCTATCCAAAGGGGTACGCCTTTGAGCGTAGTTGTTTCAGTGAACGTTACCCTTCATGGAAGAGAACAGGAAATTTATGCGTCCTCAGTTATGAATTTCATTTTGGTCGAATTCAAATGCACCTTAAACATTTCGTGGTGAAATAAACGCACATCTATAAAAACAATCCTTATGTTGCTTAATGTTTATACTTCACTTTTAACTTTATTCCCGAATATCCCAATTCAATTCCATTTTGATTTAATTTTCACTTGTATATTAATATATTTTAAGAACATTGAAAGTGACAGCATTTTATTCGTTTAATTTGATTTTTTAGCAATTGCCACTGCTGCTATTTGCATTTGTATTGAGGCAACCTTTTGTTCATTTCATATGATGCTGGGCATGCTGTTCGCTTATTTTGTATGTCCAACAAAATTGTTTTTATATATCCAATTTGATTGCGCTTTTATTTTATCTGTGAATGACAGAAAATTGTTGTTTTTATGTGCATTATTACTTTGAGCAAAACGATGAAAAAGACCACACATTTCAACTTAAATCGACTCTATTTTCGTATACACTCGAAAACCAATGCTGTCAGAGAAGTTTATTGTGCTGTGTGTGCGGTTTATTTTCATATGAATTCTGCTGCAACTGATGGAAAAAAAAAACAGAAAAGTTTAAAAAGACCAGTGCAGTTTATATTGCAATTTCGTATCTTTAAATATGTTATCATAACTTCAAACCGAAATCAAAGCTAAAATAATTTAAAAATTTTTTTATTTTATATTTTCAGATGTACATACATATGTACTTCCAGTGAGAACATTCAATGTGAGTTGTTTTTTTTTTATTGATGTTTGGCTACAGATTATTTACGATATCCAGAAAACTTACCACATGTATATAAGCTTTGAGGGCTGACACTTAAAAATACACGCTCTAGTAATTTGACCTCTTCTATAACATTGAATGACTTTCAAAAACAGAAGAGATAATTGAAGATTTGTCTTAAATAACTTGAAAACTATAAAAGATATCGCATAATTTGATATATTTTTGAAACCAGCGTTGGCTAATTAATGGAAATGCATAATGAAGAAAAAGACCTCAGCCACAACTCACTTTTGTTTGGGAGGTAGGCGTATCCGTGAACGGATATTTTTCATATATGAAAATTTTTGTTGTTTTAACCTAAGAAACATACAAAATTACCAGATTTAAAGGGTCTAGCGTAATTATTACTATGTAGTATGTCCACCATTCCAGACAAACCCATCCACTGTGCGTCGATTAGCAAGCAAAACGTTTCGTTGATCCTAAGTTTAATATTTGCGGTTGGTGGTGATGGGATAATCTGTTAGAGCAGTGACGCAGCGACAGGTTAATGGCAATCTCTTCATAGTCGCAGTTGTAGACTTTCAGCCAATACGAGTTAAAACCCGTTCTATTATGTTGAGCAGAATAAGTGGTCTGAGCATAATCTTGGCGCTGTTCAATCTAGCACACAAATGTACACAAAAGCGGCCGAAACGCGCGCTGCACCAACGCTCTTTCTGTTGCACACCCAACTGATTTAACAGTGGCCGAGACGTGTTAGGTTTTTATTTCGTGTTCTCATTGGGTGAAGATCTAGTTGCTACGGGTTGACGAGAACAGCTTTTATTAGAGGCCTTTTGCCCTATACGAGCTACGTCCCGTTACATAGTCGTCATTTGATGCACGATGTGTGCCGATATACTGGCTATATGTGTAATATCATATTACGAGATCAATCTGGCGCGCCCATTTTCAATAGCTGCCTTCTCTGCGCACTTCATTTTAACTCTCCGATTTTATTAAAAATTTTACAATGGGTGAAGAAAAGTAAGTAAAGTTAAATTTTTCACATTAAACGAAAATTGGTCAAAATTTCAGGGGATGATTGAAACATTCTTAAGTTTTGCATTATATATTGATATCAATTCATTGTGCTCAGGTTTGTGCCATAACTTTTATTTTCAACTAAATCTCCTTAAATGTTCTACTTTTTATGATAAATTGTCCATATATTCTTCCAATCGATATGAAACTTGTTAGTTAAAGCATCATAAATGAAAAAATGATACGCAAACAACAAAAGATTCCGCTTAAGCCTTATAAAAGTACCAATATTCTTAAAGTGGCATAACTACACTCAAAACTATTTCAATGTAGTTACATTTAAATAAATAAATCCATTACACTGTGCTGAAATTTCACTGCCATCTGCATATTTGAAATACTTAAAACAATTTGTATTTAACCTTTGCTTTAACCTTTGCTTTAACCTTTAATTGAAACAGTGAAAGAAAAAAGTCACATAATTCAAATGCAAAAGTTCAAACTTGCGCATATTTAATACGCTCAGGCGACACGAAATACCATAAGTGCAAAATGAGGAAACTCATTTAAAAACGCATTACAAAAAAAGGGAGCATATGTGGTGCACCTGATGGCCAATATGTTGCGGTAAAAACATGTCGTTTTTTAACCATCAATCTACCTACATACCTACGTATCTACACTACAAAACCAAAAATTTGCGGTATTTGTAATTCAATTTAGTTGACAGCAGGCGCCAGCAACAACAACAAAAAATTATGGGTTGGGTTTAAAGAAAATATGAAAGGAAAAGGATTTCAAAAGCAAATTAAGGTAACCAGTTGATATACGCCCCAAAAGAGTTACTCACAAATAAACAGACATACGCAAAAATATCAAAGTGGGGACAAATGCATTGAATTCTCAATGAATTGCCACTGTCATTAAACTTCAGATTTTTACAGGAATCGAATTTTCTACCACCACTAAACTTAAATTTCACAGAGTGATCAATAAAAAAATGTTTAGTCAAACTGAAATTTCGCTTAATATTGTGTTTGTGAAGTTTAAAATTGCGGTATTGGCGTCTGATTTCCACTACCACTAAAATTTTATATGATAATGACTTTATGACTTAATATCACTAAAAACAACTACTTCTGTATGCGGTAAATTTAGTGCACTTAGTCCCCACTCTGAAAAACATACACACAGCAATAAAACACAAATATGAACGCAAAGTGTCGCTAAACATTTAGTCTGTTTTTGGTTTTTTTTTTATTTTGCGCACATATCAAAAATGGGGTGGCGGTGTTAACGAAATGACCACTCGGTTCTGGTCAACTACAAGCAACAACAGCTGTTCGACGCCTTTCAGCATTTTAATGAGTTTATTATGGCAATGAAATTAGTGTAATATAAAATAAAAGCAACAACAACAATAACAATAACAACAACAGTTGGTATAACAGCTTGTGCAATCAACAAACCCTTCCTCCTTCTACCACAAAAACGTTGTAGTTTTTCAATGATAAAACTAACACTCTGGTGGTATGGAAAAATTAGAGCGAAAAAATATAGAAAAAATTTCCTAATGACATCCTTATAAAAGCAGTGGGTTAGTGCTTTAGACAATAAAACTACACTGAGCTACAGAAAAGTTACTCAATAACATTTGCTTACAAAATAAAATGACGATAAAACCACTCAAATTAAAATTATAAAATACGAGGGAAATTTGATAATTCCGTGAAAAATGTAACAAGGAATGATTTTTACGGCAAAAAATAATTTTATTTCTCAACATAGTCTTCTTTTAGCTCGATACATTTCGTCCAACATTCCTTAAATTTTTCGATACCATCCGAAAAATACGTTTACGGAAATACGTATTTTCTCTAAAACAAAGAAATGAAAAAAAATCTAATTCTAAGGAGTGATATATAAAACATAATCACTGGTGTCTGTGTGATTCAATCTTTGCATAACACTTATCAGGCTTATAAATTCTTACTAATTGGCTCAAAAGTCTACTGATGACTCTGCGTAGCAACGAACGAAATTAGTAGGACTAGCCTTAGCCCAGTCTTTCTGAATAATTTTTTCGTACATACTGTTGGAGCTAATATGTCGTACAAGAAGTCTCTCTCTCTCTCTCTCTCTTACAATATACCAGTCATTACGAAAGGCATATTATCCTAATGAAAGGACTCCGAAACACGAGGTTTTTATTGAGTCCTTACTATCGTTGTGATTCTGAATCACTAAATTACACGATCGCCTTTTTAAAGGCTAAAAATGATATCCCATTGGGATTGAAATCGTACCTAACCCATACGTTTCACCGCTTTGAGAAAAGCATGTGGAACGGGTCAGACGCTTAGACCCGCGCGAACGAAAACACACGAAAACACGTCTGTACTCGTTAACGGACAAAACGAAAGACCGTACAATAAGCCTTCTCAGCTTTTTGGATTAACAACTTCGAAATTTAAGATTTAAAAAGAGTCACTGATGAGAATGTGCTTATGAAGTGTTCTGTTATTTTTTTCTTGAACTCAAATAATATGTTGCATAGTGTTATTGCAAATATTATTAAAAACGAAAACAGCGAAAACTTTCAGCAGCATAGAAACAAACAAATAAAAATAACATTTTTTTATGTGCGAACGCAGACAAATAAACCAACACTTTTGTATAAAGTAAATTTATATAGTAATGGCGATTGCCGTCAATACGGTGCAATTATGAACCCACCGTCATGTTTTTTTATTTTGAAATAAGCCAAATAAAGCAATAATTGCTATAATAACAAAAATAAAAGAGAAAATATATAGAATAAAAGAAAAAATATAATGAGCAGAAAACTTTTTACGTCATGATAAAAATAGAAAACGCAAACTACTTATGCATTTTTATAGGTGAAAAGGTATATCGACTATAAGTTTGTTGTGGTTGAAAATATTTGTTGCAAAATTGTTTTCTTTGTTTTGTGATATAAAATATAAAACCTAGTAATACGTCATATGAAGACAAAAACTTTTTCAATTTCCTGTCGAAGGACAGTGTTTGAGAATATGTGTGCGCTAGCGTGTGTGTGTACACATATATCAGTAATGTGCAATGCGCTGCTATATTGATTGATCTCTGTACGTATGTATGCTTACTTTAAGGTTAATACTTGTGCATAATATATCTACATAAATATTTATGTAAGCATAAAACTAGCGTATATAACTAGGTGTTTTCTTACTTCAATCATATCAAAGTTTCTTGTTTCTATGTCTACTCTTAAATTTTCAAATGAATTGATTACGTTATTTGTGTTTGTTATTTAACTCGCTCTAACGAAGTTGTATTTGATATCAGCAATACATTTATTTTTAACTCCACAAAAAACAAAAACAACAACAACTCTACCACACCCAGTATATTTTTTTATTATAAATTTTCTAGGTCACCATGAAGTCCTTGATATTCTTGTTTTTTTTTTTATTATAATGATTTTTGTTGTTTTTTTGCGTTTTATTTATTCTTTATATTTTTTTGATATCCTGTCACGAAGAATTTTTTGTGGCAGTTTATTTGACAAGTTGTTTTAAATTCCTTTTGAAGGCAAATTCTTTAGTTCTGTGTAATGTTCAAATTAAACAAAAAGTTGTTTTCCCTTTAACGCTTAAGCATTTTCAAGAATCAATTTATTTTTGATACTAACAATTTTTTCTAAAAAAAAACAGCTTATACATTAAAAAAAACTAAATCAAATTTTTTAAAACCTTTTTGGCAAAACCACCTAAAAGCGATATGGCAAAATCGACCAAAAATATTGATAAATATAAATAAATTATACAAAAACTATATGGGAAATTAAACGTAAAATCATGACTTCAAGTTGAGCAATAGAAAAATAACTCAAAAAATTGAAGAACTAAAATCTTCTAAAAGTGAAACTAGTATATTCCTTTACAATTGTTGGAGTTATTCTCTAACAATCAATGCATTTTGCGCTTGTAATTTTTTTTGTTGTTTTTGCACTAAAAGTGCTGAACATAAAAGTTCTGCAAAGTACATAAAATTTTGCTTTGTTCCAAAAAACACAAATTAAAAATTCTATATTGCGTGTTTGGTTTTAACAATGCAATGGAATAAAATATAAGCCACATGCAATGATGAAATGTTTAGCTCAGCTAAATTTCCTACAGTATTTAAGAAATTTATAAGAACGCTTTGTTGTCATTAAATAAAAAAAAAAAATAGAAAAACATAGATATCTAGGTGTGACATTTATTGACAAATGCTAACACTCAGACATATTGCTATACCTGTACTCAAGTTCACACACAATTTCATGCACAAATGAAAATTAACCCAATAGGAAACAAAATGTAAGCACTGCTGCAAGTTGCGTTCACATTATATGCCAACATTTTAGCATGCGTAAGGGCTTGAGTAAGCCCTTCTTAAAATCTGCTTTCCCAATATGCCTTTCAACTCTCTCTTGAAGATGTTATTGTATTTGCCTATAGCAGACCTGCCAGCATAGCCAAATCTCAAGGAACAACATCTCTTTCAATTTTTTATTTATATACTAACGAGTAAGTACTTAATTCTCAATAGGATCGTGAGAATTTTGAGACATATAAAGTTTGCTTAACATGCTGAAACTATTGAGTATTCCTTAGCCGAAATAATAAGTAAGACATTGAAAGCTATCGGCATTCAAATGCGTTACATTGTTATGTATGAAATTTTGGATATGTCAACAAACGGCACCATTCCTTATTTATCGCTTAATATAGAAGCGACTACGGAAGACATATTTTGAAAGCTCCTCGAAATATAAAATCTGTAGTAAATTTGAATGAAGTTACGAAATCCTGCTCCTTCTCAAGGCAGCTCATATGACTTTTCATGTTTTTCGTACTTACTTTCACTTACTTGAAAAGCTTTAGGGACAATACTTATAAAATGCGACACTCAAACACACTCAACCACACTCAACTTAAACATTTGCACACTAACAACGCAAAACAGGTAGTATTGCAAGTATTGATATTTTACTAAGAAGGAAGAACGTTTTAGTGCTACTGTGTTGTTGTATCCTTATTATATTATGCTCGTATTACTGTTGTTATTACTCTCGCGGTCATTGCTCTGCTCTGCTGAAAGTTGTTATGTTGATCACATAAACATTTTTAACACTCTATTTGCTGTTGCTATTGTTGTTGTTGTTCTTTTTGTTTTTTATGCCTGTCATCTTTTTTTGTTTAACGACACTTCGATGTGTTTCCAGTAGAAGAAAAATAATAAAATGAAACAAACAAAATAAATAAATAAAAATAAAGAAGTGAAAGATGTATTAAACAAATGAAAGCCAAGATTCAATATTGATAGCAAATATCAGTTTTACTCTACACGCACACAATGCGCGACCCAGTAGGAAAATTTTGTAGTTTCAATTAGTTAAAAAGAATTGCAGGAGAAATTCTGCTATGAGGTTGTAAGGACCGCAGCGATTATAAATAAAAAAATTAGAGAAGTAGAAAAATTTCGTTCATTTTGATTCCAGAGGCAAGAACTCGAAGAGCCTAAATAGAATATATAGAGTTTTCTTGTTGAATCCTGTCTTGAGAGTATGTTTTTATTTCAATATAAAGTTGATGTACACAAAAACTCAGTGATGTGAGGTAAATATTATTGATAAAGAAAATATAATATTTTGAAGAACTTAGGATTGAGTCCTATCTGAGATATGCAACGTAAGTCGGCAGTCAATGTTTGGGTTGAGTTATTTGAAATTTTCATTATAAAATGATGTAAGTTTCAAAGCATTTTTGAAACCATAAAATATTCAATTTAATTGCAGCCTCCAACGTAATGAGCTCATGCGGTGTAGTAGGAGAATGATAAAATCTGTAAAAACCGTGAACTTACAATTTACTTGCGCAATGTACAAAACCTTTCCTTGCGTAGCAATTATATTATAATTAAATTTAATTAACCAACTAAAGCAAAAACAGGATAGAGGAATGATAACTAAACGTGTACAGCACACCTGCTGCCTCTTTTAGACTGGCAGCTACCAAAGTGACAAATTATCACACAAATCTGCAATTATGTGTGACAAATAACTTAGTGTAATAGTGATGAACGTGCAGTGCTAAAATAGTTGCGGTCAGCAAAAGTGCGCAAAATGAAAACGTTACTAATATTACTATTACATTTATTTGAAGGAAACATTCTCTTTTTCCAGTGTACATATGTGTACTAAACAAGAAAGCCCATTTTGAAATAGCTTCGCATTAATTTTTAATTTCCCTTGAGAAAACACCTTCACATATTTCTTCAATATGAATTTGATGAAATAGTCGTAACAAAGACTTTAAAAACATCATAATATTTATTAAAAATGTTTTATCTTTTCCCACAAATTGATTTTGATGCACAAAACTTAAAGTTCTTAATCATTTCCAAATAAAATGATTAATTACTCTCAATGGTTGAACAATTTTTTATGCAAAACAGTCAAACATTTTTGTGATCCTTGTTGCTTTATAAACCAACACACCCTGTGTCATAAACTAAGTTTTTGTATTTTTTTTAAATGTTTTTATGGTAACTTTGTGACATGCAGCAGCTAACTGCCCGTGACATTTTTGTCAAAAATGAATGGGAGAAATATAAACAAACTTATTCGCTTGACATAAATTGAGCATAATTTGAATGTTGGCATATTAATCATGTTTGTTGTTGTTGTTGTTTGCAAAGTTGCTACAGCAAAAACATTTTGTAAACTTTTCTAGGGATTTTTTTTCTTGCACACTCTCATTTTTTATTCAGCTCCTAAATGATGCAAATGATTTGCTGTGTTTTTTTTTCATTAAAAAATGTTTTACTTTTTTTTTCCTATGGAAAAGTAAGATTTATAATCATTAATAAAATTGTCTGTTTTTTTTTCTCTCTTTTAATATCTAATGTAAATACGTCATTGCTAAGTGTTTTTTTTTTATTTTCTAGGAATAGGTCAAGGGATCTTTATTTGTTTCATTCCTTCTTTAAAATGCTTAATAACAAGGCTTTCTCGAGTTGGCTTCCAATTTGATTAACTGTTTGATTTTTCTGTTTCTTTGGATGTTTTTTTTTGTTGTTATTTTGAAATGTTGAAAGTGTGTTTGTCATTAATTTGCATGTTGTAGTATGTGCAAGTCATAGAATCCATCAATCAGTCAATCAATAAATCAAGCAATCAGTGTAAGACTGGTTTACTGGGTATTAAGCAGCTTTATTACATGTTGTATGGTATGTACTGCAATTTGCTTCAAATTTATCAACTTATTTCTTGTAATTTTCAAGGTCAACCAATCGGCATATACATAGCTTGCTTAGGCTGACACAAGGTGACAATGACAGTGATGAAGGGTATATTAATAAATGTGAATTTGTTATGCCAGGTAGTAACCTTTCGAAAAACTTTTAGCAGCATTTTTTCTGTAGCGGATGATTGAGGCTTCCAACGTTTCAATTCGCTGTCGAATGAATCGAGTTTGAAGGAATATTAGATTTTTTCAATCTAAAAGCTTATAAATATTAATGTGTATTTGCTATTTTAAGATGAGAACACGAAGAAAATTTAGCTGCGGTGTAAGCTACAATTAAAAAGTAAATAAATTGAAAGTCATAAGAGTTCCAGCAATTAAGCTTTGACCAATAAATACATTATGTTTTTTAAAAGTAACAAATTTATTTCATTATTGTGTTGGCATAATGAAGCGAAGAAAATTTCAATAAAATACGCCTTATGACTCTGCTAGCAAACTCTTGCACTTTTGTTAAAACTTTTGCTTATATTGTCACATAATTGTGGCTTAATTTTAGTAATAGCACCTTAAACCTCCACTCTAAGATTATAAATTGCTTGCTGCTTATTGTTATATATACCTGACTACAAAAAAGTGCCAGCTTGTTGGCCAATTCTGATTTGCATTCCTTGGGAATTGTTATTTCGTGATACAATCAATTAGTTTCGGCCAAAAATTGTTATCAATATTCGGCAATGGAAGCTATATACCGCATATTCAATCTACTAATCTGTACCAATCGGAAGACTGCTTCAGACGGATATACTGGCTTGGTGAATCATTCTTGAGTTTTCGCATTCGATTCGAAAATTTTGCTTCTTTACTTATCCATTGAAACATGAAACTCGGCGTATTAACTAAGTTTGGAAAAAAGCAGACTTAAGGAGTTTTATTTGTCAATTGATGATGTATAAACTCAATATGAGACCCTTTGGAGCAATGAATCTTTAGTTAAATTCACGCTGTAGTTAAATGAGATTTAAAATTTAAGAGCTAAATATGATATCAAACTGATATAATTACAAAGTGGCTAAAAATAGGATTCATTTGTTGAATTTAAAAAGTTTTCTTAGTAAGAAGTTTCCTTTGCGTATGTAAATTCATTGTTTTAAAACATCGAAGTGAAAGTAGTAAATGAATGAACTCAATATTGATAGTGACCATCCAAGGTGTGTGTGTTTGTCATTGCAAGCAAATGGTGCACACAGGCTGTAACTGCTACCGTAACAGTTGCAAAAAAGGCAAAAAATCAGTGAAAACCATAGAGAGAATAACAAAAAAAGCCAAGTAAATATCTATCCAGGAATTGAGTTTGCTATAAAAACCAATAAACGAATGATCACGGAAACGGATGTTAGTTATGGCTGCCAGCAACATAAAACGGAAGAACAAAGAAGCAAAAACGTTGGAAATTAACTATGTAGATTAAAAAGGATGTGAATGAGTAGCAGCAGTGAAAAGAATAAAAAAAAAGTAATGAAGAGGAAATAGAATTAACTAAATAAAAATGAAAATAGAATTCCGAGTGTAGAGTAAGAAACAAAGTTATGGTAAAAGCTTTCACACAATTGAAAGTCCATTTAAAATTATTGAAAATGAAGATAATGGCTATTGGTGAAAAGTGCTTGCTCTAACGAAATATATTCACAGATAAAAAGAAATAGATAATTTGATTAAATTATTTTCAAAGTGATATACTTACTTCATATTGTGAAAATATTGATTTTGCTATACAGTGGCATTTCACTAATCGAAAAAAGCAACATTTATACTTTTCATTTCGTTGAAATTGCTACTTAATTGAATTATAATTTAGTGTAAAATTTCTAAAAGCAATGTTCTACTAGTCCATTAATAGCTTGTTGATTTTAAAATAACAATTTTCTGCAATATCTTACAAAATCCAAATGAAATGAAAATGGAGAGCACAATAAGCAAATTAATAGAAATACAAATGCAAAAAATATATAAATATGTTGCATTATAAAATATTATGTTCAATTTGACGTTATCAACTTCAGTCTCGGAGGAAAAATATTTTAAAATTTCATCCATAAGGGTATGAAGGCAAGGTGAAAGCGAAACGGTTATGTAACTTGAAGTCAACCATCCTCAATTCATTTTAAGCACACAGCAGAACCAGCGATGAGAGTTTCGGTGCATTTGTACTTTTTTCGGTATATTTGCATCCCGAAAAATCGTCGCCAGTACATTCGGCAAGATTCCAGCACATTCGGTACATTGGCCGGAGTTTTAGTACATTTGGCGAATTTTCAGGACATTTTCAATACATTTTCGGTACTATTTGGACAATTTATAATAATAACGTATTATTTTTTTAGTAAATAAAAAAATATTCGCAATGTGTAAATTAAAATTATTACCTTTTAAAATAATTACTTCTATGTTTTGGTAATTGAAAATAATTGCAAGGTTAAATATGTGTCATTTTGTTAAGGTTTTTGAGAAGCAAAAGTGAGGACCCTTTTTATGTTTAGTTTTTGTCATACTTAGAAAAATTTTTGTAACATTAGGTGTCCAAGACAAAAAAGTACATTCGGCTTCTAAAAACTACATTTCAGTTCTCTCAGTACATTTTTACAAAACCAAAATGCCATCACTGAGCAGCACCCATGTTAGGAGAAAGATAGGATCGATAGTACTTAGGACAAAAGAAATTCACCATTAAACTGTTTAATCAACATAGAGTTCATCTGCTAAAAAGTCGATTCGCACATTGTTTTAATCACTATATCCTTAAAAATATATCCCTATATCTATTTAACATCAGACATGTACTGAATAAGCTCTTCCAAAAGGTTTCTAAAAGCAATGTTCTTCATATTCACTTCATATTAAATGGAATGTTGAAAAAAGCTAAATATGCATTTTCTTTAAAATAATGAATTTTGACCGGTCATTACTATTTATTCAATTTGCAACAGAACATTCAATAATTTAATTTTTCTAGTTCAAGAAAAAGTTAAAGGATTATATGGAATTAAGCGTAGTTTTAACAATGTTTAGTTAAATACTAAGACACATGAATTATTAAAATGATAACTTACAACTGTGCACTCAATTTTCTTAAATGTGGAATATTTGTTGTAAAAGGAAAGGTTATTCTTCGATATGTTTCTAATGGATCCTTTTTTTATTATTTTATTTGATTACATATTTAAGTGTCTAAGTGTAACATACAAAACATTGCTACATTACCGAAAAATTAAACGCGCTTAGGGGCACTGATACAATATTTGTTCTCAAAACAGTGCTAAAATTTCTAAACTTGTCAGTATATTTACAAAATTTACATCTATATAAAAATTACAACACATTTAATTAAGATGTAACACGTCGTATGAGTGTCATTTAATTATTTACTTCGTTGAGAAAAATTAAAGATCACTCATACGTCCTGTTGTTTAGAAAATAACTACGGAAATGATTTTGAATAGGTATAGCACTTTAGAGAAAAAAAGCTTATAAATTTATGAAGAATTTAGAAAGAATGGTCTTTAAAATTGCATAAAACACAACGGAGTTTAAAAAACCTTTTGTGGTGGCTATGAAGTAGAACTAAATGTAAGAAATATTGCTAATTTTTCGACTGTTTGTTGACACTATCTGATACATTTTTTAATATTACACAAAAATGTTTTCTAATGAGTTTTTAATATATATATATATAATAAGTAAGCGTTTATGGACATAACTTCTATGAAAGCTTTATTGTAATTTTACTACTAATTTTACTTATTGGGGTGATTTTCAAAATGGTTGAAGAAGCGGAAATTTTGCCTTGTCAACCTTCATGCTTTATTTTAATTGAAATCACAATCTGATTTGATCCTCAAAAATCAATTTAGAAGATAACAGATGTTGCTTCGATTGCACATTTTGCCAAACTATAGCTACACTATCTTAAGTTGCATTAATTACTTATGTTTTCCCAAGCAACAAATTGAATGCGAGATGTCAATTGAAAACTAATCACCAACTTGCAATCTTAAGATAAACTTTAATCAAATTTAATTTTATTAAATTATTAGTCAACATGCTAAACGTATGATTAAGCAATGGCATCGCATTATTAATTTCTTGTGCTCACATATTAAATTTTAATCAACAACAAATCGCTATCCATTAGAGTTGATCTTTTGAATATTTAAATAGGGCTTTTAACTATCGACAGCACTTTGTTAATAATTTTAATTGGAAAGTACAAGAACCGGACAAATTTAGAAGTCAGCTGCTCGTTCAAAGAAGCAGCAATATGAACAACAACAAAAGCGTTAACAACTTCTAGTAAACTTTCAAGAAAATTCGATGGAAAACTTTTCAATTTGAAAACTTTATATAAACGGAAATAATTTTCTTTTTTTGCTTTTATTTTTCCCTCCAGTTTTTTTTGTTGATATTTTATCTTTTACGTGTTCTTATATGAACTGAAAAGTATTTGCTATAAATTATGCAGTATTGCTGCGAATATAGCGAAAATTCTTGAAATTTTACTTCCAACAAAGAAAGCAAACAATTTAATTAGTACTGCGACAAAAAACGAAACATAAGCAAGCAAAAATACACTGAGAACAAAAATTTTCTCAAAGTTTTCATATTACGTTATTTTCAATGAAAATGAAAAATCTATTGGAAAACATTTGTGAAAAAAATCACCCAAAATTTTAAAACATTTTGTTTTTGATTTTTTCTGTTGTAATTTTTGGAGAATTTTTCTAAGGAAACTTAGCAGTGAAAAATTTAAAGCAGTTGTATTTGTATAGAAAAACCCAAAGTATGATGTTTGTTTGCAAGTTTTTACAATTAATGTATTTGCATGAATGCGTCTCAAATTTATTTCTTAGCGGGTTAATTGCCATATTAACGTGGTTGCCTCTATGGCAGGATCAAATTTTAATTTGCTTTATGCGCGCATACAAGCATAACAACGCAACCGCTTGTATGCGTTAGCATTTGCAACTTACGTTTTTCGCTTAAGAGAACACATGCAATAACTGAATATGAATGAAATTTTTGCTGTAAGTTATTATGGGTATGCCGACTTTGCACTTTAAGTTGTTGCGCTTAAAATTTGAAACCTCAAAGATTATGGAGGATTTAAAGATTTGTGTGCAACACTTCTTTGGAAAATTAAAAGATGTACTTATGAAATTTTCTATTATAACTAAATAGTTAGCTTTAGGAGGTGGTATTACACTTTTTTTCAACAGTAAATTTTAAGATTTCATAATACTGACAACATTAATATTGGATATACATACATATGTATTGCACATACAGCATGAACCATTTTAATTTCGCTGGGTCAAATCTTAGTATCAAAACTAAAAATTCTAGATAAGAATTTTTTAAAAGAAAATTTAAGTTTTTTTCTATAGAATATAAATCTGCAAAATGTAGGTTTGATTTTAAAAATCATAGTTGACCTCGCACTGACTTTCAAAGTTAGCTTCAGTGCCAAGGGCAAGGTCACTGCTATTTGACTGTTTATAACTTTTGCCTAAAATATTTATCGTTAAACTACTTTGTTCTTGAGGAAGAGGAAACTAAAATCAATCACACTGCATTCAGCTGTGACGAAACATCATGAAATGTGGCTATATAATGTGCATAATAATAGGTAATTATTTATAACCTTAAATTGAGTTTGACATAAGGTTGTAAGTTAGGTTAGGTTAACAGGGTTGCTTGCATATAGCAAGAAGCACTTTAATTGTCTTATTGAATGGGGGCGAATCACCCACACGAATTGGCGAAGTTGAGGATGCGGGTGAGTTCCAACTCAGCTAGTTCCTCAAGACCAACAAAGAATGCAGGCTAATGATTGCCCCGGGCATTCGCAGAGCAGGTGTTTAACTGGCTCATCCTCTTCTTCAACTCCTGCAGTAATCTCTGAATGAAGCATCATATTTGGCGGCCATAGGGCAAATATCACAGTGCCCCGGCAGAGTTCCTACAACAGTCCTTAGCACTCCTCTTCTGAATCTTAAGAGAGTTTGCGTCCTTCCCAGATTCAGTTTAGGCAACATGATTCGAGATGTGCTGCATCCGGCGGTAAGGTTGCACCTTATGTTCGTTTGTTTCTTGATTATGCCCTCTATGCGATAGTGTAGTTCCGCTAGCGGTATCTTAAGGTCTGTCACTTGCTGATTCTCTGGTTGTTCTGATCCTATTCTGGCATATTCGTCAGTTTTCTCATTTCCAAAAATACCCTTATGACCGGGCACCCAGCAGAGTTCTATATTATGCTGTCGGATGGCACATATTGATTCCATGTGGTGCTCTTCACACCTAGACTTCACCATTTTAGCGTTTCAGTGCTAATCGTTCTGACAGTCCACACATATGGTAATGATAAAGGGAGTAAGCTTCTTGTCTTGTATCACCTGTGTGGCTTGGTCTATGGCATAGATTTCAGCTTGAAAAACGTTGCAATAGTTGGGTAGTCTAAAAGACATCTCCATACTCAAATTACCCGAGTACACACCTGCTCCTGCTCCGAACTCCATCTAGGTGTCACTAAAACCTCATTATATTAAACTGACAAAAAATTAGAAAAAAAAGTATTGAAAATCCATTCACCATAAGTCCTTTAATATGCCTTATATTTATTATTGATTAGAGTAAATAAACATTGAAATAGTTGTAAAAGTATTAAAGAGCCAACATTAGAATTTCTTTAAAAACCGACTTAAGTCAAAAAGTCAAAATAAAGAGAGTGCGCCATACAGCTATTTTTTTTAATGCTTCATTGTGTGCTATGTGATATGTTTATGTCCTGTTACTATGGTTCATAATTTCATCATTGTTGTTCCAACCTACTATTTATATACACGAAATCTGATATATCAAATTTGATTTCTCATTTTGGCGCTTTGCCCAGAAACCGTATAATGAGGATTTGATGTTGGAGACAAAGTAAAGTTGAAATGCAGCAAATATCCAGGCTTTTTGCGCGTCTTCAGCAGGGTGACTCAAAAATACTCTTTTAAAAGGTTTTCCGAAGTGAAAATAATAGTCTGATCTTAGAAATTAATTTTTTTTATACAAATTATGTATAATCCAACTTAAAGCATTTGCGGACATATGTGTATAGCTTAGGCCAATCATTGATTTTTTTATGGACACAAGTATTCTCTATTCTTTCAATAAAAATTTCCTTCAGATTCTAAATAATTTCTAAAAAATAACTAAGCCACATTAAGCAAATGAAAATGCAAATTTAAGCATCAACTGTAAAAATACAGTGAGAAGGGAATTTTATGATTTGATTAAAAAACTGAAAGTTGACGTCAGCGGATATCGTGTTGATTCAGCCAATGACAAAAAGGAAATGACCGAGTTAAGTGAAGTTGGTCGATTAGATAGTACTTATGTACTAAGCAATGTATTGAGCGTTCACGAAACAAACCTTCAATTATTTTTACATGACAACTTATTAAGGCGAACCTTGTTTTGTTATTGTTTCTTTACTTTTTAAAGACTTAGCTATATCTGTATATATTTTTGCAACAAAAAAAAAAAGTATTTATTTGAAGATAGAAGAAACTATTAATATTGACAAACCGCATAAAATATGAGTAATTTTTTTTTTAGAACTCTTCAAAATTTTTAAGTAATAAAAACAATTCATTATAAATCCATAATTAATGCAAGGAATTCAAACGAACAACTTAAATATTTGTTAAAATAACTTTTGCTTTCAGAGCCAAGCTGCTCTGAGCCACTAAGCCACAACTAATATATTTACAAAGAAATGTCAGTTACTCTTCAACTTTCAACTGAAAATATGAAAAGATTTATTAACTTTTGTGATGAACAGCACAAAACAAATTGCTGAGAATTTCAATGAAAAATCTTTTAAGCTATTTTTGTGATTTAAATAACGAATGTCATAAAAATGTGAATATTAAAATAACCAATTAAAATTTTCAAAGAATTTTGCAGCAAAGAAATTTGTTTATTGCTTTTGCAATGCGACCGATTACTTTTGTGATGAAACAGTTCTTGAAGTAGTGTTGAGCACAGTATTAATTTGTGCTACAAACAAAGTCTATCATGAAATTTTGTTGTTTTAAAAATAGATTTTAAGCTTTAATAATGACATGACTTTGTTGAATTTGAGTTATTTTGTTTAAAATACTTAAAATTAATTTCATACATTTTAGTACCTTAAAAATGTTCATTCGCTTCTTTAATGGCTGTAGATAGGTATAACGAAATTCAGCCCTAAATTACAAAAGTAACCCTACATTTTTCACAATTTACACCAACGAAGTGTCAAATTTTATTATGGTACTTTCAATAAAAATAAAAGTCGCATAAAAATTTTTGTGGCATGAACTTTCGTGGGCATTATTTCAAATTCCCAACATATTTTAAAAGCAGAATTTCTTGTGAATAAACAAATTGGTTTCTTGTGCTTTTTGTCATAAACACTTTTTGAAAATTGAAAAAAAAGAGCAGAAACTTGCAAAAGTGAATGAAATATTTATTTATGGCGATATATTGATTTCTTTCATTTACTTTTTAAAGATTATTTTGTGTAAATGTTGCCCGCGGCTACACCTGAGGTGGTTCATCCGTAAGCTCCAATTTTGGCAAACTGTTACCAGCATTTCGGTCAGTAGCTCACCAGTGGCAGCTGCATTGTTGTCTTCTAAGGCTGCAATTATGGCCGACTTGTCCTTGTACACGAGAAACTTCACGTAGCCTCAAAAAACAAAAAGTCTACTCGGGTCAAATCACATGATCTTGGCGGCCAATGGACTGCTCCAAAACGTGAGATTATTACTCACTAAACTCGCCTCTTATTAGGTTCATGGTATCGCGTGCAGCGTGGTATTTGTCACCGTCTTGTTGAAACCACATGTCAACCAAGTCCAATTCTTCTATTTTGATAATCGATAGTCGATAATAATTGCACAGTACCTTGCTCCATTGACGTTGCAAGTTTTCATTATTTTTAAAAAAGTACGATATAATGATGCCGTCGGCTCAAAAACCGCACCAAACAGTGCGTTTTTCAGTGTGAATTGGCGGCTTTTGAGCAACATCTGGCTGTTCTTTAGACCAAATTCAGTAATTTTGTTTATTGACGTACTCACTGAGCCAAAAATGAGCTTTGACGCTGAAGAAAACTTTTCGATAGAAACATATTTCTCACAGAGCACGAATTTTGACAATAAAATTCAATAATTTATAAGCGCTGTTCGTTTGTGACTTACTTACTTGTACAAATATGAAATAAACTTTATGTATAATAAAATGGCAAATCTTTTTGAGCATTTTGAAGGTTAACATTTGTTACAATTCGCGCGTGAAGTGTCAAAAATTTACACTGAAAAACCAAATAACAAAAAAAATCAACCATTGTATGATGCTTTTTCGATTTTTCTTGGACTATCTTATCTTTTTACTTTATAAACACTATTTATAATAAAATGGCATATCTTGTTGAGCATTTTCAGTGGTAACATATGTTACAAATCACTCGTGAGATGTTAAAAGCTAACACTGAAAAACCAAATAGCAAAAAATCACCCATTATAATATATGATTTTTTTTTGATTTTTCTTGGACTATTTCATATTTGCACTTATGTGCATTATGATATTTTTTCGGCAACAAGTCAGTGAGTGATTTTATTTATAACTCAAAAAAAAAAACTTTTTAATTTTTATAAATTCTCTTGAAACACAATAAGTTTCTAATCTTGAACCTGAAATTTCATCATAAAGTGCTTTAGTTTATTATTTAGTTTAGTGCAAATTTCCACATAATGTTCATTTAACTACCACAATTGTTGAAATATATGGCGCAAGTCAAGCGAGAAATTGCTCATTTATTTGCATGAATTTGATAACTTTGCAGATGTCATGAACTTGACATCATTTAAAGTCATGTCGCATTTATATTTGATATCCTCGCAAGAATAACCAAAGCAACAACAGCAACAAAACAATAACAATAAAAACAATATGTGTGCGCACTTGTGCGCTGCTCTTTTACTACTCTACTTATGCACCATACGTACGTGCGTGTACTTTCCCATTTGTAGTTCCTTCCCAATGTGCCAAACGGATCCGTTCCTGCGGATTATTTATCCGAAACGAATTCCGTTTCGGATCCGATTCGGATCCGTTGTCGGATGAAATTCCTCTCAAAAAACGGAAGGATCGTTCGCGTTTCCGGATCCGTAACGGATCCGAAACGGACCTCAAAAACGGAAAAAAACCGGAATTCGCTTTTTCGGATTCGTTTTTCTAAATACAACCGATTCGAGACGACCTTTTTCTTTAATAATGCGGATTTTACTGTACAAAAAAATTAACGCAATTAAAAACAAATTTTTTTTATTCTTCCTAAATCTTATTTTTTTTTTAATTTTTACTTATTTTCCATCTATTTTATTTCTTTTTAATGCTATTTCATCAACTTAGTTTTATTAGTAAATCGCATTAAGGAAACTTATTTTTTTTAACTGCCACCGAACAGAATCGAACCTGCGCGTCCTGCGCCATGCCACTGTGTAAATGTGCTCATCTTAACCAACTCAGCTACATCCATCATTTTTGTGATATACTTAAATTTAATTACTTCTCTATCAAAATGAAAAAGCAAAGATTCATTTTGAGCAGTTGTCGATTGCTAATTCAAATAATATACTTTTAGCCAGCAAAAATATTCAAGGCGGTGGCTGTTGATGTTAAGCTACGCATGCAACAACTATTGGATAAGCAGAGATACAGGTTCAAACCCCGGTGACGACAATTTTTTTTTTAATTTTTTTTTATTTTTTTAATTTAAAGATATATAAAAAGCAAAAAAGGAGTAGAGAACTGTATTTGTTTATTGAAAATATCTTGAAAACTGCCTCTTATATTAATAATAAAAAGACAGCGGATTCCGTTTTTTTTTTCGTTTATGACGTCCGTTTCGGATCCGACAAAACGGACGATCCTTCCGTTTTTTCGAGAGGAATTTCAGCCGACAACTGATCCGTATATGACGTCCGTTTCGGATCCGTTACGGATCCGCATCCGTTTTTGTGCACATTGGGTTTGTGTCTGATTTTCGCGACTTTTCCTCATTGTTACTCCTTTAGTGTGCACGTTTATTTTAATTTTAATTAAAAACTTCTCAAGTGACACTTTTGCAGCCTTTTGGCTGATATTTTTGTTTTGCCATCATTGTTGTTGTTTTTTTTTCGTTTTGGTGTACATAAAATTGCACGAGTTTAATAGCGCGGCACTCTGTTCCTTATGAGGTAAAAATTTTATAACTTTTTTCTTAGAAAGTTTGGTAAAATACTTTTTTCTTTTGCTGTTGTTGTTATTTTTGTTGGTCGCTTCTTTTGCATGTTTTTTGCTAATCCTTGAGACAAAAAAAAAATAAAAATATTTTTGTGATGAAAGCAGACAAGGGCATACGCGGCGCAAGTAAACACACGTTGTCATGAACAATGTCGCAAACAGTGTCAAGTGTGAAGTAGTACCGTGTAGGAAATGCTTAAGCGATGACTTATGGCATCTTTTTTTTTTCCAGTATTTAATATGAGTGACATTCATTTGTTTGAGGCAAAACCGGCCAAGTCAAAAAAAAAACAAATTTTGAGATATTCTCATATATCAAAATCTAGACCATGCTTTATCTTTCCATAATGTTTCTAGTTAAAAAAAAATGTTTTAACTGAAATATTACATTTTTTAAATTTAGTTTTGATGCAAAGATTTTAAAATCCGTCAAGTACATGAACTTGGTTTCAAATCCGGTAAGTATATTGATGTCAAAATTGGTCAAATCCACTTTATTTCAAACAAAATTTGTTACAAGAATTTGTTCTGGGATCAGCGTGGTGTTATTTGGTGTGAGCTACTAAAACCAGGTGAAACAGTTACTGGTGCACGTTACCATCAACAATTGATCGCTTTGAACCGTGCTATACGTCAGAAGAGGCCCGAATTTCCACTTCGCCATGGTAAAATTGTATTCCAAGATGACAACGCATCGCCACATCGAACAGCGGTCAATAAAACTTGGTAGAATCGTATAACTGGGAGCCCCTGCCCCACCCGCCATACTCACCGGACCTGGCGCCATCCGATTACTATTTGTTTTCATCGATGGGACACGCACTCAACGATTCGCACTTCAATTCTTACGAGGAAGTGCAAAAATGGCTCCATGAATGGATAGCCCCAAAAAACAAAGAATTTTTTTGGCAAGGAATCTATAAATTGCCTGAAAGATGGGAAAGATGTGTAGCTAGCGAGGGGAATTACTTTGAAGATTAAATTTGGAACAATTTTTGCAAAATGAACGTGTTTTTTTGAATAAAAAATTACCGGTTTCATATTTGTACACCTAGTATTGCTGTGTTAAAACCAGCCAAATTCATGTTTAATAGATCATAAGCCGCCAAGTCCAAAATTGTCTTCTCAGAAACATAGGCAGATGAAACTCGAAAAGTCTGATCTGTTTTGGAATTGGAAATACCTTTTAATTTTTCCATGAACATTGATAAAGATTAACGTTTTGCGTTGTTTTTCCAAAAGCATGATAAAGGGACTTGGCCGCTTTTGGAATTGGACGCCTCATTTGAAAATCCTTACCCAAAAGAAAATACACTTAAAAAAATGCAACATTCAAAGGAACCATAATGAAGACAAATTTTTAGAGCTTTCTTCTTAAATTTCTCCCAAACTCATAATTCCTACCTGGAATGACAAAACGCTGCTGCTGTGCATGCCACTCTCTTGTTGATTCAGAATTTATTTGTTTTGTTTTTCATCTTTCATCTTCTGTACTTAATTTCGTTTGTTTTTTGTTTTTCTTTTTATTTCGTGTGAGTTGCTATTTTTAAAGCTTAAGGACTTTTTTTCACATTTGAAAAATGTTTATCCACTTTGCGGCGCTGTTCTTCGTTTGCTACGTCCCTGCTCGTTTGTTTACGTGTGACTGTGTATTTTCCAAATGAAAACAAAAAAAAAATATTTCTTTTTTTATCTCTGGAAATCCTTAAGGAAGCGCACATATGTTGTGCTCTTGTGTCTTTTGTTTTAAGCTGTTAAAATGGAAATTTACAGAACAAAGGTAAATCTTTATCGAAAATATATTTATGCTATACAAATATAAATAACAAAAAAAAAATCCTGCAGATGAGGAAATGTTAATTTTTATCAAAAATGAACCTTATGCTGTTGACACAATTAAGTCCCCCTGTTGCTATTCAAATGATAAAAACAAAGAAAATTATATTCCCCACCCTTTTCTGTCAACTTCATTGAATTCTTTTGGAAGACAAAACAGCTTACGTATTTCGCTCATATGTCAGTGTGAGGTGCTTTTTTTTGCATATGCACTTGAGAAAAAGAGATTTAAAAATCTTTTTAATAAAATTAAGGTGTCAGGGTGTTAAAAAAAACAATGAAGTTTCGCACAAGAAATGCTTCAATTTCTGCTTTTAAATTTGCACAAAAGAAACAGTTTTCTAAATTGCAAAAGAAAAGTCACCAATATATCATTTTTTGAGCTATTTTTCTTAAGACCAAAGAAAACTAGTGGTGTTATCTTTAAACTTTCTAATAATTAGGTACCCTACACCGCGTTTACTGTCAAAGTCCTTAATATTTATTAAAAGTATATCCCTTTCACTACGCTAAGTGCTGACTTGGCAAAATGGTGCTTGGAAGCTTATGCTTGTATGGTAGGTTCCACGCCTTCTTTTCAAATTTTGCCAAGCTAGCGTCTGATGCTAGACCAAACCATTTTTTGTATTCGTGCGAAAATTTGTCTCACTACTTTAAATAATTCGCTCAGCATAACATTTTCCAATTATTGTTTCTATAGGAGGTGCCACGCCCACCAGTAAAAATTCACCAAGCTCTTGTCTATAGCTTTCCGAGTAATTCCTGCTATTTGTGTAGAATTAGATTTCAACAACTTAAATAATTTTCTCTGTATAGCGTTTTGAAATTTTTGCTTGTATGAGAGGTGGCACGCCCTTAGCTTGAAACTTGCTGAACTATTTTATTATTTTGACAGAAATTGGGTTTGCCGTACCTTAAATAATTTTCTGAGCATATATTTTTAAAGTTTTCGCTTTTATGGGAGGTGCCACGCCCTATCGTTAAAGTTATATGGCTCACCTTATTTTTTCTAGTGTTTTTGAGAATTTTGGTCACACTTCTTCAAAAAAATCTTTCAATTTAGCTTTTTATATGTATTTCCTTTATGGACGGTAGGCGTGTCAGTGCACCGATTGTATCCATTTTCAAATGTGTGCAAAATTACAAACAGGGAAATGGCTAAATTGATTTAGATAATGACGCTTATCAAGAATATACGTACTTTTTTAGAACAGCCACGCCCCTTTATATTCGTTTCAAATGAAATGACAAAGTAAATATGTTTCACCTAAGTGTAGGGTACAAATACAACATGAAAATGTGGATTTTCATAGTTTTTCTTTTCATTTTTATGTCGATGATTTCTTTTCCAGTTTTGCAAAATTATCTATGTAATTTTTTTTTGGGGTTATAGTCCATTTTGTCTACACTGTAAAATATTTTATATAATAGATCTCTTATTTAACAAAAATTTTCCAATTGTTAAAAATAAGTTATCATTTTATTAAATAGCAAACTAAAAATGCATAACAAAACTGTTACACAATACTGCACCGAATACACCTAAATCTACAATAGAAACTAAAAGAAAGTCCGCAACATTAAGTAATAATACTAAAATGTGTAACCTTTTCATGTCAGTAGCACTCAAGTCACAACCGAACATCTAATCAACATACCAACCAGAAAATCAGACACACCACAGGCCGATGACGATGACAGCATAACGAGCATTTGCCATAGTAGCATTAATGTTATGTACTTCGAGACCGAGTGAATACCACATACCACAACTTAGGGCGTTTGCCACAACATGCATCCTTCCTTCTGCCCACTTTTGTGGAATCCAAGTGTATGTTTTGCCAAAGCTAATGGCATGTACAGTATGTCAAAGGAAAACGCGCATTGGCATAACTTTGATCTGTGGTTGTAAGCAACTCAATGGAACATAAGTGCGAACTTACATATTGTGCTAATATAAATATGTCGGTATGAAAATGCTCTGTGTAAAGGTTATGGCATAGTCTGGAATAACTAGCATGTTTGCACCTTAGTAAAGCACGAAAAAAAAAGAATTACAGCACTGCCTTAAATTTTATTAAGTCCAAACCACATGATCAACTCAAACTACGTAGTGCTACAAATGTCAGTGCTATTTAACCATATTTTGGCTGTCACTGGTACATCATTGCATGGTCTAGTCGTGCTTGTGGCAGCATTTCTGTATCAAATGCACATACGTTCGTGGACATTAATAGAAGGACACAACATCCACGATACATTATGTCAGCCAATTAGTTGCATGTTAAGGATGTCGCATAGGTGAATTAAAGTTGACTTAAGTTAAAGCACAATGTAGTACACAGCGGCAATATAATGAAACATAAAAATATTTCTGACAAGATCTGAATTAGTTATTTTTAAATTTTTAATATCAAGCAATTTGTTATAAAAATAATTCAAGACGCTTTTTGAGAAATCTGTCATAGCCGCGAGAAACGACCAAATTTTGAAAAGTGTTAATTTCAAATTTTTTTTGACGCTGCGTGTACAAGGTCTTCAATTGGAGAAGTTAAATGAAAGGAGTAGCAACAGTTTTTTGTTGCAAATCTTATCGTTTCAATGTCAATTTTTTTAAATTTTTTTGTAAAAATACAAATTCGCTTGATACCATCCATCATTTAAAAAAATTTTTTTAAGAATTTTTATATAACTTTTCTCTGTTTTTTTGATGCTGAATTTCTGTCCGGAATTTTTGTGATTTCATTATATCCGGTTCATTGTCGTTGTTCGCTTGGAGATGATATTGTTGTTAGAGCTTAGATTTGAAAATAAAACCTGCTGAAAGTATTATATGTTTACTAGCTGTCCCGGCAGAAGTTGTTCTGCCCTTTCCGGTAAGTGGCGCAATGCTGTATATGTACTCGTGCAAAGGAATATAAAAGCGAAACAGCCAATTTTGCCAATGAAACTTATGTTTGCCGGTACCTTTTATATCAAGTCCCATTCATCAGCGTCCAGTAGATGATGAAATATTATAAATTTGATTTTGGAGGGCGTGCCATCGCCCATTTTTCTAAGCCAAACTTTGCAATAACCTTCCATAGACCATAATGAGCATTGAAAAAACAATAATGAAATCTTTGTGAAAATTCCATTCAAAAAAAAAACTTTTGTATGTGGACCACCCTAAGTATGCACTCCAAATACATTTCATACAACCTTAGCTGCGCCTATAAGCATAAAAGCCACGTGGTGTAAATTCCCTTAGAATCGATCAAGCGGTCTTCGAGAAAATGTTATTTTAGAAATTGTTTGAATGAAGGCCACCCTAAATATGCACGCTTTATAAAAGTTTTATAGCCTTAGCTTTTCTTTTTAATATGAAAGACACGTGGTGTAAATTCAATGTGAATCGATTGACCGGTCTTCGTGGAAATGATATTTTTAAAATATGTTTGCATAAGAGCCACCCTAAATATGCACTTAAACGAAATAAAAATTATCCTTTCTTAAGCCAAAATTACAGAAAAAAGCCAAATTCCATAAAAATTGGTTGAGTTCTATTTTATATATTAATATAAAATTTCGATTTGGGGCGCAATTTGCAAAGTTTTCATACTTAACTAAGACCTACTCCACTTAATCGTGTCGAAAAAAAGGTCTTACGGTCTAAGATTTGTGGGACTCGAAATCTTGTATTTTAAAATGAACTAAAATCGGCTATTTTACATTGCTCTCAGAACCCCACCCACTTAGGAAGTTGAAATTCGTGATATGGTGCTATTATCCAAGGTTATTTAACGTGATTTAAGCATAATCTGATGCTTCATAAATTTCATACGAAGCATGCTACTTTTTTTCTCTTTTAATCAGCAAATGGATTTTTTTTTTCTTTCAAAACTACTAATCAATTTTCTTCAAAACTTTTTTTCAAATTTTAAGTCAATCCTCATCTTATTTAAGAAATCCGCAATCAATTTCAATGCCATCGTTATTATCGATATACGGAATTCCGTCAATATTTAAAAATTTTGTTTCAAATCCATCTTCAATATGTCTTTTATATACTTTGATCGAAACTTTTGGTACATTCATTGTTTTTCACAACATATACTTAGTAAACATATTGTATTCTATATATTAATGGTATACTTTTGTTGGGAATCATCCTGTCAATATACTTGAAATTATTTTCCCTTAACACCTTTGATATAAACGAACATTTTTTTTGCTTAAGATTTTTTGTCTATACTTTAAAAAAAACTTATTCGTTTGAAAAGCTTTTTGCTGTGTACTTGTGAGTTATTATAAATTTTGGTTTCCGTTAAGACGAAGCTTGGGCAAGTTGGTTCTGATTACATAGAATTTCAACGGAAGTAGGAAAACACTTTGGTTTGATTTATATATATGATGTTTTAGTTCTATTTGTTGTTGTTTTTCTAAGAAATATTATTAGCCACTATTCGGGATGCTCTTAGCTTAGGTTACAACAAATACAGTAACTTGCTTGTCGTTTGCTCACTCTTAAGTTGATGAGCTTCCATGACACTCTCTATTATTCTCGCCTTGTAATTAGATTTTAATGGTACCCAGTTAGAAGTTGGCATTTGAGTGACATCAAGTTTTTTTTTGGCTTCTTTAAATGCTAATATATTTTTCATATGAATGTAGCCACAAAGAAACACAACATAACTCGAACTGTTGTAAGAAAGTAAAACAGCATAAGTCCCTTGCATATGCTGTTTTACTTTACAATCACATAATAACATAATTGATGACTTGTGTAGCCATTTCCTACTAGTTTCATTAATGTGTGCGTTTAGGTGTCAATAATTGCATGCGCCTTTGTTCTCGTTGCTGCTCTTGTCATTTTAATTAATTTTGAAGCCAAACAGCATCTAAAATTGCTAACTTCATTTGGCTTCTTCATATTCATATGGGTCTATAATTTACAATCAACATTATGCTGTTGTTGTTGTAGAAATCTTTTATCCCGGTCGTAGTATTTGTAATGGCATAGCCGTACACAACATATTCAGTTCAATGGAGCAATTAATTTTAATTAGAACCAGCAATGGTGAAATCCCTTGAAGCGCATATAAACTTCAATCCCTTTGGAGTTGTTCGTGGTCTTTAAAAAAAGTTAATCACACTAAGGAGCATGATTTCGGCACCGCGTTCCAATTACATAAATTACTATTAATTTGTAAGTGCACTAAATATAATAACATACGTTTTTCAGTTATATAATAAAACATGTATTATTTTTTCTTTTTTCTTTTAAAATTTAATTTAATTTGCATTTTATGGAGTTTGACTATAACGAATAACAAAACATTAACTAGTATATTTTGGAAGTTGAAAACAGGGTGTCCAGGCTATTCGATAAATAAATAATGAGAAACTGAATCCTTCTGAGATTTTGTTGGAATTCCTCTGATATGCACCTAGCCATTCGTATGTATTATTTATTTATTTAAGAAATTATCGAAATGAGTTTCTTGATACTTTAGGTATCTTGATGTCTGAAGGCATTAAGAGTAGAATCGAACATGTTCGTTTTTCAACGTACAATGTTTCCGGATCATTTTGACTCAAAGCAAAGCATTCACTGACTTTATCTATTCCATAATTTTGACTTTTTATGGTAATATCCGTGTTAGTAAGTTAGTTCTATGAAATGTATAGTAAAAAAATTCAGTTTTGACCTTAAACCAACACAGAACAAGGCTATCAATAGTAACAGTAATGTGAAATGGATTTTGCTAACTTGACCTTGATTTTGAGTTTTTTAAACCATTTTTCAAGAATGCTTACGTCAGTACTGTTTTGCTAAACTACAAGATAATAATATCATCTATCAGCTGCGTATTTTACTGTGATACAATTTCTAAAAACAGACGTGTCAGATGTATATTTATTTATTTGCTTAGTAGTACTTTGCCTTTGGAATGAAATTTATTTACAGACTAGAACAAATTTGTAGGGTAAAATGACCTTATATAAGCTCAAATGAAATTAAATTTAGTATAATAATCCTAAAAGTATTTTTTGGCATAAAGAAATCAATTGTGCTATTTCTGTACAATTTATTTAAAGCATTAAGAATTCTATTAAATATAAAAATAGGCTGAAGACCTCAAAGTATAATAAAAATAATATCAATTCAAAGAGATCTGAACAATCAATTTTTTCATTAATAATATCAATAAATAAAAATCATACTGTGAACTTGTCGTCTATTTTCAAGCAAATCCAAGTTAATAAGCACACAGCCAGATTTGTAAAAAGCAATAGGCCAAGTAAAAGGAATCAATCGTAAAGCAAATTTTACGAATTTCTTTTGAATCCGATCAATGTGTAAGCCGTAATATGGATTCGATATGAAGGTTGCATACTCCAAATTGGACCTTACAAAAGATGCATAGCGTTGTTTTAATGTGAAAGGATCTTTGAAAGTAGAACTATTACGTTTAACAAATTTACATGAACGTTAAAACAAAAAAGAGATTCAAAATAAACACCAATGTCACGCATTTCATCAAAATTGTTTCAGGGCATATTATGAAAACAATGGCGAACTACATTTGGAAAAAGTTATATGATCGAAGATTTAATGACATATCATTCTCTCTGAACAAATACTGTATTCAATTCCAATTGAAGAGTATTAGAATCTGAAATATCCATAACTTTATAAAATACTTTTAAATCATCAGCATACAATAAGAAGCCTGCTGAATGAATGAAGATAGTGAAAAGTAATGGGCCAAGGATACTACCATGTGGTACACCGTAAGTTACTGCGAAAGTTTTGAATGTAGCATTTTCTATTTCTACAAAAGATAATCTTTTGGAAATATATAAATTTAGCCGTGAATGAAAGACTGAATGGAAACAAAAACTGACAATTTTTGAAATCAATATGTAGATTATGTGATACTTTATCAAAAGCTTTAGAAACTTCCGAGTAGATATCATCGACTTGACAGCTTTCCTCAAATAAATTTATGCAGTGCTTGGTAAAAACAGTGAGATTTGTTATGACAAACCTAACTGAAAAAAACCGTATTGATGAGGGCAAATTAAGTTTTGTGCTGTTTTATTTTACATATAAGCCGGATTTTATTTAAGAAGCAAATAATATCAGTCGAAGGCTTCTAAAATATCAAACAATGCAGAACATAGCAAAACAGTTTTTTAATTTCCAATAGAGTTTCATATAATTTGCACTAAGCGATTTACATATTCTGGGCAATCATATTCCTTAACACGTAACTTTTTGATACATTTTGTATAAAATTTTAAGTAGGAAAAGATATTTTTTGGCATGATTTTCAACATATTAACATTTGCTCAGTTACCAAAAGTTCTTTAATTCATGACATAAATCAAAACAAAAGTAAAAGTTAAACATACCGCCACAAAAGTTTCGATGAACATTTTCCAACAGTTCCAATGCCAAGTGTCAGTTTCACATACAAAATGTATAAAGATTTCTAATTATGCACGCATGTTTGAGCATGTTGCTTTGGTTAAATTTTTTCAAAATTTTAATGTGGGAAGTTTTCAATTTATTTGTGCTTAAACGTTTCTGAATAATTTAAGTTCTAAAGTAAACCTTTGATTACATCTTTCAGACTCAGGCAATGCAGAGCTTTTTGCTCAATCGCTTTGTTAATTTTCATATTTTTTTGTACTTTTAGGAAAAACAAAAATATAAGATATGCAAAGTTTTATCTACATGATAAATAATTAAAGCATCATTGTTTGCTTTTAGGACACCACTAAGTTGTAAATATAATAACTAAAATATATATTTATTATAATAAACGTTTGCATTGCATATCAAACTTCTAGTCTTAAAACATTTTTATACCACGTTCATGTGTGTATTAGTGAGAGTTTTTACTTTTAAACATGTATAAGTTTCTTCTTCTCTTTTTGTAATTAGTTTTCATATTTCTTCTTACGAGTATAACTCGTATCCTTGCAATGTCAAAATCAGTTTTCCTCAAGGTTGCAGATGAAAGTAAAAACTTTTCTTACGCCAAGTTTTCTCTAGAACATTTGAGAAAAACTTTTAAGAGTTGGTAATGAGAAGAAATTACACCATGTTTCACGCACACACATATATGCGCCGATATCCTTGTCAATTATTTCATCTTTTAGTTGCAAGGCTAAGTTCTCTCAGGTAGAAAGGACGAAACTTTAAAAAAGTTGAAATCTCTACTTAAATGCAATTTTCATTATAAATTTTAGCATCACCTATTAAATGTTTTTGATATCTTTTATAAAAAAGGATATATGGGAGTTTTAATTATAGCTTGATCTATCGCAATCAATATCTTCGCGAATTGAGTCAATCAGTTTATCCTACATGTAGTCAAATATGATCCAAAATGTTTCCCAAATTTGTTGAATATTATAACATAAAAAGTATGCGGTAAATTCAAAAGTTTGTAGGGTCCAAGATGGAAGTGATGAAAAGAAAACTATTTAATTCTTAAAAGCCTAGAATTTTTCCAATTTTTCGGTTTTCGTGATTTTTTTCTGATCGATGCTTTCGTTTCGTAAAGCTTAAAATACTGCATTTAAAGGTCTTTATTACAATTCAAAGATCAATTGTGCAATTTTTTCCTGATTTTCTGATTTTTTTATATTAAAGAAGATGCACCCTTTCATCTCCAATAATAAAAATGCTGAAATTGCATTTAGAACAAAGACTTAATTTATTAGTGAAATCCATTTTTCTGTGTTTTACAATTTAATTGCTTACACTTGTTAGTAACTTTAAATTATATCCTTTTTAGCATCAAAACAGAACTCGACTCATTGAAATAAATCTAAATTTGCTACAATGTAAAAAGCCCTTTTCAGTGGCCAAAGGCATTCAGCTTAATTGTTCGTTTGTTAACTGTGGCACGGGTACATTTTTTTTCCTCTCTCTTATTTTCAAATTCAAAAGCTGCGAGCTTTGTGTCGATTAACAATTGACATTCATCGTCGGTTTTGACTGAATCTTCTCGTCCAATGGATTGCAAACAATATGTGAAATTAATGCACCTTTCGTTACGGTGACATACCCCTTTATGCTGGCACACAAGCATGTAAGGATACACACATGCACAGTAGAGCCGTTTCGAAAAATCTTAATTGTTTTTTTCTTAAGCCAGAGTTCAATTTAACTTGTGCTAAAGAATTTAGTATTTCCAATATATTTCATCATTTAAAAATTTTATTACCAATAAGAAGTAAGGATATAGAAGTCATAGCAAATCGATGATTAAGGTTAATTATGCTTCTGGATTAAATTTTGTACAGTTGTTTCGTCAACAGTTGTAAGTTTTGTGTCACCTTATTACTCTTTCGAAAATATCTTTTCATAAGAGCTCAATACCTCCGAAACGGTATTTTTTTTTTGTAAAAAATTGTTTTTTTACATTTGCATCACTTCATAGTGAGTAATAAGATGTTGCCAGATGAATCCAGACCATCATAGTACCTTCAAGTGCAGGAATGAATAACAATATATCTTTTTCAAGGCAATCGACAATATAAACTTTGGAATTTATTGTTTACTGTTTAACAAATAAACTGCTGCTCAGACCACAGGTACATATGGCCATATGCTGTTTTGGAGATGTTGTGATTATATTTTCTTTAAATTTTCTCTTTGCCTGATCTTTCTTCGTAGAATATAAAGTTCGAGCACAAGTAGCAGTGTTGGAAATCGGATTTAACGTATTCTTCGTCATCCATAACGCAACAGCCATATGTAGCCAGGTTACCTTCATGAAACTTTCGGTATTGCTTATAAGCTACTAACTGCTTTTTTGTTAGAGCAATCTAGTACTTTTGGAGCCTAGTAGATCTTCAAGATATGATACTTTTTTGTTTTAAGTTCAAACGATCTTAAGGTACTACTTCTAGCAGCGATAGCTCGTACGGAAGTTTTGCAATTCTGCTTAAGAGCTGCTTAACCTTCGTCACTATCTTGGGGTTTAAGAATTGGAGTTTTCGGTCTGAACCATTTTTCCATTTTCTTACTGCACCAATTTTTTGCACTACAGCTAAATATATTAATGCTGAATGTTACCTGTAAGTGGTAGAAAATAAGTTCGTGAACTTTTTGATGATTTCTAGAAATCTTTCGCGTTTAAAGTGCTATCACCAAGTGTTATAGAATTTAATAAGCGTCGGTTTGTATAGAGAAATAACACCACAATTTTGTGTATAGCAATGATCAGGAGAAACCTTATCTTAAGAAAAAAAAAAAATAGCCAAATTTTTGCAAGCAGTCCTTAATTTGGAAAGCAATGTCCACTTTATTAAGATGTTATCTTATGAGTCAAATGTACCCTATGAATTCAATTTTTTTTTTCATAGTTTGCATTTGATGTAATTTGTATAAATATGCTTTCCGTTCCTCATTTGTCTAACCGTATAATCAAATCCTGTGCCACCTTTCGCAAAGAGTTATAAGAAAGTTTCATCTTTCTATGAGTCTGCATATTTTTTAAGCATTAAAAATTAAAATTAAAGTGTTTTTTTTTTGAACATGTGCAATTTGGTTCATTGATGAATGATAATATTTGTTTTTGCCTTCTGTCTAGACGGCAGCAATGATTTCAAACAAATTTTTTTAAACAAATGGCCTTTTTTTTCTAGGTCAACTTTATGCTGGTATTTTTTCTGCCTTCATTTACAAATTCGCGCACATATTACCAATTCTAATAACTCATCACTGCTAAATAAATGCTTCCTTCTAAATTAAGGCCAATTATCAATCATCCATTATGTAACAACTGCTATAGTTCTTTTTCAGCCCACTGTGGTTACAGTTGTAGATAGTCCTGACAAATGTTTAATTTACACAGAAGGCAGTGGTGATTACGTAATTTTACACATAAAATTTCTTGGGTACATTAAATTTAGTACAAATTCTATTGATATCGAAATTGAAAAAAAAAAAACATCGCACTTGATACATTTTTTAATGCTGAGCAATTTTTTTTAAAACAATTCTTTGTTATTGAAAGCCATTGCTAATTTTTTAAGTGTTGAGACTTAATAAAAGAAAATATCAGCTTACCTTTATGCAGAATGCTTTTGCTTCTTTAATGATGTGGATAAGTTTAAGCTTCGGTCATCACTTAGTTTCATTCAGAAGTCTATCTCGTTCCACGAAAGTTTTTATTTAATATTTATAAGCTGAACATCATTCCGCATTTCAACAATTCCGGAAATTTTTAATATAAAAATAAGCTTTTACGGAAAAGCGTCAAGCCCATGAATGAAAATTCGCCAACTCTTTCAAATGCTAAATTGTGTAACAAAAAGTTGTCACACCGAATCCTTAAATATTTTCTTTAAAAAGCTTTTTTAATGTAGCATTTTAAGTTACTTGAATCTATTAGAGTTGCGACGTTCATTTGCTTAAACTGATCCACACTCCGATCAGTGATTATGTTCCCATATTGAATTTGACAATATTTGTTTACATAGCATTTTCAGTACAGCATCTTAAATTGTTCACTTAAATGGGAAGTGACATATCTTCTTGTCGGAATGCGTCCATTTTTCGTTTAGTACTTCCCCAAATCGTTCCCATTATTTCTATACATTTAATTGCATAGCTCTAAATAACTCTGTCAGTATAGATTTTTATTTGTAGAGCTCTATTTTCTTAATTTGCTAACTTTTTCTTGGGTATATGCCAAAATCATTTGTAGAGAAAGCGCAACTGCTATATCATTTTAATATAATTTCCCGTACGTGCCTTTAAATGTATTCGTGAGAAACTGAAAATGATATTTGAAAAAACGAGTATTAGGTCCCCACAAAACTTTTCTGACTTGCATTATCAGTAGCGGGAGCCTTCAATTCTCTCCAACATTTCTCCCATTCACGTATTTTCTGCTCTATTGAACGTTTTCACGACGATCTGAGACGGCCACGGCCCCTGACGGATTGTTTCCAATGCTTACCGGCAGATTTCAGCTGCTGAATTCCGTAACGTGTATCCAATTCATTTTCATTTTCATTGTTTGATTTGAATGGAATTTTGATGTTCGAAAGTGCCTGTCGCTGCCTGCCATGAATCTCGTACCTACCCAAGAGCTTTCTGTCAATATATGCTGCAGTGATTGAATATTTTCACAAACTTAGGTTGTCTGATTTGGGATGAACCATTTTAACGGAGACCATGCACACTACAAAAATTAAACCGAACCGTCTAAGAGTATAGCACTTCAATAATGTCCGATCGGTAGAAATTAACGACGTTCTTTTTTGAATATGTTGGAAGAATTTTTCTTATTAATTGAAGTAGTTATAGTTTTAGTTTTTACGACTCAAAAATATTCTTAAGTGATTTTATTGTAACGGCCGAATATTTTGGAGAGAAAATCTAAAATTTTATTTTTTGCTATGAAACTTTGTTAACTAGTGTTATTTAAGTTTCTGAACTAAATACTGCTTACACTTGAAGTTTTTAATTAATTACACTTATGCGCCTTACTTTTGTTGGATCTTTTGTTTAAGTAAAATTTATCTTTTGGTTTTCAACAGCTGTTGGTCTAAGCTGCTAACTCATTTGAGGCTTTAATTAATTGTTTCCATGATTAATGGTAAATGGTACTCGACCACAAGCATCAGCGTTAAGTCCTTTGATAAGGCATTGTTGTTGGCTCTTCTATCTCTAAAGCCTAAATTTTGATTAAGTCATTTCGTGGACAAAATAAATACAAAAACACAAACACAACAACAATAATCGCACAAGATAAGGCACATTATTTAAATACCACCTCATAATCACAAATAACAAATGATGATTATGTCGCTGCTGAGCTGCAAAATTTAATTGAAGTTGACAAAACTAAAAGGATTTGCTTTTGTATTAAAAATAAATTGAATTTGTCGTTGATAAACTCTTGGTAATTTTTAAAAAAATATTCATATTAATAAGCAAACTGTTAAAAAACAAAAATTTCATCTAAGCAACAAAAATATCAGATTTCATTTAAAAAATTATGCTTTAAATTCAAATTTTCCCAGAGGAATTACGTAGCTGCATTAAAGGAAACTTTTCACTTTCTCATAATGCTAACTTTAAAACTTATTGCATTTCCTTTGGCATTTTTAAAAGTCTCCTTTGGGCATACATGGGTACGATATGGTGTATGGTGTACTGTATGGTGCTTTGTTGTTGTTGTTGCTGTTGCTACTGTTATATTTTACCCTTGATCCTAACTGTGATTTTTTAATATTTGATAAAGCAATAACAAAATAAATTGAAAATCCTTTGGCTTCACATTAAAATCACTCATACGTCAAGTTGTTCGCATTTTTTTTGTTCATGAACTACATTGGAAAAATAAACTGAAAGTTCTGATAACTTTTGTAGCTTCTTATATTTACAAAAAAAAAACACCAACAACATTGTAACCACAATTTGGCTTACGAGTATGTGTGTTATGTTCGTAAAAAACATTGGAAAAAAGGGCAATTGTAAAGCAATTTGCCGGCTTATTATTTTATATAAGCAAAGTTTGTTATAGGGTAATGCCTACTAAAAACGTCATGAGACTCTAAATTTGCAAGCATTTTAAATGTAGAACCATATCTCAGCTGAGCAAATATTCATTCAGAATAGAAACACATATTTAAGTCCGCAAGTAAAATTTTGGAACGATTTAAACTCTTTATTTCGGATGAATTACGGCTTAAATTGAAAAAGTCACTTAGCCAATTTTTTTTATCAGTTTTAAAAATCATCATTAATACGGAATTTTAAATGCGTTTCCTTGTTTTTAAATGCTTATTTAAAGCAAACAGTTCTCCTAAATATGTTTATATATTTTTAATAGCACTTTCATTTGTATTAAAAATGAATGTGTTTTCGTTACTTTCTTTGAATTTTTTTTGACTTACTCGTAAAGTATGTATTAGATAAAGAAATGAGGTGTTCAAAATAACACCTTAATTTGTCAGAAAACACTGGAAGCTAGTTTTAATAACATAAACCTGTGTTATACACAGAGAAATCGATTTAGTTCTATATATCAACATTTGTTGTTATTTAATTTATGGCATGTTTGATAAAGACAAAATAAATTTTGATAAATTCCGTCATAAAACATACTCAGCAGAGCTAAACAATGTTATGGAACTAATAATCGAACAATATTTCAGCCACACTACTACTACTAACAAACATTTACTTGTTATCGTAATGTTGATCCGGTGTGAAAGTAAAAGTCAAGATGCAGAGATTAGTTCAAACCCTATTGTCTTGTTTAACAGAGTTCCACGGACCTGTTCTTTACTGAAAAACAATTTCATTTCTTCTTTTGTTATTTTTATGTATCCCCATTTCCAGGAAAATACGTATCAATATTTAAAATCCATAGCATTAGTAAATTCTATTATTATTGAATTTTTTTTTAAAACGACTATGGCATACTCGCCTTAAACTGCGTCAATGTAACATTTTACTTGTTTCCTAAAATTTATATTCACATGCACCATTTTATTTTATTCTGTTCTTATTTGATCTTTTTCGACTTAACCTAAAATGTGCTAAGTCTCATGAGAGTAACCTTAAGTTTTATGGAGCTTGCTGGGAAATGGCATTCAAAAATAAGAGAAAACATCAACTGCTTTTAGTTGGTGGCAAATTTACATGGAAAGTTTTTCAAATTGTCTATACCAATAAAAATTCTTACATAACATACACTTGTGTAGAGTAACAGAATGTATATGTGAGACTTTAATATAAAGTTGAATTTATTCTTAAAGTTGTGCTATTTACTTAGGCCTAAAACAGCCTTAAGTTCGAAAGCTTCTTCTAGTTATGGCATGTACGAGTAGAAAGAAATATTTTCCTTTCAAGTATTTATTAAAAAAGGTATTCCTTTCCAATTGCTTCTTCATATTAATTAATTATTAATATAAGGTCAAAGTGCGTTTTGCATTGCGCTGTAGGCTCTAAAAGACGCCGCTACTCATTCAAAAGATTTAACGAAGCTTCTAATCTAACAAGTTTTCATAACAAAGACGAGCACACAAAGCTCATTAATCACACAATGTGAACATACACACACGTACATGTGTATTTAACTTAAAACACATGCACACGTAGCTTGTGCCACATGCAGCACACCTTAAAGTGCACACATTTGTTGCACCTTCAATTTATAAACGCACAAAAGCAAGAAACTATAGCGCGTTCTCTTGAAGATGAACCCTCACATGTGCTATGTTACATACTCGTATGTTGAGTATGATAGTGTAAGTTTTTGTGTATGTGTGTGTGTAATTAATGGGTGGTAATCCTGCAAGCAGCATTAAACAACATACTGCTTGGCCTGCAGGTAAAAGCAACGAATCATTTTAATGAATTAAATAATTTTTCATATTTTTTTTGCTTTTTAATTCAGGGTGATATCATTTAGCAAAAACTTTTATTAGGTTGAGTTATTTAAAAAATTTGGTTTTTATGTGTGGTTTTTAGTAAAAAAATCTACCATTTATCATTTCATTTCTGTGAACTGAGTAACTGGGATATATTTATAAAAGAAAACGCACTGTTTAATGCTTTAATTGGTCAAATTTTTCTAACCAAACTAATGACCGTGTTATCAAATTTTAAGCTCTGGCGATTTTTAATTGATTTCGATTAATATATATATATATATATATATATATATATATATATATATATATATATATATATATATATAGAAATTTAGTTCTAATTTTTTGATTATTACTCGCTAATAAATAAGAGCTACATAAAATTGCTCAATAGCAACCTGATCAATCTTGATATTTGTGTCTCCAGAGGTTTTTTACAAGAAGATAAGGTCTTTTTCACCAGTGGTTGCCGCGCATTTTTGTAGAGGTAAGCTCTCTGTGGAAAAAAATTGAATAGATGAGCTGTTATATTTGAGAGCGAAAAATGAAATAAATTTAATATAGTTAATTTCAAGATATTTCATTTTTTGCTCTCAACGAAAAGGCACTTTAAAATTGAATTTTGTTCTGTTTGTCATAAAAGTTTTGTGCATTTGGCTTCGAATCTTTTTTTGATCTCATGAAATAATAATTTCCAGCAACAAGTAGAAGTATTAAAGATATCATGATATTTTTTTCGTTGAGTAAATTACATTTGTAAGTGTGTAGGATGAAGCACCCATAAAGTCATTGGTGCCGCCATCATCTTTTAAAATTAAGAAATCTTACTATTCCACAAAAGGTTTTTCAATAAAAGCTACCACCTATTTTACTTGACAATACTTATTTCGCGTGATTTTACATGACATTGACTATCTGTCAACAAAATGCACCCAATTTGCAGAAAAGTAGTAGAGTAGTTGACAATATGTTTTATGAGTATCTATCCACAAATATTTTAATCTCATGAGATATTTGTGTCATAAATCTTTCGCCTTTTGTCGCCTTTCTAATATTAATTTAAATCCAGTGAACTTACAGCTAAAGATATTTATATAACATGCGATTCTTTTGTTGCATTAGTTTCCTTTTGGTAAAAACTTTAACGAATAAATGTTGTTAAGATATAATGAAATCGATGTTGAATATATTTGTCACATGAGAGTTTTCTAAGATAAGATTTTCAAATATGAGATTTTCAATTACAAGAAAATGTAAATGTTGTTAAGATATAATGAAAGTTATGTTAAATACCTATACTTCATGAGAGTTTTTTAACATAAGATTCTTAACAAGGAGATTTTTAGTTAGATGTAAAAGATTTCTGTTAGATTTTTCAGATATATTTCGCAGTTTACGATTGATATCGCTATACACAAAAAAGAAATCGGACTAAATATCAGGTAAAAATTCTGCAACGCTCTTCAAAATTTTGTGCAGTGTTACTCCACTAGATACAATTATTACTACTCAGTGACTAAGAGCTTATGATCATTGATACCATTTAATAGATTTGAAAAAAATTTAATTACAGGCTGACAATTGATTGTATTACATTCTGTTATACCACCTCTCTGTGTAAGCAAACATCTTCTGCAATCTAGAAAGCGAAATGGTTGGCTCAGATTGGCAAATAAGAAACGAATAAATCTATTTGAATATGAGTGCGAATGTTTTGAATTAAGATGTTCTGCTAAACTTTAAAGTTTCATTTCAACCAAAAGGTTGCATTTTGATCCACCTTATTGTGCATGCACACATTTAGAGGTGTTTGTATATTTTGTACGCTGCAAGGGGTCGTAAATGAATTCGACGACATGGTGCTACGTTTTTTTGCAACTGTTGCACACAGACACAGAAAAATATTATAAGGATGCACCGACTCGTGTGCACACAAAACTTTACAGCAATTTGTCAACTGTCAGAAATCATAAAAGAAAGGAAGTAGTAAATTACTTACAGTTCTGAGCTTAATTTTAATTTTTTGCTTGTGTGGATCCGAAGTTGCTGTTGTTTCTGTAAAGAATATAAAAATTAAATATTTTAAATACCATTAATCATAAATAGTTTGAGACTTATTAATGATTTAAGCAACTTACTTAGGTCAGATATAAATGCATATGTATGTACATACAGTGCGACCTCGGTCAACGCAACCCTCGATAAATGCAACTTCTCAATGTTCGCAACAAGTAAATTTCTTTCATTACAACTTTTCAAACAAATCTTATCTCGCTTATTGCAATGTATGCGATTTGAATATTGTCTGTATCATTTGTCCTGGGAAATTTAATAGTGTTGAGAGTTTGTGAATACCCCAAGATGGGAAAATCTTATGCAAATGCTTTCTTAAGCAAATAAATACAACATGATGACTTTCTTTTGATGAATTAACGTGGTTTTATGTACAATATTTTTCTTATGAATTATCAGTACCCGTTTGCTTAAAATATTTTGACTCAATCATTGTAACTTCCGCGGTTAACTGAGGCCACACGGTATGTGTTTCATTATTAAAATTTCGAGCGACTAAATTTTTTTTAAAGATAACTTGAGTATTATTCAAAACTTTTTCACATGAGATATTTTCTTTAAATGAGACTTAGAAAATTTTGCCTACAAATAAAAAAACAGAAAAAATTATGTATTATGAGAATTTCATCCCATGAAAACTTTGTATTTCATGGGATATTTTATTAGAGAGTTTTCTTTAAGTCAAAAGAAAATTCATTTTTCACTAGGCTTAATACCATGTACATCTTTTGTATAACTGATTGCCTTAATTACTTTGTAGTGTGTTAGAATAAAACATTTATAACAATTTATAATTGTTATTTGTTATGTTAATTGTTTAATATAATGTGTGTCAATACCAAAAACATAACTCTTATGAAAGAAAAATTATCTAATGCCTATCAGTGACTTTTCAGTTGGCTAGTTAGAACTTGTAAGTCTGATATATTTTCCTGTTGCATAGATCTTTTGAGGACCCAAGCAAAAAGTAATATGTATGAATAAGTTTGAGCATTTGTGCTATATTTTAAAAAATGCCCAACCTCAGATTCGTGAAATTATTGATCATTTGATCATCATTTAATAGAGAAAACCTTAAGTTTATTGAACTTTTCAATAACGTGAATATTTTGTGTAATTGAAGTTACTATTAATAAATTCTGTATTTCAGTAAAATTCTATAAATCAAACTCTTATTTAAATCTCATTTTAAGCGGCATTAATTTCGTATCACACAGAATTTCTTGCATGAGATTTTTTGCAATAAAAATAATATACAATAACAGTACGCACTTTTATTTCTTTAATATTACGTCATCTTCTATGCGTTAATGATCTTAACTACGTCAGTAAAACTTTTTAAGCATCTATGCTACTTGCTTTGTCATTACTAATTTTAATTGCTAACGTAAGCAGCATTTGTTGAGTCACTCGGCGCAGCATGTCGTATGAGTAATCAGTTGCTTATTTTACATGAATTCTCTTTCTTTGCTTTGCTCTTTCTACTTTATTCCAATATCTAAACTGATTTTGCTCACCATATCAATTTTGCTTAAAAGTTAATTAGGAAAATTTCCAATTACACCAACAACATGCGTGGCATGCGCATGCAACAAGTAATGATGTGGGTACCTCTTTATTAGTGAAATAAGTGGATGAGTTCCATGAAGCAAGACAGTATGGTGAATTTCTTTTTAAAGAAAAAATCCACCCAGTGAGCAGCTATTTGCTGCGCGTTAAAACTCAATTTAAGTAGTGTCAAGAACTTAAGCTTATCACTAAAATAAAACGAAATGTCCCTAATCTCGCTCTTTCATTCCAATTTCTAATACAATAATTAGCGCTAAATAACTTTTAATTCACTAAAGCCAATGAAACAGAAGCACCAAAAATTTGCTGTCGATACGCAGCCCAATAATTAACTACCAAAAAAGGCAACAAGCAGCACATGCGTCAAGCAAATTGTGTTTTTTGTGTGGCTGTGCTGCTTGAAAAGGTTACTAATAAGGTAGCTGCTTAGTAGCTACTAACGTATTTTAACTACTTTATTTGCTCGGCAACAAAAAAGAAAAGGAAACATCAACAGCAGCAAAAACATCCAAGCACAAATAACAAATACAAAACAGAAAAACCGCACAGTCACTCAGGCAAAAGTAAATATACAAAAAGCCTCTTTGAATCTGTGTGTTGTCTCTAGCAAAACTAGGATTCGCAATTAATTTTTACCAAAAAAAAAAAAATAGTTGTAAAAGAAAATCCAATTTTCGATTGAAATCTCAAAAGTTTTGTCTCCTACGTTTATTTGAAATGTTAAATTCGTTGTTCAACTTGAAACAGCCGACTTCAACTATGAAACAAAATAAATTAAAGTATGTGTACGAGAATCTAAGAGCGTAAGGTTGGGATTGAATTTAATAAAGAGATATGTTTACTTTAATACCTATGCCTACACTGAGAGGAAAACTGAGCTAAAAGTTTATAGCTTGCGAATCATTTTATGACATGACATGAAAGTGATGTGTTTTCAGCTGCTCTACAGCACTGGTCTTAACATAATTTTCTACATGTGGCTTAGTTTCCAAGTTATTGAGCGAAACTTTTTTTGTCGGCATCTCACAGCCAGATTCACCACTATTCTGGCGACTGACGCTTATTTGCCAAATGAATGATTATTTGTATACCCTAAATTCGAGGTACATTGATTTTGTTATTTCGTTTGTAACGCATATAAAGAGGCGTGGCAGGTACAGAAAATTGCTATATATTCTTGAACAGCGTCACCATATCAGTCGTTTTAGCCTTGTCTGTCTGTGGAAATCAAGACTACGAGAAAACAAAACAAAATATTTTTAACTCTTTTGGAATTGGAAATGGGTGAAATCGGTTGTCGGACACGTCTACCATCCATACAAGTAAAACATCCAAAACGATAGATTGAAAAAGTTTTTTAATGTAGTGTAAACATGTTTCTCAAAAATAAGTACTGGGAAAAACTTAAAAAGCTCTAACAAAAAATTTGGCAATTTTCCAAGTGAGGGCGTGATACCTCCCATATAAGTGAAAACTTAAAACAGTATGCTGAGTGAACTAATTAAGGAAATGAAACAAAATTTCACACAAATACATGAAATGGTTCGAGCTAGTTTCAGACATAAATTTGGCAAAATTATACAAGAGGGCGTGGCACCTCCCATACACGAAATAAGTTTAAAACACTGTACTGAGAGTAATTTAGTGCGCATAGTGGTCAAGCGGCGCTAATGTGCCCTAATCCTTCGAAAACGATGAATGTCGGGCTACAACACTTACACAAGTGTGAGCTCTCCAAATGCAATATAACCGATTTTGTTTTGGCCTAAAAGTTATATGCTGTTGCATTTTGTGAAATCTATGAAACCTAATGAAACCAATTTATTTTTGAGTGTACGCAGTATTACATTACAATTCCTGTGTGTGCAAATACTAATCCTGTTACAACACGGCAGAGGACAAAACTTCACTGATTGTTTTCTATGAGCCTCTTGATACCACAGGATATTCATGCGATTTGATTGAATGATAAAATTTCATAGTCGTCAGTTTACACAGACTTACCTAGATATTTTAATTAATTTGGCTTTAATTTAAACACACTAAACCCAATTTTCTTGTTTGTTTGTTCTTGCAGATACTGGCCAAAAACTTCAAGGACAATTTGTACAAGCAACCGAATCAATAGCAATGATGATGCACTAAGAAAATGAGGCAATAGCAAATTTTAGGTATTTAATTGGGAAACTTTAACAACAGCAGCAGCAGCAGCAGCAGCAATAGCGGCAGCGACAGCAACAATAACGAACTACAATCAAAAGCATTTTGCTCTGAAATACCGGCAGAGCATTAATTAAGTTTTTTGTTGTTGTTGATTGGTTGGCTGTTGCTTAAGCGAAGCGTAAATTAAAAATACACGCCGCAGGAGATGTGTGAGCAAAGCAACAGGGGCAGCAACAGCAACAACGACAACGACTACGACAACGGAGAAAAGTTGTTGACATTACAAATACTGAATTGCTGAAATGATACAGACAGCTTTTAATTGCAACAATGGCGTCATTAACGGCAATAATGGCGACAATGGATATAGAACCACCAGCAACATCAGCAACAGTATCAAAAACACAAGCAACAGCAACATAAAAAAGGAACCAAAATAACAAAAAAAGAGAAAGAGAGAGCATAAAAAGGATAACGAAGTCTAATTAAAGTTCGACGACTTTAAACTTCAGGGTGTAAGCGAACAGAAAATTAAAAAGAAAAAACAACAAAAAAATATCATATCAAAGCGAACACTCTCGAACGCAATTGAACACAGCAGCAACAACACGTGCAACAAAAATTTTCAAGGACACCGTTGAGCAGTACGGCAGCAGCAACAGCCTCAGCAACAATTTTTGTTCTCATTCGTGCAAACGAACCAAACTCATTTTCCAAGTGATTAATTTTGGCATTTAAGCAAAGAAGCAGCAGCAACAGCAACAACAGTAGCGGCAACAGCATCAATTGTAGCAACAGCAACAGCAACAACAACAGCAAATGCCACAATGAGCTTTTTCAGTTCTATGCAACAGTATGTAACCAGCGGTATCGCTGGTTTGGGTCTTGGGAATCGTCGTTTTTCACTCTCACGCCAGGAGTCGAATGAGGCACCGGATCGTAATGCTGCTGGCACCAGCGGCACAGCCAGTGGTACGGGTGTTGTTGTTGCTGGACCTAGCAGTAGTGGTGGCAGTGGTGGTGTCGTCATTGGTAATCCAAATGCTAACAATCCGATGTTGGGTGAGTTTCGCTATTTATGGGTTTTTGTTTTTGTTTTTGTACTTTATACTATCATATGGAAGCAATAGAGTCACATGAGCACTTTTTCTTTCTTGAGGGCAATGATTCTTAAATTGATGAGAGAAATTACATTGAAAGCAAAACAATGTGTGTAATGATAATAAATAACAATGGTTTTGTGTTCACTTTAACAATGCGAAAATAGGTATAGTGTAGGCGAAAGTTGCTTTTAAAAATAATTGCACACGAATCCTGGAAAAAATGGCGATAATACTGTATGATTTTTCAAGATTTCTTAAGAAGTTTTTTAATGTTTTTTTTAAGTTTTTGAAGACAGAATTCTTTTGGGGCTGCAGCTGTGATTTTTCGGTAGGTGTAGTGGAAAAAATAAAATGAAATTACTTGGGTAAAGCTATCGTTTTGACTGAATCACTTAGTAGGTAGGTACCAGAACATTGCAAGCAGAGCAATTAAATTTGACTTGTCATGTTGCTTTATAACTTAAACGACCAATAATAATACACAAAAGCTTAGAAAATTTAATTAGAGGTGGTACCGTAAGCCTCAGTGTAGTTGTTTTTTTTTTTTTTTTGCGATTTTTCGTTCTATCCAAAGTAAACTGAGCGAATATGTTCAAATCTAAGTTGTTAAAAAACAAAGAAAATGTCTTGCAATGAATTCATAACAATTTTTCATATAAACCAAATGGATGTGCACGTAGGATTTATTGATTTTCCAGTCTAATCAAAATGCTCAAAGTCATGTGTTGTTTAAGAAATCTTCTCGTTTATCCACAATTGAAAACAATAAAATTTTTCCTTAATTTGTATAATTTGATGCTATTTTGCAGCAAGAATAAATCAAATCTACTTTGCTTTCACCAGCATAAAATGACTAACAAATAAGATGATACACTTGTACAGATTGGAATTTGAAAAACATGGATACTTATGAAAGTGTTCTTGGAATGCATAAATATTTTGAAAATACCAAATATGTATCTTCTAACAGGGTGATTTAAACAGATGAAAAATACGAGTTTTTAGGTACGCACAACGTTCTTTAGATAAACAAAACTAGAAAAAATTATGTTTAAAAATTATTTAAAACTAAGATCGAAATTACGATCAGTCTGAGCAACGCAATCTGGAATCCCAATGTCTGAGCTGCAATCTATGCGAGAGCCATAATCATTATCGTTGTCATTGTCATTGTTATTGTCATTGTCTTTGTCATTGTCATTGTCATTGTCATTGTCATAGTCATTGTCATTGTCATTGTCATTGTCATTGTCATTGTCATTGTCATTGTCATTGTCATTGTCATTGTCATTGTCATTGTCATTGTCATTGTCATTGTCATTGTCATTGTCATTGTCATTGTCATTGTCATTGTCATTGTCATTGTCATTGTCATTGTCATTGTCATTGTCATTGTCATTGTCATTGTCATTGTCATTGTTATTGTCATTGTCATTGTCATTGTTATAGTCCTTCTAATTGTCTTGAATCGCTAGCCTTACAAATTTTAAAGGAATACCTCACGCAGGATAGGTGCAAATTTTTATTTTAGCTCTCACATCACACCAAACAGTGCATTCTTTAATATGCATTTTAAGCTGATGTAGTAACGCCTTGGCGCCTGATCCGTTTCTACGAAGCTGACCGATTATGTTCCGAATCATGTTATGGTTGAGAAATATTCTATCCCTTGGAATAATGCCGGTATTTCATCTATGTAGGAATTATTCATTATTTACTGGAAATTACAATAACTTGGAACTTACAGGCGGGACGACATACGTAGCTCATCTATTTGCCGATGGTTGTTCTATAATCTACAAAAGAATTAAATAAAAATATTGGAAACAAAAAGTTGATATTTTTTAATCCTTCCAATTTTTAGTGTCCACCCTGTACTTGTATGTGCGCATTTACATATGCATAGCGTTACATGAAATTTGTTTCTTATTGCTGTTATGCATCGCCGCATATATAGCAACATTTTCCTTGCAACTTGTGGTAGAAAATTCATTTCGAAGCTTTACGGAATTTGAATTTATATTTCGTACATTCTACTACATTGGTGTGTAATAGAGCACGCGTGTGTGTGTATGTGTAGTTTTGTAAATATTTCGTCACAGCAGCTTGTTGCACAAAACCCATAAACGAGCAGAGTTTTTGGTTTATCCTTCGCCTTAACTTACAAGATGTTTTTGCTGATGTTTTCGTTGAGTTTTTTGCTATTTTACATATCCTTGTCGGTTTTGCAATGCATGACGCTTGCTTTTTAGCCAAAAATATAAGATACGAAATACATTCATTGCGAGTATACATACGGGTTTCGGAGTGCCTTCTTAGCAAAATAAAAGTGGCTTTTATAAGTTTTGGAAATATACTGCCCTATTTCTAACATGTTGTATGCAAGGTCATGTCAACGGATGATGGGCTTACGCAAAAATGTAATAAAATGCAAATAACTTGGCTTGTCAATTCCTTTAACTTAGAATATTTTTGGAAAATTTTTTAGATGTCACGTTATCATCATTTGATCCAATTCTCATGAAGATAAGGTACACCCAATTTTGTTACTCATTTTTAGAAATGTAGTTTTTGTTACTTTTATTTTTGATTTGCATATGCATTTCTTGCTGCAACAACTTTTTCCTTTTCATTTGCAAATGTGTCTGCCCTTGTGTGTGTGTGGGTGTCACCGGAGCCGGATTCGGATGTGGCTGCGGAATACCACGTTTGAACTTTTGGGATCAAATATTTTATGGAGAAATGGATTTTTGATTGAACTGAGACAGTAAACTGAGGCAACCAAAGTTAGTGACATGGGAATACAAAAAGTTGCAAGAAGCCAAAAAAAAAGCTTTTACGCTACGAATATGGTAAAACTTTTGCAAGTAGATTCAAAGAAGTTAGAGAATACAAAATTGGATTTGTAAGTAAATCAGTTAAGTTACGCAACAATGACCGAATGTTTTGAAAGTTTCAAATTAAAACAGAAACATTGGAGAATTTTGTTTGCAGTTACGTTAGCATAACACTTAAATGTTAGTCCAATGCATGCAGTGAAAAATTGGCAATTTATGGAATATTTTAGAAAAGCAAACACTTTTGCAAAATTTTTCTAAAAGTGAATACTGAAATGTTTATCAATTTGGGATTTTTCGATTTTGCAGAGAATGCTGCATTGTACCGCGGATGAATTAAAAAGTAAATGCATTTTGCAAGGAAAAGTTCAGTTTATTTATTTTCCATAGAAAATGTGGCTAAGCTTAACAAACAGACATGAATTAAGGCAACTTTTCGATGGACACGCCTACTGTTCAAAAAAATAAAAGTTTTAGAAGACTACACCTAAGGGTTATATAAGGATTGTAGAGTTCGCTCAGTGGATGAAATTCAATCATTATAGTGACAATAGAAAACATTCAGTACCATTTTACCTGCCTTATTAACATCATATTTTAATGAATATCTTAATGACAGTAAAATTACCATACTTCATTCTCTCAAAGTTGTTTTACCTTCATTACCTTCAAGCCGTTGAACTTTTATCGGTTGTTTTGTATAGTCGCTGTTATGGGTGAATTCTAACCACTGGACAAATTCTATTAACAAAAATTTATTTTTAAAATTAAGAAAATGACACCAAAAAGTGCTACGTAACTTATCGCTGCCAACAATAAAAACCATGATATTATGTTTGCCTGTCACTAACTGTATAGCATCCATAGGGTTCAGCCTGCCTCCATGTCAAATACCATAAAAATCGATGAATTAGTTTAGTTGTAAAATCATATTTTCCTGCTAACAGCGTGGCAAACAAATCAATTTTTTTCAGGGTCGATCTATTCCATACAAAATTTCACCATAATCGGACCATTACGAGGAGTTGAGCTATTTATTTAGGAGCGCGATACCACCCATTGAAAAGAAACTGTATTCTTCTGGGTTCCATTTACCACGTTACCAAATTTTATTAACATCGGTTGACTTGCTTCATGGTGAAAACCTACATACCTGTTAGGGGCGTGGCGCCGCCCAACGAAATATAAATATCTGTCTTTGAGAGTCAATTTAACTTCAGACTACATTTCATAGAAATCGGTGTAGCTGTGACAATGTTTTTCCCATTAAGGACGGTGCCACGCCTACTAATAGAAAAAAAGTTTCAATACTTTTTGCTAGGGTTCGGTTTACATACATGTCAAATTTCTTTAAAACAGGTTCTTTAGCTAAGCCGTGGAAAAGTTTTTTCATGTTAGAGGCGTGGCACTACCTACAATTCAAAAAAAAACATTCTTCGTAGCCTTTCCAGCAAAAAAGAATTCAACGAACTATTGATGTTGTTTAGGATATTTCATTTAGGCAAAGACAGAGCCAATAGATATTTTTAATTTTTACATTATAAATTTTTATTTCAACAATTTTTTCTATTTCTTTCAGGCTATCCAAAAGTTGTACCTCCACCTGGTACAACCGCATCAAATAGCAGCCCTTTGGGTTCACGCCGTCAATCACGTGCGCTGGAGTGCTTGGCACCACCACGCACAGGTTCATTTCGTCAACGCAACTCGGCAGTACATCAGCCGGCACCACCTGAACGTACACCACTAGCATTCTGCAAGCGTCGACTATCATGGCCTGAGGTTGATCCACGTTCAACATCTGGGTAAGTAATAAAATAAAAATTAACTGTAAATTGAAAATAACTAAAACGTTTCAAATTTGCTCTTGAATTTAAAATAAAATTTAATTTAATTTACTGCAAAAAAAACGTCTGTAAAAAATCAATTTCCTCTGAAATACTCAAATATCCGTAGTGATAAAGAGAACACAAACTGCATGACTAAAATTACAACAAATCGACTTGGCAGCAAAGGCACGTCAGCAATAAAAATTGCACAATTCAAGTAACCGAATGCCATAGCTTTGAGCATCGCATCATGATGTGTAACTACTAACTCGCATGATAGATTTTTTATTTCCCTTTTGCAATTTCGATACATTCTGTGATTTAATATAACGAAATGAAATTTATATTTGATTTATGAGACACACACCTACACATGTGTGTGTTTGTGTCTCGCATAACGCATACATTCATGGATGCATCAGAAATGCATGTGTATATTATGGATTTGTACGTTATAATGGGCATGGGGTGCCGGATAATAATAGCTTAGTCTTCGCTTCTAAATATCTGTGTGTAATTTGTGCAGTTGATTTTGATTCATTATAACAAAATTTGTTAGAAAATAAGCAAAATAGTTTTTATTTTTATTTTAGTGATCAAAAACTATATTTCATAACATAATTTATACTATTTGTATCAAATTGCTTACACCAAAATGGTTTGTAACGCTTTGGCGCAAATTACACTGAACCGATTTTAATAACTTCCTTTTTAGAACAACAAAATTGTGCTAAAAGAGGTTATAGCGTACCAATTTTATTATTTTTTAAAGTTAACTATTTTTTATTTTAAGAATAAAGTTTTTGCTAAACCTCATATACAAATTGACCTTTAATTTTTAATTGCTTATGCTTATGCTGTTTCTTGAACTCTGTGCTGATATTGTTCTTTCTTTCCATTTGTACCCTTTGTATATGGACGTACGTGTGCGATGCCGTGGGTACCACTAGTATTACATATAAATTAATTAAGTCAGAGTATAACTTCTAATGATTTGTTTTTGCTAAAATTTAAAAATTAAAATTTTTTAACTTCAAAAAATCTATAAGGGTATTTATCTGAACTCAAAAATGCCTCAAACACTGAGCAATATTTCATAGCCTCTTGTCGAGCTTTGAAAAAAGTTTGTATGGAGCAAAGTTTGCTTGCACCTCGAAAATTTTCGAGGCAAATTTGATGAGAAAACAGCCTCGAAAAGTTGGAAAGTGATTCAGAGTTGCCGTTTGTCGAAGCAATTTGTTGCCAATTTGAAATTTGCTTATAAATTTAAGATTAAGATTTTTATATTAAGAATTATTACATTGAACTTGCAGTCATTTTGCAAAGACCAATATGATCGTAAAATTTTACTTAATTGATCAATGCTTTTTATTCAACAAACATGACAAAGATAACAAATGAAACAATTTAACCTGGTAATTGGTGACATATGTTTCGGCTATTACCACATATATACACATTCTCATATGTATATACATAGCCTCATCAGACCAGTTTTTGGTTAATGTTGTACATGGGATCGAACCCCTGACCGTTCTTGAATTGCAATGTTATTTTTGACGGTCGCTCTTAACACTTGAGCTGTTGGGGACATGACCTTGAGGTGTACAATGTGCGCTTATCTAATATAATAATTATTCTTAATATAATAAATTATCAGTCGCTAAAAACTAATATTCTTAAACATAAGGAGAACACGACAATTTTCAATAAATATATGGCTGGCAATGCCACAATTTCGAAAAATAAATCATAGCACGACTTTAAGCCAATGGCTTAACGGCTATGCAAACAAGCGAGAAAGTGACAAGTATATAGATAACAAAAAATGGAACATTGTGTGTGGATTGAAATAGATAAGCGCACATTGTACACCTCAAGGTCATGTCCCCAACAGCTCAAGTGTTAAGAGCGACCGTCAAAAATAACATTGCAATTCAAGAACGGTCAGGGGTTCGATCCCATGTACAAAATTAACCAAAAACTGGTCTGATGAGGCTATGTATATACATATGAGAATGTGTATATATGTGGTAATAGCCGAAACATATGTCACCAATTACCAGGTTAAATTGTTTCATTTGTTATCTTTGTCATGTTTGTTGAATAAAAAGCATTGATCAATTAAGTAAAATTTTACGATCATATTGGTCTTTGCAAAATGACTGCAAGTTCAATGTAATAATTCTTAATATAATAAATTATCAGTCGCTAAAAACTAATATTATTAAGATTTTTATATATAATAAAATTGCAATTGTCTGATATTTGAATTTTTTGTATATTTTTTTTGTTATTTATTTAGGTGCTCAATTTCACCTTAATTATTTTATCTTGATAAAAAGCGGATTTTTTAAAAATTGTTATTTCCTATAGAAAAATTCTTCCCCTCCTGCTGAATTTTTTAAAACTATAAGAAATCTTTTTTGAGCGCTGTCAAATCACCACAATCTGACACCGCACACACAAGCGCAGCAAGCTGATCACAACAGCGATGTACAGTGGGAGATGATGGTTGCCATAAATGCAGCAAAAAAAGTTTTAGTGATTTGAATATGTCTTACGACAATCGTGAATACTTACGGAAGAAAAATAAAATCATTAAAGTTGTAAGTTTTCTTTGGGTTTGAAACTTTTGAGCTTTGAGTAATAAAAATGTTTTCATATTTACCTAAACAAAAGTCAATAAGTATGCAGTAACCTTTTCTGGCACAATAATGTGATTTTAAACAAGGGATTATTAAAATTGGTTCGATATATTTTGCGCCAAAGCGTTACAAGCAATTTTGTATGAATTGTACAATGTAGATGTTAACGAAAATCCAAAGTTTCAACGTAAGAATCTTGCAACTTGTTTTTTACAAACTTTTTTGTATTGCAATATTTGCAGGAAAAAACATTTTTGAGGGGAGGTGCTTTGCTCTTATTCATAAATTTTTGTTTTTTTAACTTTAGAATCGGCTTAACCAAATCTCAAGAGTTAAGCGCTATTATAACTTTTTATGGCCACACTTATATAAAAACTTGTCCACTGTGCAACGTGACATATAATTATAGATTGTTATATTTTCCTCTAATGGTGTGAAGCATTTTTTTTTTGTCATGACAGCGGCAATACTGAGCAAACTGTCAAAATATCATTGCTCATACGTTGGCACGTTTGCGGAGATGAGAGTGTTACCGTAAACAAGCTCAAAAACTTTTAAATTTTGTCTGCTTTCTTGAACATTATTGTTATCAAAGAACCGCGTTTATATTAAATTTTACAGAAAACCTTACAAAAACTAGCAAAACTCATCATATATTGAGCTTTAAGAGTTCAAGACGCAAACGAGAAATATAGTCAAAAGGGTTGTTATCCAAGTTAAATAATAGAAAAATGCTTAAAAAAATTCAGTGACCTTTTTTCAGTAATTTTTTAAAGGATACTATATCAAAATGCCATCTCTGTTCTACATTGATTTCCTTAACATGGATATAGTAAAATAAAATTTCACAATAAAAATTTATTTTCAAAAAGGTAGTAGGGGTCGAAACAACATATTGTTCTTCGCCCTGACGAAAAAATTTTTAAGGCAAGCCACTGCTCGTACAAAATTTAATAAAAGTCCTTAATACTTAATACCAGAGATTATGTCAAAAGATTTTTTTTACCGTCTTCTTTCAAATGCAATTGGGACGCAATAATATTGACGCTTCATTATACCCATACATTTTCGTTACACTATATCCGATTCAAATATCACCTGAAGAAGTTCCACATTAAAATATTTAAAACGCACGCTTAATGATGCTCAATATGTTTAATATGTTTTTAAAAGTAACACGAACGTTTGTATTTTTTTTTAAAAACGTTCCGTTTGTTAAAAACAATGCGCCCCTATTTCGCATCATTACATGAGCGTCTTAAATTTTGTTTTCCCTATGTTTGATTTTTGCAAAGGTTAAGGGTTCGAAATACTTCAGAGATGTTATTCTTTATTTAAATATTTTTTTTATTTAAAACCATATATCAAAAACATTCAGTCAAAAGTAGCAATATTTATTAGAAAAAAATGCATATATCTTATCTTTAGGAACTAAAACAAAGTTCATTATGTATCAAAAATTTGTTCTTGGGCAGATCTACTTTATTCCCTTCACTAACTCAAAATCTTAATATGACATTCGTAGGCTTCTGAAAACTAAGTGGTCACACTTGATGTCGACTAACCATACAAAACTGTTAATTTGATTAGAACTGAGAGATACATATTTTTTGGGTTGATATATTTGAAACTAAGCCATCATAGCCAAGCAGTTGAATTGCTGGATAAAACTATGTCACTTAAACTTTTCAACACTAAGACCCTTAGCTTTTATAATTTTTCTTTTGTGTTGCAGTAATTGAATTACATTGAAACTCAATTAAAATTACGGCATGCAAAATGTAGGACAAGCAACATTTTTAAAGCTAAAAATTATTGCATACTTTTAGATGATATAGCGTTGCTTTGCTGTGTGGAGACAGCAACGAAAAACACAAATTAAACTTTTTAATTAAATTACTCAAAGAAACAGTAAACGACGATGCATAGCATTTTGTAGCACTTCCGGCGCACTGTGGGCCATTTGAGAGATTTCATTTTCAGTTACTAAAAAAAAAATAAATGGGATTCGATTTTTTCTCCAACTAGAACTGAAAAGGTAATTTTCGGAGAGAGTGCAAATGTACTGAAAGTGTACTGCATTTTATTCCGAATGTACTTTAAATGTACTGATGCATATTTCTCACAACGGAAATGTATTCAAAAAAGTATAAATGTACGGAAATCACTGGTATTTATTACTGTTGATTTTATAAGCGTTTGGTTTTTGAAAATTGAAAAATGAACAGAAAATTTGCAATAAAGAATGATATATTTATTTGAAGTGATACATCAATTCCTTTCATTTACTTTTTAAAGATTATTTTATACTAATGTTGCCCGCGGCTACGTTTGAGGTGGTTTATTCGTAACCTCCAATTTTGGCATACTTTTTCCAGCATTTCGGCCGGTATCTCACCAATGGCAGTTGTAATGTGACTGGCTAGTCCCTTTACACGAGAAACTTTACGTAACCTCATAAAAAAAAATTTTATCGCGTGCCATGTGACATGTGGCACCGTCTTGTTAAAAGCACATCTCAACCCAGTAGGATTCTTCCATTTTCGGCAAAAAAAGTTGGTAATCATTGTAACGTTGAGATTTTTATTATTTTTGAAAAACTACGATCCAATGATGCCGCCGGCCACAAACCTCTCGAAACAGTACACTTTTCAGGGTGCATTAGCAGCTCTTGAACTGCCTCTGGCTGCTCTTCAGAAACCAAATTTGGCAATTCTGTTTTTTTACATACTCATTGAGCCAAAAATGAGCTTCGTCGCTCAAGAAAATTTTTCGATAAAAAATTGGATCTTCATCCAGCATCACAGAGCAGGAATTTTAGTAGTAAAATTGAATGATTTACAAGCACTGTTGGTAAAATGGCAAATTTTATTGAACACTTTTTGTGTTAAGTCATGTAAGATTACACTGAAAAAACAAATAGCAAAAAAAATGACTTGTTATAAAAATTACTAACATTTCTGGAGAGGATTTAAAATGTTCATACTCCTTTTGCACGCCTTAGAGATAAAATTATTGAATTGTTGTTCGAAATCTGACCAAACCGGTTTTTATATAGTCCCACCTTATAGAGTTTTTGAGAATTTTTTCCAATTTTTTTGACAGTATAATCCTTCATATTTTGAAGTTTCACTCCAGCTGATCCTTCAGTAATTTTGCAATTAAGTGGTGTGGTCATACTTTTGCTATGTAAGTTGGCCGAATATCTACGTTTTATCGTTTTAAAGATTTTCGCAATATTAAATATTTTGCTCTTCATTATTCAAAAGCACAAACAAAGCAAAGGGATCCACTTAGTGCGATGTGAATTATGTAAATAAGGAATACTGTTTGTTTTAGAACCCGAATTGATTGCTGAGCTCAAAAGCAATCACACAACTTTGACCAAATCTACAAATCGAACACTTCTCTGTTTAATACGCTTATCAGATTTACTTAACCGATCCACCCCAAGATTGATTTTTCCCAAAATTTTAGTAAAACGTGCCATTGTGCTATGGAAATCCACTTCAAAGTTCGTAAAAGTGTTAATGACATAAACTTGACAATTAGAAAAATGTAAAAGTAATTTATGTTATTAATGCAATTAAAATGACCAATGTGATTGAATGCCTACAAAACTGCATTTTCGATTGAAAACTTTAAAAGTTTCGAATTTCCAAAAACAAACTGCAATTGTATGGCCTTAAAATCATCAACTGGATAAAACTTTTCATATGCAAAGGCAATAATTATATGAAAAATAAAAACCCCTCCTCTACTAAAAGACATTACTACTAATGAGAAAAAGTTGATTCTAATTAAAAGTTTCATAAACTCAAATAAACAAAAATTATTTATTCGAAAATTTCACTGCAAAATGTTTGCATATCCAACACATCTAACAAATTGCAAACACTCAATCCGTGGTACAGAATTCAAAAACTTTTTGGCAACGAATCTCCACACCAAACTCTCGAAAAATATTTTCGTTTTGTTTGTTTGGTATTTTTGCATGGATTTTTTCGTACACATTAACGCAAAACAAATTCTATTATAATATCCTTATATGAGAGCAACCATATATGTGTTTTGTACGTAATGCTGTCATACCTTGGCAAAAGACTTACCATGGGTACCGACTGACATGCCACATGAATACCATGGCACCATGATTGTGTGTTTTCGCTGACATACCCATTATCTCAATTTTATTCAGATTGAATTTTGTTGAAGTGAAAAAGAATTTTATCACAGAAATGAAAAAATATGCAAAGTTTTATTTTTGTTTTTTTAATCGAAAAAAAAAATAACAAAATTTTGTGTTTTCTATTTTTTATTCTAAACTCAGGTAACTTGAAATTCTGTTATTTTATGAGATAAACGCAAAATGTGGAAAATATGTTGTTGGTGGCAGGATAACAAAAATATAATGGCGCACACTAAATGCAAATTTTGCTGAAGGTGAAGCTATAGAGCTGCTGATAATGAATGCATCCATTAGCGTTGTTTTGGTTAAGAGCTCACTAGGAGATTACACTGAAAAAATGTAAACTACTGCAACGATTTTAACTAGTAAAGTGATATATATTCCTGATAGAAGATTAGTATGATAATATTAAGCTTCATTCCTAGAAGATGCTAAGTCATAGCTCCCAAATTAATTAATTAGCACAAAAGTTTATTTTCCATTAACATCTCGACTTAGGTCACATGTAATTTGAAGGTAAATTTAATTCAATTCACAAACTCCGCATCAGCAAAAGTTGAATGTTTTATTTTTAACTTGTTTTTTTTTGTTTATTTGGGAGATAAGCCTTTGACAAGTGGATTATCAGCTTCTAAAAGTGGATCAGAACAGGGAGTTGCTATAGTGCAACGTGTTTTTATGGATTATGTTTGTCATCATTCCGGTAGGCAGGAGGATGAAACTTCATAGCGCATCCATTATTCATGCTTTGCCGAAAAAGTATACTTATCTTCCAAGACTGAAATGATCTATGTGATACTAATTTTATGAAGATTGGAATTATCTTCTGAAAATTATGGAAAAAAGTAACAAATAATTATGGCAAAATGGTAAATATGGAAAGTTGTTGGTCATAATTTTATTTTTATGAAATTGATTTGAGTTTTTCAGTACCATGAGACATTCATTGTGGCTCTTGGTCTCGTGCAAACTGGATCCACAAGAGATGCCACAAGAAGTAGCCGGCCTCTTGTTGCTCGTTTGACCGACATTATAGCTGCTACTCAAGTCGAAAACGTTCGATAGAGTCAAACGATGCATACAAGATTTCATCAGAGCATTTTCCAAACAAAATGAAGTAACTGTTCACACAGCTCGGGAAATGATGGAGATTATGAAACACCAATTTCCAGGGCTTGTGATCCTCCGTTTTGGTGATTTGAAATAGCCGGGCAGATTTGATATTGTGTTTCCAGAAGAAAGCGCAAACCTTCCAAGTCTTGAAAGCCAACATTGAAGAAGCTACCAATTTGGAGTCACATGTTATGCGAGCAACTATGTATTCTAAATGAGCACAAGTGTGTTTCAACTTAAGAGATGGTCATTTTTGAACTTAATGTCATCAAATTTACATTTTCGAATAAAGTTTCCGCGCAAACAAAACCCAATTTTTTCATTTTTAACAAAATGGCAGGCTATTCACATTAATAGTAATTACCGTAGTAATTTTTTTTTATAAGATTATGGCTTCAAATATAAGACAAACCCCTGTGAAACCATAATGTAAATTTTTAATTTTATTTCAAAAAAAATTTGAAATTATGGCTTTAAATCTCTTTTGAAAGGTTCATAGCGATAAGAGGCAACAGAAAATGACGTCAGTCCTAGAATATTTCTTTTTAAGTTTATATTTGTAAATTTTGCAAGGCCGAACCCCTTTGGTATTCAATATGCCTATTGGAACAGCATGGTTTTGATTTGAGCAAAGTATTGTCTCTTCATGTTATTCACTTGCAAATTGGCAGTATTTTTTAATGAAAAAGCTAACTCTATCCTTATTATGTAACTTATCTGTATACACACAAATAGAAAGTTATATTTTTTCAGTGTAATATAATGCTTTTATTTGCTAATCAAGACTAGCTGTTAATTGCAATAAAGTTGCCTTGCAAACTCCTTACGAACTTTTCTTCCCCTCTAGATTTCTTGTTGCATTTCAGGCACAAGGATTCTTTATTTATATTCCGCTCATAGTTAATACAACGAACAAGTACAAAATGTTCAAAACCTAAAGTTTTTTAGAGGTTGTTTGCAAATTTTCTACACTTGTAAACATTTCTTTCAAAGTCATCTTCAGTGTTTTGTTTTCTATGCAACACAAAACAAGTGAAGGAGTAGTGAAAGAACTTTTTAAGGCCACCATCTCATTTCAAAATAGATTATAGGAAAAACTTTGCATTATGGAATTTGTCGGCAGATTATGTGTTCTTATTTGATGGAATAAACTTTATTTATGTTGGTGAAAATATTGCGATAAATTTATGTGTACATTTTGTGTGAGGTAAGGATACAAAATAAACTATCCGTCCTTGTGGAGGTAGGAAAGAGCTATATATAATCGCAGAATAGCTCTGTTTAAGGAATTAACTATTTAAAAAATAGGTTAAACATGAAAGTACTTTTATGGAGCAGAAAAATATAAACTTTTTAGAATTATGCTATGCAATGATATCCAACAAACATACTTTCAAGCAACTACTTATTAATTTTAAATAGCTAATGCACAGGAGCAAAAGAGAGTTTTTTTAAAGAATTCTTTGAGTTAGTTAAAAAAATTTTAAATAAAGAATATGCTGCTTTGTTTTTTTTTGAATCAAAGATAGCAATTTGCATACTAATCGCATTAGCGCACTCATACTGCGAGCATAATCAATCACATACCTATGCAAGCTTACATCCAATCATATGAGTAAGGACGAATTTCCGCATACTCATGTATGTGTACACTTACGTGGCGTAAATTTGCATTTCCATTAATTTTTTTCGCAATCTGTTTTTTTTTTTGTTGTAGTTAAACCAAAAACACGCAATGTTTTTCACACTCATTAATTATGCAACAAATTGAATTCAATCTGTTGCACTAGGTGGTGGTGCCTAGTTGGTTAAACAAAACAATTAATTAAAAACATAAACTCTATTAAGCTTTCAATAACATTTGTCTGTCCTTGTTATTATTGTTGTGGTGATTGTCAAATAGTAGTTTTACATTCTTAATATATAAGTATATAAAATATGGTACTTTTTTAAGGGGCTTAGCCACACTGTAAGTTGTTTTAAAAATCAATTTTTTGTCTTTTGATTAAGAAATACTTCAAACTATACCGAATCGGAAAAAAAGTTTATATTGGAAAAAAAAATTGTGCATTGTAATTTTCACCTTTTTATACGAGCGTGTCAGAGCGCTCCACTCTCTGTTATTGGAAAATATCACGCAACATGACTGGCATAATTTGTGTTCAATTTTTAAAGTGTATAATCACACATTATCTAGAACATGTCGTGCGAAATTGTTGATATTTTGATTTTTGCTATTTTTAACATTAAGTGCGAGTTTTAGGGGTTCAAATTCGAACTAATTTTCAAATGCTCGCCAGTGCCAAAAAAATTTACATTTTTTTAAATTCCGTATGACTTTCACTAGGTATACTCGTTTAGAGTAAGCCTGAAATTTTTTAAAAATTAAAATTACAGCCGTTTCATTGCGTACTGCGAAGGCCTGCGGTGAAAACATGACTCGTGAGAAGGCGTATTTAATAAAAAAATAGTTTTCTAGCACTCATATGGTTGCGTAGCAATTCATTATCATATATTTTTATGCTCTTATACTTATTTATACCTGCAAATAAGCATTTACAAAAAACACGTCGATTTTCAACGGTTACAGTGGTTTAACCCCTTAATATCCTGGTATAACAGTTTTTACTTAAATCTATTTGTTGATTTTGCTTCATATGTTGGTTTGTGTAGTTTGTGCTAAGCATCGCATGCGTTGATGTTTTACATTGCTTAAAGTTTTAAGTAAAAAATTAAGAGAAAACATTTTTAATAGGCAATACAAGCAGAATTAAATAAGTTTGCAAAAAACATCAATGAACCAAGTGTGGGATATTTTTTGCCATAACATTCATTCCATATCAGGTTTTGAAAAAATGTAATCATAAAAAATTATATTGAACTATAAAAAATTTAAAAAAATAAGTATGCAATAACCTTTATTAGCACACATATGTTGTTTCAAAAAAGAAATGATCAAAATCAGCTTAGTATATATTGCGCCAAAGCGTTACAAACCATTTTCATGTGAGCAATTTTGTATAAAAAGTATAGATGTTCGACAACATTTCATGAGACAATTTAAACTGTTGCTTTTTCATAACAATTTGCTTAATAAACCAATTTAAAGTGCATGCTATGGTTTCAACAACATTTATGTCGTTATTGACTTCAATCAAAAACTAGCGAAAAGCAACATTTGACGTTTTCTTGAAAATCACTTAACGACAAATTCACCTCTATTTTATCGACTGTTGCTTGTGAACTGTTCTCTTCATTCAGATTTCAGACTTCAGATTCATATTATATCCTCGTCTTTCTTTGCTTCAATAGTTCACATTTTTAAAGTCTGTTCGTTCTCTGTTGTTTTCCCATACAAAGTTAAATTTCTTTATGCTGGGAAGCATCTATCATCTTTACAATTCCTACATGTATTTAATGAATTTGTAGCTTAATAAATCTTGTTGTTATTGGGAACACTAATGTTGAATAAATGAAATACAACGAAAATAATAAACCATTGAGATCTGTCCCACTTCTGTACTTCTGCGATTCATTATTTCTCTATAGTTTCCACAAAATTTATGAAAAATAAAAGAATAAATTTTATGAATATTTTTTTTTGTGTCTTTAGATGAATCAATGTTGATTTTTTAGCTTATTTATTTGTGCGTGTGTGGCATTACATTTTTGTTGTTTTGATATGCGAATTAATTTTAAGTAAATTTCGTTGGTGTACAATATAATAAACTTTTTGAAAATTTCTTGTAAAAATCATGGCAATTAAAATCCGATACTCGGAATAAAAGATTTTATTTTTCGAAATTTTTTATTTTGAGATATTAATGCAAATAAAACACTTGAAGATATCCATTCTCATTTGCGATATCATTACTCGTTAGTGTTGAATTTTAAGTTTTAATTTTTCACTTGTAAGTATGTATATTGATTTGGCTGAATGTTTTAAAAGAATAAATAATCAAATCATGCGTTTATCATTTAATATATGAAATATGCCATGTCGGTCAAAGTTGCCTTGGTTGTGGAAGTATCCATATCTACAATTTTAGAAATAGTGATAGTGATGTTCTTTTAAACTGTGAGAAAAAACTTCGTTTCTTCAATTTTGTTCACTTTATCCAATAAAACGTCTTAAACGGTGTTCGGTTTAGAGCAGCGATTGTCAAGTACAGGCACTTTTCGCAGTCGTGTCCCAAACAGTTATTCGACGCACAAACAAAAAAAGCATTTTCCAGAATTTCAACGCTATCGACGCACAGCGTTGGATTGAGCTCAAGCCAAAAAAAAAAAACAACACACAGACATAAGCGACGGCGTTGTGTCTCGACGATGTAGCAATGGTTTTTGCTGTAGTCCAATTTGGTTTTTTTTCGTGCTGTTGGCGAATTTGGAAATGAAAGCAAAAAAAACTTTAAAAATTTGGTTTGTTGTTGCTTGATGTTGTTGATGCGCCCTTTTACTAGATATCCATGCCCACCACTGGTTTAGAGCCCATCACTGTATATTGAAATGTTTTGACAGAGTATGTCAATTTAAATAACTATAATTTTAATATCTTATTTTTGGTAATCGTTTGACTTATTAATATATCAGATATCTAGTTCATAAATTTCACAAAAATTATATTAATAAAAACAAATTCTAAACTAAAAATAAAAAAATGACTGCTACTGAAAAAAATGACTGCTGAATTGTTTTTCAGGTAACAATTGTGACATTTTTTACGACTTCCATACGAAATTGTCACTTCTTTTGAAGATGACTGACCACTGCTGACAGAGATCAACGGTTGAGCTTTTTTTTTAACTGCTGGACTTAGCTGTTCAGTTCAGTTCTTTAAGATGTAAAAATCCATATCCACAGCTAGCGCTAAAAAATCTCAAAATCGCTTGCTCAAGGATTATCAAAAAAAGGAACTCGCAGTTAATGTTAGTGAACTTTATATATTCAGTAGATAGCTTTTTCATTTGACTAACCTGCTTCAATTGCGTGTATCAGAAAAACAAGAGAAACAAATGACATTTTATTGGTGAAGTTTTGCGTCAGATAATGTACTCTTAACCATTGTAAAAGAAAAAATTTTACAAACACGACAACGCAAATATCCACTTCAGCTGATTGCACTTAAACCATTATCAGCATTCATTTCTAAATGTACACTAAATTTGTTTGCATAAATTTTTATAGGTTTGAGTAAAACACCATTTACCTATCTTTTGACTAGGAACCAAGAACACAAGAGCATATGTTGTCTGGTATTTCTTCAAGCATATTCTTAGGCGCTTTGACCTTAACCCCACTTTGACTTTTTTTATGTTAAAATTGCTTTTCTCTTTATTCACACATAATTAGATTTTATCAAATTTTTATGCGAAGCATTTGAAAAAAAAACCCCGAACTAATCAAATTTCTGCACACGTTTCTCATTTTGTACAGCATTAAATGTGCGCTGATTGAGCATTTGCAGTGTGATATGAAGCAGCAATAAAAGGCCAAAGCAAAAGCAAAGGAAACAAAAGCAACACAATTTGAAAGCAACAATTCTGTTTGTTAGTTGGTCTTTTTGTGTCATTTCACAGCAGTGACAAAATTAAACTTCTTTCAAGGAACAACATCACATTAAATTCTTTTTTTCACAAGAAAGAAAAGACTGAGAGGACATTTTTCTTGAATTTTTTTTTTCGTTTTTGTTTTATAAGGGAACAATTGGGGCTCCCAAAACAAGTCCTGCATAGATGCCACATTGCTTAGAATTTCAGCAAAATTTGTTTGAAAAAAGCTTCGTATTGAGTTAATGTGTTTCAAAACTATATTTTAATAGCTTTCTTTGAAATATGTTCATAGAGCCATTAATTAATGCAACTAGGGCTCTGGTTTTAAATGCAATAAAATGATGTAAGTAATCTATCTCATCTTTACAAAATTAAGGTTTAGATTGGCTACAACCTTAAACTAATCCTTAAAACTAATTGCAAAAAGGGACCAAATACAGTTTTCGCGTATATGAAGGAAATGTTCCTTAAATATTCTACATTCACTTAAAGGCTCAAAGTGCAAGAAATGTCTACGCCTCTTTTAGTTATTTATCTTGATCCCCACATATTTTGGGTGGGCCAGTAGCTTGTGTGGCTACTTTTTGTGATGACTGAAAGGATGTTGAATCACTAAGAAAGTCTTTCATTTGTTGCACGGCGCTATGCGTTATCTTATTGTGAGCGTTGGCTCCACAAGTTTTTTGGATAAAGTTCATAGTGAAATATAATATAATTAAATCGCCGAAAAGTGCTTAGCAAATATTCGACTATTGGTTTTGGGTCATTATTACTTAAGCACTCAAATACACAGCCATCATTTTCATCTATGCATATGCCTTGTTTCCATTTATACTCGAATTATTCATCCCTACATCCAAAGAAAAGGTCACGATATTTGTGTTTGCGCTCAAAGAGGTACCTTATGCGTGATTGTGTTCAAAGAATTAACTTCTTGATGCTCATGTGATGTTTTGTGGCTATTGCTTGTTCAACAAAGGCACCTTTTCGAAAGTAAACTCGAATAAGGTACGCTTTGGATTACGCGTTATATGCTGATTGTTTGTGAATGTATTTAAATTTCAATATTGAAATTTTTGACACAAAAAAATTACACCGGTATACTAGTTTTTTGATGGTTGCAATCTTTTAAGAGTGCTTAGTCGTAGACTGTATTGGAAATAAATTTGTATGGCCAACAACGAACTAATTCTGGATGAAATCGTTGCACGTAAAATTAGCCCTCAAGTTGAATAGAGATGTGCGAAATGAAATCATCACGGAATGTTCAGGGTGTATTTGAATTCTAACAAATGAAATTCATAGCGGGTAACGGATAAACTTTGATTTTTCTCTTACTCAAAATAACAGCCAAGTGCACATACCTCGTTGGTATGCAGCCTTTGGCATGATATTGCTGAAGGAGCAAAGAGCTTCAAAGTCAAACGCAATTCAGTTTTATGATTTCTGGGACCGAAACTGGAAACGAAAATCTTCAATTTGAGACATATTCTCCGGGTTATCTAAAAATTGCCAAAAATCGCATTGAACACTAGTCAAAAAGTTTTGATTAATTAATAATACAGACAATTCAAAGAAAAAAACCCATTACTACGAACGAAGACTCACGGATGTGATCTTGCTTTCTCCGCTGAAAAGATATGAGACTAATTTATAATATATTTTCTCTCCTTTAAATTTAGTAAAGTTGCATGATTTTTTTGAAAAATATTGTTATAAATCCTAGCCAGTATACCTAGGCTAGGGAAGAAAAGGTTTCTTGCATTAGTTCTTCTGTGACCTTATTAAAAGATTCTTCAGAATTCTTTTGATGAATGATTTTTAAAGGTAAATAAAATATATGAGCAATATCTCTAATAAGAAAACCCCATTTCAACTGCTACTCTATCGAAAATAAAACATCGTTCATACCGATGCTTAAAAACTTAACCCATCTTCAAACTTAAAATCCAAGTGCATTGCAAATTTGATAACAAAATTTTGCCAAAATTTAGTTCAAAGCTTAGCTACTTAAATGAAGTAGAAGAAGATAAAGAAAACAGAGCACAGGCAAAAAAAAAGCTCAAGTGGAAAAATCTTATAAGCTTTGAATTATTGCAAGTTTTCCATTTGCTCGTGGAAAAGGGTCTCCTTTTGACCCTGGGTCATAAGATGACACGCAGCATTTTATAAATTACTTTAAATTTTTCAACGCCTTCAGACGTCACTGACGGGCTGTTTGCACTCGCATTACCCACAACACCAACAGCAACAACAATAAAAAAAGTAAGAGACTTTCGTTCATCATTTTCCCAGATGCTGCAGTTGACACGTCAAGTCAATGCGGGTGAGACACTTGAATACAACAAAAAATAGCAACAACAAAAACCGAGAACATTGTGCAAAACAGTAACAAGCTGAGAGTAGCATCTTTCGCATAAGATTATTTTCTGCCTCATAAACTGCTTTGGACTTTTTTTTTTGCTTTTGCTTTTGCTGGTACCCTTTCCCGCTGCTATTTGAATTTAATCGGCTTAGTAAAAATGCTGACTACTCTGGGTTGTTGTTGTTGTTGCTATGCCTACTCTAGTTTATAGACTCAATGGGTGACTTTTAAAGCGCCTCAGGGTTGCACTTTGACTGGGTATAGCAGCAGTCGTTGAAAAACACAGCAATTGTGTTTACATGTATTGTTGTTGTTGCTGTATGAATTAAAGTGGATCGAAAAAAAGGAGTTAAGGAAATAAGCCATGATATCTCTCGAACGCAAAATCACCTTGATACCAATATGGCAAACAACCCAAAAATTCAGGAATAATTTGTAATGTCCTGTGAGTTATCAGTCATGTGCAAATTTTTAGTTTAACAAGTATCTTATGCGACTTTTTAATCCTATGCGATATTTTAAATATATTTACATTTTTCTGTTTCATACACTTATGCCTTGTGATTTTTAATCTTATACGATTTTTTAATTATATTGCTAAGCATAATGTGACTTTTTAGCAACATGCGACTTTTTCATTAGTACGACTTTTTACTCACATGTAAGTTTTTGTCTTAGCGAATATTTTTTGTGATTTTTTACCTCACACGAATTTTGGGTTGTACTGTTAAGTATGACGTGAGTTCGTAGTCCCATACGACTTTTTAATCACATGCGATATTTTAGTTACACGTAACTTTTCTGTCTCATATGAATATAATTTGTGATTTTTAATCTTTTACGAATTTTTGGTAATATTTTTAAGTATGATATGACCTTTAAGTCCCATGCGACTTTGAATTATATGAACATTTTTAATTATGTACATGGAATCTTTAGTCACATCGAAAATTTTTTGCAATTTTTAATCTAGTACTAATTTTTGGCCGTACTGTGTAGTCTGACTTTTTCATGTGCCTCTTTTATCTCATGACTTATATTTTTGCCATATGGAACTTAATCGAAATTCAATCTTATGAAATTAAATTGTTTTGAAAGACTTTTCATTCTAATCCAATTTGTTGTTCACACACGATATTTTAGTGCTGATTTGTCGCTTAATTTTTCTCCCGCTTTTGCAGCAATTTGACAAATCAGCAAAGCCAAAATTCCTTAGTTTCCAGAACAGCTGTTTATTGAGTCTTTCTCTTTTGTTCAAGATAACATTTTAATGCACTTATGATATATTCAGGTGGTGAATGAAATGCAACTTTTTTTATGGAATTATTTGAGTCTCCGAGCGACTTATAAATATAATACAACTTTAAAGTCTCTTGCGTTATTTTGGTGTCATGCGACTTAATAGTTCTATGCAACTTTACACTCTTTTAGTTTTTTATGTCTCTTTGGTTAAAAAAGAAGAAGCACTTCAGTTTTATGTGATATTAAATTTTGGTGTTATTTTCTAACACAAACTCAACCAAAACATGGTAACCTTGTAACAATTAACTTTTTGGGCGATTTTTCAGCTCAAGATTTTTGATTTGGTTTTTTTGGTTATTATATTTTTCTCATTTAAAACCACCCTAAAATTAACTAATATGTTGTGATGAAAATCAACTAGAGTGTGGTACTTTAGTACTTATGCTCCTTTTTTTCATAACAGTAGCCGCTTGACAATACTTTGTGGCGTTAACAAATGTTATTGTGTGAGTTTATGTGGGTCCAATTTATATTATTGAAGTCAACCCTTTTTCTATTCTTTCAATTTATTTTTTTTTAATAATTTTTCAGGATATCAAGGTTGCCGTCTCAGCTGTTAAACATGAGCTCAAATCTAAGTTTAATCGCATGGTATATTTCTTTTAAAGCTCCTTTTTGCCACATTAAGTGGCAATTGTTGACAAGAACTTTTTGGGTATGTCTATATAATCCTTCAGGTTTTGGGCAATAGAAAATTTATTGAGCATATGCTTTCGAAAACGCTAACAATTTAACAATTAAATTGTTATTGAACTGAGAATTTATTTGATTTCAAGTATTAAACTAAATGAGCTGAAAATCGATGAAGAAAAGCCGAATATACCTTTAATTAATTGAAATTATGTTTTATTTATTATATGTCAATAATTTCGGTGCTCTTTTGATTTATTATCGTGGCAGTTTTCAATGACTAAAGTTGATGAAAACTTAAAATAGAATTTGAACGTTGGAGGTAGATGTAACCTTTTGCTTTACAGAAATAATTATAGGATGTAAGAACCTAAAATTTAAATGAAAACTTGCACGATTGAAAATCATTTAAAAATACATTATTTAATACTTGATATGTGATAAAGTCTTAAAATTTGTATATAAAGAGAAAAGTCTTATAGTTTTATTTCCCATCTTTTTTACCACATATAGGTCGAAAAAGCTTCTTACAACCATTGCTTTCATAGAAAATTTGTCCAGATAGTTTTGTAGCTCTAAATAATTGTAAAGTTTTAAATTGACTTTACTACTTTTATGTTATAACAAAAACTATTGTAAATAAGAAAAATTTGCAATATCCGGATTAGTCATTTTCAGAATTTTTGGTCAAAGAATGTTTGGATATAGTAAGTGCATAAGAGAAAGTTTCCTTTTTAGCACATTAAAAGGTTTCAAATCCGGATGAATATGTTGTGTTCGTATTATTCTCATGCTATTGCAGAATTTTGTTTCCATGCTGTCTTATTAAAAATGAAAAGATTCTTACAAAACTTGCAATGCAGTGTTTAATTTTTCGTAATCTTTCTCAGAAATTTCATAACCATTCGTTTGTATGCATTTTGTAGTGGAAGTCATGGTAGTTTTGTTAAGGTTAAGGTTTCTCTTGAATAAGAGTCTTATTTTTTTCACGATTTTTTCAAGACTTAGATGGAAAAATTTATTTGTAGCAACACATAAGTTCTGAAGAAATAAAATCTTACAGAAATATCACGAAATCAAACGTTAATTGGAAGATTTATTTTTTACGAAAATTCGCTAAAACTTAAATCGTTTTAGTACGTGTGCTTTAAATAATTATTAACATATTTTTATATATTCACCACATTTTATATGTTATTGAAGGTAAATCCTTCAGAAGCTTTTTCCAGTTAAGGTTGAAAAGCCAGCCTCAGATCCTTTAAATAGAAAAATTCAATAATTTTCCGTTCTGTGTAATTTTTCTTTCAATATTAGCCCAGAGCAAGTTTATAGTGAATTTAACTGAGCCACATTTCTACCGCATAACAATTCTCTCAAAATTTCATATTTTTTTCATATAAATTGGAAAATCCTTTATGTCTCGCCTTTTGGAGGCTAAAAAAAAGAACAAAAATTTTATAGGAAGTCCTAGATGAATGATTTTAGAAATTTCATCATTTAATGCATAGCACAAAATAAGTAGCATTTTGAGCTAGGTTTTATTCATTTGTTAGCATTGGATCCTTTATTCTATGTAAGTTCAAAGCATTAAAATATTGATAATTTAACAGCACTGCAATTACCTACTTCTATCTAAATATTTACAAGTGTGACAGTTGTTAATACCTTTCACACGCTACGTTGAACGCAAGTTATATGAATAATAACACATTCTACGAACACTACGTGCTGTTTTGTTTGATGGAGAGCGAGAAAAAGCCGCATGATTTCATGTGAAAAATGTCACATGCTCCAATGGAACAGAGCACGAGGTACGTACGATATAAAGCAGTGAAAATAAGTGACAGCAATTTTTATTTGTAGTGACAACAACACTTTACAATGTTGCCAGTTTTTTTTTTTTTAAATTTTCGTGTGAACTTCAAACTGCCTATGGTTAACTGATGTTACTCATACGACCTGTTTTGCAAACGATTAAAGTGATCATTAGAGTTTCGTTAGAAAGGTTTCATATTTCGGAAATTTTCAGGAACGCCTGAAGTTTACTTTTCTGTTGTACACATAAAAAATACAAATAGATGACAATTATTATAATAGCTTAAAAAAAAAAAACAAAAGTTGAAAAAGATAGTGTGGGTCTGCCTTTGGTGCCAAAATAAAGTGTTTGCCTGGTTTACAAGTTTGATCTAGAAAGCTGAATTTTTGGGAAAATTTTCATTAGGTTCAATGATAAATTGTAGCCGAAAAAAATTCAATAATACCAAAAAATTTTCCAATTTAATACAGACACGTATTACGTAATCAGCTATATTTTCGAAAATTTCTTCAGCTTCTCCTTTCAGCAAGTCGACTACTGTGGTTTTGGAAATCATTTTAAACTTGGCGTTTTCCGATGAAATACCTTGAATTCAATGACGAAACATCACAGGGATATTGTCATATGATTTGTCTGAGCCTTTGCCTAGAAAAGGATTTAGAAATTTTTAAAAGCGAGTCGAACTTGCTACAGCTCGTTACAATATATGGCTAGCTATAGCTTTTTTATGAGTTCACTTAGCAAAAATGTATTTCGCTTCCACCATTTACTTCTCCCAATGCTATCTTCAAACCATATATTAGATTCCACACCTACTAAGACTATTTTATGCCACTTGTTTTCCTGGCTTATCTTTTTATCTAGATTGTGTTAAAACCGCTATCTTCTGAGCCTATTCAATGCTAAAGTATAATAAAGAACTTCTGTAACTCATCCTCAAGTAGTGTCAAATTTTGTCAAGTTGTATTAATGCTGTTTTTTAAAAGACAGTTTTAGGGTCTTTATTACGTTCAGATAGCAGCGCTTCAAGCAACTGGTGCTGGTGCACATTCCAAATTTCACGTTTTTTTAGTATGCTGTTTGAGTACTGCTGTAATTACTATCTGCAAGCACTTGAGAGATTATTTGTGTACAGTTTTCTAACCTTAAAAACTTTGTAGGATGGAACAAAAAATTGTGATGACAAATATAATCTTAGTGAAAATGGAATAAGTCATTCTTTGTTGAGAAGACAAAATTATATAAATTTTATACAACTGATTTCTGAGCTTAAATGCGAAAACTGATTAAATAACAAATCTTTTTGACGATTTAAAAAAAAATGATTTAAAACAAAAATTTAAATTTTTCCCATACACTTTTACACATTTGTAAAAAGGGAACAAAACTTAAACAAAAAATATTAAAAAAGAAAAAAACTAATATTTCTACTAATTTCTTGCCGTTTTATTAAAGTTGTTGAACGGTGATAACAATTTATAATTTTTTTTATATAACTTATATGTTGCTGAAGTGGTAAACTTTGAAATTGTCGGAGAATTCAAGTGCATAAGATTCCTTGAAAAAATCTAACAATCAGCCATTGAAAAAATACTTGAGCTTGAAGGAGGCTAGCGCTATTTGCAAAATTTATTACAACGCACGAACAATAAAGTTGAGGCGCAAACGCGCAACAATCTGGCAGAGGTGTCTGTCAATTATACGATTTTTCACTAAAGCTTTTACTGTTGTTGTAATCGCTTTTCCAAGGGTTGTTAACCCTTTTCAATGCTAAAAAAGGTATGACATCGACAACATGTCAAAATTTTACTTTTACTTTTGTTGCTGCCGCTGTCTAGGCAACGCGTGCTGCCAGTTGCCTTTAAAAAGATTAAATTAGTGAAATGTGTAAAATTTTACATATTGACAGACAAACAGACAGGCAAAGATTTTCGAGGTCATTGAAGTGTGCACGCTCATATTTTATGTGGTAGAAAAAAAAATGTAGCATATTTTAAGGCTTTAAATTATTTTTTCCCATATACAAACTTAATTTATTATTAACTTATTTACGTATGTTTAAAAAAATTAAACTTTTTTTTTTCTTTCATTGCAGCGTACAGGAGACAGATGGCTCTTATTTTGAGAATTTCACAGCGCTTGGCTGGAAGCGTGAAAATCGTCGCATGTCAGCAGTGCGTGCGGCTGAGACACGTGCCGAAACCTTGCCTGAAAATGAACGTGAACAGCAGCCAAGCAACGAAGCGATATTGGAGCATTTTGATGAAAAGGAGAAACTTTATGTGGAGGTTTTGCATACGATTGCGAATACTGTGGGTGCGCCAGCGCCTGGAGGACAGGTGGGTGGCTTTTAGTTGAAAAATTATTGTGGTTTGAAATAGAAGAAAAACACTCAATGCAAAACAAAAGAAATACATTTCGTAGAAAAAAAAAACAAATAATTTCTCGATATAAAAGCTACGAAGTGTGCATGGCAAACTATCAAAAATTATTTAAATAAATACATTTCGTTTGAAAAAAAAGTATTCAAAAAATAGCTGCCTAAGAATTAAGGTATTTCTTTATTGCTCAGCTGATATAAAATTCTGGGAGTTCAATTAATCCTTTTTATACCCTACACAGAGGGTATATTCACTTTGTCATTCCGTTTGTAACGCATAGAAGGGGGCGTGGCAGGTATGGAAAAGTACACATATTCTTGATCAGCGTCACCACCTGAGTCGATATAGCTGTGTCCGTCTGTCTGTCTGTCTGTCTGTCTGTTGAAATCAGTTTTACAAGAAAACTAAGCAAACTAACTCAATGAAATTTGACACACAGGTCAAACCTTCTTGCAAGCTTCTAGCATATAAAAATTGGCGAAATCGGTTCACGGCCACGCTTTCCGCCCATACTTTATGTAAATATACCCAAGTCCATTTTGAAAAAAAGTTGCTGCGATTTTGATGAAATTTGGTGATTTGTTGAAGATGAAAACAAAATTAAGATGAGACTAAGTTTTAGGTTTGCAAAGGCTCTTAAAGAGGCGTGGCACAGCCCTAAATTTTAACTTTTATAACGCCATAGCTCGTTAACCGTGCAAGATATTGTGATGAAATTTGGTACACGAATACAGATCTTATGAATCTTAAATGGCGCATTAAGTGGGCGAAATTGTAAAAGTTGGCGTGGCACTTCGATTTCATTAAAATTTTAGGGATGATACCACTGAAAGTAGTCAACAATACCAGCTACGTCAATTTACTGAAAAATTTATGTTAAGGGCGTGGCACAGCTTACAATATTTATACACGTTATCAAAAGAGAACTAACAACGCAATCGTTATGAAATTTAATATGGCAGATATACTTGCTAAAAGGTGTCTTCTTGCAAAATTTTGGCACATCTGTGCTGGTGGGTGTGGCACCTCCCATATAAGCGAAATACGTTTAATGCTATAGAAAGTGTGCTATGAGAGTAATCTTCATAAAATTTTGTGTAGAGGTGTCGGTTACTATAAGCTTCGGAATTAAATAAAACTTGACAAGATTGCATCAGTGGGCGTGGCACCTCCCTCATTAACATAAAGTTATAAGTGCTATTTTAAGTGAACTATTGGAGCAATTGATCTGAAATTTGATGGAAGTGGTTTACTGGCTATTAGGCATATATAAATCAAAGGCTGGCGAAATAGAACACTGGGCGTGGCACCTCCCATACAAATAAAATACCTTAAGTGGCATTACTACCGAAGTATATGAGCTAGCATACTGAAAGTTGGTGCAAGAGGTTTGTTTATTGAAAGCTATTTCTGGATCATATTTCATATATTTCGACTTATTCAATTTCTTTCAACTTTCTTCAATGGTTTTCATATTTTTTCAACATTTTCAGTTTTTTCCAACACTTTCCAACATTTTTGAACCTTTTTACATTATTTTCGACTTATTCAACCTCTTCAACATTTTTTTAACATTTATTTAAAAAGATCTTTCAATGCAGTGTAGGGTATGTGAGTTTCGGCCTGGCCGAAGATAACACCTTTACTAGTTTTATTTAAAAAAGTGGCATTCAAGTTAAAATAATAGTTGATTAATATTTGTCATTTATTTTTCGGTGATTATTGAACAGAGTGAAAAAACATCCAAATGATAATACCCCATAGCGTAAAAAATTGACTCAAAATATATTAAACGTATCACGATAATCGTTCTTTGGATACCACTAGCCTATAGGTATTTAAGGCTTTACTTATATGGTTCGTAGCAACACTTTTCATTCACTTCCTTAGCTTGAGAATTGTTTAAAGCAATGGTGTCAGAAAAACATACTTCCTTTTTTAGGCAGATTCCAGTTTTCGTATATGAGTAAGTCAATGCTCTTATTAATTATTTTGATGAGCCAAAAATAAACAAAAAATATTACAAATTACTGAATTTTTGTCAGTAAACTAGCAAATCAGACCATGGTTTCAATTTCCGCTGCAGGACCTCCTCAGTGATCTTACTTCATAAAATGAGTTTTCTTGTTTGCCTACTACTGTACTGAGCAGAAAGTCTCATTAAAAAAATTAATAGGCAAATATTTTTTTTGTTCCATTAGAAACACAAAAGTAACTCAATTTTATTCACATGAATAATTTTTCTACAAAAGCACAAATAATCAATCAAATATAATGCATATAGCAATACACATACATTGATAAATTCCTTCTGATTACCCACACTTCTTTCTAAATGTCCTTTGCTTTGTGTGACTCTTAGTTTACTTCATATCAAATTTGTTATTTTTTGATCCAAACTACGGAAATTTGAATACATCCTTTTCTTGGTTTAAGCCATTTCCTTAACAAAATAAATTTGATGAATACGACCCTGAGAACAAAAAACCCTTGACCCATAAGCAATGCAAATTAATGGCATCCTAAAAGTAGGTCTTCTCTTCAATTGTAAAGTAGTAACCCTAATTATGTCAAGAAAACAAAGAAGAAGATATTATTTTAGAAAAGAAAATGTTAAATGAATGTAAGGCAAAAAAAAAACATTACACCGAGTAACCCGCTTGACATTAGAAATCAATGCAGTGCTAAACGAAATGTGAACCCAAATTAAATTAAATACAACCAATTACTGAAACATTATGCCTGTGATGACGACAACGTTGACGACAACGTCGACGACAACAAAAGGATATTGGAATGAGACAACAGCAAAAATACGAGTCATTATGGTAGGAAATATCCACAATAATAATAGGTTTTTTTTTTCCTTTGAAAGGGTAAAAAGGATAACACACCCAATTAGATTAGAAAGTTCAAATAAAACAAAGCACCATATGAAGAAAAAATGCGAACAGTAAAAGAGTTGAGTTGGGTATTAAAATATTTTATTGATATGGTGAATTTATTGAAAATTTGATATATGAGAGAAATTCTAATAAAGATTCAGTGGAAAATATTATAAAAATAAAATACATAGATAGATCCTGCATACCGGATTGTAATTGGAATAAAATTGTGACAGTAAAATGTGTCAAGAATTAGTTGGCGGAATTGGTATGGATGTTTGCTAAGCGAGCTTGCTATTTAAATTTAAAATTGATACAACAGTTTATCTGTTGCTAATTTTACCTTTTACAGGTGACCAACTAACGATGTATGATTTAGTGAGGTTTTAGAGAATATCATATATGCATATTCACAGGTGGTTTAACACAATTGTCTATAATTTCGGTAATTATTTATGGAATTTTTTCAGTGACAACTTTTTTCTGCATAAAAGTACCGACTCTACAATAAAAATAAGAAACTGTGCAATGTTAATTGATTTCGATTATTTCGAGAACTTTAACAGTATTCTTGATTTCTATTTTAGTCAAAAAAAAATAAGTCCCCATATGAAAGATACAGTGAGAACTTCCAAACAATTTTTTTTGTCTTTGATTTTGTAAACTAGAGCAAATAGTTATTCAGTGCACTCTAGGTGACTCAAGGTGTGTAGGATAAGCTGAAGATTTCGTGCATTACAAGGTTACATCTTTGGACTCATTTACAAGATCGGCTAAATCAAAGTTCCGCTAAACTAAAGTTTTTTTTTAAATTTTTTAATGGGTATGAAGGACCATATACCTAATGAAAATATTTTCTATTCCATCAGGACTGCGAAATTTATCAGCAAAATATCATTCCCAATAGAAGTCACGTCCAAAATTGATGAAAGCAATCCAATTTGCATTATCCTTAAGCAATTTAATCAAAACTTTCGTTTAAAAGAAGGTTGTGCTTCGCAAAGCGTGAAATATACACAATATCATTTACAAATATAATTAGTTGATTGAAATTACCAAAAGGCTCAAGATAACAACCCTCGTTAATAGTGTGTCATTGATATGATATGACAATTGTTGTCATGGTTATTAGAATATTCAGCAACAAAGAATACCCTTTATTGCTCTAAACACCAAAACTCAAGAAACATGTAAAATGTGAAAGTTTTGGTGCTTGTTTACCAGAGCGCCCCCATCTACCCAAACGTGTGAACGATTTGTGTTGCAGCAGCCATGAAAAAAATTTGTCATATTAAATGAAGAATATATTTTTGAAAATTAATTTGTTTCATTTCTGTATACATATTTGGTATAAATTTCAAACTCTTATGTATTTTCAAAATTGCTTCAGATAGACAGATGATTGCTATTTGGACTGAGTAAATAAATAATTATAGAATACATAGATCTCTTAAACTGATATCCCTGAAAGTATGTCGTCAGTTGTTGATACCAAAACTGAACACTGCTTCATCGGGAGACATGCCGATAGGTTAGCAATTTGTTCTTTTGAATTCTGTAAAAGTTTTAAGACGTAGAGGAATAGAAAAACATTTAACACTTTCTTTGTTCATGTCCCGCACTGGCTAGAAAAAGGCACAAAGCACTTGGGTCGTTTTTATTTGATGACCTGGGTGACCTTATAAATGTTAGTATGAGGGTCAGCTATTTAGTTTTACAATGAAATCTGATTGGTACTATGAAAGGATATAGATAAATATCCCGTGGTTACACAATGAATCAACATTTTGTTTTAGTCGATTCTCCTACTATATCTAACCTTAGAACATTAAAGAAAAATTATTCAAATAGTCAAACATTTATTACGGAGCCCAGACTATTAGGACTATTTTTCTGAATGTTTTTTTTTTAGAAAAACTTAACTAGGCCCGATACGCTAAAAATTGTTTTATTTCCTTTTATAAAACACATATTTCTGATCTACTTATATGTATGTTCCAGTTTTATCAAAACCTCTTTAATATTATTTTGATGTTGACTCGGAATGTTACTTCGGAAAACTTTTTTACGTCACATGAAGCATCGTTTTATAGATAAGTAGATGGCTAAATAACATTTACGAAATCAAATTTTCAAGGAAGTTGTCTCTTTTATAGTTGTAAATGTTAATAAAAAAGAGCTCAAGATTAAGAGAAGAAGTAATTTAAAGTTTTGGGCAATTTTTTTCTAACAACAAAGCTATTATGTTTTTCAAATTTTGTTTAAATTAAGAATCTTTCATAGAAATAAACTCATATTTTCAAAATCATTTTTCTACACAACAAAATAATTGCTCTAATATTTAATAAAATGTTATGAGAAATATATATCGAGCAAAGTAGTGTGGAATTTTTTGGGTTTGTTCCCTTCCTACCAGCTATATTCACAAATAAAAATAATAGAATATGAAATTTCTAAGCATTGTGCTTAAAGCAATACTAATAAAGAAAAGACAAACTCACACATACACACATGAAATTTGCATTGCAAAAGAGAAGAGCAATTGTTGCGCCACTTGATGAACACAACACAACACAACACAACACAACACAACACAACGGAAGACAACAACATTTCACTCAACTGACACTTCATTTTGTTATTGGAAGTTGTCGTTGTTATTTTAATGCATTTTTAACTTGTTGTATTCACTTTTTTTCCTCTCTCCTTCTTTCTCTCTCTTCCATTCTCTATACATTTTATGTGTGGCAACACATTTGCATACCGAAACCACACACACGCAAACAGTTTGCCCACTACAAGGAAGAAATGTATCTGCATGCACAACGCGCTTTCGGTGTTAATCCTGATCGACATTATCGTCTGTTGCATGCAGCAGCCGAGGATAAGCCAAAAATAATTGTGTTGTCGGTAGTGGTGCTCGAAGCAGATGGTCTTGAGGCTAAAGATGCAAATGGTAAGTAAAACTGACAAAACCAATTTAAATTTTGTTTACTTACTTACAGCGTGCAGTGTTATCTCTATGATAATGTGCATTTATTATTATTAGCAAGGATAAATGTTATGCTGGAAATTATATGTAGTTGTATTTTTGCTACACTTGTAATAGCAAAAATATATGCAACAAATTTTTAATATAATTTTTATTTTATAGAAAAATCTTTTTTAAATTTTTGGCTTTGACAGTGATACTAGTGGTATAAGCACAGCATTTTCTTCAACTCAGACAACTATGTCAAAGATTTTGACATTTTTGAGAAACAAAAAATAGCACAATATTTTTAAAAAATTTCATGAGATTTTGATAATGTCATATTATTTATAAATAATGCTGTTTAATAGTTCATGTAGCATCAAATGTAAAAGCGTAGCATTTTTATTTGGAATTAATATTTTATATGGAAGCTATCTGGTTGCTATAGCTTTAGACTCATTGGTATATATCAACTATTTGGATTTAGTATAGTATAAAATTTGGTTAGTTCAACTAGAGAATTTAATGAAATACCATGTGATATAATAATCATTTTATCTCATTGAATTGGTTCTTAAACTTACTGCCGCTCCATTTCACCTCACCTAATTTCTTTTTTAAGTTAAACATTTAATGAATTATACTGTCAGTAACAGTTTTTAAATAGACAAAATTCAACAGCTCGGAAAAATCACATGTCTCCTTAAAAAAAAAAAAATCTCATGAGCTGAAACGAACACGTTAAGAGCTTGGAAGAAAATCTCAAGCGTTAAAAAATAAATGCACGTGATATTGAAAAGTGGCAAGGGATATAAAATTAATTTATTTGTTTTGGAGATAAATTCTATAAACTTTAACAAAAACTGACATATTTCTTTAACAAAAATTCTAATACTTTCCAAACAAAGTTTTTTAAAATTTACTTATTCCAAATAACCTTTGCTTTGACAGTTTTTGCTTTAACTAAAAATTGTATGCTTCCTTTGAACGATTTTTGCATTTTGATGCTTATGCAAAAAATTTACATTTATTGATGCTGTTGCTATGTACATTTCAACAACATACTTGGCTGCTGGATCGTAAAACAGAAGCAGTCAGTACATAAACGGCAGCCAGTAGTAGTTTTTGCAATTCCTAGTACTCGTAGTTTTTATTATTATTCTCTTGTTTTTGTGACCCTTTGCCATTTAATGCTTGCAATTTGACTTACACATTCGCAATTGCAGTTCGTATGTTCTTACTTTATAGTTAAATGACATTCTGAATGCAGTAAAAATTATAAAAGCATTTGCAAAGATATTTGTAAACAAGAATATGCAACATTCATGTTGATGATGAACTTTTGTTGATGATGGACATTAAAATGTAACTTTTCACTCACTGTTTTTAGTCTTTTACATAATGCAGCACGTTACACTGTCAATAAAAAAGTAATTTCTTGTGCTAAGTACTGTTGCATTCGCATGAAAGCTATTGACAACATATTTCTTACTGTGCCTGATACTGATACCGTGGCCTTAAACTTTTGGTCATAACTTGCTTTAAAGCTAATTGTAAATAGAGTACAAAAGGGAAACCATATGAGTTTATATATGAAATATATATAGCTAAAAATCATTTTTTTTTTATTGGGAACAAATAATTGCTTTTAAAACAATAAATCCCAACCAGCGCGAATCAAGCTAAAAACCACTTAAGTTAAGTTTCATGCTCAGTCTAAATTTAAGTAATTTATAATTTTTAGGCTCCAATCGAAATTTTTTCGAACTACATATGTACATATATGCATTGTCAGCTCTGCTGCACTTATTGTTTTAATATATTGCGAATGCCATAGCTACTTTATTTCAATAGCAATTAATAAACGTAGCAAATGTTGTCAAATATGAGAACACAATGTGCTGCAACGTGCATGCAACATTTAAATTAGCAACAAAACAAATAATACCGCTACCAATTTGACATTTGGAAATCACCAACAACATCAAAAATTAATAAAAAAAAAATGTCTAAACATTGCATGTAACGCATAAAGTAATGTAAAATTAGCGTAAAAGTGATGTTTTGAATATCCGGCGAGGGAAAGATTTCAATCGCAGTGCATTATCAAAAGTAACAGCACAGCAAAAAGAAAAAAAACAACAACAAAAAAACAGACATTTGTGATTAATGTTGGCATTTACATGAAAGCCAGGGATGCCAAATAGCAAATTTTTAACGTGCTTAGAGTGACATGAAAATATGAAAATTTTTCCTTTTGTAACATTTTTTTTTTTAAACTTTTGGTTTTAAGGTGCTACGCCCATTTTATGAAATTACTCAATTTTTCATCTAAGTGTCATATCAATATGTCACTTCCCAGTAGGCAAGGGCAGGAGCTTGCAGGTCTTCTAGCAGGCCTTCCTTGGTAAGATTAAGGCCTTGCCACCTCCTTTCAAACTTACTTTCTTTTTTATATGAAACGTCCTGATAAAACAGGCCTTCTTTAGCAGGCCTGATAGAAATACTCTTGAAGCAGGTCTTCCTGCTTCAAGAAGAAGCATCAAGAGCCCTTTTAAGAGCGCTTACCGTATAAAGGGTCATAGAAGTACTTTGAAAAAATTAAATCTTAATACGTCGTGAGACTCTTAGTTAAATGTTTTTTTTATCTGCGTCAACCTCTCTTGCGTTGATATTTTTAATGTTTATTTTTTGTGACGTTTTTCTTAATTTATAATTTCACATTGAATACACAACACTCTACCACTTTAACATAACAGGAAACTGAAGACCAGCCTAGTAACATGCACACCGTTCCTTACTTCTAACCATTTATCAACTTTTGATGTCGTATAAGTACAATCCAATGACAAAAAAGTAATGTCGAATCATAAAACATTGCAATACATGAAATTAAAAAATATACATGAAGTCCTTCTTTTTTGCCTTCTATTATGAGGCCTTATAGCACTGCTGCTGTGGGAAGGCCTTATAGCACTGCTGATATGGGAAGGCTTTATAGCAGTACTGCTGTGAGAAGGCATAATAGCACGCCTGCCGTGGTAAGGAATAATAGCATTTCATTAGTATACACTCAATGGAGTGTAACTATTCTGCTAATTAAAATTTCACTTCTTATAAAATTTACTTTAATATTGACAGATTGTAAATAAAAACAAAAATCATAGTAAAAAAATAAAGTTTTTGTTATTTGCATGAAAATTTAGTTTTGAGAAGGCCTCTTACAATCGGAGCAGTGCTAGCAGGCCTTGCTCAATTGCCTGCTGGGTTGTTATGCTATTTGCCTTTTGTTTGTATATGTCACTCTCCAGTCGTTAACAAATTGTTATTCGGTTTACCAAAATATTGTGAATAAATGCTATATGTGATGTGTCACGCCCCTTCAACTGTGAAATTCATTATTATCTTCCCATTTTTTTGACTAACAACGCTTATTTTGATTCAGCAAGACAGCTCAAAACATTTGAGGTTGAGGTACCACACTCAAAAGTATTCGATTTCAAAAAACATATTTTAATGCAGTGTCGATGCTGTTCGAAAACTCTGCAATTTAAGATTTCGTGGTTCTGGTGCAAGCGATATGTACTGGCTACTGATTCCTGTTCGTTCTGTTCCTTTTATTTAAAAAAGATCATTCATGATTTCATAAGGCAATTAATCATGAGCACCACTGTGAGTTCTTTATTTAAGGACATGTTGCAAAGTGCTTTTGAGTCCGTTCTCCGAATGTGAGCTTTAAGTTTAACGTCAAAAACTAAATTTTTGACCCATTTGCATTTGATTTAAAAAAACAATTTTTTCCGAATACATTCGGTTACATAATCTCAAACAAGTTTTCTCCTTTGAGCTTATTTTGTTATTACAAAAAAGTTATTTTTATAACCACCTTGAACTTTTAAAATTTTGAAATCAAAGATAATTTGATTTTATATATATATAAGAAAATTATAGGGTTTGCACAGTTGGTGAAAATGTACTTAAAATTTATAATTCACCAAACTTGGCTTATAAGACTAATTTTTAATGAATCTCTAACAAGTTTTTGAAAGGAGGTTTTATGCACTCTTGTAACCTTAGGCTTGAAGCAATCCAGCTGTATAGAAAATTGAAGTTTTATGAAAACTGTTCAGCACACTGAGTAATAAAAGCTCAATTTAAATGTTTAAAAGCAAGTTTTTAAGCCGACGTCTTATTCGCTACACTCTTATAGGCTGAGGTTTCATAAACTCAGCGGTGTCAAAATTGCATTTTGATCAAATGGCATGTGTTTCCGATAGACGACTTATATAGATTCCTCTCTATGAATAATTTGCAATACTCTTATTTTAATTCACCCTTGGCTTTGTGATAAGATTAACTACGTGACAATTAAAAACGATTTTGAAAGAGAAAGTAATATTTGATTAAAGTGTTTGAAAAAAAAAATCGGAGCACTTTTGAATTCAGTAATTCAGAGTATACTTTTAATTGTATGAACTCTTTAGGTTTTTGCATTACATAATTTATTCAGCCACTATTTATAGTTTGTATATTAAAAATTTAAAAATTATCGGTATCCCTGGCGCGTCAGTAAGTATATTGTGTTTGCATGGTATGTGCGTGTACATACACGGTGTCTAAATGAAAATCACACATTAGCGTCGCACCATTTCTTGGGCAAACGAATGCCGCAACAAAAAACCGCAGGCAACAATCAATTATGGAGCAATAAAAGCGACACAGTAACAGCAGCAAGCGATGGTGCGACCGGAAACGGAAACTCCTCTTTTGTCAAACAAGTACGCACGCCATATAAAACACGTACACTTACATACACACACATATGTGTGATTACAATAATGTGACGTGTGTGTATGTATGTGAATAAAAAATTGAAGAGAGAGAAAAAAAAAATTGCAGCGCGTCACCAAATGTAAACACAATCGCAATTTAATGAATGTTTGCGCTACAGTTAATTTAATATAGTATGTGTTTTGTCATGGCACATGCATGTAAGGACTCACACTCATTTATAACATTCGCTTGGAGGCCATATCACATTTGACAGGATATGAGGTTTTAGTTGAATTTTTGTTTGCGTTTTCTGCTTGCGGTTTTCTTTTTATTATTTTAATGGAATTAACGCTATCTGTGTTAAAAATTTTTTTATTAATACATTTTTTATATAAATGAAAGAGTGATTTTTAATTAAAATTTTCATGCGACCTCTTCAATTTTTCGATTTTTTTGGATTTGTTTTGATATAAAACTAAGCTGTGAAAATTTATTCAGCTAAAAATGTTAATCGTATTTTTGGGCAACACTTTGGTTTATAGGCAGGGTCTATACATAATCGATGATTTTGAAAATGTATTCAAAAATAAAATATGAAATATTATAATTTCAAAGTCTTAGCAAAACCGTAACTTTTGATTAAATTTATTTTTAGTTCGAAATTATTCATCGTTTTTTATTTTTCCAACTTAAACCAAATACATTTTTTACCAGAAAGAGAAATTTAGTATACCAGCAATTAATCTGAAAAATTCTAAGTGGTTCATTTTATAATTTTTTTTTCATCTTTAATCTTAAAAAGCCGTATTTAGTTAGGTAAGCAGCTTATCGATCAAATGACAATAATACTCGGAGGCCTTAACTGTTCATTGTGAAGCTTTAATTTATGCTTAGCTCTCTAGTCAAATTTTTTCTTAGGTTACCGAAACCATCCAGAGCTTTGGATGAATTTGACAAAAGTGCCTCGTAGAAAGCCTTTAAAAATGCGGATAGCATTTTTGTTGAGCCATAAGAAACCCTTTGTCCTTCGTTGACTAAAAGTTAGTCATATCAATTTGAAAACTTTGCATCCAAACTTGGCAAACTCCAATTGATTTGGTCTCTTGTTCTGGTAGCTAGTTTTGTAGAGAGCTTTCATAATGGTGCAGTTACGTTCACAACAATGTACTCAAGTTACAACTCTGTTCCTCTGTTCCCTAGCAAGATTTTAGCACACGCACTGCCCTCTATGCATAATGTAATGTCCAGGCAGCCAGCAGAACCATGCGATTTAAATATTTCCTGAAGTTTATTTTCCACTTTTATTTGTTAAGCTTTCGTAGCTTAAGGATATTGTGGATGAAAAATTCTCTCAGTAACATTTTACTTGGGTTGATCAATAGCATAAGTACACGTCTGAAACGTGCAGTATTGGCTGAGTAAATTATGTTACGCTTTCAGTATTAGCGTATTATAGTAAGCCTTTCGCACAATATATTTTCCAACCATCGATATCTTGGAAGTATTGAGGATGAAAATAAGTAGTGCTAATGAAATTCCTGAGCCTAATCTTACCACTTCAACGTTAAAAAAGAAAAAAATAAGCAACATCATATCTCGGTTCATGAAGGGTCTGTTTGTGCCCATGTTTTGGAATTTTTTTAGATCAAATTATGGATATGTCTCAAAGGTATTTTCAATCGATTGTTGAAAATCATTTTTTAAAATGGGGCAGAACCTGACTGTTTTAAAACTACTGCTACCGATACATGATTTCTATAAGGCATTTTCAATATTTTGCTAACGACTACTGAACATTTATTTTCCATAAGTGGGCTCAAAAAATTGACGTGTAGTGATACAAAAATTGCGCCCGGAAATGCTTTTAGTGATGACTTAAAATCTTTTTTGATATATTCAGAATGAGTAGTGAAAATAATATATTTCTCAGAAAAAATTTCTTAAAGAGAAAGCCGAGAACACCGCAGTTTTTATATAAACTTTATTTCTGTTTTCTATGCCAAACATAATATCAAAATAATCAATTGTTTCCCTTGGGCTTATTTGATCTGGTCCTAAGCGAACTTGTGGCATTTTCAGATCGATTGATTACACAAGTTTTTCCATAGATAAGCCTTAAATGAGTCCCAGAGCCCAATGAAACCACTCATGTTGGCCAAAATAATTTCAAAATTCAACAGTACAAGGACTCTCTACAGGTATTCAAGGTAGGAAGCATTTGGGCCTCATAGATTGTACAAAAAAATAACACTTAATTTAAGGCCCAAAATTGGAATTAATTTGCGACTTTTTCTCATTGACTTTTGCAAATTTTTTTCCAACAAAAATATTTAATATCTTAACATTGACGGAATTGCTATAGTAAATTCTAAGACTTTTATGGACTTTTTATGACAATACCATCATTTTTAATCTACATAGAATTTTTTAACATTTATGACTTTAATAAAATTTTTAGCACTTTTAACCTTTTTTAACTTTTTTCACAAGAGCATGCAATTTTCTAATTTTTCGTTCACATTGAACTATTTCTTTTTTTTTTATTTTGCTTGTCGTCAGGTTTTAAAGGTTTAACAGAATATTTATTTTAGAGATACCTCTGTGCTGCGATAGCGTTATGAGAAAAATGTTAACCTATGAACCGCTCTGCTCCCAATTCTGTATAATACCCTATCATATAAAACTAAAAATTTTTAAATTTACGTTTCTATGTTAAATGAAATGCATATTTTTAATATTTATTTGGAAGAAAGAAAAAAAAAAGACCAAGCCATGAAAATACAAGAAAGAATTTCTATTTTTTTCATAAGAAAAGTTCTTTCAGCTCAGATGAACGACAGAAAAAAAAAACTTTTTTTCGACATGTACCATCAATAATGAAACAATGGCACCATATAGAAAACAGATTAACTATTTACTATTCTTCCAACCTTACTACACACATTACAATTTTCTAGTATTCCAACAATGCTACATAACTCTCCAAGTAACAATGACATGACTACGCACGAGCTCTCTGCCAATTGTTGCTGGACTTTTGTCCAACATGAACAGCATGGGAAAAGCAGGACATTTGAAAGATGAAGTAAAATACAATTGAATTCGATAGAATGAATTAAGCTTTCAATAACTTTTACGATACTTCCATTGAATTTTGTAGCAATTCATGGTGAGTTCACAGAGCTTAAATTCTATTTAAAGCCCATTTCATTTTGTCGTTCGTTGCCGTCATTGTGCGATTTCATTACGAATTCTATTTCCTTCTAAGCTACGGTGACAACGAACGCATTGCACGTCTATGGCGTTTTCCGTTCTGATGTTGATTTGCTAAAATTTTCTCAATTTTTTTATTTTTTTTTCTATTCTATTCCATTTTATCAACGATTGTCATTACAATTTCCATTTTCTTAAGTTTTTTGCACTGAGTTAAACTCAAAGGCACAAATGAACAGAAAAAACTGATTACTTTACTTTTAGCAAATCCGTAGTGAAATGAACGAGTACGTTTTTTCATCTTCAATATTACTCTGGAATCTTTAGTGGTAACTTGATTTTTATTTCGGAATATACAAATTTTGTAGGTTTACGAATATTTCATTTTAACACTTGAATAGTATTCTACAGAGGCATAGAAAATTACTACAATAATTGGGAGAGACGTGCTTTTCTAAAGATATTTCCTCAGAAAAATGTGAATAAAATTCTTAAAATATTAATGTTGGGATTTTAATCAAAATGCAATATATTCACATCATTAAATTGTTAAGTAGAATTAAGGCTCTAATATTGCCAATCATTTAGCTTAGCAGGATTTGAAATATTTTGTAAGTAATAAAAATCTCTCTTTTAAGCATTTTTCCGCTTTAATTTTCCAATAATTACGAAACATATTGCTACTCATTAAGACCAGTGTCCTAACATCTGCTGGTGGCACAAATAAGAAAATTCACGCTAGAATTAACAGAGCGAAAATACCTTTCACTTTATTTCAGCAGCAAAGAGCCACAAATGGAGCCAATCCTATTGTACGGCTGTGATACTGAGTTAGCCGACAGTGCCTTGCTACATAATTTACCAGTGATCCGCAGCAATGTTCTTCACTGAGTTCTGAAAATTTGGTGACTCAGTTTCATTTCCAATATCGAATTGTTCACCAGATACTGTTAAAGTTCGATTTCCATTCAAACCAAATCACCACATTAAGTAGGGTTGCCACATAGAAAAGTAGCAATTCACGGCCATTTTAAAAAATAAAATTTTTTCCCTTAAACGGTAAAAAGTCAGAATAGTAAGAAAAGGTATGAAAATTAGAGCAATATCTGAACATCATCTAGATGCTTTTGTTTTCTGATTTGTCAGATATACTCATTTTGTTATGATATTGGGTTTTTCGGAGTATAAATTCGTTTTTTCATGGAAATGAAAAATTATTTTCCGATAGTGTATAAGCAATACGTGTTACCATCTTGATAGCAGTGGTATGATTCCACGTTCGGTAGAGACACAAAAAACGATTCCCTTGAAATCACATCAAACAGATAGCAAAACCCTGTTTTGATTAATATCAGCTTTTGATGTGCTTTGAGCCAGTTATTGTTTTTACTCAATGTTCCCTTTCTTTTAATATTTTTATGATTTTCATATCTAAACTCCCATGATGATTCGCTTAAGAAATGGATAATTTTATTGACGTTTAAGAAACAAATCACAGCTGTCAATGCGATGAAACAGAGTTCTTTCCGTTAGAGTTTGAAGAACTCATGAATCGGGTTTTGAAATTAAGCCAAGTCTTTTTACGTGATCATGTGATCATTCAATAAAAATTAATCTTTCAGCGCTATTGGCGGTTTACATCCATTGCATTGATTTTGATTTATTGAGCTTCAACAGGTCTTCCAGAACGTTGTATATTTTCAGCTCAAAATTGACGGAACCAAATTTTGCAAATCAGTTTTGTCTCTACATATTCTACTCATATTTTGATAAATTTTTTTGTTTGCTTGAACAGCATTTTCACCATTTTGATAGTAAAAAAGTAAAATATAGCAAAAATACTGCTTTCGTCTGTCCATTTTCACAAACAAAAACTATTGCGCAGAATCAAGCAAACTTTTTCACAAGCAAGTTCTGCTATAGCAGCTGTCAAAATACAAATGACAATTCGGCTTAAGTGTGAAGTTAGCTGTGAAAAAATACATTGAAGCTGGCTGTTGGGAAAAAGTGGAATTGCTTTTCGAGCAACCCGATAATTTGTTTTGTTTTTTATAAAAATTTAAAAGACAATAATTTTTAAATTCCAAAATTTCATCAATTGAAAAATTCTTATTTCAAAAGACCAACTTATTCCGTACACATTATGTACCAAGAACTTTTTTGTTAAGTTGTTATTTACAGAGAGAAAAAATATTTTAAAAATTATTTCTTTTATTGTACATAAATTTAAAAAAATTATGGCGCAACGATAGTTCGACTTATGGAGAAATGACTATGGTAAATCATGAACCAGTCGTATACTACTCACATAAAATAATCGAAATTTTTCCTTTGAAAGATCACAATATTGTTATATAAGACATATATTTTGCCTGTTGTTTTGTATTTTTTCAAATATTAGCAAAATAATATAGTTGTGAGAGCAACAGATGCCCATTGGAGCTATCTCATCCCATCTTAATCCAGTGAAAGCTTTTAGTAATTAACACCAAATTTCATTTTGATGGCTCTGAGAGTTCACAAAATATGCTTTTTAAAGGCCATATGCTTACATATATGGAACGTGTCAAGAGGGCGAAACAACACCCACCTTTGTTTCAGTGACGATATGTTATTTTCAATAAATTTAAATTTTATATACTCTGCATACTTTTTAATTTTTCAGCACTATGCGCTAATGCAAAATTTTACTACTCTATTTAATGTGTCCTTTACATTTCTATTTCTTTCTTTCTTCCTCTTTTTATTCTTCTACTTTAGGCTTCAGCGATCCATACTGCATGCTGGGAATTCAACCAGATGGTGGTCCGCCTGTCTCACCGTTACCGTTGCCGCCTACGCCACGTACACTCTCCTCAGATATGGGCGGTTTCGATAATAATAGCACCGATTCACCCACCCATCGTAAACACAGCTTTCGTCTCAGTTTCAAACGCAAAGATATGGGACGTAGGGAGCCGCGTGATTCATTTTGTGGTCCAGTGCCAGCGAAGTTTATACGCGCCACATCAATTAAGCCGCACACGTTGAGTCCGAAGTGGAATGAAAAATTCAAATTGTAAGTAATTTTTACCGTTGTTGTTGTTATTGTTATTTCTGTGTCCTGTAGTTGGTTGGTATAGTACTTTGTAGTTTGTGAGAAATTGCAGAAGTAGTAAAAAAAGCGAGAAGTGAAATGAATAATAACTGCGAGGGAAGATGAATGAATTAAGTAATCACCGCGAGCATTTATTTGCTTAAATTAAATCTTATGCTGGGTGGAAAAAATTAAATTTAAGATTTTAATATGAATTAATAGACACTACTTTACTTGAAAAATATTTCTTTTTTCATATAAAAAATTTTTGTAGGTTTCTCAGCATAAATTTCTACTAATACTTAAAGTAATCCAACAAATCGATTTCAATCATTTTGATAAATTGAATAAAATGTAATTTCATGCAATGATACAGCAGCAACAAAAAATAAACACAAAAACAAAATTGCCGCAAAAAAAAAAAACACAAAATGAGATTTATTTGGTTAAATTAAATTTGATTCAATTACAAATGCCTGGCAACATCTGTTGCTACTGTAACGGCTATTGCCACTGTTACCAATAATGTTGCCATTGTTTCGATAACTATTGTTGTTGTTTATATTGTTAATTTTAATGTGGGCATTTTATCAATTCGAGCATAAATAATTCCGACTCTTGCTAACCAAATAATTTGGAGAGTACTTTAATGCTGAAAGGATCAGAATAAATACACATATAGAGACATTTATAGTATATAGAAACAAACAGTGGCCTAACAAAAAGTCAATTTAGGAAATCATAGCATCCCAGTAGGCAAACTTATGCGTAGGAAGTGCTACTTCTTTGAGAAAACATGAAATTCAATAGGCCCAGGCAACCTTAGCTGGTAGAAATGTGCCTATAGAAATCCATAATAAGAATTATTTTTGATCTATAAATACAAAAATCGAAAATAACGATTATTTTTTATCGAAAAAAATAAAAATCTAATATTATGATTAGTTTTGATACAAAAAAATTATAATCCAAAATAACGATTATTTTTGATCGAAAACGTAAAAATCTGAAATTACGATTATTTTTGATTGGAAAAAATGAAAGTCCGTTTGCAACGACTATGCAGTGATTTCTATCATCGACAGATTTGAGATGTCAATGACGAAATTTTTTTAAGCTGTTCAGCTGTGTCAGCTGAAAAATATCATATATACCCAATGGTTTTTCTTTACCAAGAATCTTCTATTTTTCCAGAACTACATATAATCATAAGCTAATAATGAAATCGGTAAATTAAGAGCAATTGGCTTAAGTCTTGATAGCCTTGTAGGTCTTCTAATAGAAGATACAAAGTAAGTCAAGCGTATTGACCCTGCTTACACAGCATTTGCTAGAAGGCACATCTCATTAAAAACTCACTTACGCATGTTGCAATCTTGTTAGGTATACTGACGCAGCATGCAGCAATGATAGCAAGTCTTTTTATTTCAGTTGCCTACTGGGTTCGAACTTACACCATCAAATACATATACATACACAAAAGCAACTACAAAAGCAACTGCAAAAGCAACAGAATAATAGCAATGCTAAATATTATCACATACCCCAGAGTTATTAAGGATATTGAAGTATCAAATAATCGAATTGAAATATTAAGTGATCTCATTGTGAAATTATGATACACTTAAAATACGTCATTCTAATTTCGCTACTGTTTACCCAATTGGAAATTTGTATAGTAATTTCAATTACGTAGCATTGAATATGTACAGTATAACATGAAAAAAAGCGCTATAATACATTTAATATGTTAGAGAGAGTATTTATTTAGCTTACTTATGTTGCTGAACAAAATGTGTTATTCCGAAAGAAAAAAAACATCACCAATCAATTCTTATGAGCATGGGTTAAATTTGAATAGAATTTCATGTGTAAATGGGCCATTTTTATGGATTGATTGATTGCAGAAGAAGATTTGGCAGAAAAAGTTCATGTTTAAAATTTTATTTCAAAATGGTTCTCTGTTTCTCACTTGTAAATTATTCGAACTTTGAGCAATAACATAAAAAGGTTTTTGATAATTACTATACTTCTTAGTTGTTTATTTTATGTAACAAAGATTAAAGTGGTTTCTACACTTTTAAAAATTTTTTAAAAAAAGCTTCTTAATGCAAAGTATCCTTCATTTATTAAGCATATCCTCACATTTTCGTTTTAAAAAAGTTATTTTCCAAGCAGATAGCCTTACCCAGCTAACACGCATTAAGACAAATGTGAATTTTAAGAAAATTTATTAAACCGAAGATATTCTGAGATTAACTCGCAAGTATCGCAATTACCATTTTAGTTTATCTATACCGCTTTGGAAAAACTAAGCAAAACTTATCATGTCACGTGTATTTTTCAATACTGAATTCACATCTTACTAAATATTTCTAGTACATTACGATTTTGTGATATTTCATTAAAAAATATCACTTTTAACACACATGGCATAAATGTCTTCATACATTGATGTCATAGAGTGGTTCTGTAGCTGTGGTGATTTTTAGCTACCGTGGTATAACATCAGAATTTTGAAATACTTAATCCATATCTTCTTAAATTGCAAATTTTAGTAGATTCAGATCGACCGACTAATTCACAACATTTTATTATCCATCAGTTTTTTGTCAAGAGTTGTGAAAAAACTCGGAAATTTCTTTAAATTTATTATGTTGAAATACATAAAAAGTTGTTGGTCATCAACTAAACAACTGCTATGCACAGAGACAATTCGTAAAAAATGCCTAATCGACATGAAGGATAGTCAGTGTTATCATTAAGTTCTTTAAGCAACAATCATATTTAATGACAGCAACCTGGTTGATTTTTTTTCTCACTCAAATTGCTAAATCATATTTTGACAAACGTACACAGATCCACTGACATACAACATTGGTGCAAACAATCAGATAGGCGTAAAACAAACAAACAAACGCTTTTCATCTACCCACATATTCTTCTTATCAATGTTGAGCTTGTAAAATGGCCAATAAATCAGACAGAATAGGAAAAAGGTCAAAACTTTTTATCGAATGAACACGAAAAGTGTTAAAAGTAACATTAATGGTCACATACGCTAGACATGAGTGTGTATGTGTGGTTGATAGGATCGTATATGTGTGTGTGTGTTTCGAAGTAGTATGAAGCTGGTGACGGAAGTGATATGAAAATCATGATTAATGATGATAAATCGTTAAAGTGTAACTTATGTTTACTCTGTGCGATATTCAACAGTGTGTGTGTGTAGGTATTTGCTAATATTTAGTGTGTGTAAATATGTGTATAAAGTGAGTGAATAAATTTATTTATTTATTTTTTTTTTTAAATTTACCGCAAATTTATTTGAACTGACAGTGATTGTTTTATATCTCTTGCAATGAAATTCCGCATGTATCAATAAATAATTTAATATTTCTCACATACACTTGTGTCTGAGCAAATGAAATGCTGCAATTTTATTGAATGGATCTTAATTTTGTCATTGTAAAATCAACAGTTCGTGTATGTAGTTAAAGAATTGTGTTGGTCAACGTGGCGTATAAGTAACAATTAATTATTTTTATTTCTATTAATATTTTACTTCAAACTTCTAGTGTAGCTGTAGGGTTTTTAAAAAACTTTAACAACGCTGAAATATCTATGTTTTAGTGATTTCTGATATTTTCGTTAGTTGGGCACTGGAACATGCAAAATGCAAAAATAAAGTGAGAGAAAATGTCAATATTTCAATTGTCGCTTATTTTTATGACATTAAACTGTAATTTAAACACAACTATAAAGCTATATTTATGGCCTACTACTATAACTTAATTTTATGCATGTCACTAAAAATAAAATTTGTAATACCCAACATAAAATGGGGGAAGAAAATGTTTAGCCTTGTGATATAAATTACCTGTTTGCCCACAAGCGCTAAATAACAATAATTAGTCTATAATTAGTTTTGCGGCTTGAAATATTAATGGTGTATAATTAATCATGAAGTATCGAAATGACCACAGTATATACAAAAGCCGAAAAAAAGGTATTTAAATTTTACATTCATATTACTAAATGTATTTTGTTATCACTTTGATATGAGTCTATAATGTTGAAGAGAAATTTTGAATTTAAAGCTTATGCATATAAATAGGTGACCGAAAGGGCCTTTGATATTAATGACATGCATTTCATTTTAAAGACCTTTATTAGTAGTATGTACCATAATTTTTACTTTAAACTTTATGTCATAAGTCGGGCGCAAGTAATGTTAAAGCTAAAAAAATAAGAATTCATAATACCATGTATCAGGTGTACAAGTATAAAACATAGATTTTAACGGAGAAGCCATATGTTTCATGATAAAATGCATGTCAGCGATAGTTTCGGGTTTCAAAAGGATGTTGTGACTTTGACGTTGCAAACAAGTTACACGGAAAAACCGCAAAAAAGCTACAAAAGTGCAAAATTAAAAACATTGTTGGACGAATCCGTGGGATGTTCAATAAGCTGTTTCCAATCAAAACCGACCAGAATATGAAAAAATGCCATGTACAAAAGGTAATTGTGACCCACTATAATGCGAGGCCTAATAAAGCCTGGTTCGGAACTCGTTGGAATCACTCGGCTCGGAAGTTCTAGCACATGCGGCTTACACACCAGACTTGGCTCATTTCGTTGACTACTCGTTTGCATTAATGAATCACGCACTTTCTCAGCTGTACTTTCAGTCGTACGAATATGTGAAAAAATTACTCGATGAATTATTTCTGGCCATTCCGCAAACTGTCCCGAAGATAGGAGATGTATAATTAGCAAAGAGTGATACTTTGAATATAGGAATTTTAATAACTCTTCCGGGTTTTTATTTTATTTTTTTTTAAATCCACATTTCTGGTTCTGCTAAGCTGTTTACATTAGCTTTGCTAAGTGGCAGTGTGTTATCGATACATTTTGACACTTTGAACACAATTCTGGTCTTTAAAATTATCCACCACGTGTAGTTTTTTAAGAAAACAGGGGTTCAAGCCCCCAAAAAAGGCATTTTTGGCAATTTTTCGATATCTATGTGTATAAGTCCGGAGTAACTCTAGAACCCTCTAAAATGTTTTAAGATGACGCTTATCAATTTTTATTTCGACAACATTAAATTAAACGTAACGTATCTGACCTTCAAGTCAAGAGGGTCACAATTTAATGGTGCATTTCAAGCCGGTCCATCCAGTGTTTGTTCGTTGGAGGTCATACCAAGTATTTCCCATCCATTTTAGAGTGGTGCTCATAGATTTTTCCAAAATGAAATTCATGGCTGAAAACAATTCATAAAAATGGACAAAATCGGGCAATCAGGGGGACGAGGTGTTGAGGCCTCTTCGGACGTCCATTTGTCGTTTAGAACTATTAAGGGGGAGGGAATCATTTATGGACGTCTCCTAGAGTAGAGACGTAGCGAACTCTGACAAAAGCGGATATCCAGGGAGGAAGGGATAAAAGTTGCAGAATTTTGCCGACGAATTCTAATGTAGATATATTTTTTTTAATCTAAAGAGCAAACGATCATTTTGAAAGCTAAATATCTTTTGTTTCACAATTCTTTGCACGTCGTTTTGATAAATTAATCTTTTAACTTTTGGTTTTGTAAAATAATTTTGAATATTCAAGTTTGCATATAATATAATGAAATGTAAGAAATAGTAGTGAACTCTGGTTGGATATAGACACTTTTAGAGGGATAGATCTGTATGGAGCAAAAAAAAAGTCAGTCCAACGGGACGTAAGGGAACTTCTTTAGTACGATTTCTTCATCATATTCTTAATTTTGTATTCGAGAAAATTCAATATCTTCCAACTTCAAGCTACTAATTTTTCCAAAGTAACCTAATCATTTCATAAAATTTTTAAGTTCTAATTTCCCATTGTTAAACTTCTGATAGTTACAAAAGAATGTGAGTTTTATTCAATTAAATCAGCAGACTGATATATTTCTTTCGGAATAAAATTTCTCAATTTTATGAAACTCAACTTTGGAATCGATATTTCCAACTCCATGAAAAAAGGACGATAATTGAAAATAAGGAGTCGTTTTGTTTTTCAGCTTAATGGTTAGAGTAAGGATTTAATTTTCAATTGCATTTCAGATAGCGGATAGGCTTAAGCAACTTTCGAATGGATTTATCTAAGAAATTGAATGCTGTCTAAATTATTAGTAAAATAAATAGATTTCTTTCAAAACGTAAACATTATTTCTGCCAAAGTTTTTGGTTTTGATGAGTGGTAGTTAAAATAATTCATATAGGAACTACAAAACTAAACTTTAAACTACATTTAAGTCCAACAGATATTTTTCAAATAATTCTTTAAATCAAAATGATGAAGAAATTTACAAGCATCTTTCAACAGATTGCATGTCTCAAGATTGAATTTACTTCTTAAAATCCCTTAAATTCCAACTACTACACTTTTTGCTAAAAAAAACCATCGCACTTTAGCAAACGAATGAACAACATTTTTCTACCCACTTGAGCCATTTCACATTGGCATATTTTTTTCGATTTTTGCTATCAACTCTTTTTTTTCATATTTTCCACCGATTTTCTTTCACTTTTCTCTCTCTACAGCGACATCGACGACATCAACACTGACACATTTCATTTGGATATTTGGGACCACGATGATGAGTCATGCGTCCTTGACGCTGTCTCACACCTGAACGAAGTACGCGGTGTACGTGGCTTGGGCAGATTTTTCAAACAGGTTTGCCAATCGGCACGTCAAGGTTCACAAGATGATTTTTTGGGCTGTGTGAATATACCAATCGCTGACATACCATCAACCGGACTGGATGGTTGGTTTAAATTGGAAGCGCGTTCGCAGCGCAGTAGTGTTCAGGGACGTATACGCTTGAAATTGTGGCTTTCGACACGTGAGGACCATGGCACGTCCGAAGAGGACAATGAAGTTGAACTCTCTAAAGTAGAAAAATTGCAAATGATGTTTATGGCGCATGAAATTGCCACACATGAACCATCCTGGACATGGAATGGTGAATTACCGGGACCAGCATTGACCATATTGCATCAATTGGCGGTGCAAGCGGATTTGTCGGATATGCACTGTGCATTAGCGAGGTGAGTGCAAAAATTATTGTTAAGATTTCTTACATGAAATGAAGAAAAGAATTCGCTGTGTGATGTTCCAACATTTTTCGGCTGCTCAATCAATTTCAATTATATTTTTCTTGATCCTTTAATTTAGGTTATAAAATTTTTTGTATTAATTCGAAACTTTTTGTTTTTACTTTTTCACAGGTTCGTGGCCGCTGTCAAATTAAATCGCAATACCCCGCTTGATCCAAAATTCATACATCGTCTACTCATCGATGTGGATAAACAGTGGAATCAACCCAATCAAGAGACAATCACACGTGACCTTGAACAATGGCTGGCTGAATCGATGACGGGCTTTGTGGAACGTTCCCTTAATCAAATACGTCGACATCGTGACATCTTCCCTTCACTACATCCGCCATCATTAATACGACTAGAATTTTTGCTACGTTGCCTGGGGCTACTCGGTTCGATGAAAGCCTTTCGGCAGGTGTGTCCCTTTAACAAAGGTGTACGTGGCGAGGTGGTGGGTGCGTTGCGTAAAGGCTCAGTACAGTGGGGTCAAATGGTGTTGCGCGAGTCGCAACGTTTACCAAATCCCTTAGTCAATTTTGTATCGACTGTCGTTGCCGATATACAGCTGGGACTGACCTACTACCATGCGTTGTTCGACAAGTAAGTGTGGTGATTTTGTGAATCCGATTACGATAACGATTATGTTGCGGATGGGCGCAGTATCGTTGATTTTTTTTTCTTACTTTTTGGGTACATGTAACGTAACTAGTGTTGTTGTTGTCGTTGACATGGGGATGTTTATTTGGTTGTTGTCATTTTTCAACGACCTTTTTTTTTGGAGGGGTGAAAAATTGAATTGAATACGTCAGTTACGTGACAGCAGGAAAGCACGTCTGTTGCCCATGTCGTTGCCTAAAAACGTTGAGTTTTGTCAGGATTTTTAAATGTATTCATTTACTGCTTAACATTAATGAGCCTTATACGTTGTGTGGCGGTACTTGTAGCACATATGCGGCTTAAAGAAATAAAATATATCTGTAAATTGAAATTAATTTATTGGTGCATTAAATAAAATATAGCATGTGTTTGGTTTGTAAGTGGTGGTCTTTTGATGAAAAATTAAAGCTTCGAGATGCAGATACCATCAATTTTTATTTTTCAAGTAATATTCTTTTAAGGGTGTTAGTTTTCTAATGGAATGTATACCCGAAAAAATTCAAGAACACGAGGTTTGGAAGAATTTTAAATTTTAAATTGCAGTAACTAGTAGGGCTATAAAATATTTAATGTCTTGTAAAGGGTGTTTTTTTTAGAGGTATAGAGCTTCGAATTGAAATAAAGCACAAGAAAATCGTTTTAATGTCCATCAATTTGGCTTTATTGGAAGAATAATTTTATGCCATTAATGTTTAAATATGATTTCGGGCATGTGGCTGCCGCGGCTGGCTCGAATAAAGCCAATTCTACAGGTCCAATTTTGAACCACTTTTTCGAGCATATGGGGCCGTATGTCGGCAATAACGCCACGAATGTTGGCTTCCAAGTCCCCTAACGTTTCTGGTTTGTTGGCGTAGACGAGCGACTTCACATATCCCCAAAGAAAATAATCCAATGGTGTCAAATCACACGATCTTGGTGGCCAATTGACAGGTCCATTCCGCGAAATTATGCGCTCATCGAATGTTTCCTTCAATAAATCGATTGTGACGTGCGCTGTGTGGCATGTAGCGCCGTCTTGTTGGAACCACAACTCATCCACATTCATGCCATCCAATTCGGGAACAAAATAGTCGGTTATCATGGCTCTATACCGGTCTCCATTAACGGTAACTGACTCTCCAGCATTATTTCGGAAGAAGTATGGCCCAATGACTCCACCAGCCCATAGAGCACACCAAACAGTCAGTTTTTGTGGATGTAATGGCGTCTCAAGGGTCTCATGTGGATTCTCTTCACTCCAAATGCGGCAATTTTACTTGTTGACGTAGCCATTCAACCAAAAATGAGCCTCATCACTGAACAAAATTTTGCGATGAAAATCAGCATCGAGATCAATCTCATTTTCGGCCCATACACCAAAATCACGACGCATTGCATGGTCTCGCGGCTTTAATTCTTGCACAAGTTGGATCTTGTAAGGTCGCAAGCCAAGATCTTTGCGCAAAATTTTCCATAAAGTTGATGGACAAAGCTCCAATTGCTGTGCACGGTGGCGAATCGATTCATTCGGGTCCTCTTCAACATTTTGCTCTACAGCGGCAATTGTTTCTGCGGTGCGCACTGTTCGACGTCTCTGCGGATGCGTATTATCACATAGAGTAAACGTAGTGCGAAAACGATCCATGGTTAACCGAATTAATTGCTCTGATGGACGATTATGTCGACCATAAAATGGACGGAGCTTGCGGTAAACTTCGCGAACTGAACCATTATTTTCGAAATAAATTTGCACGATTTGCAAGCGTTGTTCTTTCGTCAACCTGTTCATGATGAAATGGCAAACCAAACTGAACATAAATGACATTAGAGTTGCCAGATTTGACCAGAAAATGCCAATTTTATCTCTATTCGAAAAAAAAACCTCTAAAAAAAACACCCTTTAATTAGAAACATATTTTTTGGCGTAATCTTCTCCGCCATTTTATGAGTTGTAATAAACTGTACCATTGTCTAGATTAAGAATAGTAATGCAGCCCAAACTTTTCGGCCATCAACTCAGACAATGCTTTATAATCTGAAGCGTTTAATTGCGTAGTAATTTAAAGGTATAAGTACTCAAACAATACAAATTAAATGAATTTGATATGCGGCTTTAATTATAGCCAATTTAATTGATGTCCAGCAACAACAACAACAACGACAATGGCATGCCGCTAACCATAGCACACAGTGCAAATAATAAAACTGGCAAATTAGCTAATGTCGTCACTTAGTGAATTCATTAAAAAATGCTACAAATTTATGTTGTCCTTGCATTGGGGTTGTCAGGACATACGACAGCATATTTAAGAGTTGCCATAAAAATTTAAGCCTCGTGTACGTGCAACAATTTTTATTGCTATGCGATTAATCGCATGTTTCTACTACGGCATTGTACGAGTACCGCATAGCTATGCATATATATGTGTATGAATAAAGGACACAATGAGCACGGTCAACGTACATACAAACATATTGCTTGTGTATTGTGGCTTTAAAGGGTTCTGCTAGATAGTATTTATTTAGTAAAAAAAGCAAAAGCAATTAGCTGAGAGTTCAAGGTAAACAACATAAATTAAAAAATTTAAGATATTTTTATGTCTTTTATGAATTTTATAACTTCAAAAACCTCTATAAACATAATTTTTAACGATGCGAATCAATTTGAGTTATTTATTATAACATAACATTCAAATATTTTATGTGACTTTATTTGAATCACTAATAAGAAAGGAGATATTAGTTAATTGTGATGATAAGCCTAATGGATTGAAAGGCATTTGAAATAATCTGACAGCAATTGTTTCGTATCTAAACACTCAGAAAACTAACAAGACAAAAAATCTCTGCTCAAACTAAATCTGCATCACATGCAAAGCCATTTAGCAAATTTTTGCAGTCTTCAAATTGCGCAACTTCGAAAAAATTCCATACTTAAAGAGCAGTCAAACAAAGACCATTGAAAGGAGCATAAAGTTTTTTTCCAAAAAAAAAAATCCAGTTTCTTTGAATCCTTGGAATATTTCTAAACTATATATGAAAGCGAAAAACTGACTGATGTTAACTTCAAGAAAGCAATGAGTAGATACTTTTGAATGGAAAATTCCATACTGTAGCTGCCAACTCATTTTGGTCCCTTTTTTTTCAACAATAATACTTTACTGCACAAATGGCGCGAAATTCAATCTTTTCTGATTTTTGGTACACCCTCGACATAGTTTTCCATAAACTTGACGGCAATATAAAAAATCAAAATGTATAAATCGATATATAAAAAATAAAATATTTGAGTTGAAAGAAACGATTCTCATGAAGATTTTGGCGCTCAGCACAATTCGACTTCGCAGCGACTTTTTTTTGTGAGCGTAACTATAGATTTTGATTTCTGACTATTCACAGTAACGTAAAGATTAAGAAATTAAGTCAATAAGAGAGCCCAAGGCCACATCCAAAATAAAAACTAAAAAAATACGTTTTTCCATCGTGTCAAATTGGAATGCTGGAAAAATTTTGATCAGAAATTGTAGTTAACCGCAGCAATTTTACTTTTCCTGTAAGCTATGTATGGTGTCCGGGCGTCAAATACAAATAAAACGCAAACAAATAATTTCAATCGTTCAAACTTTTTTTTTTTGCAAGCAAGAAAGTGTAGCTCTTTAGTTTCAAACTTTCCCGCAGAGTTCAAGTACATAGGTTTTTGCCAGGAACTATTTATTCGATAAGTTGCTAAGTTTCTACTCGCTGTTTATACGAGTACTCGCTATTGTTGTGATACTTTTTTTATTTCAAATTGTTTCTTTCCCACCTGACATTTCAAACAATTATTTCTACGCGAAATAGCTCTTCTTCTATTCATTTCAAAATATACAACTAACACTTTAGCAGCATGCTATGTATACAAAGCAAATATAATTTTACTTGCTAAGTTTGCGTTTTTGTGTTAACTTTCCTATACAACTGTCGTAGATGGCGAATAAGACGCAACAATAAAATCCACTAGCTTTTATTCTCTCCATTCTCAGTTTAATTTTGGTATTCTTTAGCTTTCACATTCTTGGCACAGGTGAGGATCTTGCTAGTTTTTAGTATCAAAGTTCTCGGTATATTTTTTTTCGAGCCCACATTTGTGACCTTCATAGTTACCAAAGTTTGTCTCTTTTTTATAATTTTGTACTCGTGTGAATAGATATTGCAGTCAACGTTAAACTTCAATCTGTTGGCATTAATTTTATGTGCTCAGCGTCAAGTTCCTTTTTTGAATTTAAATGAACCTTAAGGGAATTTCAGAAATGCCATAGCCTTTTTTGCCCAATGTGAAAGTTTTAAGATTGCGCCACCTTATGGTTAATGGTTTTGCTTTGTAACATACTAGTTCATTTTAATGTCTGGCACCACAGTACTGTGTATCGTTGGGAGTGGTTTTAACTTGGCATAAACTTATGTAATTTAACAAGCTTTACTTAGTAAGACACTTAAGCAAATTGATGGAGCACTTATTTCTGCTATGTCATATCATGACAATACATCAAGTTTTGAAAATTCTTGATTGAATCAAATTGCCTGCAGTGATTATTTCAATTAATTTTTCTTTAATTTCAAAATCTAAATTTGTTGACACATTGACGTCGCTACTTAAGTCGCCATAATTATTTATATTGACAGAAAATCAACGCGCAGTCTAGACTTTTGTTTTTATCCTCGTCGTGGTTGGCTGTCTGTGACCTTATTGATTTTGTGGTTTAGCTAGACATTAGCAATTGTTCTTGTTTTATGCTCTCTCTTTATGTTGTATTTACTCACTTCTTATGGCAACTTGGACATAAAAACGCACTCAACGAGTGACAATTTAAGTTAGTGAAATAGGGATTACTTTTGACAATATGCCTACGAAAGGAGGTTGTAAGAAATAAACTTGAATATTATGAGGATAAGTGAGTAGATAATCCGATTTTAATAATAGGGAAGCTATAAGCTACTTTAATCCTATCACAATTAAGCTATTTGTTAAGTGAGATTTGTGGGTATTTTATTAAGGAAATGAGCAAGTGCTCTGCAGTTAAAGATTTTTCATCATTTACTACTTTTTTCTTCCCGAAACCTTGCAGCACCAATGGCATTCAATACTACAGTATTATTTACAAACAATTCGACGCAATGGTCGCCGAAGAGGTACTTTCTCGCATGGAAACCGGTCAAGTGCCTGGTATACAAACGAATCTAAGTCAATTTACAGTGCTCGAAGGTGATAAGGACCAAATGGACGTACGTCCCTTCGATCTTTTTTTAGTGCTACAAGAATTTTGCGTAATCAAACAACATCTATCGGTGCAGCCGCAACCGCCGGAGAAACCGCTTGCATTGGCCAACTGTCATGAGTGGTTCATACCTACGCTAGAACGCTGGATGATGGTTAGCAAAGCTAAAGCGCTGCAACGGGTACGCGCTGCCATCAGCTTAGACGCCATATGTGAAGGTGAACGTATTGTGCGCTATAGCACCTCATCGGTAGATGTTGCCGCTACCTTCTATCAGATCAAGGAATTCTGGAAGGTGCTCAACTGGCCCGATTATGATACTGGCGTACTTTTTGAGGCACAGCTTATCGATATCGTGTGCTCTGCTGCCATGCATTATAGTGACCTGATACATCAAGCATTAGCGGATGGTGGCTATTACGAACAACAGGGACCATTTCGTTGCTCTGATGATATGTGCGTGACTGTCAATAATCTGGAGTATGTGCGGCGTTCACTGTCCGATTTTCGCGCTGATGGCCAAAGTTTACAGGAAACTGCAGATGCGTTGCTAGAATCCAGTCTGTCGCAGTTGGAGACACGTGCCGAGCGTGTGCTTGCTAAGCTTGCACCACTAATGCAAGTACAGCTGCAAAAGGCTGTTTTTCATTTAGCCTGGTCACCTGATTCGTTGCCTGCAAATCAAGCTATTGTACCATTGCTGGAATATTTAGATATACATCTGGCAGCACTAAATAGCGCGCTGCTAACAAAAAATTTCAATCGTTCGCTGACGCTAATTTGGAAAACGGTGCTGAGTGAATTATCGCGTCAAATGGATACGGGTGCTGAAGGTGAGAAACCTTCAAACTTCCACAAACGTCTCTATGACGCGCTGCAATTACTTATTGATTTCTTCCACGCCGAGGGCATGGGTCTATCTATGGATGCACTGCATTCGGATGATTTCTGGCGTATCGAACAGCGGCTGCAGTATCACAAGACGGAAACGGAACGCTTGATTGACATGTTTTATCTAAGCCGCTTGCACGAGCAGCTGATGGCAATACCACCGGGACCATATGGCATGTTGGCTGTGCGCGCATATTTCAATCATGACTCTCTCTGCGTTGAGGTGCTGCATGCGCGTGATATTATACCATTGGATCCGAATGGTTTTAGTGATCCATTCGTCATCATCGAACTATTGCCGCGACGTGTATTCTGTCACTGTACTGAGCAGCAGACAAATGTGCATAAGGTAAGTTTGCGGGAAGATGATGGAGCAAACGCAGACGTTAAATTTTTATTTTTTTTTTTAAATTCGCGTTCCATTTTTTTGAACAGAAAACTTTGAATCCGATTTTCGATGAATGTTTCGAGTTCTCGGTTACTTTGGAGCAATGCCAAACGGAAGGCGCTATGATCGCATTTACTGCTATGGATCATGATGTTCTTACTGCAAATGACTTTGCTGGCGAAGCATTTTTGGCCTTAGGTACTATACCTGGCGTAGCTGACTATAATGCAAGTGTGGATAACTTCCATGGACTTAAGCAGATGGAGCTGCCTTTGATGCAGCAACATGATAGACGTAAGTATTGCTTCTACAACATAACTATTGCCTGACTTATATTATCAAAACGATTGAAAGCTAGTAGCAGGATTGTCTGCAGATTTGAGTTAGGCAGACGTTGTTACACCTGAAGATCTGGCAACATTTACCGTACTGTCTAATAACACAGCTTTACATTCAAGTCAAATAGTGCCATATATCTACAATACTAGTGGCGCTGTCATAAAGATTTGAAGCTGCGTAAAATATTTATGAATTGAAATTCTATCTTGTCAGCATTTTTGAAACATTTAATCCATGAATGTCCAACAAATATTTTGAGATCATAATCAGTAAAACGTTAGTTATTCGATAGTTTGAAGATTCTTATTTTGTGATCTTTCAGTGATGAATTCAAATCCAGCCTTTGAATTGTTTTACCCCAATATGATTTTTCCATCCTAAAGCTGTAACTGTAAAAAATTAACATCATCTGCTACGTTGCTTATATGTATCAAGGCATGACAAACAAATTCAAAATCGTATTGTCTTCCCACATATTACCGAAATATCTTAATACAGAAATGAGGCAGACGTTGTTTAGTTCAACGTTCTTGTCATAAACAACTGTAGTAGTAATACGTGCTGTAAAATTTGGTTTAAATGTTGATAAAATTACATGTGGCAGACGTTGTTTGGAGAAAGAGATGTGGCAGACATTTCTAAATTGAAGCATCTTGCGGCATATACTTGTTTATTATTATGAATGTGGCAGACGTCGAATTCCAAAATTGAGTAATTGCAAATTAACATCTGCCATACATATAAAATGAGTGCAGGCACATTTGTCTGATATTTAATAATGAAAACTATGCATTGTCAACTATAGAACAATATCTGTCAATTTCTACAAACGACTGTTAATACAAATGTGCCAGATGTTATCACATTCAAGAATATACAAATTTAGTATATGCTTTTAGAGCAATATTTGTCAAATTATCAATATATGCGTGAATACAAAGGTGGCAGACGTTGTTGAAATACTACAAATATGAATTTTTAGACATTTTTTGTTAGACTTAAGTGTGGCATGCTTTGTTAAACTTAATGGTCAAATCATTCAGAACTATAACTGCTATATCTGCCTTATTTTCAAAATTTCTACAATGGCAGACGCTGTTTACTTTAAAGAAGTGGATAGTAATTCTGTTTGATGGATACTTTAGAGCAAGTAAAAGCTGTCGAAAATGTTCAACTTTTGACAGACCTATTAAGAAGTGCGATAGTGGCAAAATGATTTTTAATAAAAATAAAAAACTTTATACGCTGCTCAATTTAGTTTACTTGATAAGAACAACATCTGCCATTGTTTTGATTTAATTAAACTGCTCATTTTTTTCTGTAACAAGCAATTTCTCTTATATTGTCTTTCTATTTCTTTATTTCTTAAACTCCACAGATAATCCAATTCTCCAAATATTGGAATCACGAACCACAGATCGTCAGGCCATCGAATTTGTGCGGAAACAAAGAGCGCGTATTGCAAACTAAATCATTGCTGGGCAAGAGTTGTGTACAGGTATTGTAACTAGACTAGAGCGTAGAATAGATCAGTATTGTTAGGATAACTAAAAATACAATTAAATTGTATACAATGGAATATGTAAGTAAAAATAAAATTATACAAAAATAAAACAAAAATATTGTGGTGCACATATGTAGCTAAATTTTAAAGAATTTTAGAAATTTTCATAAAATTAAAGTGAATAGAAAGTTGAACGAAAAGCAGTCAGATTTTTCGAATTAAATGTCACTACCATTAAAACATTTTTGATACCGTTTTCATTACAGTTACACTGAACTGGCAAGAATGCTGCTATCAGATGCGCTTGCGTATTTGAAAAAGAAAATTATGTTGCATACTTTTCGGTCATTTGGTTGGTAATTACAAAATCTGCGCTATTTCAAGATCACTATTGTTACGCATTTATTTATAATCTTCTAAAAATATGCAATATAAAGCAATTGATTTTTTTATCATAATATATAAAATATTAAGCGAAGGTATCTGAAATTTATAGTGCATATTTAAGGGCTTTGCAAGTAAATAATATTTATTTTTGCTTTATTTGGTGATTACAAACACATCTGTATGCTTTTCAGTGAACTTCTTTCTGTATGCCTAGAAGCATGCATTAAAATCGGTACGTTTTTTTTGTCGTATTTAGCTTGCCACTGTACTTCTACACAAAAGTTGGGTAAGTGGGCGGACTCCTACTGTGCCTTAGTGTTTATATGCTATAGTATATCCAACGTCACCTTTGTGCACACAGTGATTCTGCATAACAAATTTCATTGCATACCTTATGGCATAGAAATTAACCTGATATGCATATAGTTTTTATAAAATTTTTCTAATGAAAAGTGACATTCAATTTCGGAAAAATTTATTGAATAAATAAAAAAATTCAAATTTAAAACACAAAAGCATTAAAACATTAAGAGCAGAGACAGCATTAGTTTGTTTTAGATTTCATTTAATAAAGTGCATATTTATTTCCAAATCATTATGAATGTTTAATAGATATGTGTGTGTGTAAATAAATGTAGACTAAAACTGCGTTGGTAAATGTAAAAAAATACAAAACTTCATTTAAAAAAACATAAAATATTTAGAATCGCATTTTGAGAAAAAAATTTCAATAATAACTTGAAAAAATATCATAAAACAAAAAACTACCGTGAGGAAATAAAAAAAAAATATTTGTATTTACTCCCTCTCTCAAACGAATTTTTAAGACTTTTTATGAAAAAACAATTAACATAAAAATAATAAACAATTTTAGGAAAATATTTTTTCTACTCCATTTTTTTATTAATTTTTTTTTTAAAGAAACAACAATTTTTACAACAACTGCAAATGAACAACACATTTAGGGAAATTTTAACACTTTTTTATTTATTTAACGAATCATGTTATTTCAAAAATGAAATCAATTTATTTTGGCAAGGACTTAAAACAGCACATGTTCAAAACGAATTTACAGAGCACAAAAAATTGAACACAAATTTATTTCATGTGACAAAAATTTCGTGCAAGATTTTGAATACACCTTGCTGGAATAAGCGAGTAAACCCAATTTTTAATAGATTGCTTCATAGTGCTTGGAAATTGAAGAAAAGTATTTTTAGATAAAACGACTTAAGTGTAATGTAAACTAAATATTTATGTAAACCTTACATTTTTTAAATAAAAATAAAAGAAATATAAATTGACTAAAATTAAGTATTAACTAAAAAAAATGGTGCACCCTTTAATGTGTAATTTTAACGTAGAAAAAGCCTAAAGGTATGCAAAGCTTAAGCGCTGCTTACTTTATATGAAAAAAAAAAAGTAATTACTAACTAATACTTAGCATATTTTAGAAAATCTTTAATTGAAACAAAAACGAAAAAACAGCATTAAAAAAAAACTTTTCTACTGCTAACTACATAATCTAAGCAAAATTTCAATCAAAACCCATGTAAACGAGAGCTTCGATTTTTTTCAGATTTTCCCACAGAACTACCATTTTCTAAACTGACAGCTGCACAATTATAACTTTTACTATTGGGTTAAAATTTCTCAAATGGGTTGGCTTAAATTAAGAAAATTTTATTTTCAACGAAAGGAAATATGTTTTTTTGGCTCCTCCTGCAAAATTTAATTTCTGAAAGGATTAAGAAATTTGATTTTTTTAGATCCAAGCATTTGAAATTTTTACTAAATTTAGTTCAGCATTTCTTTTTCTAGTTCTAAGCAAACGGCTTTGAAAATCTAATTAGTGTTTTATTTGTCTTAAAATGTATGTTCGGGAATAACTTTTGTACCACATTATTATTTATTTTTAAAACTTAAGCTAAGAACAATGCTCTTCATATTATTGCGCAAGCTTTATTTTCAATGATTCTCTAATGTTCGGTATGCTATGAGCTTCAGACTTAGGCAAAAACGTTGAAGATAGAGCGTTCATAAAATAAACACATTCTGCTAATACGAGTCAAATAAAAATATTGAAATGGCGGTGCCCACATACATTTTTGAAGTGATCCTCGTTACCCACACAACATGATGCGAGTTCCTTGACCTCTGGGCCATAGTCTTCGTAGCCCTACACTAATCCAGCGCTGTCAGTGTGGGTCAAATTTAACGATTAAAATTTGGTGTTAATGCCAATCCAACAAAAACAGTGAACACCCCAGGACCAGCAATTTAATTTGTAAAAGTTTGATGACGTCACTCTTAATCTAATGGGGCGGCTCACCTATGAGGGCAACTTACCTTTTTCTTTTAATTTTATGGACATAGGTAGCAAATAAAAGAGCTCAACTAGTGGATTTAGATAAACTACGAGATGTCATTTTAAGCAAAATGTTGTAAACATCCTACGATTACATTTTTCTTTACAACCTCCTTGATATGAATATCAAATGATTCCACTGAATGCAGTTTTGAGATCTGATATTTGGAGAAAAATTGACTCATATCAATTTAGGTTAATTTGGGGTCCCTGAGATTGAGTCTGGTATTAAGTTTTGGCTTCACGTCAGTGTTTTGAAATAACAGTCAATTAACTGGTAATTGGTGTGGTGAGCAACGCTCTTCTACGACAATTTTTTTTTTTCAAGTCTGAGAAGCTTTCTATCTGAAATAAAGTTATTCTTCATAAAAAGACAACAATTTTTTAAGCTTCAGCTCCACTCCTTAAACCTCCTTTGCAGCATTTTAGTCGATTTTTCTCAAAAAATTTGCATTCGAGACATATGACTGAAAATTTTTCATACACTTAAAATCATGAAAGTCATTATGAAGGAATTGAATGTTTGAAGAAAAAACAAAAAAATTACATATTTTTTCAATTTTACTGTTACACAGATAGGTGTTGAAGCAACTCTTTTATAGGTGCAAAAACAGAAGTATAAATTAGAAGAATTTTTGTCTTTTCATGAGGAACACCTTTGTTTCAGACAAGAAACTTCTCAGACTTGAAATAAAAAAAGGTTGTAAATATAAGCATGTTTGTAGCCATATCAATTACCATTTTATTGACTGTTATCTCAAAACGCTGACGTGTATACCAAAACCTGATGATAGAATCGAACGCAGTGACCACAAATTGAACTGTGTTGACATCAGTCGATTTTTCTTCAACTTAAATGCGCATAGTGTTATTAATAAATCAAGACTTAAAAGTGTTGAAAGTTGGCAACTCACACAACAATGTATATGACATATAGCATAAGTCCGACTTTTTATATTTTCCTTTCTCATTCTCTTAAACATACTTGAAATGTACAGTTTGAATTCTTTGCTTATAGTTTAATAAATAATATATTAAAACATCAAAATAAAACAAAAAGTAAAAATATATAAATCATAAAAAACAACACTACAAAATAATGATTTTCATTTAAAACCAAATTGCACTAAGAGTTTGAAACTATTTATTTTTCGGGGAAGGTCTCAGTCAGCTGTGATTTGTAAGAACGTCAAAAATATTGATAAAAGCTATTTTCTTAGAAGTAGACTACAGATAATTTTCACCAACTTATTTGAGAAATACTGACCCTCTTTACATGCAAAACATTTTTAAAAAACTCATATCTTTTATAAGCTTTTAATGATGATACATACAAAAAAACTTAAAAAATCTTCATATCTCTACATACAAACATACTCTACCACAATGTAAGATTAACTTATTAAAATTAAATAAAAATAAAACAGAAACCTACACTTAACAACCCACCCAAATGATAGTTGTGTATACCACCCAATTTTTAGAGCAGCTTACACTTTCTTTTAGTTACGAAAGGATATTCTTTTTCACAATATTTCTATAAAAATGACGAAAATTTTCTATTTACAAAATCTTGTAAATTTGTATTATATTAAAAAAATAAATATATAATTAAATCAAAAAAATGATAACTTAAACATATACATATATACATACGTGAATTATCTTACATACTATATTATAACTAAAACAATCCTTAGCCTAAAAAATTAACTTTTTATACCTATCAAAGAGAAATTTATCTTAAAAGTTAAAGAAAGACAAAATTAAGCCACTAACACAGTTAACAATTATTTAGCTAATTTTTTTTTTTTTTATTTGATTTCACTACATGAAAGTGCTCTATTTATAACGATAAAACGCTGATTAATAATAAAAAAGCATATCTTCATTTTGTAAACTATGTTTGATATTTAGTTTTTGAAATCAAATTATCTATGCCGTGTTTTCTTTGATTTCATAGGACTCTGATAAAAAGAGACCTTAACTCAGATTAGCTAAATCAAAGGTCCAACACAGTGAATGAAAAAAATCTGCACCTTACCGTAACGTTCAAATCGCACAAGGCAAACTTTACTTCTCACATTCTCACATCCAACCCGTACTATAGCAGAAATAAAAGAGAGGAACGGAATGGTAACGTTCTTTACTACGTACAAAAAACTTTATTCGCTTTGTTGTGGTTTTGACTAGCGAATGCTACCTGAACCTCTACCAAATATCATGATCGTTTTTGTTATCAGATTTCTATTAGTGATTCCACGTTTTGGAAGTTAAGAATGGGTACCATGGTCCAGAGACCATGGGTCAAAAATGCTTTTCGGGTCCCGAGCCTCCCTTAGTAATGTCCAACATTTTTTGGGCTATCTTTCGTTTAAAAAAAAAAAAAAATTTCCCTCATACGAATCTAATAACAAAAATGATCACTACATTTGGTACGGGTTCGGATAGCAAGCGCGAGTCAAAACCACAACAAAGCGAATAAAGTTTTTTTGTACGTAAAGTAGAACGTTAACATTCTGTTGCGCTCTCTCATGTCGCTTGCTATGGTTTGTGTTAGTTTTCCAATCAATGAGTGACATACGGAATGCAGAGGGAAAAAGTTATAGCTCATAGAACAGAACGAAATTGAACCACACAATAAAGTTTTTTTTTTAATCTCTGGTTCAAACCCATTTAGAGAAAATATTTTGGTAAAAACGTCTAAAACTATGATATATTTACGTGTGCCACTGAAGGTAAGAGAGAGTACGTACAAATAGCCAAGTACAAGGAAACCAATAACATTTCTGCAAATTATAGTTTAATTTTCATTTGTCTATTACGAAAAAGAAACAAACATATGTTTTCAAAAAATTTCAATCAATATACTTTCCATAGATGTGTACTATTAGACTACTACCACACAATGAAAAATGCAGTTTTTATTTAAAGTTTCACTTTTAATTCCCTCTTGCATTCGCTTTTATGAACATTTCGATTTATTACATATACCAACCACTTACTACCAACTTTTAAGGAGGACCGGGCAATGTCTTATTTAACAAAAAAAATATATAACAAAATAGCAATATAACACTAATCTTGTCAAAACTTAAGCTGATTTGAAAATATTTTAAGTTAAAAAAACTAATGATTCCAACTAAAATTATTTTACAGGCAATCAAAATTTAAAAAACAAAAAATATTTGCTAAACCTTCAGAATAACAATTGATAAATATATTGAATTATATACGTAAAAATAGCAAAGCAAACATATAAAGAGAATTTTTAAGTATTTATATAAATGTTAACTAAAGAAATTGCATTACATATAAGTACAACAATAACTACAGCAACAAGAACAAAATGAATAGCAACAAATTCAAAAACCAACCAAGAGAACAATATCAATAGAGTAATACCAAACATTATTACAATACATAATACAAATATCAAATGCTGAACCACCTACTGTATTAATAGATATATTTAAGAAATGGCCAAAAAAGCAAACACATCTATTTATATAGAAATATGTTAATAAAATATACAAACACAAGAATTTACATGCAAACATTAGACTGGTGCTGGCTTTTATGGAAGTACTGAATACGAAATATTTTGTTTTGATCTAAAAAAACAGTGTGTAAAAACGTCTAATAGACCCGAATCTATTTTCTGTTATGATATATTTTTTTAATTGTCTTAAAGAAACTTTTTATTTTCATGCTGATTTACTATGAAATATATCAATGGTCAATATGTATCATGTATACAAGAAATATTATTCCAAAATTCCCTAAATGCAGAAAAAAGTTAAGTATAATATGAGCCATGTAATCCATTTAAGCTTACGTAAGGTAAACATGACGTGATAGATTTCATGTTGGTAAGTACATATTATTCTCAGCACTTATTGGTGAAGTAACACAACTTTTTTAAGCGTAGTTTAAAAAAGGAAGACAAATAAATTGCACACGTGCAAAACACAAATGTACTGCTGTTTCATTTAGCACAGGAGACAATACTCACATAATCTCTTATTACGTTGAGAGCTTCCAGAGCTTAGCCTCCGGGCCTTAGCTCCACCTATACCTTCAGCAAATACCATAATCTAACACTGGTTGGGGGCCCGCTTAAATTATTGAGATGTAAAAAAACGTTAGAACCTCACTTTTGTCAATATTCAGCACTGAATCCGAAAACAGAAAATCAAAATAAGGACTAATTTAATTTAAAATAATCAAAATTATTATGTACTTCTTCACCAGCTTAGAAAAAGTATTCAGTTCCATGAAACGTGCTGCAAGCTAAATCAAATTTGACCCGATGTTTAAATAGACCAAATCAACATTTTTTTTGTGCACAAAAGTCGAAAATAAAATCAACTTTAAAGCCAGTCCAATCACACATACATACATACATGCAGAGTTGCGAAAAACTAATACATGCGAATAAAAAAAAAAATAAAAATTCTGAAACAATTGACTTAATAAAATACTTAATATTTACTTAAAAAAATAAATGTGTGAAAAAATCCCTCCTCAATTGTTAAACAAAAGTGAAATAAAAAATCAAAAACGCATAACAGCAATTCCTAAAAGTATACTACAAAAAACAATGACCACTGATTTCATATATCAAATGGCAATTTTTTTTTTGCAAAAACGTTTCATTTGCATTATGTGCGCATATTTTAAAAATAAAAATTACAACTATTTTACAAAATATTTTTCATTATTTACAAATATTTACAAACGAGGAAATAAAGCAAAATAATATTTTTATTTTAAGAAAATATATATGTATTATGAAAAATAAATATATAAAATGTTCGTATATTAAATGAACAAATATATGAGATAAAATATATGTATTTTAACACGCATAACAGAAAACAGCTGTATAAAATATACATATGTAACTGCGTGTTTTTTGTTATTTTTTTAAATGTTAATTTTAATGAAAACAACTAAATCAATTATTTACAATGCAAAAATAGAGTATTTGTTTATTATTGTTAAAAACTAAATAGCTAAATGAAATTTAAAAAAAAAATCCTAGTTGACAACTGAACATAAATTAACGGTGGGCAGTTGTAGGGTATGGAGATAAATCAATTGATGACAAAAACAGGGTGAGTTATGTGCGGGCTCTTATATGATAAAAAATATACCAATACGTTTTCATGCAGTAATAGTTCGAAAATATAAAAAGTCTTTACAAATGTTTTGGTCATTTTCAATTGTAAGCTATGTCTATACACAATATCTCTATAAAAAGTTATCTCTGATACCAAAACTTTTTCTCTGAAAGTAATGTCATATGTGAGGTTTCTTGGGTTGAAATTTGTTAGAGTTCGAACCAAGTTCTTATTATGCATGATTAAAGTTGTAAGAAAACTAATACTAACTTTGTTCCTACTGATGACTGTCTCGTTTGACAGTTGGCTATTAAAAAGTTGAGTGATACAATTCAGTAGTTCGAATTATGTCCACACTGATCTTTTAAGCGTAATTTTCCCTTCATATTACATTTTTAACGAGAAAGTTGGGTCATATTTTAAGAAAAAAAAGCTTTTCCTATTGAAAAATATCTTTCAAAAGTGAAACATCAATATTATTTATGTAAAATTGCTAGTATGGAAATGGTCTGTAACGCTTTGGAGCAAAATATACTGAACCGATTTTAATACTTTTTTCTTTAGAACAACATATTTGTGCTACAAAACGTTACTGCATACTAATATTTTTTATTTTTTTAAGCAAATTATACTTTTTTTAGGCTTAAGTTTGATTTTTAGTTGCTTATTCTTAAGTTGCTTTCTAAATTCTGTGTTGTTATTTTTGTTTTTAATTTTTTCCTCATTTGTATGAGATGTTAAGAGAGAGTAATTTCATCATGAAAAAAAACAACGGAATATGCGCGTGCGATACCGCGTTTTTCATAAAATGAAATCATAGCTATCGTGTAGATATTTTATAAAATTGTCCACTTTTACTTTGAGGTTTGCCTATAACTCTGCATATTCAGTTGTTGTCATCAATTTACTTAAATCTGTACCTTAACACAATTCACTACTGCATTACAAAACAAAATAACAACAACAACCACAAAAAGAAGCTAACAAAAAATGTTATCAAATTAAAATCTACATAATTAAAAAATCATAGAGCAAAGCTACATTAATTATAATATTATATATGTGTATACTAATTCAAATTACAAACAGATTCATTAAATAAATGTGACATAAAAATATATATATAAAAACATTGATCGTTTTTGATTTTAATTTTAAAAAAGGATAGGTAAGAGCTCTGTTTAAGTCCCTACTGGGTATTCTTCTATTTGTAAAGTATAAAAAGAGATATGGTAAGTATAGAAAAGTATTATATTCTTAACTAGGGTCTCCTTTCCAAAGTAGATCTAGATATTTTCGTCTATCTAACAGTGAAACTTGTGTGATAAATTTGCGTGGAGCCTCTCGTAGAAGCAAAAACTTTATAATGCTATTTGCGGAAAACTGTTGCAGCTTATTTTATTGAAAATAATTTAAGAAAATTAGGTGCCACAAACTGGATACGAGTACATGTGCTATTCAAGCAACCACTACAAAAAATATGAGATTAACTAAGTGGCTGTAGCAACACCTATACAAAACAAAAATATGAGTTCTCTTTGGGTATAAGACTAATCCCACAGAATTATTTCAAACTCGGTGCTAGAATTTATGAAATATTTTTCTTCCGTTTAACAAAATCCACCATATCACACAAGATTTCACCGACTTATGAAATAGTTTGTGTTTTGCTTACTCTGGACCAAAGAACAACGCTTTGGGCAACTTTTTGTTAAATCGGAAAAGGGAGATGCATTAGCGTAATAAGCCACTTAAAGGCTGTGTGCAAAAATGTGACCCAAATACTGAAGAAACATCGACCGATACTAACACTTAGGGTCTTTTGGAGTTCGAACGCGCCTAAGTGACAGCATTTTGAAAAAATCGTGAATTAACCTAATTTTGAAACGGCTATAACTACTCTCCCACCACTTTTTTATATCAAATCTGCAAGGCTTGGTGTCTGCATTACAGCTCGAGCACCAATCCTTAACCCTCTTATGAAGCATTTAGCCAAACGTTGACTTTCAATTGGTCAAACTTTTTCACGTATTTCTACAAGAAATCATACGAATTTGGCGACCAATTGATTTTACAATTGCAGAAAATATTTTTGAGTAAATTTTTTAGTTGAAATTTTAATGAACAATAAATTTTCACAATTCGCAAGCGTTGTTGTGCTGTCAAACCGACAAACTTTATTTAATATAAATAATACTATCTTTGCCAAATTTCATCAAATTTCTGGCGTTCCTTCAATTTTGGAAAGTATGATACCCAAAAAAACTCTACCCTATGAAGTAACGAAGCTGTGATTATTTGAAATTTTGAAACGACAGGACGAAGGAATAAAAAAAGAAGTTTTTTATGTTTCCCCAAAGCAATTCTCTAAGAAAAATTTAACGAAAATTGAGCTTTGATATATCAAATCAAATAAAGATACCGCAAGTTACTTCGAAGCATTTTGTTCATTCTTCTTTCAAATGAAAAGCTCTACTGCCATATGTAGATACTATTGCTTCGTAATTATTTTCTACAAAATTGACGTTTTTTCTATTTCAATGCACAAATCCTATCAGTCACCACTACCGTTGAAAAATTCCATTGGGTATTAGTTTGACACAAAACAGCACTACGGAATTATTTACGATTATCGCACATGTGCTTCCGTTTCCGCCTTCTTGTATGACAAGTTGTATGGTTGTTGTTTCAAATGCGAGAAACACAACGAGAAATAAAATTCAAAAATAAAACTATTTTTTTTTTTTTTAGTTTATTCTTACAACAATGGGTCGTCATGTTCGAACTACTATTACCCCTTTCAACATTTAACATGGCTTTAATTCTGAAGATTAAATTGGGTTTGTGAGCTTATACGATCAAAGCTTTGTATTTTGAGAGAGCAATTTGATGAATCGATTCAGCGTCGTTCCCACCAACTTTCTGTGTTTTACTTAAGGATCTTGGCTTAAAAGTATACAAAATTCATCTGGTGCTTGAATTGAAGGCGCCCAAAAAAAACTTGAAGAAGATCCATTATTTTCATCCATATTTTTGTTCAGCGTTGTTGTCCGTTTCTGGCTTAAGGACTTATTAGACGAAATGTGGCTCGAACAAGGTGGCGGCACTGACTACACAACTCTTAAAGCCCGCAATCCCAAGGCTTTATTGTGAGAAAAATTCAATGAACAATTAATTTCACGGTTCGAACCAGAAATTGGTCGCTTACATCATGTGATATAACAACTCTAGACTTTGGGAGGTTTTTTTCCAATAACTTTAACATGGAATATTTAGCATTTTATTAGATAAAATGCGGCAACAGTTGAAGAATCGAAGGAAGGACAACGCTGAAAAATAAGGCAATTATTCCATTGCAGTTTTAAAATTGTGTGAGCCTTCACAATTCATCATGAACACATAAATAGTAACTGATCAATCAGTCAAATGGATGATACCACGCCCTTTCATCTAAGAGAAACTCAAGCTCAACATATCTGGTGAGCTCCTTGATGCAAGTGATTCAAACTTGATATAAACGGAACGGTCAAAAGTAATTTTAATGAAAAAATGGGCAGCGCCACGCTTTCCATGAAAAAAATTTAAAATTTTGAATATATCAGCTGGAAAACATTTGGCACATATATTTCTTATGGTCTGTGGAAGGTTCTAAGCATATTACGGTTTGCAAAAAAATTTGGCGATGACACTCCTCCTATAAAAATTAAAAAATCAAAGTTATCATCATCATCATCAGGCAAAAGTACTAATTTTCAATGAAAAAAGGCGGTTTTGCGCCCCCTAAGAGAACAAAAAAATCGAAAATTCGGTCGTCAGTCGCAGGTAAAGTTGCGAACTATTCAAGGGATTTTCATATTTTATTTCAAATGTTGCATTTGGTCTGTGAAAAGTTCTAAGAATAGTTTGGCTTGGAAACAATAAGGCTGATGACAGTCCATTCCTTTCCGCTGACTTTAAGAAAAAAATTAAATTTATAATATCTCATCAATTATTTGACGTAGAATAATGAAAGTTTGCGCACATTAAAAAAATACGAACAGAAGTCAGTTTAAACGAAAAAGTAGGCGGTACCAAGCTTCTTTTGTGAGAAAACACCGTGAGCCGTTCGTCTGTCGTGAATAAAATCTTAAACTACTAAACGGATTTTCATAAAAGGCGATGACATTCCACATATATCAGATAAAACTGAAATTTTTTTATACTTCAGAAATTGTTTGACGCAGATGTTCAAGATTTGGAACATATGTATGTAAAATATTAGGGACAAAAGTAAGTTTTTATGAAAAATAAGCTGTGTTTGGAGGGCTTTAATTGCACTGAAGTTTTGATTTTTACAGGTTTTCAAACAAACTTAATTTTTTATTATTTATTTTTTCTTTGCAAAAGAAAACTTCATAACTAAGCTAACATTGAATGTTTTCTAAAGGAATATAAGATGCAATACAAAATGAATGTTGTATACCATACAGCACGTAGTGTTTCGTAATATGCGAAAGTAAAAAACAACAGCATAACATAAGAAAAATTTTCTCCAAGGATTCTAGCCAGCAGTCAACTCAGTAAGAAGTTGAACATAATGAGCAATGACAAAGCCACTTTAAATAACCATGAGCCTTACATCGAAAATGACATTCATTTTGCTTAAGAACCGATTGCACCAACGATTTTCATTTACTTATGACATGTAAGGCCAACATTCTCACTATTATCCTTAGTGTTTTATAGCCTTTAGGCTTGTTTTGAAGCCATTATGGGTTACAATATAAGCAAAATAATAATAATTAGTTAGTCCATTTAGTTTTTATTTTCATTATCAGTGTGAAAAACACATACTAACTATCTCATTTTTCATCTTGTATCTGTAAAGTTTTTTCTTCATAGATATCGAACGAAAAAAATCCGAACAACACTTAAGTTGATATCTGTGTCTCATTCACTTTTCATTGTCAGCAAAATAAGAGAATTTTTTCACAACAAAAAAAAAAAATGAAAATAAAGATTTTCTTATAAAAAAAATAGTAGAACAACAATAACAACATGGAGTCACCAACCATTGTGAGGAAAATTGTATCGCATCATCGTATTGCAAGTGGAAAAAGAAATCATTTGAAATCACTTGTGAAAATCTCTTTCGACATCAAAGCAATGAAAATAAATTGAAGTGGATGTAAAGTGAGTGAAGGAATGAATGAATGAACAACAGAATGACTGGCAGTCTGAATAGATGGATGTGCAATATTGGAGAGTTCTACGAGACAATGAAATAAACACGTATGAATTGAATGATGTTTGGTTAGAGACAATAGATGGCATCTCTTAGCTGAGCAAACGAGCGCTACTTATTGTTACAGCAACAAACAATGGTAACATCTCCAGGTTGCCAGAATAATGATTAAAGGATTTTAAAGATTTTCAGAATTTACGATGTTATGATTAAGCTCACACAATCCTTACTTAATTTAAATTAATATGGGAACTTAGGTATGGCTGCACAGTTATTATCTAGACTAACATATATGTTTATCATAGTACATTCTGTGAGTCGGAAAATATACATATATTTTAAGCAGCAACCAGACCACTCCCCCCCGTTTTCGAAAGTGGTAAACACGATTAGTTGACCCAACCCCCCAAAACTAAATTTTTACCCAGTAGAGAGGATGGTTTTTGGCCGTTTTGGGGGGTGGGTTCAAGTCGAAAATAATTTCACGCCATCGTGTTCAGCATCCTCGAAAATGGGGGATGACGCGGGATTTCTCGTTTATACCAAATAAGAAACTGGTCACCCCGTAGAGCGCGATTTTTTGTCATTTTAGGGAGTGGAACCAACTCCAAAATAATTTTAAACACCCCCATCGTGTTCAGCATCCTCGAAAACGGAGGGCTGACAAATATTTTTCAATGGAAGGCGAGTAATATGCGATTTTCCTATTTTTTGGGCGGTTTACGGCCATTTGGGGAGGGAGGATGGGTCCCAACTCCAAGAAAATTTTAAACTCTGTTCATCATCCAGTGAAAATGGGGGGAGTGGTCTGGTTGCTGCTTAAAATTTTTGTATTTTTCGAGGGTTTTTCCAACTCACAGAATAGTAGATGTCGTTAATAGATTGATTTTAACGACAGTGAACGTTCAAAAAGTTACGTTATTCAATAGATCAAAAATCACAGAAGTGTAAGCAAGATATGGTACCTTTCTCAAATTCAAAGGCAAATAAGTCACGTACTCGTAGCCAAATTAAGACTAAAAGGCCTGAAACTACAAAGTACATTTGAAGTGAAGTATTGAAACTAAAAAATTTTATTCATGGAGGGCTCTGGTACCAAACGGGTTACTAATATTGTGCTCAAAGCTCCTACACTTTATTTTACTATAAAGATTGGTCTGGTTCTTAACTCAAGGGCTTGATTTCCGGTTTTATATTGAGCAAAAAATTGTATGGGAGGAGGGTGGGTTCATAAGTAAGTACTCTTTTTCTGGAGTGAAACCTCAAAATGAGGTAAAAGAAAACTAATTGCGGTAACCCCATATTGACTTTAATGTATTGAATCAAATTTCCAAGGAGAGTGAAACATTTTAAGCTAACATCGCTGTTGTGGTGAAGTGGAAGAAATAAATGTTAAAAGATAAGGTGGGGATACTGCAATGATGAAACTAAATAAAAATCATACCAGGTTTAAAAATTTCCTATGTTCAGCTCAAAAGTCACTGATGATTCTATTTAACAACAGATGAAAGTAGTGGGACTATTTTAAACCGTTTTTGTAATTAATTTTTTTTTTTGCTTTGTCACAAACTGGGCTGAAAATACACAAAAAAAAATTTACGAATCTCATTTTTCAACTGAAACAAACTAAAAGTGTTTATGGTATTAAGTAGGCAATTTTTCTTTTACTACTGGTCCGTTTTACTTTTAGTTTTCAACGTTATTTAATTTTCATTTAAGTTCGACTCATCCTTCAGTTTTGCTCAACAATTTCTTGTGAACTAGCCTTGCAAGCTCAAATGCTAAGGCCCCCACAAAATTTAGAAATCTCGAACCAGCAATAAATTTCAGCAGCGAACTTAAAGTTTACCGAACTGTGGCAACATGACGCCAGCAACAATGTGTAAATAAGAGGAAGATTAAAAGCTTCTACAGCGTGAAGTGAAACCTATGCATGTGCGTACATTTGTTTTTGGTTAGAAAACAAAACAAAAACAGTAAATTAAATTGAATTTCCCACAAAACGTACAAAGATTTCGCCGGATACGTAGAGAATTCAAACTAAAAATTGTAAAAAAATTTGTTACTCGTAAAATGTCGACAAAAAGAGAAGAATAGAAAAACAGCAGGAAAAAGGAAAACAAAGCTCTTTTATCTAAATTAAATCCAGTGCCATTTCGCCAGCAACAACGTGTGAAATGTTGTAAAAATTTGTTGATTTTGTTGCTTTTGTTGTTACTTAGCACGTTACTTATGACTTATCTTTGCTGGTATGCGTATTTAGTAACAATGTGTTTGTGCTTTTTATTTTTATCATGAAATTTTAGCATCAAATTTAGGAGCTACGAAATGTTTTGCTCTTTTTTTACTTTCAACCTTAACTTTATTTTAGAAATATGTGCATTTAGTAAGTAATGGTTAGTGTATTTAACGTAGGCGTGGCCATGAAAGAAAATATTTTGAGCATTTATAATGCTGCACAATTGTGCCAAATTGAGTTTCCTTGTACAAAACTCTTTTCCGACTCAACCAAAAATTCTACATTCGGCGAGACGCTAAGCGTCCATAGCGTTGAAATTCTGTGAATTGTTTTTTGGTTGCTTGTGCGTCGAATAACAGTTCGGGCCATGAGGGCAGAATGTGCCAGTGCTTGCCCATCACTGCTTTAAATAGTTCTCTCAGTGCGTCGTTTTAATGTTTTGTTTCTAGGGAATATAGTTTTTAAAATATTTTGATTGCTTAGGGGACAGAAGGTATATTCGTGAACCGATTTCACAATTTTCAGTCTCACAAGTTATGCCTGATACTGTAGCCTGTAAAGCAAATTTCATTCAAATATTTTGGGTTATCAAATTAATAATTTGCACTTAAATAGCTAAGAAAAAAAAGTTCCACAGTAAAATGTTTTATCAAAGAGTTAACGAAGTTCGGGCAATTTTCGGGTAATCTTTCAATTCATTCGGGCTAAAGGTCAGTATCGCTTATGGAAACTAATGTATTTTAAAGCAACTGATGATGCAATAGCCTCTTTAAACGCTTTAAGTTTAAAAAGGTCAAAGATATTGAACACTAGTCCTTTGGGTAAGTTTACTCGGAAGATGTTATCATTTTTTCTGCTAAAGCGGCTACCTGACAGTTAACCGGTTAGTTAACAGCACAACCAACAACGGAAGACTGCATTATTATTGTTAAACAAAAGCAGCACCAACAACAGCTGTTACTACTACAACAGTTACAACAAAAGAAAATCTAAAACCACAAATAAAAACGCACATAGTTACCCCTCATAAAACGTACAGATTCACATACATACATACGTACGTATGTATGTCAAGAGCGCGTTTTGAAAAGAACATTCAGCTGGTAAATGAAAGAGAACAAAAGCAACCAACAAGTGTGCGCGCGAGTGCGACAACATAAAGCAGATAGCGAACCTTAAGACAATGGCAGTTGACAGTAACGCCCGCGATGTCATCCACTTTTGACAGCTTAAAGTTACTAGTGCTCAGACAATGGAATGTTACAAAATGTCCGCTGACATTGAAACACGAGAATATGGAATTTCGCAACAAACTTTAAGGATAAGGATGTTTTATTTCATATGAATGTAGTGTACTAATTCAACAGCAGACGTGATATTTTCTTTGTTTTTTTGATTGCAGCAGCGTGGCTTACATTTCAGTATATGGTCCATATATATACAAAATAAATTTGTATTTGAGATGTTTAGTTTTGGTTCTTTTTGAACCAAAATATATATGAGACTAAAGCTTGGATAACACAAGCTTACAGTGTGTATATAAAAATAGTTGTTCCCGTGACTTTGTATGTGTAGCCTTTTGTAAAGGTCCTAACATTAATATTTGTAATCCTAAATCATATTATATGTTTGCAATAATTTTTATTTTTGCGCAGCGCTCTTTTTTTCTATTGATTTTTTCAAAATTACACCGAATCTTGAGAAAAGCTATGATGCTGACGTGACAAAATTATCATGAAATCGAAATTATCAAAATGTTGATTCTTTTCCAAGGAAAAACAGTCGACTTTTTAATTTCATATCAAAACGAATTGATTCCTTTTCAGGAACTAAAATTTTGATTTGTTTTGGCAGTTTGAATTGATAATTCATTTCTAGTTTTTCAATTTAAAAAAAAATGCAATTCAAAAATACTTATTTAATTGGAAAAATTAATTCACGAGCCTTATTCGAAAAAAAAACCTAAAATATCTAAGATTCAATGATAAATAACCGAAAATGGATGTTGTAGATCACCAGATGTCACATATAACACTCAAGGAGCCCGATTTATACTAAAAAAAAAGCTGTTTTGCAAAGTGAAACAATAGAAGGAATTTTGAGCACCTCAATAAGTGGACATGATCAGCGCCTAGTTAAGATTAAGCTAGGGGGTACTATAGCCATGGGTACTGAGCTTGCTTTTGTGGAAATTTACGTCGAAGACTATTTCTTTCATCGTACCCTCAGGCGTTTATATAACGAAGAACCTATTATTCGTCACCAATTGAATTTTACATTATTTACAGCTTTTGTCAGTTTTTAGCCACGATCAACACAAAATCTTAAACTATTGTTGCCTTTGATTGCTTACAGAGATGTCGGAACTACGTCTTTAACTTTTTCATCGATAGTCGTGAAAAAGCATCTTATAAGATTCCTCATCAAATGTTGCAATTATTCGTTTTATAAAAATAAGCAATTTAAATAATTTTTGCAAATCCCTAAGAATTCGAGTGCCTTTCAATCTCGAATAAAGATTGCTGAAATGAAATTGACATCGGAACTAACTCCTTTTCCTTGGCATTGAAAAATTGAATTCTAAATTATTATTTATTAAAGCGAAATTGAAAGTTTTTCAATTCTAAATTTCCAATTAAATTTTTTTAACATAAAGTTTAATACAAAAAAAAAAAATAATTTATATTTTCAAACTTTGCAACAAAGTATTCTTGTTACCTTACCCATCAATTCATTAGTAAACTACACCCACATCAATAGCAGCATAATCGCCTCAACTAAGGCAGACTCATTAAATAAATGCCAACCGCAGTGTTAGTTACTAAAGTATCAAACTAAAACGGCAACATAGTTAATAATACTTGCCACGCACAGACACAGCCACATGTACACACACACATACATGTAAACAATCAAAAACCACTTAGAATGCAACGCCATACAAAAGCACCGCCATCTACTCGTGCACACATAAACTAAGGGCGATACGCTAATGAAGCTCTAAAAATCCCGCTCAGTCAGTCCGTTAGGGAACTACACATGAACATGAAACTTTTTAGCACAAAAATCGAACTAAGCAGCATAACTTGTCCAATTAATAATTTTTGTGGGGGAGCTTATAGCGTTGGAGCTTTCATGGCGCGAAGGCGCAAGTGTGCGACAATTGTGTTAAGTGTAATTATGATAAGTAATCACTGATAAGGTTGCCAGGTTTGCATGAATATTGGTCTGCTTTACAATAAAGAAACAGAAACGTTGCATACTTTTAAGTACACTTTTCTTATTTAGTTTGACTCACTAATGCCGAAAATGACCGAATGTCAATTTTTAAAATTTTTGAAAATATTACTTATCAAAAATATATATGGATTCTAAGAACCATTTTTATTTAACGAAAATTTTGAATTCTTTAATGTTCAGATTAACTTAATACAAATTATTTCTATTTGATTTTCAGAAGGATTGGGTAAAAATTGCCGAAGTCTAACCGCGCACCTGAAAGTGACATTTTCACTTCAGTCAATGCTATTGGACCAACGAATATAATAGTTAGGAAGCCGGCAAAAATATAAGGTCCATGATTTTGTCGTCATTGGTATTGATATACAACGTAGCTCACACTTATGAGAATTAGGATTACCAAGAGTAAAGTGAAGATAGCGCCGCTTTTTTCTATATGAATTTTGAAGTTGAAAATAAAAACCTCTAATTAATTATTTTATCGCGTTTGCCTCTGAGATATTGTGTTAAGGACATAGTATAGATAACGGAAATATGAAAAGCAGACGTCCACAGTGCCCCATTTTCACTAACAGTTAATGTTAATATGCACAAAAAAAAAACTCTATTATATAATTTCATCACTTTCTCCCAGAACTTCGTTGTCTTCATTATTGCCTCTAGGAGTTGAAAATTTAAGAGGCAGACGTGTAGGTCTCTGCTTTTTGAAAACATATGTGTGGGATATGGCAAAATCTCCGATATAGGTCAAATTCGTATATTAATTTCAGTTTCCCGAATATATTTACTCTCAAGCAGAGCAAATAGAAGTTTACACAAAAATCAGAGTTAGAAAAGCAAAATCGCGTATGATTTGTCGTCGAATGATCTATAAACAAAGCCAGAAAAATAAAAAAGTAATGCAAATGACTGGAAAATTAGATATTTAAAATTTACAAGGCAAAAACAACGTCTGCCTTCAAAAAAAACAGCACTAGAATCATCTGTCTTCTCTATTTGTATGCTTTTTATTTATTCAACCAAGAGCAGACGCGATAAAACTATTTAGTAAACAATTTTTTTCTTACATGGTTTTTATGTTGCAATTTGCAAATGCAGCAATAACTAAGTGGCAGATGTTTTTTTCCTCGTTTTTTTATGCTAAAATCTTATAATAATCGCAATCTACCTGACGATAAAATTAAAAGTTATACTCTCAAAGCTTAAGAGGGACACTCAAATTGAAATCAGCTTAACTTTGTTTAGGACCTTTTCTAAAAAAATATTTAATGTGCTAGAAAGTTTAAAACGTTTCAAAAAATTATAAAATAAATTGTGTAAAAAAAATTATTTTTGAAATTAAAATATGGCAACACTGGAAAAGCGCGCATCTATCACAATTTCATCAATCATGAGCGGAAAATTGGCGAATAGCGCCAACAAAAAAAAAATGGAACAATATTACACAAACCACTTCGCAAATGCGGAAATTCTTGGAAAGATGTTAAATGAGTTTAATATCCGTAAAACGAAGGCTCATCACAAGAACAAAAAAACATCGTAAGCACTAACTAATGCCATAAGTGATAGAGCTAAGCATTCGTATTGTAGGTAATAGAAATGGCAAGATAAAAATAATGGAGGTTTGAATTTTGTTTATCATTACTTAAGTATGTTAATGTTGGTGTTCGTAACAACTTCCTCCTTTATCCTCGGATATAATCAACTTAATGTTAACTTTTCAGTTGAAAATTTTCAACTCAATAGCAAAAGTTTTCCCTAAATCATTTTGTGTATATCTATAGTATGTACGTACATTAAAAAGTTTTGAAATCGTTTTACTCTGCACAAACACGGAATGCGGGTACTTACCTTGGATTACCACATAACTAACACCCACTCACTATTCCAACTGTTTTTTCCCGTTCCTGCCAACTTTCTACTTCCAGCGCAATTATTAAATTTTTTTGTTGATTTATTTTCCTCTCATTAAATCTTCATCATTAGTGGCCATTTTTGCCACATAGCGAAAAAATGTATATATTTAATAAATTTACTTTCAAGAAAACAAATCAAAGGGTCCAAATAGGTTTGGTTAGGTTTGGTTAGGTTAGGTTAGGTTAGGTAAGGTTAGGTTATAAGGACCACTTGCATATAGCACACTGACCATTGTGGTACGGTACATATACGTTTATCATAATCCCCTCCCACTCTTCAAATTATCTTATTGAATGGGGGCGAACCAACCAGAAGCCTTGGTGAAGTTGAGCATGCTGGTGAGCTCCAACTCTGCTAGTTTCTCAAGACCAACAAGTAATGCATAACCAAACTATTTGGATCGTTTCCTTATTAGCTTTGGGCATTCCCAGCGTAGGTGTCTGACCGTCTCATCCTCTTCTTCGTCTGCAAAACTCCTGCGGAAGTGTCTGAAAGAGACGCCATATTTGGCGGCCATAGGGCCAATAACACAGTGCCCCGTCAGTACTCTTACAAAACTCCTTAGCTCTCCTCTGTTGAACCTTAGGAGAGTTTGTGTCCTCCTTAGATTCAACTTAGGCCACATGTTTCAAGACGTTCTGCATCCTACGGTTAAAATGACCTTCTGTTCATTTGTTTTTTGCTATGCCCTGTATACAATAATGAAGTACCGCCAGCGGTATCTTAAGGTCTACCTTTTGCTGATTCTTTTGTTGCTCTGATCCTATTTTGACACTTTCGTCAGCTTTATCATTTCCGGGAATATCCGTATGACCTGGCACCCAGCAGAGTTCTATAGTATGCCGTCGGATTGAATATAGTGACTCTTTACACTGTTCTACAGACTTCGCGACTATGGCGTTCAGTGCTTTGAGCACAAGAGTTTATACTTGGTACTAGCTTAGATAGAGACAGCCGCTAGTAAATCATTTAAAGCTGAACCTTTCTATCATTTTCAAAATATACTCGTTAACGTCAATCGAAAAAACTCAAAATTTTTGGCATGGCAATATCTCTGTAACTAAGTTATTGTTGAAAACATTGTTTTGGAATAAGACACCTTTAAGTTGTAAAAAAATTTTCCAAGTCGCATAATTATTGGCTTATTGTTCCCATTAATGCATACTTCATGTTAACGTTTTACGCTTGTTATAGGAAAACGTTTTTCCTCAGCTTTACCTTCCACCTTCAACAGTGTAACTCTTTTCATAGTCTAGTTATTTTTTGAGTAAAATATGCACTAAATAACCAGAATGGAAGAGTAAAGCTATTAAAGTTTGTTTTCTTTTCAAGTTTCAAGTTAAAATTCTGTTGTTAAAATTCTAAACGGTCTATTGTTCGTGGTTGATTGCTGCAGTGAACGTGCTGGGTCAGAGCGTGTGCCTTGTCATGGTAGCAGCCAGTCAGCGAAGCTTCCAGCCATGAAATGGGAAATTTTTTAATGCCACATGATGAAGCAGCAAAGCGAACCATGCATTTTGGCATCTACTGGATACTGGGCCAAACACGTGATGATAATCATTTTGCTGGGCATGCACCAATTTACATCAATTTATGTTTAACACCTTCTTCTTTAATGTGCGTCAATTTTCTACCATACACTGATGATGGTGATGGCAGTGACGGTGATGGTGATGGTGATGGTGGTGTTAAGACAGATGGCGTTTTGATTGCAATCGATCAGAGTGTTGGAGTAAAAGCTAAGGCAATGAAATTTTACTATGAATTATAATGTAATTTAGCAATGAGTTGGTATTGAATGAAATTAAACCATGTAGGAAGTAAGAAACTTAAGTGAAATATTTTTCTGCAGCAGAATATCTTGGAATTTTACCTTAATTGGATATGGTCTTATTTATTTATCGTTGGTAATGATAATTTATGAGATTTTTATTTTTAAGATGTAATAAAAGTGCCAGTAAGTTTCTTATTGCATTTAGAAAATTTATTTGCTTTAAAAAATACTCCAAACTCCTAAAGTACTGATTTTGACAAGAAAATCATCACGCAATCCACAAGAAACAAATGCATCCGCAACGAGCAACTATATGGTTCGGATTTTGGTCAGGCGGCGTAATTAGGCCTTACTTGTTTAAAAATAAGGTCGGAATCGCAGTACTTGTGGCGCCAATTGAACGGCATAGATTTAAACGACATGTGGCTTCAGCAGGTCCGCGCTACTTTATTGCAGCTTCGATGCAGATCAAACCATCTCACGAAATTCTGATGTTAACTTGACACCAAGATTATGCGTTGTAACGCCATTCGATTTCTTTCTTTGGGGCTTTGTGAGATATTGGGCTTAAGTGAATAAGCCAAATACAATTTCTGAGCTCAAGGCCGGTATTCAACGCGTCGTCGGTGAGATTGAAAAAATCATTGAAAATTGAATGAAATGAGCAGTGGCCAGTCATCAGAGCCGCAGTGGTCAATTGACATATATTTTACTTCCTTAATCGGAACATGTCTACTTTTCATTTCAATACAAAATATTTTAAATAAAAAAGAGCATTCTTATTGGGACACCCTTTACAAGATAACTACGAGTCCTAAATAAATCCAAATACCAAGTTATAGCTTATGAAATGTTAGCTAACATTTTTTCTCTAATAATATGTTTAATCTCATATTCATATTCTCATATTTTTAGTGCCACTATTAAATTCAAAGAGAGCATCCTGAAAGAGAAAAGCTTTAAATTCGAGTAAGTATTTACCATTAAGAGAGTCAAACCAAAAAGAAGAATCTTTCCATTAAGGCAAGGAAATGTTTTAAGAAGCAAAAATCATAGGAAATGTAAGAAACTTTGAAATGATCAAAACAAAGCAAAAATCGTACAAGTATTATTTAAACTAAACATTGAAAATAATTCAATTGGCTAAAAATGTTTTAAGCCAAATTATTCAAGAGCTGGTCAACAGTTTTGGAGGTGTAATTCTTAAAAAATTAGAACTTTGCAACTTCGTGTTTCTAGCTAACGAAGCTATGGCCTCATTGACATACACTTAGTTGATGAATTTTCCATGAGATGTCACCGCCCATAGAGCCAGAAAATAATTTCCGTTTATCCGCAAAAAATGTTTCAGCATATCATACTTTTGAGTTAAATGGTACTAGATCACATCGCCGCTTGACTTAAAGAGAACGTACTGCGGCACCAAAATTTTGTGAAAAAACTTTGAGCATATACTTAACAGACTACACATTGGGGCAAAATAATAAAACCTCATTGGCAACACTGCATTTAAAAAGTTTAAGCTTTGACGAGCACTTAACAAACAATCGACACGATGATCTCAGGTTAAAAGCGAAGCCAAACCAGAAAGATGGAGAAAGAAATGAGCGAGAGAGAGCGTTGAGTTTTAAAGCAAAGATTTAAGAGCATTGGATTAAAGCCAATAAGCAAATTGTGTTACCAACATGGATTCAGTACGAACGCAACTGGCGAAGTGTTCAGCCCATTTGAGTGTCTTTAACGTGTTAAGCGCATGATTAAGCGTTCACGAACTTACGCGATATTCGAAGGTCTGCTGTGAATTTAAAGCGATATTTTGTACAAAATTTTTAAAAAACTAAAACAAAAAAATTCTAATTCAAATGCATACAAATCAAAAAAAATTAATTAAATTTTATTAAAATTCTTTAAAGTAATTTCGTGCAACTACAATTTCAAAGTACAATTGTGTCTGTGTGCAAAATTAAATTTAGTCTTGAAAAATATTTCAATGAGTTGATACGTGAAATGGCGTTTTAATTTAATGAAAAAAAAAAAGTTTCTTTAACAAAATATTGACAAAATTTTATAAAAAAAAAAAATTTTGCGTCAAAAGTTTTATTAAATTTTGCTTCTTCATCTTATAGTGTAGATAAAAGTATCTGCGTAAGAGTTGCTAAAAATAAGTGTACGCCTGCGTAGTTGGTAACTTTAACCTGCTGCTGCTGCTTCAAAGTGGGAAGTGTAAGGTGTGAGCAACAGAAAAGGAGTAGAAATATCTACAGCAACAAAAAGAGCAACAATTGAATTGATTAGCAAAGTAATCACGCTGCTGCTGCTACAAAAACAGCAAAAAAATCTAAGCGATTAATAATTTCTGCTTACATTTTTTTTTGTTTTGTTGCTGTTGTTGTTTTTTAGTTTTTTTTTTTCCTCGAAACTTATAACTATTATATCATCAAGTCTGCAATACATACAAACATATGATATACGCGCACATGTATGCATATGAACCCAGTTGAAAACGAATTAAAATGCAACAAAATGCAAAGCTTTTTTCATATTAAAGTTAAAAATTGTTTTCGGGAAAAATTTGATGGACCAGCAAACAATTTCTCTTCTTGAGGCAAGGCACTGCAATCTCATTGGAGTTCAATTATGTTATTTTATTCTAAAACAAACCTATATCTATAGAGCTGCGTGAAAATTTTCGAAATATTTCTGTGCCAGTTTCAGCAAGACTTTTCAGAAAATGATAGGACTAACCAAACAGTGTTATCTTGCCAAAACCTGTTTCGATGCCTGAAAATGCCAAAATTTCGGCAGTCTTTTTAATGAAAAGTGTTTGAAACACACAAAACAGTTTGAAATGTAGAGCTCGAAGAGAGTTTCATTGTAGCGTTCGATCCCAAACTGGTTTTTAGACCAATCTTTATTCTATTTAGGCTCTTCAAGCTCTATCATTTGACACACAATTCCAGCTGTTATCTTATACACTTTACTGGAAAATCATTGGCATTTGGTAAATTTGGGTATTTTCGTGCATCGGGACGGGTTTTCCGGGGTAACCTTAATTGGTTAGTTTCACCGAAATGCATTATTATCTTGTACATCTTGTGCTGTAATTTTATAATTTCGACATTTTTACAGCGGGCTCTCAGTCTTCACGTTCATGATTGCTGCGGCAGAGTGCAGGGTGTTCTTAAAGGCATAGTCTGCAGATAGTAACACTAGAGAGATTCGTTCAAATTCGTTCATTTCATTTAAAAAAAGTTTATTTATTTAAGGAAAAAGTGTATGTGTTTCTGATTAGTTAGTTGACTATCTTTGCATTAAGAAATTTAATCTATAGATATGGTACCACAAACCGAATGATGTTGGCCTGCCAAACACTCCTGATGTCTTACAAAGTTCACATAAGTAAATGAAAATAAAAGAAATCACTTTATTCACTTACCAATTGCTATAGTTTCCCGGACAACGTATCACTGCAAGAAAATTAAAAAAATATCACAGATTAAAACAAATGCTTTAAATTGAGGAAAAATTTCTTTTTATATAGTAAATCTTTCTTTAAAAACCGTGCTTTAGTTGAGGAAACTTACAAGTTCTTAAGAAAGATTTCCTTATTTTAAGGAAATATCTACTTAAATTAGAAAAAGGTGCTCTTCAAAAACATTAAATATGTTTCTACCAATTTTAAAGTTATTATAATAAATACAGATTAACAGATTATTGATTTTTTTAATATATTACTTTTATAAAAAAATTTAATCGACCTCCAGCTACCTTTATAAAGTCAAATCTGAAAACTTGCGTTGGGTTAAATTTCTTTTATAACTAAATATTAACAATTATCATGTGAATGTGGTATCAAAAAAAAAATGTAAAAGAAACGAGTTTCACAGCAATATTGGCAAAAAAGTTAACCCCAAATAAATTTGAAATAACGCCCTAAAATTAAAATTAAAACTTTGTTGAAAATTATTAGAAAAAAAAAAAGTTTTGACCTTTTCACAGCACTTTTAACTGGGTTCATATAACTTAGATTATATCCTTTATGACGGTGAAAAAAATGGATATGTAGTGTTGTTCAGATAATCTAAAATAAAAACATATTTATAATACAGATATATATATAGTTCGGATGTTTCAGAAATCAGATAACTTAAAACTTAGACGGTTTTAAAATCAAATGATTTTAAATTCAAACACATTAGAATACAGACAAAAAATGCAAATATGCAGTTTTTTTAGTATAAAAATCGCTCACATCCTTTGGTGTATTTTTCTGCCGTGGCTCAAGGACTACATCCTCCAATACTTCCAACATGGTTTTTTCGGTTCACTGTAGTATGTCCAATATGCAAATTATTAACCATATGAATTTCGAATTATCTGAATTGTAAAATCAGTTGTCTGAATTTTGAAATATATGTTAAATTTTCACCATCCGATTTCGGCATTTTATACACAACCCGATAGAATTAGATCTAATTATAAAGTGCAAAGCTCAAACTTTTTTACATAAGATCACTATCTGTATCCCAAATATAAGTCTCCTACTCAGCCATATACGACATATAACGCTAGGATTATACCAGTGTAGTATTGTTGAGCATAGCACTCTACACCATTTCTAATGCGCTCATTAACTACAATTTCCATGCTTTTGAAAAGAAAGGAGTTAAGGATACCATTACTAATGGAATATACGTAGATTTTACTACTTTTCCATTCGGAGGGGATCTGCTCTGATTTACTTTAAATTTTAGATTGTTATACCAGTACTTTTCTTTTGTCCTATCTGTCAAAGTTGAGGTGTTAAATGGTCGTGTCCAAAAAACTAAAGTTTTTTGCTAGGAAAATTTTGGAATTACCCAAATATTTAACAACAACTTCGATAACTTTCAATTAATGTGGGATGATTTCCAATGCAACACTTGATCGAAAGATTCTGATAGGGAATGGTGCCAAGCATTTGAGTCCTGAACAAATTTTGCTTGCTGTTTGTTAATTATAAGTTTGAAGTTTATTTCAAAATTTTATTCTTCAAAATATTTCCTACTTGGTATAAATCTATGGCAAGTGTTTTAAAACTTGATTTATTATTATTGGAGTATGTGCAACTGTATTTGTGTAGCTGTTGATATATTTATACATTTTTTGTAATAGACAACCCACTAAATAGATATTTAGTTATTCACAAAGTGCTAAAAACAAAAAAAGTTGAAAATACAACATAAAAAGCAAAAGAATTAACAGCAACGGGCGCAGAAAAAAAGGCCAGAATTAAAACGTTTGTAGGTACAATAGCAAATAAAATTTTTTGCGCAAGCGTATTACATACCACCGCCGAGTATCTGAGAGCGTCGTTAGCTATTTTGCGGTTTCGCATTCCTAAAAAAAAAAAAAAACAACAACAACAACAATAACAACAAAAGCAACAAAATTGCTATTGCTGCCAAAGCCGCTGTGAGAGCGTGCAAAGATTGCGATCGTCTCGAAAATAAAAACAAAAAAAAAAACAGAATTAAAACCGACTACGAAAAAACAAAAACTAGCAACAGCAATAACAATAACAACAACAACGAAACTTCTTAATGTAGGTTTACCTTATTGTTGTGTGCATACCGACCAGTGCACAACAACTAAAAACAACAACAACAACAATAATAATAATAAAATAAGAGCTCGAAAAACTATTCGACCTAACAACGATAAATAAAAAATAATAGCAACAATACAACAAAGATAATAATAACAACAACAGCAACAACAATAACAACAACAACAGCAACAACAATAAGAATGAACACATAAAAACCACAGAAGGTGAGCAAGTTTTCTGTATTTTATTAATTATTTTTGTTTTTTTTTTTTAATTTTTCATTATTGTAATTATTGGTTTTTTATTAAAATGTTACAATTTGTGTATACAGGGTGTTCAGAAAATATAAGTTGAAGAAAGTTGGAATATTGAGTATTACCAATGATATGCATCATCATTTTCAGCATCCTCGAAAGTACCAAAATTAAAATCTATAAATCTCGAGTGTGATCAATTTTCATCAATTACAAGGTCACAAGAAATAGATCTTCGCTATAATTGCGCTTTTGGTTAAATGAATGGATATTAAATTTAAACCAAAGTTATAGATAAGAAAGTTTCTATCAAAAAGCTTAATATCGTAAGCTTAAAAGTTTCTAAGATCTTGATGGTCAAAGATTTCATGTTATTTTTTAATGGGACTTACAATATTGTACCCCTATCTAACTCTGACCATGAACCTTATGAACACGCTTACGTCATTAGTGCTATGAACTTTCATATGGAAAATTGTAATAGTTCTAACTTTTTCTTCTGACTGAAGTATCTCTTTGGTTAGTAAGAACTCAGGTATTAGTAGAACAGGCATTTTTCCCGGGTAATGACCTTGAAATCGGCATAATACGATCACATTCATTTATGATCAATACTGATTTTAGTACTTTCAAGGGCTCCGAAAACTATGGTACAAACTATTTGGGGTGACATATTGTTTTAGCTTTAGTAATTTTCTATTTAACCATAAAATAAAATAAGCTTTAATATGTTGTGAAATAGACAGGGAGTGATGTATTTCTGACATGATCTGTCCACCTCAGGTTCAGTTAAACTAGCGATAAGGATAAGCAAAATAAGTCTTGCTCTTTGTCTTGCTCATTTGGCCAAAACAAAGACATAATTTCAAGGCCAGAACCAAGACCAATGTACAAGGCCAAAGGTCTTAATTTCGCGGTTGCTCATGACAAGGTAGAACGGATAAGCATCAGAATATAGGGAATTCTTGAACTCTTTATATCTACGTTAGGCACATTAAAAGTAGCAGGCGAATAATTCATTCGGTCGTGAGACAATAGGCAATATTGCATTTTTCAAGCATTAAAGTTGGCCCAATTTGCTCCACCCCACTCAGACATTGTCTTAAATGCGGTCATTTATATGTTGGATTTTCTATTTGAGATTTGTTAGTAGCGTACCTAGGAAAGCCGTCGTGAGCACAACGGTTTGTGGGTGAAAAAATGGTCCAAGCAAATTTAATTTATTGTGCAGACCCTTTTTTGTTTTATTTTTTTGGACATGAAAATAGTGAATTGTGCTGTGAAAGAACCTCATGAGAATGTTAAAAGTTAGGACCTTTTTTTTAGTGAATAAAGTTGTTTGAACATGAATTTTGTAATAGGAAAGGCGCCCGGGCACCGAATGTTCACGATACCCCACTGATGTAGGATCCGCTAGATGTGATACCATCGAAGATTGTTATCCAACGCCATATAAAATTAGTTCTAATATGAGATATCACCTTCATTAAATGTACTTGAAATACCATGACCAATAACCATACTTTTTCCTGAAAAGGTTAACGCATAATTGCCACTTCTTTATTAGGAATGTCATTTGGTACCCAATAGTTATTTGAAGCACTCCAAATAAATTACAAGGCTAAGTTAACTATGCTCTTCATAACCTTGGAGAGCGTAGAGCATATTGCAAAAGATTGATAATTATAAGAACTTTAGGATTTAGCTGATCATTAGCGACATTCCAACATGATCAAAATATTCCACAAGTGCAGAAAATATTTAACAGTTTATATAATGGCCGAACTTTGACACAACACAATGGCTCAGTTCAGACCCTGATGTGTTTGAGGATTCTAAGAACTCTTTTCATTGCTTTTTTTCGACAACAGAAAAATGGTTTGCATTTTTGGAGATGTACTCTTGACGCAGAGCAATGACTTGGGAGTATTTAAGTTCTGAAAAATTTTTTAAAAATTTTTTCTGACGGCAAATCCAGAAATCATCTTAACAATAATTTTTAAAATGTCAGATGACTTCAAAAATGCCCCAAAGTAATAATTTTCACAATTTTAAGTAAATAAATTCAAACTTTTAAAACTGAAATGAGGTCACTCTAAATTCACAAAAATCTTTCGGATCTACTTAGCTTGATCTCAGGGTTTGACTGAATGTTACTTGTTGTTTGACTGTGATATTTATTTACCAAATTAATTAGCTTCCGCATTATTTTTTCTAATCTTTCACAACAATGTTACCATTATAACACACATACTTAACATGAACATGCGAGTTATCGAAAAATAAATTTTGAAAATGAGCATATGCCATAAAAACTTAAACGGAAACACATTAACGCTTCCGTCCTATACGTAGCAGTTTCATATATCGTACGATTATATCTTTTTAAATCAGATTCGTATTTGTTTTAAATGACATAATCCGATTCAAGTGGAGTACAGCCTTCCTTCCATTTGCTTTTTTGGCTTTAGCCGAAAGGCATTGAAAAAGCAAAATGAAAATATGTAAATATTTATACACAATTTTCACACAACTTTATTAAAATATCAATGAAAAAAATATATACATTTAACGAAGTTCTACAAAAAGGTAGTGGCTGAAATTTGTCAATGAATGCATACGTTATTTTCACGTTAAAACGTAACATAACGCCCACGAAACATTCAGTTTTCATTGCTATAAAAAGGTGCCAGAAAATTTATTCAAATGACTTCATTTAGCCGCAGATAGTAGGTAAGTAAATGAAGTTGGCGTGCAGAACTTGAGAAAAGTAAAAACTAAGGTGGAGGAAATCAGTAGAAACAGTAGTTGGAACAGCTGGTTATACTGGTTTCACTAGTGCATGACCAAAATTATGAGGAAATAATTATAGAAAACTTCTACTGATTATAATATTTATTAATTATACATTCAAGTTCAGGTGGTTCTTTGAGGTGAAATTTAGAATTTATTGCGGAGCGAAATTTCAGATAATTTTTCTTTTGATTAACGTTTATGGTTCACAATGGTTTAATTCGAATTCCTTCGAAAAAGTCAATAACTTTAAAATTGCGAATGATTCATTGTTGAAATTCGATGTTGAGCTTTGTTGTGACATAAGCTGGTGCAAGGTTTAAACTTAATGATTTTTAACAAGTAGGCTTGGCACTTCTCATGTAAGCAAAAATACAAAATAGTAATTTTATATAATAATAATTATATCCTATAGTCGTATTAGGACTTTTCAAGGCTATTAACTGGAACTTAGCCACTTTTAACTAAAAATACTACAAAAAAGCAAAAAAGGTAGCCTGTTGACATATTAGACCTCTTGAGCTTAAGTTCCGAGTCTTGGCCATACGAAAATCTCAAGCAAATACAATATTCCAGTGCTGGTTAAGGGCACTCTTGAGCTCATGGCTTTCTTCAGCTCAGGTCCCGGTTAAGATCGAAGCCAATTGTCATACCTTAATACAGCGGTGGTCTATTTTATCTTTACTATTTGAAAACGAGCGCAGCAGGTCCTAAAACCATATGTATAAGAGGAAAGCAATGAAAGAATCAAGGACAGCAGTGATAGTGACACCCAAAAAAGTCGAAAGAACTTACTGCCTACTTACTGCTTCTTTGTGGATGATAAAAGTGGCGAAATTTTATTTTTTTTTTGTATGGCTTTTATTTCTTTTATTTTTTTTTCTTTTTTTTTTAATTTTTTTATTTAAATTATTTATTTTTAATTTTTTTTTATCTTCTTCTGCAAAAAGTTTGTAACCAAAAAATATGAATTTATTACATTTGCCTTGAAAAATATGGTCAAGAATAATAATCTAAAAAATTTTACTAAGCAAAGCTTTTCTCAGGATCTATTAGAACAAAATCTAATCTTTTTATTTATTTAAAGTTTTTCCTTGCATGGCTCCTGGAACACCCTCATGGCAAAGTCCGCCCAATTATATTATGGTGTTAGGTCAACTGTGTCTGGTATTTGCATAAGATTTGGTAACAACACCATACATATTTATCTTAGTATATCGTTTTGAGATTACTGCCACGCCTTTTCATCGAATTCATCGCAAAAGTTTTAGTCCGAAACTAATCCTAAACATTCCTAGTATTTGCATGAAATTATATTCCATTACCTCGCTCAGTATGACGTTTTTAAGTTTTTGTTTCTATGATGTCGCCACGCCCACTTAAAAAAATTCGCCATATTCTCATCCAGTATAATTTATAGTGTTTTTCTGATATTTGGTATCATTATCCTAAATAATTCTCATAGCATAGCGTTTTGAAGTTTCTGCTTTTATAGACGTATTTTAGAACATCGCCAATTTTTTGTTCAGGGATTTTTCGAGCTTATAGCTTTTTAAAGGTTTAATTTGTATGGGCGGTAGGCATGCCCGTTAAAAGATATTACTATTTCGTGAATTTGTAGAATTAGTTTGCTTCTATGATGAGGTGCATTTTCATCTCTTTGCATCAGTAAGTGAGCAAAATTTTCATAGCTAATCCCAAGCCACTTCTTAAATTATTCACAAGACATCTTTACATTTTATAGTAGTAACCATTTGGTGTGGTTTGTGGCAAATAAATCAAATGAAAATATTGAAAATTATTAAATTGTTTGAGTTTTATGAAGAAAGTCTGGGTTGGGAAATTGTCGCACTATGTATGTGGGATCATTCATATAAAACCATTGTAGATTCCATTATACACAGTTAAAGTTTTAATGTTTTATTAACGCTTGGCGTAATTCTGACCTAAAAATCCATTACAAATGCAGGCAAACTACTGGTATTTAAACAGTTTTGTTTATTTTATCTGAAACTAAGCGTAGCTAAATGCTGATGCGCTTCCAACTTTAAGAAGGCACAGTATGTAAGTAGACATGCTGAAATGTATGTGCATACATCATGTGTGACGCATTAATTAACTTCCTTTTCTTTTTTAGTTATGTAAATAATGTTGACCCAAAAATTGTTTAGGTTAATAAACTCATATGGGTCTTTTTGACTGACCTTTGTTGATTTTAGTTATTTATCACATTTTTTGTCTATTATCAGCATTGCATAATATAATAGGCGTGACAGAAAAAAAAAACAACAAAAATTATAATGCCTGCAAACAATAAAAACATCTGTTGAAATATGTTGGAACATTAATTGTACATAATTTTCATATGAAATAGAGCCATAAGGAATATGTACGTATTTATTAGATAAATAAATAAAGTGATGAAAATAGCTTGAAAAACATTGTAACATATATACAAACATAAAAGCTTAACCCTCGTGTGCATTTTAACACAATGATAGATAGTTGCCTGAAAATAATTTTATTTTAAAATAAATTTTTTTATTTAAAAACTTAATTGTTGCAAAAAAAAAATTACATTCTGCTGGACTTTCCAATTTTTTAATTAAAGAATAAAAAATTTGGCTACAGCCAAAAATAAACAAAATTAAAAAATTCAACAAATCCAGCATTTAACACTCATGTAGCATACAAATTTTGTATGAAAACAACAAAACATATGGTCAGCTCAATATTTTGGCAGCGAAACAGTTAATGCATAAATTTAATATAACCGTATTTGGATATTTTATGCTGTTCATGTTTATATTTGCATTTCTTTTTTATATTTATGAGAAAATTTTTTAAAAAAATTAATTAAAATCATTTAAACGTGGCTCACATAATAATATCCAATTAAAGTTCATTGCTTATTGAAGGCAATTTAATTTGGATAGAATTTCAAATGTTTTTTTTTTTTTTAATTTCTTTTTTTTTAAATTGTTAACAGAAACCTGTTTTTAATTTTTGACATTTAAATAAAATCGAAACGAACGATTTATAATGTGGTAGATAGCTCTGCTAATGGTAATTGTATATAAGAGAATTCAACGCATGATGTGTGAATGTTAAAGTCAATAAAAAAAACTTAAGGTCAACAGAAATCGAAAAGAATCGAAAGTAAGCAAAGCATTTAGAAATATCAAAAAGAGCCATAAGCCAAAGAATATTTGATAAACAGAGCTTAGATTTAGACCATAATGATACAGAGCGGTATCACAAAAACTCTGTTCTTTCAAAAAAGAGTCGGTGAACATAATTGTTTCATTTTAAAATTTATTAAGGCAGGAAGTATTTGGCAAATTTTTGATTTGTACCAAAAATGTGTTTTTGAAAGTTCTTTGCAATATGTAAAAAATGGTTGACCGAGGTGATTTATGCTATGACTAGCAAGAGCGAGACAAGCACAAAAAAAAAAAGATGTACCACAAATTCTTCTTTAGAAGTATAAACTTATTTGTGCTTGAAGGCTTCGCGTGGATATGTGTTGAATTGGGGCATTTTTAACAAAATTGACATGCAAGCAAAGTTAACGCCTTATTTCACTTATCAGAAATCGAGTACCCCCGGCGACTTACAATACCCATTTGTAGCGTTCTACGATATGTGCAATAAATTTTTTTTTCAAAAATCATTCCAAAACGACACTTAGCACGGTCGTTGATCTCTCCTGGCACTTTCAAAATCAGTTCAATTCGTGCAACACAACTTTTTTCGAAAATTGAGTCAAAAACACCCTTTTAGGCGGGTCGAAGGAGGCATCTAACCATCCATTTTTGCCCTTTTCTCATCGATTACTGCAGTAATGTTTTTTCGAAAAATGAGTCTTAAACACCCTGTCGGGAACCTCCACCTTCCTAAATTCATTTTTAATCTTTTCCCATCCATTGGTGTGATGCTTTCAAAAAATGTGTCTGAAACTTCACTTTGGGAGGATCAAAAACCTCTTTTATGGTTTCCAAAATCTATTTTTGACTTTTTTACATCGATTTTATTACGAGAAATCGATCCAAAACACCCTTTAAGAGGGTCAGAGACCTCTTTTGTAGAATAAAAAAATCATTTTTGACCATTCTCATCGGTTAGTGCAATAACATTTTTTTTCTTAAAATACGTCCAAAATACCCCTTTGGAAGGTCGGTAACTTCCTCTGTCACTCTCAAAAGCCATTTTTGGTTCTTTCCCATCGATTCTTGCAAGCCCAAGCTGTCTTTGATCTCAACTTCTATATGAGAAATGGTCCAAAATCATTATGTGTAAATTTCTACTGTGTAAATTTTCCTATTTTTCCAATATTTTACAATTATTTCCTTTGGGAAAACTCGCCAAATAAATTTTCCACTCATCTACAAAGCGAAAGTCTGCATAAAATTTTCCACCTTGCATAATATTTAACATATAAATAACACAAAGTTTACACAACAATTAAAATATTAAGTCGAATGCGTTAATAACGCTACACATGTTATTTAGCGCAGTGTTGTCTGTTGTTTCCAATGTTGCCCACCACTTTTTTAGTGCTTAACACATGAGCGCATTTTGCGTTTTCATGTAGCCGTTACAAGCGTGAAAAAGCGTTGCATAAAAGTAAAGAAATTCAAACAAATTGTTGAATCACGACTTAAAGTAGAAATCCTATCGTTTGTCAGCTTAAAATTGATTGAAATTAAATTGAATTACTTGCACAAGTGGGTGCAAGTTATTAAAATCACTGGTGTTACCCATTTCGTACAAGAGCTTGGCCACATTTCAGAAATACCCTAGAGATTATACAGTGAAAAAAATCTACTGGACAATTTGACCAATATCAATGGCTGAAATCAAAGAATAAAAATAACTCTATCGTATGGTTCGATTCCGTTCTGTTCTACGAACGTTTTTCCCATTGCATTCCGTATTACACTCATTGATTGCAACACTAACAAAAACCATAGCCAGAGACATGAGAGAGCGCAACAGAATGATAACGTTCTGCTCTACGCACAAAAAAACTTTATTCGATTTGTTGTGATTTTGACTCGCGATTGCTACCCGAACCCATACCAAACTTAGTGATCGTTTTTGTCATTAGATTCGTATGAGGGAAAAAGTTTTGTTTTCAAGCAAAAGATATCTCGAAAAGAAAGTGTTGGACATCACTTAGGGGGGCTCGGGACATGAAACTCTTATACGTGTCTAATGACAAAAGCTATCACCACATTTGGTAATTAAATGCTGCCATTGTTCTTTTTATTACCAAATTGTTCTACACGAAATATAGATCTCAGTCATGAGAATAGTCAAGTTTACTGAAATTTTTACAAAATGGTTACCGGTATCATCGAACGTTGCTCGAAAAAGCTTTTCTAATATAGTGCCTTACACCTTTTAATCAAGGGGATGTTGTCACACGCTTAATTTTATTAAAATATGTAACAACTGATGTCAATTGCAGCTTCATGTTTTAATTAAGTAATAGCAAATAGAGATAAGATTTAGGAAAACAAAAACTTTGCTAATACAATGCGTCCAGACTTAGCGAAGGGGAAAGCGAACGGGAAATCTCGAAAACTCTGCTGTCTCTAGCAAAGTCAAAAAGTAACTAAGTATCAGAGTTTTCATTTAATAGGATTGCCATAGCAATGCTGTCAATTTCCAAAAAGATTTTTTTAATTTTTTTACTTTTTTTAATATTGTAACTTTTTTATATTTTTTTAATAAACTATTTCTGCGCTTTGTTATTTAACGGTCCAATTTCAGAGTTATTCTTATAAAGCTCAAAATTTAATTTAAAAAGCAAACAAAAACAACAAAATGACACTAAGAAATTATGAAGTTCGAAAATCCATTACAAAATTAAAACAAACCTCATCCCGTAGCAGTATCTCCAGAAAAATACCTTCAAAAAAGGATACTTTCTCGTGTGATACTGCCGCAAAGAGACAATTAATAGAGACATATACATCACAGACGGATAAATTGCAACAAAGACAATGCAACTACCGGAAACTCTTGGTGGGCACGGAAAAGACCATGAAACTCGCTGGAGGTGAATCAGATTTTCAAAGGGCAAATACTCATTACCGAGAGTTCAATAACGATTTCAAAACAAGTATCTGGATTTCAAACAACGTAGCTTATCGTTACAAGACTGCAGAACAATTGCAATGCATAAAAATGCAAGTCACCTGCCAGGATAAATTGTCAGATGAAATACAATTTTTCAAAAAAGCTATCAAAAATATGGAGCATGAAGTATCAGTGCTGAATAAGCGTATCTTCTCGCTGACCCGTATCATTCTGCCCGACAGTAGGCACACGCAAAATGTTACCAACGCACGCAAGAAAATACAACTTTTCGAACATCATCTGGAAATGATGATAGGCCGTGAGTGTTCCATTACTGCGGAAAATAATTACATGCGAAATGAACTGAAGCAGTTAATAAGCGCTAGGGGACGCTTTAATGATACATATTCGAAGCTGGTGCAACAACTAACCAGCGATAAGAAGTATCTTTTCGAAATAATCGACTATGCTATGCGAATATTTGATAAATGCATTGACACATACGATAAAATTGAACACTCCATTAAGAAAAGTGACAGGGAACGCGACAAGCTCAAAGAAGAATATGAAACTTTGATGCATCAGGGAATAGCCATGAATAGTCTAAACAAGTTCATAGATTGTAAGCTTAAAGAGAGAATATTGGCTGATATAGAGCCCAGAGAACTGAGGCGACGTAAAAATTATTTAAAAACAAATTTAAAACGATATGCACGCTATAGCGCCATCTGTGACAGAATTTATAAGTTCACTGGAGAAAATCGTATGGCAGAATTAATTGAGAATTTCAGGGCACAAGAAAGCCTTTACTATTCCTATTATACATATGCTAATGAGATGGGCTACCATATGACACTGCTGAGTAGCTCGGTTAACAATTTGTGCGAGAGGATTCATGCAATGCGTAAAGAGATTCGCGACTCACAAAAAAATCAAATTACGACCATTATGAACTTGGAGCAAAGCCTAATGGACAAGCGAAAGAAGAACGATCAACTGCAACACAAATGCGATACCATTGAAACTCACATCGAAAATTTATTTCAAGATATTGGTATCATATATGAGCTAACCCAAATGGATTCAGCTCCAATAATGTTGCTATTCAATGGGAGAGTAGAGGTTGATATGAGTGCTATGCGCATTTATTTGAAAAAAGTAGAACAACGTTTGATTGACATACTGACCTGTGTGTATTGCATGGAACGTGATGCTATAAAGAAGAGGAATGATTCCAGTTCAATAGATTACGACGAAGGAATGAGGGTACCGGTAAAGTCACACAAGCGAATTGTAACAGGTATTGAAAAGGTCTGTGATCCGACGTCGCCATTGAGTGACATTGTGTTGACACAACAATGTCCCGAATGTGCTGCAGGTGATACATTCATTGGGGCAGAAGAAAACAAAATGGAAATATATCCTAAGACAATTAAGGAGACGAGGAAGCTTCTTTACGAAAAGATTACTCAACCAGAAATGCAATATTGTTTGCATCCCATCACTGAATGTAGGCTGCCCAGATCGCGTATGATTGCAGCAAGAAACAGTATTACTGAATAATGTTGTAACCGATACACACTCTGGTTTTTTTTAGGATAAAATTTATGAATTCGACAGTCTTAAGTTGTCATTTAGATTAGAATCTATTAATCAAAAATCATATCAATAAAAATCATTTGCAGTCATTTTTGGTATTTGCATCCGATTTAAAGTCAAAGAAATTTGATTGGGATACCGGAATTTCACTTCATGCAAAACAAACTCACGGAGAATATGCACGAAGCAACAAGTGTCCTACAGAGGAGATGAAATCATACATAGTTACAGTTACGTTTCAGAAAGCTTTCGTTTCTTAAATAGATTTTCTTTTTGTTGAAACGTTTCTGAAACACTTCAGAACGATAACATGCGAAAGATTTCGTTTATAATGTGCCAAAAAGAAATTGTTTGCAAGATTCAGAAAACATTCGATCTGAAACGTTTCAAAAACATTTGAAATATATAAGAAAGATTTCTGTAACGTTCCATTCGCAACATCTCTGCAACATAGAGAGTATTCTTGATACTTTCTGAAACGTTACATGCCTAGTGGGTAGCTATGCGATCTTTTTTAGTCTATAAGTATTGTGTTTGAGAATATAAGTTTGGATTCGGTGCAATACACATACAAATCACTCAGACAAACATTGGTACAAAAACACGGTGAAACATTACAATTTTAGTACTTTTACTTAAAGCAGCAAAAGCAATTACTACCATTCAATGAGATCGTGTGAATTAGTTTAGCCCTGTGGGATATTTTCATTCTTCAGGTGGTCATTACACATTTTAATATCAAATGAAAAATTGTTTGCCCAATATTTTTCTATTGAAATGTTAAAATCTTTCTTCTTAAATTTTCCACAACATTAATTCGTTACCAACTTTATAACTTTCTTTCAATTAAACAGACATTGAAGTATTCCATTTGTGTTTTGGCTTCCTCTTCCTACTGTGATAAGTTTAAAAGTTCACACACACACACACACACACACACAATGGCTCCCTAACTACCTTCCAACCAATGATGCTGCCATTTCATACAGTGTCAGTTTTTGCGCCCATAATTATGCAATTATTTATGAAACGAGACGTAAGCGTTGCTACTACAGCTGCGTCGCTTGCATTCATTAGCATAATGAGCAGACAACAAACGCTGGCTTTAAGAAACTTAATAAATGCGAGAAAAAAAGTGTAGCTACCTTATTATGTGACTTAACAAGCTGACTTGGCTTAAAGTTTGTTGAGCCAAATTTGTTTTTTGTTTTGATTTTTAGTGGCAGATTTTGATGATTTTACATTTGAGAGTAGCGATATTTGAAACGTTTAAAAACGAAATGTTTTGAATTTCGTACCCATGGAAATTACAGGAAAACTTTACCTAACACGCTGCTTTTTAAGTCGTCAAAGTCTGCCTCTGCTTCTGTGAACCCAAATAGTTTCCATTGTTTCTGCTTTATTTGCCTGGTTAGTAAACAGACCCAGCATTACTTGAAGTTTTAAAATTGTCTGTATAGAAGATATTACTAGCAGCATCAATGATTTCCTCTAGTCTTACTCTATTGGTTACGGTAAGTCGTTGAACTTAATTCCGAAACCAATGAGTTCAAATTGCATGTAAATGATTTAAAGGATTAAGATTCTGTTTCTCACCAAGCAGAAAGGCAATCACAAAAAATCCATAGTAATGGAGCAACACAACCACTTCCATCCCCACTGTGATGTTCTTGTCACTATACTCTTTCAACTCTTTTGACTTTCTCAAATTTTTTTGAATCTCTTAATATTTTTCTATTTTCCGCACATTTGTGACCTTTTCAACCATATTTTGAAATATTTTTTATAGTTAGTGAGTTTATCTCATATGATTTTATCAGGGGTTTTCACATGTCTTATTTTTTGTTAAAGAATTTAATTGAACTTTCAACACAGCCTAAAGTGTTGAATTATGCATTAAATACAGCTTATTGCATATTTAAAACTTAAAAGGTTGTGTTTAATGTGCAATTTAACACTTTAAAATAAACACAGAGCTACGTGTGAAGACCTCTGATATCCCATGTTGCCTTTAGTATTTATTTATTTTCATTCCCTTGAAGTAATATTTTTATTAAAATTTTAATTAGTACTTCAAAAAAAAATTTTTTTTTCAGATTAAGGGACATCACAAAATAATTCTGCAAACGTTTGATTTTTCTCATTGACGGTAAGTTTCTTGACAAATTAAGAAGTCGGTCGGAAAGTTTAATGAAAACCCTTGATCAAACTGATTATCTATGATATAAATATATAATACGTTTTAATGTTCACATCATTTCTTATAAACTATCCAAATCTTACACTCTAATAAATTAGGAATATTATAATCTAAACTATTTATACTTACATGAAAATGGTTTGTAACGCTGTGTCGCAAAATATACTAAGCCAATTTTAATAATTTCTTTTTTAAAATAACATATTTGTGTTAAAAAGGGTTATTGCATACTTAGTTTCTTTAATTTTTTGAAGTTAAGTAACCTCTTTTTTAGAATAAAGTTTCTATCAAACCACACACAAAAATATTTTTGAATTACCGTCTGCTAATTCCTTTGCAAAAAAAAATTTTTTTATATGCCATATAGATGCGATGTATGTGTACGTTCGCTCATATTATGCATTAATGCCGCCAACGTATTTATCTCTAATGCTTTTAATAAGTCAAGTTTGTTGAAGATCAAATTAAAAATGACGCCATCACAATGTTATTAACTTAATAAGATGGTTTGTAACAACACAAAAATTTATACAATTTAAACCAAAAAAAAAAGTAATAATAGTGGCAAACATAATTATATCTCAAATGATGTTGACCCCAACAAATTACAAAATACTCAACTGAAAGTAAACAGAAAAATTTACAATTTTGTTAATTTGTGTAACCAAAAATAAAAATAAATTAAACAAATTGCTTATGCGAAAAAAATGCCAGTAATAAAACAAAAATTTTATTACATCCAAAAATTTATAAGATGTGGGTGTGAACATAATTAGAGCGCATTAATCTCAAATAATACAACAATAATGTTAAGTCAACCTTAAACATTTAAGCTCACCAAAACTATTTATATGTAAGAAGATCAATCTAATTAGGTGGTATAAATGGTATGTGGTGGAAATGTAACTTTCAATTCATTAGTTAGTATTTGTATCATAATTCTATTGTACTATTTATATGGTATGAAGAAAGATCCTCGCGATGAGGTAAAGTAACAATCTTTATATAATTTTGAAGTACAATCATTGCAATTATGTTCTAATATGAATAATATTCATTGCCAAAAAAAATAGATTCAGAACAGTCAACGTTTTATGAAAATGGTGTGTACTCGTAACGCTTTGGCTCTTGCTACACAGCACATATTTTAATAATTTGTCTTTTAAAACATCATATTTGTGTTCAAGAAGGTTATTGCATTCTTATTTTTTTTATATTTTAAAATTAAATATTATTTTTTGTAGGACTAAGTTTTTTCCAAGCCTCACACAAAAAATGGTCGCTTGATTTGTTGTTGCTGATGCGGATTCTTAAGCTTTGTGTTGTTTTTGTTTTCCTTCTCCTTTGTACCTCTCTTTCAATTGCATTTGTTTTTTTTGTTACCTTTTGAAAAGAGAATATACGAGTAGAATGTGAGATTAAAAGAGTAATTTTACTATGAAAAAAACGGGATCACTTATCAAAAATATTTTTTCAACAATTTTTTTCGACTCGATCTCGTAAAAGAAATCAACTTAATTAACTTATCTCGATTTTATCAATTGGTACAAAAAAAAAAAACATTTGTTTAAAAAACGCAATCAGACGAACGTCTAGAAAGGTAGAGAGTTTAAAAAAAAGTTGCATCTTCGAATACAGGGCTTTAAAGTCTCCTCTCTGTTAATGTCAATCGATTTCCTTTGCATCATATCGTAGTGAAATTGCAAACTGTGCTGCCGTCTTCCATGACCAAATGTTACTTCAATATTATTTTCGCCAACAACTTATGGCCAGCCTTAGGGAAGTTTTGCTGCATTTAAACTTTTCTTTACCATGTCTGTTGCCACAAAGGCAACGCTTTTGGTTAAAACAGTTTACTGCGTCTATAGCAGCTATTTGCTTTTTTTGTGTTGTTGTAGCTGTTTTGCTTTCGGGCCCATAAGTTGTATTTTCCCAAAAGCTACAAATGATCGTAAACACAAGTTATTATGTATGTAAGTGTGTTGTTTGTTTGTATTTTGCATTGACAGCAAAAGTTACATAAGCGCCAAAGGAGTCTTCCATTTCTGTTGGAATATGTTATCGTATTTATTTGTGAATTTGTAACGCACATAGTAATGAATTGACCAATATTTTTGGAATAGAAAATCATATGTAATATAACGTGTTGATAGAATTCAAATTATTTTTCATGTTTTGTACTTCTTCCGCAGAATATCAATCAGTTGTTCCTGCATGTCCAACTGCTTGAGTGCGAGGCTGTATGTGCTCTCACCATAAGCGAGGTCTTCCGAGCAAGAGCAGCGAAGCTCTAGACTTTGTCTCATACAATACAATGGAATTATTCACAACTTATATAAATATTTTTTTAAAGTTTGATGCCCTTAAATTCTTTAACACAACCTCCTTTCTTATGCCACTATCTGCTCCAGCAACACCGAGTGGGATAGACAACTAGGTGCCGAAACTATATTTTACTTAAATCACTCATATATTTAAAATTCTCTATTTTCTAAAATTTTTCCTTCAAAAATAATTTCCTATACATTGCAATTGATTGAACAATTTTCTTTCAAGTTATTTAAGCTCATTTTGAAGTAATGATGAACAGCCTCTTTCACAAATTTTCAAAAAACAATCAGCATTACTTAAAGTGATTTATTTGTTTTTCAATTACACATATTTCCTATCTTTCGCTCATTACATATCATTACACTGTGCATACAACGCCACTTCACTCGCTGGTGCAATTTAAATAATCAGCCAGTCAGTCAGTCATACTGTGTGTCGCACAGCGCAAAACCAGTTGTTACTAAATCACTACCCAATCTTGTCTCACTCGATTTTGTACTTAATTTTGTTTCCAGATTTAAAGCTAAAGCAAACATGAGGTCATCTCTAAATTCCATGCATTAACAGCTACCTACCATACAAGACTTGTTAGCGAGTATTTAAAGTCAGTCACAGCTGGCAATCATTTGAAATTAAGAAATAATGACCATGTCTTCTTCTTTTAATTGGAATACCTGAGACATGAATTTTGTTTTTTTTACGCATTCATTGCAAGCAGTTTGCGTAACTTACATGTGTAGAGAATGGATGCACATTCAAATTAATACGAAAAGTTTCAAGAAAAATATGTCCCAAATTTTTAAAAAAAGAAAACACCAAATTTCCGTAGTGAATTTTTAGTTAAAAAATCTCTATTAAAGGGACTTAAATTACATCAACTATTCGGTTCAATCGATGTTAATTCTCTCAATTCGTTTTTGTTTCGAGGGCCTGTCTGTCCTGTCTGTCCTGTCTGTCCTGTCAGTCCTGTTTGTTCTGTCTGTCCTGTCTGTCCTGTCTGTCCTGTCTGTCCTGTCTGTCCTGTCTGTCCTGTCTGTCCTGTCTGTCCTGTCTGTCCTGTCTGTCCTGTCTGTCCTGTCTGTCCTGTCTGTCCTGTCTGTCCTGTCTGTCCTGTCTGTCCTGTCTGTCCTGTCTGTCCTGTCTGTCCTGTCTGTCCTGTCTGTCCTGTCTGTCCTGTCTGTCCTGTCTGTCCTGTCTGTCCTGTCTGTCCTGTCTGTCCTGTCTGTCCTGTCTGTCCTGTCTGTCCTGTCTGTCCTGTCTGTCCTGTCTGTCCTGTCTGTCCTGTCTGTCCTGTCTGTCCTGTCTGTCCTGTCTGTCCTGTCTGTCCTGTCTGTCCTGTCTGTCCTGTCTGTCCTGTCTGTCCTGTCTGTCCTGTCTGTCTTTTCTGTCTTGTCTGTCCTGTCTGTCCTGTATGTCCTGTCTGTCCTGTCTGTCCTGTCTGTCCTTTCTGTCTTGTCTGTCCTGTCTGTCCTGTCTGTCCTTTCTGTCTTGCCTGTCCGTCCATTATAGAAATATAAATGAAGAGGGTATCCTCTTCAGACTATAAAACTATGAAAGGCAGCAGAAGACAGGCTGGAAGTTACTTCAAGATGTTTGACTTTTTGGCAAAACATACAAAAACGTATACATTTATTTACATATCAGGTTAAGTAAAATGTACAACTAGGACAGAAGAATGGGTAATCTTAAGTGCTCCTGTAAAATTAAGACTTAAAAATCTTCAATCCTTAGAGAGTGTTTAAAATTTTAAGTATTTCATTTTATTAAAACTCGACTTTTTACATTTAAATAAACACAAGTGCCATATTGTGTTCACTTTTGGTGACCTTTTGCAGCGCGTACTTTTCTCCTAAAATCCCTTAAAAGAGATCAAAAAAAAATTTAAACAAAAATTATATAATGAAAAAATAAACAACATTTTAGCGAGCATTTTCGTAACTGTAAGAAAGCAAAAGTTGTTGATGCTTCGTCATGTCATCTCGCTGATATGGGTCTGAGATCGAGGTTACCATAAACGTAAATTTTTGTTTTTTATTTTTTTATTTTCATGTCATACCATTTATATCTTCATATTTTATTACCCGAATCGCCACTTTTTTTCATCAAAAGTTTTTCGTTGGCCAATTCATGCATTTTCTTTTGCATTTTTATGATGCCTTAAGCTGTGGAGTAACAAAAGCAGAGTGTTGTGTAGTAGCAGTTGTCATCGTCAAAATGTCCAAATTCGGTTAAACTACCTGAATTGCCAATTTTTTTTAAAGGCTTTATGTTAAATATTTTTCATGAAATATATTTTTTTTAGCATTGTGTCCTGTCTTTTTTGTGTTTTTCTTTTCATCAATAAAAATCGATTATGAAATCGAAAGTTTTTTCAACTTTACTTGTATTTATCTGTTATTATATGAAGAATTTTTTTATTTTAAAATTTTTATATTGAAATATATTTTGTTTTGTTTTTCATACACAGATTTATATTTTATTTAAAAAGCATTTCATGAGAATAATGTAGAAAGCCAAAATGAGGCAAAGTTCTGCTGTAAGTGATTTCATAAAAAAGCATTTGAAAGAAGTTATATCTTTCAATCGCACTGTTTTTTCTAGCATTCCAATCTCGTGCTTTATTCCTATCTTCATTGACTACAAAGAAAATTTTAATTTGTTTTTGTAACCTTTTTTGGAAATTCAATTCAATGCTTAAGAGACATTTTTGCATGTCACTTAAGCAAAAATTGCAACAAATTAATATGTCAAAACTTTGAGTGTCAAGTTTGTTATTCGATACAGTGTCAAACGCCAACGGCTGCTACAGAAATGCAAGCAAAATACAAAAGAGTTTAAATCTGCCTACCTCGGTCTGCCCACTTATAAAAATTTTATATAAAAAAATATGGCATCATTTGCTCATACTCCGTAAAGTAAAACAAAATAAAATATCGCCTACAAAACTGTCAGCTATGCTGCCAATTGTTATTTTGCCAAGTCCAACAGTCAAAGCATAAAAATGATATTGTCCAGCAGCTTGTTGGTGGTCTGAATTTAGATTCGCTTGCAAAAAGTCAGGAAAATAAAAGCACGAATTTCTTATGGACTGGGTATCAACACACTGCGATACAGTTGAAAATGAGTGTTGTACTTTAAGTGGTCTGAATCTCGCCACATCAAGCGTATAGCAATGTTAGGTCGAAATCAACCAATAGACAATCGCTCACCAAAAAATATGCCCTAAAATTTGGCCCAATATTCAGGTTACCCGTATAAAATTTTCATTTTAATCGAATTGCAAAAAATTTATGTTTGTTCGAGAAATCTGTAGTCAATAACAATCTGTCATTCTTCTGGTTGCATTTTCTAATTTCATATGGCACATGCCATGCTTTGAGAGTAAAATTTGCAATTAAAAATTCTCTGCACCATTGAATCTGGCGCTTAGCTATAGATATTTACTATTCGAAAGGTACTTTCAATGGTGCAGAAAACTTTTCATGACAAAATTTAACTCTCAAAGCATGGCCAGTGCCATATGAGATGGACTCTCAGCATGCTATTGATATTTCCACCTAATTAATATCTTTGATTAATAAAAAATTGTTTTATATTGGCAGTCATTAACAATTTTAGTGATGGATAAATACTCGGTCACACGTCGTGTTAAAATTATCGAAGCCAATTACAATGTGAAATCAGTAGTGCGTGTTTTTTTCATATGCTGTTCAGTTGAAAACATTGGAGGTGTGTCCGAGAGCTCAAGCACATTGACTCGCCATCATACACACGAATTAAACCTCATAAAAATTCTATTAGTTAGAATTTTGTCAAATGCATTGCACGCTTCTAAAATTTAGTTTAGTATTAGCTGGAGTTGAAGCCTCCAGACCACTTCAAGTGCGTTACGTTCGCCAATTGGAGACAGGAGCAAACACAACTTGATGAGGATTTTACAAAGATAATCATCTTCAGTGACAGTGATTCTTATTCATCTCAGCAGTTACGTTAATAATCAAAATTGTCGTATTAAGGCCAATGGACACGCTCGAGAGATTATCAAGGAACTGATACATCCTGCAAGAGTCAATGTTTGGTTTAGTGTTTGGACTGCAGGAATGCTGATGAAATGAACGGTGAACGATATCGAACCATGATAGCCAACTTTTTATGTTTCAAATCGAATAATATGTATGAGAACAATATGTGGCTCTAATAATGACAATGGCACAATAACTTTAGTGCTCCAATTGTACTCGGAACACACTATTTCGAAAACAATGATGTCAATTGGGCACCAAGATTGTGCGATTTGACGCCCTTGAACTTTTTCTATGGTATTATCTCAAAAGTAAGGTTTATGCAATAAGTTAGCAACAATTCAAGAGCGAAATGATGAGATAATAAGGCATATTTATGGAATAGATATGCAGAATAGAAGAGAGAAAAAAAAAATGCAAATACGAAATGCATCGGTGAAAGTGGTTCAATTAAAAATAAATAAAAGAAAACTAAATAAATATAAGAAAACATAATTTTCATTGCATACTTTTAGACACTAAAGGGAAGTAACCAGTGGCGTTACTTCAGCAAAACCTTGAGGGGGGACGGAAGGCGAGAATTATAATTCCACCACTACTAGATGGTTTTATTGAATGAATGTATTAATGTATTGAATAATAACTAGTATCAGATCCTTGGGGGGGCAATGGTTGATGGGGGGGGGGGGCGGGGCGGGTTAGCGAAGCAAGCCGGGAGCTGAACCCTCCAGCTATTTAATAGCTAAGCAACAGAAATCATTCCAAAGCATTATCTATTCATTAACTGTTCTCATGGTAAAATCCTTTTCGGCCCACCCTTTATTTTTATCTGTCAATTACATGCAAGTATTACCAACTTTGGTATTTTTTGATATTAAGTTTTTTAAGAGATATGCAATTTTAATGCCTTATGAGATATTATAAAAAACATTCAAAAATTAATGAATTCCAAATGTGAATGTTATGTGATATCAATGAGGAAAATGTTTTGAATTAACTTTTTTTATAATATGTACTGCGCTCTACCTCAGCAAAGTAGTTTTGGGCGTGAAAAACTCAACACTGACATTTAAATAAAATGTTCAGCAAAAATCCTACAAAAAACAAATAATTCGTGCATAAAACATGATACACCATGCGACCTTGCCAGTCTCAAGTAAAAACGACACACAAAATATATACAAATGAAATAAATTCATTTGTCGGTTTTTGTCCATATCGTTAGAAGATCAAATATCTGCAATTTAATATCTCACGCGTTCACAAAATGCTTTAACTTACGCTGACATATATTCGAACGTTTTATTGCATGAGCATAAATAACCCATTAGACAATTCTAACATAAGGTTTTATTTTGTCAATTAATAGCTATTTGTTTTCCTATTGGGTTGTTTTAAACATGCATATGCACACACATGCAGCAATACATTCCATTCATTCATAGTTTTTCAATTCGAAACCAAATAACGAAAGAGATAAAAGTTAAGATTAAATGTTAGCGAAATCGATAGTAAAGTGTTTATTCCCACGCTGCTTTTGAGACCCAAGCAAAAACTAAAAATAAAATGCTAAGAACAACATAACTATTTATGTGAATATTCACTGAAATCTAGCATATGTAGTTATTCTACACTGAAATTAATTTTTCTGCTATTTTAGAGTTGCATAAAATGACTTGCATTGTAAATTTTTTGGCGTATGTCCATTCTATTTATTTTGTATAGTAGAGTATTAGGCATTTTTCAAATGTTTGCTCTAGAGTTCATTTGCATATCGTTATACTTAACCAAAACTTAAACCTACATGAGATTTTATGTCATACTATTGATTAAACCTCGAAAAGTAGCCGACGGATGAATTCAGAAAGTCATAATTACTCAATTTAAGCTAATTTTGGGTTAAGAATTTTTTGTCAAAAAAAAAAAAAACTCAGTTTTAAAGAAGAGAGGTATGGTTGTTCGTTCATTAACCTAAAAACACTTCCAAACAATAAGAAATTGATGTCCAATGTGCACATTTCAAACATTCCAAAGGTACTGTAACCTTAACTTATTCTGCAGCTTAGAAACTTTTTATGATTTCGTTTATGCAATTTTTATTGCTCGCTAAAGTCTACAGGTTTCCAGCGTTTCTTTTCTCACACTACAAGCAAAAATATTTACGTTTAATTTTTTTCATATCCGCAACCGGATCAACGTGATTCAATAAAACCGCTGTTGGTTGGCTAAATATGTCGTCTAGCTGTAACAGTGATGCTCAAACTGTCAGCTTTAGAGTTTAAAGAAACCAGAGCAGATTGTAAATGATGATTCGCATTTTAATAAAGAAAATGTTGAAAAAGTTCAGAAATGTAAAAAAATGTTGAAAAATCAATAAATGTTGAGAAAAGTTGCGAAATGTTGAAAAAGACGAAAATTGTTGGAAAGTCCAGAGATGTTGACAACGTAGAAAAATGTTGACAACATTGAAAAATGTATAAGCTGAAAAATGTTGAAAAAGCCGAGAAATGTTATAGATAAAAATAAAATATATTAGAATAGTTGGATATTTTTCAAAAAGTCGAAAAATATAGAAGTCGAAGCACGTTGACCTCATAGAAAATTGTTGAAAAAGTCGAAACTATTGATGAAGTCGAAAAATGTCATAAAGTCGAGAAATGTTGACGACGTAGATTAATGTTGACAGCGTCAATGAATGTGAGCAACGTCAAAAAATTTTGAAAAAATCAAAGATATGTAAAAAATAGGCGAGAAATGTTGACAGCGTTGTAAAATGTTGAAAAAGTCGAGAAATGTTGACATCGTCGAGAAATGTTGATTTAGTTGAAAAATCTTGAAGAATCGACAAATGAATGATAAGGAATCGAACAATGCTGCAGAAGTCGAGAATATTAATAGCATCGAGAAATGTTGACAACGTCGAAAAATGATGCAAGAGTCGAAAAATGTAAATAAAGTTGACATATGTTGACAACGTTGAAAAAGGTTGATAACGTTGAAAAATGTTGACAACGTTGAAAAATGTTGACAACGTTGACAAGGTTGAAAAATGTTGACAACGTTGAAAAATGTTGACAACGTTGAAAATTGTTGACAACGTTGAAAAGTGTTGTCAACGTGGAGACATGTTGAAGAAGTCGAGAATATTGATAACTTGGAGAAATGTTGACAACGTCGAAAAATGGCATAAAGTCGAAATATAGTGGCAATGTATGTAGATAAATATTGACACCATTAATAATTGTGGGCAACGTCAAAAAAATTTGGAAAAATCAAAAATATGTAAAACAAAGGCGAGATATGGTCACAGCGTCGTAAAATGTTGAAAAAGTCGAGTAATGTAGAAAAGATTTGAAGAGCCGAAAAATGTTCAAGGAATCGAAAAATGCTGGAGTCGTCGTGAATATTGACAGCGTCGAGAAATTTTGACAACGTCGAAAAATGTTGCAAGAGTCGGAAAATGTAAAAAAAGTTGTGAAATGTTGACAACTTTCAAAAATGTTGATATCGTGGAGAAATGAAGCCAACATCGAGAAATGCTGCTAAGTCGGAAAATATAAATAAAGTCGCGAACTTTTGACAACGTTTAAAAGTGTTGACAACGTTGAAACATGTTGACAACGTCGAAAGGTGTTGAAGAAGTCGAATGTTGATAACGTCGAAAAATGTTGACAACATCGAAAAATGTAATAAAAATCAAAAAAATTTTAGAGAAATCGAAAAATGGGTAAAAAAATATTTTTTACAATAGTAACACTTATGATCTCATAAATAATGCTTCCACCATATTAACTGTATTTTCTTAAATATTAACAAAACTAAAAAAAAAGTTTGTAAAACGCTGATTTGAATTCAGCGGAACTTTGTTAAAGATTACAATTCCAAGCCTGCGGATAAATGTTGCAATTAATTGTGCGCACGGTTTATGATTCTCTTAACGCTCGTCGTAGTCGTCGTCTTCGTCGTCGTCGTCGTCGTCGTCGTTGCGAAGTAGCGTTCATTCGCAATTGAGCACGTTCCGGTGCATAACGCAAACATTTGGCAGTAGAAAAACTACGTGAAGTTGTACAGTACAGAGCAAAAATTAAAAAAAGCAGATGCAAAAAAAAAAACAACAAGTATCATTCAAGTTTTTTTATTAATGAACCTGGTCGTAGATTTTACCTTAGCGTAAAATTTTCCTCTTTGCTCATAGTTTAATTGATCGTCAGTTGGTCAATTTATTCATTCGTTTACTGCTTCTTCAACTACTAGTTACTGCTATTTTTTGAATTTTTAAATAAAAAACCTTGTCAGATTAGATTTTTTTTTCTCTATCTCTTTTTTAAGTTTATGTCTACTTAGCAATGTACATTAAAAGTTAAAAAAAAAATGCTGGGAATTATTTGAAACTGTACAGGCGATAAAGGTGAGGTAGGAAAGGCAGTCCAACAGTTACGCTATGCTTTGCATAGTACTTTAAGAGTACAGAGTAGTTTTGTGAATATTCGTACTCTCATGTGCGTTTTTAAATATTCAAAATTTTTTGCAAAAAATTGAGAAAATTCTTTTATCGCTTGTGGACCAAAAAATAGTTATTAAAATCAAAGCTGAAATTTAAACCATACTTTCTCACATCATATATAAAAAAGTTTCTGAAATCTGGAGATAAGTATTTTTTTTTTCTGTCAAAGTTTGCAAAATTTATCTATTATGACTTTTTAAGCCCTAATTTTAGAAAAATTACCATAATTCACAAATAGAATTCAAAACCTTAAGCAAACATTTTTTGATAAGTTCCCGTCACGCCGCACAGTGTGGCACTTACAAATTTTTTAATTCAAAATTCGACTCCTCTCTTACAGTTCATACAAAATCAACATACTTGGACTCAAAGTTTTCGTAATACTGAACATTTTGATAAAAAATTGCGAATATTGCAATTCAGAATGATTTTAAGACATCCTCTTTTCAATGGGAATTGGTCTTACTTTTGTTTAGATTAAAATCCTGCCAGTTCAAGAAACAACGAGACAACGAAAAGCTGTTTCAGTGACCTTAAGACTTCAATATCTTACAGAGGGATGGATTTGTGTAAAACAATATTTTTTAGAGAATACTATCTTTTCAGAAAACTCACTGCATTAATGATTTATACGAAACATTTCTACAACTGCCTCTCCACCTTTTAAAAGACAAAATACTAAGTGTATAACCGTTGTTTTTTTTTTTAAGTAATACAAACTTTTCTTTATTGTTATTACATTTTCACCAGCAATAACTGTCATAGCTGACATTATAATTTTTATTCCATTTTAATCAAAAATGAGAGTGATTCTTTATTTTAATTGTTTTCACACATTAAAAGTCGTAATATTCATTATTTTTGCCATGTGGCGAAACAATTATTGTACTATGAACTGCAATAAAACTGTGTTGTTTAACATATACATATATAAATCAGCAAAATTTCAGCAATTTTTATTGCTGTTTTTAAACAAAACTTAATTCTTCAATACAGTAAAAAACACTTAAAAATATTGTAAAAATTACCGAAAAAAAAAATTCAATTATTAAGTTTTGAGTAACTTTTTTTTAAAATTATTCTACAGACGATTTTGCCATCACCCATTTTGAATAAACAGCTGATTTTTTTTAATTTTATATTTTCTTACTAAACTCTAGAGTTTATCTTATGAACTCTTTTCTAACGTATTCTTTTGTGATTTCAATCGCGCTCATTTTTTAACCATCTACGCTATGACAACGACTTGAAAACATCTGGGAATTGCACAGTTTGCTTTATGTAGACGCTTGCAACAATCTTGCTAACGATGAGCAGGTGTGGCCTTAAAATGTTTCAATTTTTGTAATCTGATTTGTTTTTTGTTTATTTTACCAAGCCAATTAATTAAACTGCATATTAAATAGTCCACTTATGTGAATCTTGATGTACCTCAAAGAGATAAAAATCTGTTTAGCAATAAATACAACAGCATACACACGATACTTTGTCTAAAGTTTTGACCCATTTCAGTTGATAGTTTTGTCACTGAGAAGTCGTGTGTTTTTCTTATGAGAAATATATTTGTCATATATAAATGGAGTGAATTTCAAAACTTTTTCTAGACATTTTCTCTGATGGTTTGCATTGAGATTTTATTTTTTTTAACATTACTTTATAAATTGTTTGTCTTAAAAACTAAAAACTCTACAGTATAGCAAATATTTTCATAAATTTTTTTTATATATCTTTTTCAGACTCCGGCCCATCGTCGAAAGGTATGTTCAGTATATTTTGTTTATTAAGAGAAAATAAGAACCATTTTTATTTATTAAATTTTCCCCATACTATTAGTTAGTACTACACATAGGACAGCTTTTAACTTTAACGCGCATTCAACATATTCGCACATATTAAATGAATTTAGCAACAACAACAACAAAAAGCCTTTGGTGAAACCCATTAAAATCAAATAAATTGCATGGACAGCGAAAGGGCCAAACATAACTGACATTCGCTTAATTGGTGCTGTCATTATTATTGTAATCGTTGTTGTTGTTTCTGCGTTTAAAGCTGTCATTTGTGTGGTGTCAACATCATTATGCTGATGATGATAAAAAACTGCTTTTTAATTATGAGAAAATGAAAAAATCTGTAATATTTAAATGTTAATGGGTAGTTGGACAAAAGTAAAAGTTCAGGAAAAGTGAAAGCTGCAATTGGAAAAAAAATAAGACGGCATCAAAAGAAACCTCTAGCCAAAAACTATACGGAAAGTATAACAAAGTGATGCGGTAGTTATATACCAAGAAAACGCTTCTGATTAACTAAACATAATTAAAGTTACACAGTTTCAACATACATAATGTATGTACCGGGTTTGGTTAGACGGATCATTCAAACATTTTTCTTTATTGTACTTTTCCTCAAATCGCTTCGAATCATACTTTTTTTCATTCAACTAACAACTCTCTTTTAGGCTGCCAAACTACGGTAGTATCATCAGAAATAGTTGTATTTACACAGAAAGTTAGGCCGGTATAAGATTCTTTACATCGGCCTCTTGTAAATTTATTATTGTGGCTAGATGGCGACAAACTCTAAATGCGATAATCAATACAACAAACCAGTTCTGTACTATGTGCCACACGGCATAGTTTTGTTGAGAAAAACCAGGAGAATGAAAAGCTCGCTAGACTTGGCACATCACTGCCTGTCCGACCTGAGAATAAATGGATGCCCATGCCACTTTCCACTTATAAGTTAAATATTGAAATCGAATCGCAGGAGATAGCAAACCCTTTTGGAGTCAATGCCGCGATTTTCCTCATAATGCATCAAATCTGGTCAACGCTGGATTATAAGCGATTAAAGAATCTCTTAGCTCTAAAAAGCTAGAGATAGAATAGATGGCAGGTATACTTACAGGCTATTGTCTTGACTTGAGTCCCTGCAACATTTTTAGACGGTTAGGTAGTAACTTTAATCCATCTGGTGTCCTTTATCTTCTCAAGGAACATATAGCCTAAGCAAATGTTTCAGTTTATATTACTTTTGAATCTACTTCAATTTTGAAGCTTCAAGTTCAAAGTACATGCTTCCGAAGCAGATGGATTTAGCGGTATGATGTTACTACTTGGAGAGTTATTAAAAAGCAGCATTTTGCAAACATAGAAAGTTTTTGCGCGTTTCATGCAATATATATTTTCTATCCCTACTTTATAAGATCTTGCAATAGAAGAACACATCCCAATCAATTTTTTTTGTCTTTAAAGGTTTTTTCTTTAAATTAAATATTTAGATTTTAAAAGCATTTGAATTGTAGCGTTTTTATTTCAACTTACATATTCGCTACTGATAAAATATTTTTTTAAGTTCACAACGAAAACGAACCAAATAAATTTCACCATTTTCGTGAAAACTTATGTGTTTGGCATACAAACATAAGTACTTCTATATTTGCACCAAATGCTATGTGTAATCATCATTATGCATCCAGCTTAACAAAATGTAAACCTGAGACTAGTCACGTACAAGAACGCAGACAGATCGTCCCTTAGACATTTGTCAGCCTTTTTTTAATGCAATGATTAATTTTTATCAGGCGCAGTGATGCAAAGTAAATTGAAAAATATTTTTATTTTCTTTTTTTTGTGTTATTGTTTTACTGAAACACATTTTAGCCTAGTGACACATCTTTAGATGAACAGATTTAAACAACAATATTTTTGAAGTTTAGTCAATTTTTCATCAATTTCACTTAAACACCCTAGTAGCATCAGGGGAAGTTATGAAGACAAAAATCCAGCTTACAAAACAGTGATGTATTTTTAATACATAGCACATGATGTCTCATGTTTTCAGAGATACATGAGATAGGGCACATTTTTGTCCATTTTTTGTCGCTTTACCAAAACAAATGTGAGTAAGATATGATTTACTTTTGACATTTAATATATAACAGGAAGCCTAGTAGGTAGCACGCAGTACTGTGAACCGCTGGGACATGGGTTCGAGACTGACTTTGCAAATTTGCTCTTATAAGCCCCTACTTCTCTTCAAAAGACCTGTAAAAGAAGCTATTAGTCCTTTTACCATTACAAACATCCAAGTCAAAAATTTATTTTCGTTCAAATCAAACTTTGAAAATGACAATGAATGCAATACATTTTATGCATACCATCTTAAGTCTAACAACAAGCTTTGGAACCTCAGTATAGCTGGAAAAGCATCCGCCTGGAAACGTTCGGTAAAGCAACAAATACGTGAATTGGGAAAATGTTGCTAAGAATTGAAAGCACTCTCTCATGATCGTGCACGATGGAAGAGTAGGGCCCTAGCTCCTTTAGAAAAAATCAGAGATGCAATAGCAAAATGGTGTCCAATTTGGCGTGGAATGGCCCATACACACAATCGGAAAAATTATCTAAAGAACCGAATGAATGGAGTAATAAACTTTCTATAACGAAATTTTTATTATAGTAGTATGTAATATGTAGTATGTTCTTTACATTAGTTTTCAAAATCGTCTGCCTTCAAAAAAACCAGCGTTGAAATCGTCTGCCTTCTCTATTTTTATGTTAGTTATACCAAAAAAAACCAGCGTTGGAATCGTCTGCCTTCTCTATTTTTATGTTATTATACCAGTTGGCCAAGTGATAACTTTTTATTTACATGTTTGTAACATTGCAATTTTTCAATGCCGCAATAACTAAGTGACAAAGGAGAGTTTTTCTCGATTTTCATGACTTAGTCCTTTTAATTATTGCAATCCTCCTGAGGATAAAATCACTTATGTATAAAAATATATAAAAAAAAAATTGAATTTGTTGTTGCTTTCTTTAGTTTTTTAAGGTTTAATGGTTATAATAATCGCAAACAGCCTGACGATAAAATCACTTAAATTTGTTAATATCTTAAAACTAAAAATATCATTTATTTATTTTTAAGCGTAGCAACAAAAATGTCTGCCTGTACTTATCTGATTTTGTGATTGGACATAATTATTTAAAATAAAAGGCAAACGTGATGAAATTGCTTATGGTACCTTTTTAACAGACTTAAGTGTTCGAAAGAAGTTTAATTATTTTTACGCGCAGCAACAATAACGTCTGCCTACTGAAATTCTCTGTTTTTGTGTAAAAACACATTTCTAAAAATAAAAGGCAGACGTGATAAAATTGTTTATTATAAATTTTTTTTCGAATTTTATAGGGATCGTAAATAATAACGTATAGATAAGGCAATGGCAGTAATTGTTCGTATTATTTACATTACTTCCAACTTTATTATTTTTAACTTCTGCCGCACGATTACATCCTATAAAAACTTCGGTCATCGACTTTGTAACTATGATCTCATCAATGAATTTATACAGACATTTCTTTTTTCATATATATTTTTAAGTAGGATCGCTCTACGTGAAATCACCCAAATATTATATTTTTCAACTTACACAAGCAATCTATGTTTACACTATTTAATAAACATAATTTCATTTTAGTACAGTTTACAAAAAAAAAAAACACAAAACACAAAGAGTGCGATGAAAGTGCAATAATCTGCCGATAAAGTCGTACATGGATTTTATGCTATGGATTCTGTTATTTGTTTATTGTTTACAATTTCAACAAATCTTTTCTTTGATTTTATGACTTCATGAGAATAAAAGAAATGACCAAAATATAAATAACAAAATAAAATCATGTACCCTAGAGCAACGAATTCATTAAAAATTGTTTTTACAAGCGAAAGTCGTCGTAGTCCGTGAGTGTGGGTATTTTTATGAGTGACTTAATTTCCTGCATAAATTTCCTGTGAAAGTCTTGAATCTAATAAAAATAACACTCTCGCTTGGAAATGCCCGCGCAGTGCTTTTAGTTCTTTAAAATTTTATGGATCGCTTTTAAATGTTGCTTAGTATTTTCTACATAAAGCTCTGCTTATTCTCTGCCGTACTGGAGTTTTTTGCTGAAATAAGAGTTTTGATTTTATTAGTATTTCAAAGCACTCAAACTTTCAATCAAATGATATGACGATCTTTGAGGATTATTGCTGACTTTTATGGTTAAGATTTCGTCACGTTTTATTCATTAATTTAAATCACGGTGTGCCAAGGTAAACAAAATATCAAACAAAAGTTCACAGAACAGCAGGAACGCTGAAGATGTTTTTGCTTTTTTTCTATTATTATTATGGTAGATCGTGTTAATCGCAATTTATAGGAGAAATTTAAGTTGTTGTAAATATGATGCTTTCTTCTGTGATACGAGAATTCCCAAAGTGTGATATTTTGTATGTTTATTTTTCTAATAAATGAATTTTGATTAATATCAGTTGGTTTATGGGGTCAAGTGACTTTTTTGTTTCATATAGAAATTTCAGTTTGATGTCTACAAGGGCTTAGTGTTTGAACCCCATTTTTAAAATTAGATAGATATCAATGTCAACTTTGGTTTAGCTCGTTTCATTAGAAATTCTTAAGGACCGAAGTTTCGCAAACTTTGATAGTAAAAAATATATTAGTGTCTCATATTTCCTTAGTTTCTAATGAAGAGTGTTCAAAATTGAGGTATGTATCTTTTTAAACTCAAAATACTGTAGAGAAAATGCTCCGATAAAGCATGTCATAAAACTTATCATTGATACATTTGAAGAACTGTTTCAGTTTAAGATCAGAGAAGCAGAATTTATTATCGCGGTGGTCGTTCAAGTGAAGATGTTAGGACAAGTACTACTGAAGAGCCAAGGTCATCAATTCATCGTCGTTCACAGCAATTAAACCTCAAATCAAATTTTTTGTGGAGTCAATTGAAAGACATTCACGTGCAGAATATGTGGTTTTATGAAGACATTACAACATGCCATATAGCAAAGAAATCATCGATCTTTTAAAAAAGAAGTTTATTGATCAAAAAGCTTCTCGAAGGCCACCAAGACCATGCGATATAACTCCATTGGACGAATATATTTTTATGGCGTTCTTAAAAAGTAAAGCTTATATAGTCTTCAAACTGCTCAACACCTCAAAAACATGATCATCAAGTAAATATCACTAATTGAACCATCATTATGTGAAGTGCCGAGCTAACAGAGAATGACTTGAACAGCATTCTTTTTTGTTTTTATCCACATCCAATTTACGTTAATTTCCAATAAAATAAATAAAAATTTCACACAGTTTATGTCTTTCACTAAAATTTTACAACGTTTTACAAAAATTTGATCAGTTGTAAAAGCTTGCAGCGTGAGGGGAGTTGCTTAAATTAGAAGAAAATTCCTTTAAAGGAATAGACCTAGTAAGACCCTTTTCATCAACCTTAGCATAAAATATATAAAAATGGTTTTTCAAACAGAGAAGAGATAAGCCTTGGTACGGGTTTTTCTCATAGCTTGAAATCTGAAAGAGATATCGCACAATTTGTAACATTTTTGAATTCAAATTTTTGTTCTTTTAACCTAAAATATACATCTGTACTAAATTTCTAGAGTCTAACGCTTATATTACAATTTATTGTTACCGTTCCAAGCAAACCCATGCACTGTGCGTCGGATTCGGAGTAACTTTATAAAAAAAAAAGGCCAAAATTTAAGATTTTACAATCAAATTGAGCATACGTTTTTTACATTTATTTAAGTAATGCTCAACTTGGAAGTAACATTCAATTTAAGAATGGCACTCAGTGCTACATTGAGGATAAAAGGTTACTTGAAGATATCACTCAAATAAAATCGCTATTTCGATAGTTTACTCAAGTAAAGACTTATATCATAATGGAGTGTTCATATCAACGTTGTCTGCAGAAAAACTTTTGTCCTTTAAGTCACGTTTACACATATTTACAGACTTCTGACCTCTTAGTAAACTTCTCCCCCAAAAATTTATTTTTGCACCTCTCTTCCTCCCGTTCTTTTAATCGAACCAATTATTTTGAAGTGAAATAAATATATGGATTTGTTTTAACTTTATAAGTAAATAAGCGGGCTTCAGGTCAATTTTTTAAAGTTATTTATTCATTCCAATATTTCGAACTCCGTCGGAGTTCATTCTCAACTACGCGCGGAGATTTACTCTCGAGATTCTACACATAATTAATACACCTACACTACAAAGAATCAACTATAAAACAGACACTGACAACTGCGCTCATATTTACAGGCATTTGGTAAAGATTAAAAGGCAGAGCTAAAAACATGACAAGAGCAAAACAACATAATTGCAATCAAAACATTGGACAACTGAAGGGCGGAGAAACAACAAGTGCAATATTATAAGTGCAATATTTTTTTTTTCAAAGTTTTTCGTTGTTCAGTGTGTAATTGTATTTTTGTTTGTTGTGTTTTTTGACGTTAATGTTTATTTTTTAGTTTTTTAATTTTTATAAAAATTGTGTAAGTGATTCTTATTTATTTTATTGTTAGTGCATATTGTTTTTATTAAATGTAATTTTTATTTTTTAGTCCTTGAGAATGAACTCCGACGTAGTTCGAAATATTGGAATGAATAAATAACTTTAAGAAATTGACCTGAAGCCCGCTTATTTAATTATAAATTTAAAATTAAAGAGGTCATAAAAATTTACGATAAGATTTGTTTTAACTAAATTTTTCCTTTTAACTTTTTAGGAATTGTTATCAGCTTAATTTTGTCTTATTGCATACACACTGCATAGAAATTTAATTTAATTAAGACAGAATTTCTTAATTTTAGGAAAGAAGTGTGCTTCAATAAGCACTAAAGCCAGCCAGTAAAGTATTTTCTAAAAAAGTTTGCTTTACTTAATATAATTAAATGTTGCTACTTATATCAAAAGAAATTTCGTCAGTTTTCTTTGTTTTTAGTATAAAATATACTTACTCAGTTCAAGGACATTTTTTTTTTTCTTGTGATAAATAAAATAAATGAAGCGAAATTTCGTCGTTAAACAAAGTGCCTGAATGCCTATCAGATTTTCACTTGAGTTGCATCTTATTCAAATGCTTAGAATCCATTGGGTACGGAAGCGTTCAGCTTATATCTAGCGCCTCAGCAGAAAATTTGTGACCTTGGTGTATTTTGACGACTCTGGTTTCAGTTTAAATGGTCACGTTAATCGAAACATCCCGAAAGCCTATTCCCTCTTAGCCTTTATTAAAAAAATAGCTCCTCATTCTTAGATCCATTTAACCTTAAAGCTTTGTATACCTCTTCTGTTAAGTTTAATTTAGTATATGGATCTTTTATTTGGAATCCTATATAAAGGACTCATATTGATCGTCTTGAACGCATTAAAAAAAAAATTTTAGATATACTTTGCGTTTTATTCCCTTTAATAAATCTATTCTCACATATAATGCTCGCTGTAATCTTATTCATCTTGAGACTTTAGAAAAATGACGCCTGATTCAAAGTATGATGTTCATATATGACATTGTTAATGGTTACACTAATTGCCCGACTATCCTCAGTTATATCTCATACAATATTTCCTTGATACATTTACATTCCTCTAACTTTTTGTGCATGGAGTGCCATAGATCAAACTATGCCACTAATGAGCCAATTAACAGAACTCTTTTAATATTAAATAAATTATACGAAGATAGTTCTATTGATTTTTGCCTTCCAAAATGCATATTTAAGTCTATTTTGATCTCATTAATTAATAAGTTAGTCATTTAATTTATAACGATACTTTAGTCTAATTATTAGTCCTGGTAATTTCTGTTATAGTCTGTAAGGTTATTCCCATAGACTGAATAAATAAATAAATAAATATAAATACTAAATATGTTCCCCTATACAACTGATTTTGTTTTTTTACTATATTAAAGAAAAAGGAATCATCAGAGAAAAAGAAGCATTTCAGTTAATTTTCTGAATAATTTTTCCACAGCAGTTTTAATGCGAAGAACAACGCCAATTTCCATTTCTTCTTATAAATGTCCATTTAATTGTAAAATTGATACCTACAGCTTATTTCGCTAAAATGCTACAACGAAAAATTTTAAAATTTTATTTTCAAAATACAAACTTCTTGTGATTTAATTGACAGACATCGCAGAACGTTGTATCTTTGTCTGGGAATTTTACGTTGCTGGTTTTTTTTTATATCATACTTTGATTGACGAGTAATTAATTTCATTGCTAATGAGTTTTCAACACTCACAGCCTTCTCAAGTTTCATTTGGTTTTTTAGTTTTTTGCTGCATTGTCTCTTAACATCTTCAACTCTTCATTGCAGACAACGTGACGTGATTCCTAGAATTATTCGTTGACAAATGATGTTTAAATGACCGGTCTGTTGTGGTATCACAAAGTGGGAGGTTTAAGTTTTTCTACAAAATGTGGCTTAATTCTCGCCAAACAGGCAATTTCTGCGCATAGCAGAATGAAGTAATTTGTTGGCAGTTTGTAAACTTGGATGCTTTGCCACTTTACCATTTGGCAGCTCTCTCGTTCCATTTCTGTTAATGTCTCTGTCTCTCTTTATCTGCTTTTACAGTAACATTTATAAAGTTTACCATTGCTTATGCCTCAAGTACTCATAAATTCAACAGAGTACAATTACCTCCCAAAAATCATTAGAGTTGGCTAAGTATGCTTTTTCTGTTGTTACCTTGGCGCGTGAAATTTCAGCTTGAAACTCAATGCAAGTTTTGTAGTTTAGACTTTGCAACCACTGAATATTTCCTTAAAAGTCCCTATATACAGATATACAAAGCTATAAGACCCAAAAGAGATAACATGAAATATTTCTCAAAAGAAATTTAGACTAATTTTTTTTAAAAAATTATTCTTGGGCGCTTTACCGCCTTTTATTGGTAGTATGATTTGTATAACTTCTGAATCGATTGTTTGTCTATCTGCTCTGTCAGTATCTATTCATTTATTTGTCTGTCCGCCATTTGCTTGAGTTAATTTTTTTGGAACATGAGGCAAAAATTTAGGTATTGTATGAGAGGTGCCACACCCATTAAAACCAAATTTTAACATAATAGCGTTCGTAGTGTCCTTGATGTGTTGAAGTACATATTTAATGGGAGGATAATATACACGCATTCATGATATCTTGTACTCAAAATTTATTTTTGTCTCTTAACAAATTCTATTCAAATATTTTTTTATAACGTATAGCAGCCGCTTTCCTAAGAATGCCACGCCTTTTCATTCAGTTTCGACGTCAGCCAGTTTCAATGTTGCTTTGTATCTATACCCCGAAGTTCCGTAACAACATTTCTTAAAGTTCTCGAGTTATTAACCAATACATATATTTTTTTAGGCTGTGCCACGCCTCAAAAATATTTTATCAAAGATATTTTTCAACTCATTTTGTTACTCATCCTTCGGTACACAATCTTCACTGGTTTCATTCAATAAAACTATTTTGAAATTCAATCTCATCTATCGGGACTTAAAATTTTTTTAAGTTTATTTTGCCAGGAACAACCCTCTTTTTAAAAAAAAAATTTTTCTTTTTGCTTTCAAACTTGTTTTCAGCTCGCCACTCTCAAAGCCTCTTTAGCGTTCATTGAGTTTGTAGCTTTAGTTTTTTTTTTTTTTTTGTTGCCTGCAGCAGACGGGGCAGTTAACTCGCCAACTTAATCGTTGTTCTTTGCTTTTGTCGGCTTTTAACTCACTTGTTTATTTACAGCTTCGGGGCTTAAGCAAATGAATAAATGAAGAGAAAGAGATGGAGTGAGAGAGAGAGAGAGAGCAGCGACAACTACATAATGGTTTAAATGCTATAAATGAATCAGTTAAGTCGACTCGTTGTGCTGTGACCACTAATTACGTCCATTAGTGCAACAGCAACAACAACTTCTAGTATGTACTATGTACCACTTAGGCAAAAGTGACAGCCAACAAAGTGTTGCATGAGAGATTCGAGCTTAAGAGCACTTTGTTATATTGAATTGTATTTTCTTAGAAATAAATATCATTACATAATTTGGAACAGAAAAACTTTATGTATTTGAAATTTATATATCTTAGAAAACAAAACCTAAATAAGATAGCACAGCAATCCCTATTAAACAATCTTTATTTCATTTTAAGTACATATATTGTTCAAAATAGGGTACCATTCAAATGACATTTTTTGACACTAAACTCATCAAACTAAGGTAACGTTAATTCAAATCAGGTCGGTTTTTTTCGTCGATTTCAAATGCGATCATAGCAACGGATTGGAGGATAGTCTGAATGCGGCAAAAATGTTGACTATATCTAATTAGAGCATTTTGTTTTTTAAAGAAAAATTTTTAAGACTCGCTGAGAATTCCGTTTTTTATATTAACAAAGCGAACGGAGCTTTTGCTTTCTTTTGTCTCTCATTGAACCATAACTGAACGAGATTGCATTATGGGCGTGGTACCTGCTCTTTATCCAACATTTTATTGCATATATGAAGACATTTTTTGAATCAATTGAGATGATATATGATATTTAGAGTTTGGAGTGATCGCATCATACTCTAGCTGTTTTTTTTTGTATGAAAGGTGCAACGCGTAATTATTCGATTTTTTTGCCAACGAGTTCCTGTGATATATTTATTGTCTTTGATGTATTTAAAAGCTTTTAAAATGTTAAGTATTCTTGGAGCAGTGCAGAAGATAATTCTCAAATTTAATTTTTGAGGCTATAATCCGCAATTTAGTTTCTACTCATAGGGGAGAGTGGGGCTGGCTTTAACACTTTTTTGAAAAATAAGCTCTAATTTGTTAGCAAATTATTATTTTTGCAAATTTTTCTTTCTTTACGACAATTCCAGGTTTTAGTTAGTGTGTGGAAAAATTTTAGATCCAAATATTTTACATTTTTTTTTTCAAAACGTTGACAAAGAAATAATGCCATCTGTTAATATTAGCCACGTATGTGGGCAGGCAAATAATAACAAGTAGCATACTTTATGTTTTGTCCAATACATGGTGTTTTATTTCATTTCTTCTACAAATAAATTGAAAATGAGAAAGTAAAGGATTAAGCAATCGCAAGTTGGATTAAATCGGTTACTTGATCATGGTATTAGTTCGAAATTCATAAATTTTTTTTGATATCAAAATTTCTCAATTGGGATTAATTAGGATCAGTACAATTTTTTATAATGACCATTTGAATTTATTGCAATAGGTATACTAAGGGTTATCTCACTTTTTAGATCACGTTGCGATCGTTTCAAATAAAAATGGCATGTATTTCAAAACTTCGATTAAAATGGGTTTTTTAATTTATATTACAGAATGAATTGAAGCTTTTTTACTCAATATATACTTTGAAAGTTTTGAAATGATAAGTTAAAAGAAAAAAACGCATCAAATGGCAACGCTGTGACCATGGACTGTCACATCTGTTGGTAAATTTAACGAAGTTTCCCATTATTAATTATCATGATTGTAACATCATTGCTGCAGCAGGTAATAAAATAAACCACCTGCGGTCAAATTCTCCATCAAAAATTGGTAACCCCATAATAAGTGTTAAAATTAGAGCTTTTGATATTGTTAATCGAAATATATTTCAAAAATATTAGCTGATATAGAAAAATAAGTATGATTGTGGGATTTCTGCCGCCTAAGCTATGTTACTTTTTAAAAAAATAGTTTTCAATATTTTTTTTCTCTTTTTCAGATAACGCATCATTTAAATAAAAATTGGTAAGTTTTTTGAGAATGATACAAAATATTCATCTGCTTTCAAATTTTTTCACACTTAGTCTGGAAAACTTCATTAGAAAGCTTAGACTTTTGCATAAAATCCCTTCTTAAATTTTTTGGTATCGAACATTTTCATCGTAATTGTTTTTTACGAAAATTAGTATTAAAAAAAAAGTCACAGAACTTTAATTGTACAAGCCCCTTCGAAGCACTACGGATCCATGAGGAATCCACCTGTTTCTATCCCCCTTGTTGACGGGCTTGCAAACAACAATAATGTTGCTTCAGCAACCGCATTTGCTGGACATTCGATTTTTTTCTACTCTCGATGTTGAAAAGAGCCATGAAAGGACGGCATTTTGACTTTTTTCATATCATTGATAAGATAAAACAGAATCGCTGAAGGAGCTGAAGAAGCTGAAAAACATACGAAAAATTGGGCATTCTAATATTGGAAGAAGTGCTGGCACAAGTGCATTACATCTGAGGGGGATTACTTTAAATTGGGAAAAATATATGTTGAGGAACAAATCAAGATTTTTTAAGAAAAACAAAAATATCTGTATTTTTCTTAAGCCCTATATCTCGAAAAAATCAGATAATATTAATTGAACGTTTTTTTGTTTAAAATTAGCTAAAAATCTATTGTACTTAGCTCAAATTGTTGTAAAACTAATAGTTTATGAGACATTTGCGAAAAACCGATTTTCGTGACATTTAACCTTGAATACCGTTTTAGGCGTATGCGATATCGATTTGGACTTTTTACACTTTAATTATGAATAAATAATTGTCTTGGGCAATTATGATTTTTTTTTTCGAAAACTATTTCAATGAATTGATGTAGCAACATTTTGAAGTTTGTCTCATAAAATTGAAAAAATATCTCCTCAACAGTAATGAGATATCCTTTCAAAAGCCACAATTCACTTGTAGTATTTAATTATAAAAATTTCGTGTATTAAAAACTATGGCACTTCTACTTATTAATTTTAGTTCAAAATACGTAACTGCCATGTCATTTCATAATTAATTGAAAAATCAAGAGGCAAAAGCAAAGCCATGACACAATTCACAATTTGGCTGCACTGCTTTCACCTTTCTCTTTTTCGATTTAATAAATACACTTTATACCCATTTCTACAGCAATGGCCACTTATTTCTATAGCAAAAATCAATGATACCAATCCACTAACTGAGTTTTCATTGCAACAAAAGCTAATCTGCCAACTCCCACTCCTAAAGAAATGATTTTCTTAAAATCGTTATTAAAAGAAAAATGACCAAAAATCAAAAAGAAAATAAATTAAAACTCAATCTATTGCTACTTAAAAGTGCAAAAATTATCTCTCATCATTCATTTGTGGATTTCCCCCAGCGGCAGCAGCTGGAACATTCGTCGTTATTGAAACCTGTCGCTTGAAAGCCTCCTTGCCATTGCCAGTTTGCGCAAGTGAAGGCGAAAGAAAGAAAAAGGCACAACACACAACTCCAACGTAAGAACAAGTCAATAAACGAATGAATTTTCCCTATGATACGCTTTAATGAAAAATGCAATGAAGCATGAAAATAAGTCAAAACAAACAAACAAAACCGCCAACAAAGCAACAGAAAATGGAGCAAATAAAATAGAAAAATCCAGCATAACCTGTTCGAGGATGAAAAGACGTTGCGATATGACGGCAAATTTAGTGCAAACAAAAAAGTCGGAATTATCGTGAGTGAAATGTTCTAGTAAGGTAAGCGTTGCGGAAAAACCGCAAAATGCGCCAATATAATAAATTTTTACTCTACAGCTGCTGTTGCTGCTGCAGTTTCTGTGCTTCTTTCAGCCTGTCATTCAGGCAGTAAATGACATTAAGAACAACAATGACAACAACAAAAAGTGGGGAAAAGATCGCAAGAGCCATTATGGGAGTAAGCTGTTATGATACCTAAAAATCGACTTTGGCAATTAATGGGCCAAAATTTTACAAAAAAAAAAAATGAAATTGCGGTGGCATAGTGAAAATTGTCCAAGTTTGATAAGTAAACAAATTTTTTTTGAACACAATTCATTCCATTTTTGAACATAGTCTCTGTTTGGATTTATACACTTAGCCCAGCGATATTCCAACCCTTTCCAGCTGACCGTATAATAGAATTCGACGAACTCTGCTAAATATGTCTCTGTTTCGGCGATAACTTCCTCATCTGATGTGAAGCTATTTCACCCTCTCCCTCCGTCTTTGACCTTTTTGTTGCACGTTTCGTAGTAGAAGTTCATTGTTTTTACTGTTCCCTGTTGATTCTATATAGAATATAGTGATGAATCCATGTTTCGTCAACCCTAACGAATCAGCGTATAAATTTCCTCAGATTATGGCTAAGCATGTCTAAATACTGCTGTGAAGTGGCCAACCGATTCCGTTTTTGATCCTGAGGGAGGATACGCGGCACTTATCGCACCGACAGCTTTCCCATGCGTATATCTTCGTTTGTTTTTAAGTTGTTCTCTGTATTTAGCTCTTTATACATTTATTTTGTTATGTTGTTTTTTTATAGATCTTATCTGGTTCAATTCTTAAGCAGGGCTCTATATCTAGTGAAGGTTTCTTTCCACACTTATATGTTCCATTAGGCATAGGAGATTAGTCATTTTGTTCTTGCCGACTTCATTTAAGTTCGCTGAATAATATCTGACGAGTTTTGATCTGATTTAAAAAGCCAATAATGCTACCCAGTCAATTCTGGTTGTAGGTAAGATTTATTTAGAGTTTGCTTACAATATTGACCATAACGTCGGGTTATCTTGACAAGCTTCAGTACAAAGCCTGTATATAAGAGTATTGGGGTTGGTCGAACTTGGATCAGTACTCAAGGACAGGTTTTTCGAACATTTTATAGTTCTCTTAGTAATTGGGAAAATTATAGCTGATATGAGTTAGATCAAGCGTTTATTCAGAAATTTTTACTTGTAAAGTAGTCAAGAAGAAAAACTTTTAAACTTAAACCAACGCTCAGGGAATAGCTACTATAAATGCTATGCATTGTGTTGATTTGTAGGAAACGGAAACAGGCTAGTGGGAAGGGGGATAAGAAGAGTATTTCATAAAAGAAGTTTGCGTATTATAGGAGCCAAATCTGTGATTCCAGTGATTAATGGGATGTGCTCTTGAGAAATAATGAACTGCTGGTCCCCACAGCTAGAGCTCATCCCATTAATCATTGGAATCATAGATTTGGTTCCTATAATAGGAAGACTTCTTTTATGAAATGCTGGTACCCACAGTTTCGGGTATTCATAATAGGCAGACTTCTTTTATGAAAATGCAAATGAAATGTTATTATGGCTTAGGTTCACTGTAGCAACTCTATATGGGATAGGAAAAGCGCGCCAAATTTGCACCTTCTTCATCAACGTGCTTGTGTGAACGTTTCATGTGTCTCTAAATAACGGCATTTTGTGACATTTCTATAAACAAACTGTTGCAACTGTTACTGCCGCTGCCTTTCCACAATCAACAGCTGTTGCTCCTATTGCAAAACGAGATTTCAATTTAAGTCCACTACTGTAAAATTGTTTCTACTTTTTTGGCTTAAGTTTTTTATGGCTTTCCATTTCCGCTACTAAGGTCTGAACTGAATAATTTCTTTAAATTTCAAAATAAACAAAATTGTGAGACACTCGCAAAAATAAATTTTTTGATCTCAAGTTTTTGGAAAAAAAAAATTTTTTGGAATGTCTCAAAGTATTTTATTCTAACCAAATACAATTTTGAATTAAATAAATTTTTTCACCTCAAGAATACATTTTTTTTTCAACTTAGGCCTTTACGTAGAAAAATTTATCGATAATATTGCAACATTTCACCGTTCTCAAAATTGTCACAAATCTTTGCATCATTGCGACAGTTAAATGATTTCCCCTCATATGTTGTTGCTGTTGCATTTGTCGTAGACATCATTGTTTGTGACTCTTTGTGGGGCCAACGATGTTTGTTGCTTCTCTACGTGTCACTGCATTAAAATAAATTGCTGTCGCTCAGACGCGCATGAGCAACTTTGTTATTTGACTCGCGCGTTCACTCATCGATGTTTCCTCAATTTAAAAGCAACAACGTCAACAGCAGCGCCATCTACTTGTAGATGTTTATCATTGATTTTTATTGCGGTTTTGCATGTCACTTTGGAATCAAAGAGTTTTTATTTAATTTTCTTAAGGGGTAACACTTACGAAACGTATTTTATTTTTATTATTTTTTGTTGAAAAATTTTAAAATACAACGAGCTACATTTTTTAAGATGTAGTGATATAAATCCGAAAATATGTGATAGTTCTTACTAAAAGTGTGATACAAATTTATAGGAAATTTTTAATTCAATTTAAGTATTCAGCAACTTATTCAACTAGAATTGTACATTTTACTTCTATGATCATTTAAATGAAAATGTAATTGTAACAACATTTTACAATTGTTAAATAAAGCGTGAACACATACGTGCGCATGCCATACTTTTATCACTATCAAGGTGTAACTATGAACCCAGTTGTATTAACTTAATTTCAAACGAAGATGTTGCCTCTACTTGTTGGCATCACGTTCACAAGCATGTTGTGTCAGCAAAGTTGATGCTGATGTTGTTGCCGATCACCGATCAACAATCAGTGATCTCTCGTGCTGCTTTCGTTGTTTGAACATATTAATTACCGGTACTGCTTTTTCATTTGTATCTTCTTGTTTTGAGACATAGCCAGAGTGAAAATGCACAGAGTGATAAGGCATTAACTTGTTAATAGAAAATATTGTTACTCGCACTCCTTAGAAGAAGTTAGATTTCAGTAGTAAAATCTGAAAATGTTGTTTCAAAAACTTGGACCTCTAACATTCGTTTCGATATGCCAATAATAAAAAAGACCTTTAGATAAAGTAGCGTCAATCGTCAGCTCTGACAAGTCACAAGGGTACATAGTGATGCCACATAGTCTCTATTGTGATTTTAATATTTGTACCGTATATGAAAACGCCTATCTTCTTGCCAAATTTTTTTATGTCACTGATGTAAATTTTTACAATTTTTTTCGTAGATGTGATTATCGTTCATTGCCATGTCAGCGCAGAAACAAATCATTCTGTTCTCTCCTATTCATGAGGATCTGCCAGTCGTTTAATATTATGTCTATGATAAAATCAGGACCTGCTATAATTTTGGATTCACTCTGACTGTTTTTTAGCTAACGCCAATTCGATTACCGAAGAATTACAAAGAACCTCAAAATTGCTATAAATTATTTGCAGGCAAAGAAACGAAAGAAATTTATTAGCTGGTGCTTATGAGAAAGGGATCAAGCAGCATATTCGCTGTTTGAAGAAAACCAGGTTTAAACTTTCGAGTCTCGAATCGTATCTCAAATAGCTCATGTTAACTTTAAATCTATTTTAAAAAGTTTATTTTAGATGAAGTAAAGTCACAAGCTCATTTTAAAAATAGTTGATTCATTTTTTATAAGCAACAGTCATTACAATATTTTTATTTTTAATATTCGCACCAATGTAAAGGTGCTCTATTCGGAATTCACTGAACGATTTTCGTGAATCTGAATTTTATTATCAAATATATCATTTATATCAAGATTTCCGTGGCCAATCGCTATTTTACAGAATTCTTTCAGTACGAGACAGCAAATTTAATATAATATTTAGTAGAAACTGTTGGAGACCTAGCAGTTATTAGCGTACTATCTGAATCCTCAAATACTCCATAAAAAAAAAAACATAAATTTTTCACATATTATAATGAAGAAGAACACGTACTGACAATGAGTTTGGGATATGCTCCTGAAATGTGCAGATGCTTCCGCTAGAAGTTGTGTTAAAAAGACTTAATAACGAGCTCACAGCTACCTATGAGGTATGCTTGATACAATTAGATATAAACATAAGACAAAACTAATTAAAAATATTTCCATTGATAGCTACAAACTCAAATTTACAAAAGACATTTCGATGAAACTCTCAATAAGGATAAACTTTTAAAACAATTATGGTTCCTTATTAACGAAACATTTATATTTAAGACACCTCTTTAGCAGGATCAAGGTAATTCTTTATAAGCACTGATTTTCCTGCTGCTTGGAATGTAGCCGAGTATTGTACACTAAGCAGAGTTTTAAAACGGATTCCAGGCTCTTTTGAGAGAAAAAACTCAACTCAATGCATGGTAATGAATGTGCTGTGCAATGAAGGTTATGAGGCTTGGAAACTGAATCATCGACCGTTGAATTGAGACCTATGAGATTTTGTTATTCACAATACCCAGGAAAATAAAAGAAAAAGCAATACTACGTTACAAATTGATTACGTTGTAGGCCGAATTCAACTACAGCTTTTGCTTTCAAAGTGAATATCTACAACCATGTTGTGCCATCACTCCGGTCGCAGCCTAAGAGTTTGTGCTGTTGCATGTAATATCTGTTGTAATTGCTTACAAAATGAACGCGTTATGTAATAATTATCGATTAATTAGTTTGTACTTTCAATTCTTGATTACCTTGTACTTGAAAACGTGTTTATGATTTTATTTTTAATGGATAAGATTTAACGCTCCGGGTTAGAAGAAATAGCTCAACTGATGTTGAAAGCCTTTATAATATCAAATAGTATATGGATAGAAAAATGTGATATATAACAATGCTATATATTAAAGAATTTTCTTTGTGTTTTTCAAAAAATTGAGTTTAGAGTAAACTGAATTAAACCTGACGTTTGAGAAGACTCAGGAAAAAAATTAGAGCAAGCTATGTCGTAAAAGCAACTAAGTACTAGTTAGAATGCAACTTGCAACTGCTCATTTAAGAATTTACAAAGTTCAATCGAATGCATCAAAATTACTTTTTGAGCAAGGAAGCATTTTAATGGTACACACCCTGAGGTGTTGTCTAACCTTCCTTAAGATAACAACATATCGCAAATAAGACAAACAAAGTAATAGAAAAACCTGGATAGCAAGCGGAAGTCAATTAACACAAAACTAAAAGTTAATTTGTTTTGATTTAAAAAGAAAACAATGGCATCCTGGAAAAGTCAACTTACAATAGACCCAGTTGAAAATGAAGACTTTCTAGGATTATCTGCTACAAAATCGCTCTTCGAGAGGTACAACAAATTTTCTTGGGAAATAAGTTACTCGAACTTTCCCGCTTCTAGAACAACTTTCTGAAACAACTTATACAACCACTTACTTCCATCTTTCGCCCTGGCTCAATTTGTTTCTAACCACAATAAAAATTAAACGTTAACTGTGTGCCAAAAAAAAAAAAAATTTAAAACCCCTCCTCACCAAGTCATTCGCATTGCTATTTTAACTTTATTTTTTTCTCCGCAAAAAAACCAACTTTCTGGCAATTCATTATTTTCATGTTTTTCTTATTCTTTTCTTTTGTTTGTTATTTTTTTTTTTTTTTTTTTTTTGTGAACAATTTTAAGCCTCATTAAAGTGGCTCAGGCAACAACAACAGTTTTCTTTGCGGTCAAGCGTGTTACCTTTCTAGCGTTGCTACAATTCACTTCTCCGCAAACAAATAGCTGAAAGAAAAAACAATTGCTTTTTGAAATAGTCTGCGCAACATAAAAGGCACAATGCGACTTGAAACCATTTCGTGCCTTACTCCCATACCCCACAAATCTATTGCTCCTCCTGCTGCTGCTGCTGCTGCTGCTATTGCTGCTGCTCGTTTAAAGTATTTCGCTTTAAAGCTCTGCCTGCATTGCGTTGTGCTGAAAGCTCTCTGGGGAGTTGCGGGAAAAATCTGCATAGTAAAGTGATGCTGGCACTGACGCGCCAATTGTGTAGCGCGCTTTTTTCAGACGGCAATTGTGCTGTGATGTAGTTTTTGTCTGTAAATTTTGTTTTGCTTTAACGATTTTGTTTTAGCTCATGTTATTTTAAGTTTTTTTAACAGTTTACTAGGCGCAGTTACCATTGGTTTTATGTCAACTTCCTTGTCTTTTAAAGGGACATCAAATTTCCACAGTACACTCTCAATATTGTGACTATATAAATAATTTGATTTATGTGGAAAGTGATTGAAAATTTTGACCGATTACTTAAGTTTTTTTTTGGCTGTATATAATTTTGATTTTCTGATGAGTTTCTCTGAGTCAAGTGGTGCAACAGCATTTTCTGTTAAAAGCGTTCGGTAATTGGCATAATAAATCAAATAACACATATGGGATATAATGAAGCACAAAACTATTTTTTTGAGAAATCAAGAATTGCTATTCCTTTTTAAAGATAAAAAATGTTGGGCTAACTTTAAATTTGTTAATTTATTTAATTTATTGTTTGTTAAAATTCAACCATTAAGTTAGGATATTTCCGTGATATGACATGTCATCATAGCTTAGGCCACGGATGGACCCGATTTGTATATAGTCATTCAGCCTTATTGCACCATTCCTTTGATGCTAGTTCATCTGCAGAGTCGTAGAAGTGTCATTGCGCTAACGAAGGGCATTCGCAGTGAAAATGGAAAATAGGTTCTTCAACATCTGGACCTCTGTAGCCCCTGCAATCCGATGTTAACCATTAGAGGAAAACTTTTTCTCCGAAACTGCAAATCACAAGTTGGACAGAAGAATAAGATAAGAAATTTTATTTTTTGAGAAATTAAAAAATTCTGGGCTAACTTTACTGATATTTTCTTCATGACAGTAAATGGATGAATTATTTATTCAGGTTTGCTAGCCGATGATGTCTTCTACAACCAAATACATTAAGATTTAAAAAAAAAGGAAATTTGACGCAAAAAATTATGGCCGATATCGAGGTGCATTTCAGTTTACTGTAATGCTCTCAGAAGTGCAAAAACTGCAATCTCAGTGGAAGTGAGTTTCGAGAAAATTGATGCTTTGCTTATGTCGTATTCTTAAAGTACATGTAAAATAGAGATAGAGAAAATTCTCTTAGGATATTTTTTATATGCTTGAACTAAGATATCGGCATTTGGTGTAGTTCATTAGACGCGTAATTTTTTAAGAATCACGAATATAAAATTTATTGAGATACAGCGTTTGCGCTTCTGAGGGCAGAATATCTTAGGAAACTTCAATCAATTTGGCGTCGTCTGAGTAAGCAGCTGATGCTGCGTTTATCGGGAGATCACTGTTTTTATCATTTTCTTACTGCTCACAAAATCTACACATTTGGCAAAGGTGACATTTTCATTTGAATTTAACAAACACAAATAACTTTCGAAGTATTTATGACTTATTTTTCAAATCTTCAATTTACTTTTGTCAAAAAAAAGTAAAATTACTATATTTCTATTAGTTAAATTCATAAGAAATTCAGCATTTTCTAGCAAGGATGCTATTCGCATCCTGTTTTTTTGCCACAGTATAATTTTTTATGTTATTCGGAAATAACTGGATATTGTACTATCGGTACCTTATCATTAGAAAAATTATGGCTTAACAAAATTTGGGAAATTGCTCGCTTTATCCCTTATCGAATTATTGACTAATTTTGCTATAATAAGTAAATATCGTTTGTGTTTGAAAGTTTTTATATATACAACGTGGAGTAATTTGCTAAGGATTCAAGCTGCCAAACCCAACATAAATACCCACAAGCAAAACCTACCTTGACTTACATGAACGCAATGCATAATTGAATGAATGATATGCATTGTGGTCTGCTGCTTGCAGTCAGCTTTGCGACTGTAGCTCAGAACATTTTGAGTTTGCACAAAATCTAAAATCCTGTCTGTATGGTCTAACGACGATCAAAGCGTTTCATCAACAGCATTGTGCGTTAATTCATTCAATTAAGTTTTCATTGTGCAAAGTAACGAGCTTTAAGATAGCAACAGCAACAGCATCAGGTGCAACTGCAACGTTTGTGTCGTATTAGGCGCTTTTGTAGATCAAAAATTTATTTAGTTCGTTAAGCCCAAAGTGTTACATGGTATGTTTGTGGAAATTTAAATTGCTAAATTTTAAAAAAGTTATAGAAAATATCACAGACAAAGGTCGGAATCCCGTTTATGCAGACTATAAAAAAATGTGCTTATAAAAATATCATAAGTCTTCATCCGCAGCATTAATTTTAATATTCATAACCTTTTTGCTAATGTTATCTTTTCAATAAATTAAGCGTTATTAATGCATAAAATATGAAGAGTTGCGATTAACATTTAAAATAACTGCAGAGTCAAGACAATTTCTTACATAATTTATATTTTACATGTTCCTTTATCACAACGGAGAATTAAATGCGTTGTAAACAAAAAATTCTTATTGCCTAACCGGCTCATAAAAATTGAAATAAAATTGTTGGCAACTGCTTTAATTGCTTCTAACTGTTTACATATTTTCAGGTTCTTAAATTGTTCTTTATTTAAAAAAACATGGATTATGGCTTAAGTTTCTTCATTCCTTAAAAAGTGATTATTTAAGCTTTTCGCTTTAATTAAAAGGCTTATAATCGTAACCAGAAAAAAATGGAACAAAATGAAATCCTCTCATGTTTTGCTAACAAAGTTTTAAAAAAACAATAATTCATAATAATAGATAGAGGTACACTTAATTTTTTCAATGTGTCGATATCTATTTTTAATTTTACTTTTTACTAAAAAAATAAAAATTTTTCTAGAGAACATTCATTGAAAAAAAATATGTTTTTGAATATTCTGCTTAATAGTAAAATGACATTAGGCCAATGCACACTCAATAGTATTGAAACAATTGGTATGCTATTTTTTTACACAATATTTTGCCGTATTTTACTGTTCAGTGTAGTGTGTGATAACAGCAAAAAAATAACAAAAATAAAAAGGAAAAAAAAACTAGTAAAGGTGTTATCTTCGGCCAGGCCGAAACTCACATACCCTACACTACATTAAAAGTACTTTTTAAATAAATGTTAAAAAAATGTTGAGGAGGTTAAATAAGTCGAAAATAATGTAAAAAAGTTCAAATATGTTGGAAAGTGTTGGAAAAATCTGAAAATGTCAAAAGAATATGGGAAATGTTGAAAAAATGGAATAGAAATGAATAACACGAAATATGTCACGCCCACTCCTACAATTCCGCCCACTTTTGTTTCAATAAATGATATTCGTGATTAACATGATCAAACCAAATTTTAGCACAATAGCTTGTATAGTTTGCGAAATGTGCCGTAATTATTCCTAAAATTTAGGGCGGTGACAGGCCCACTGGTGCAATCGAGTCCGATTTTATTCCAGAAATAACTTTTTATAAACAAACTCATTACACCAAATTTCAGTATGATTGCTCATATATTTCGATAGTTATACCTCTTAAGGTATTTTAATTGTATGGGAGGTGCCACGCCCACTGTTGCCATTTCGCCAGCTTTTGATTCATATATACCCATTACCCAGTAAAGCACTTACATCAAATTCCAGATCGATTGCTCCAATAGTTCACTTAAAATGGCACTTACAACTTTATGTGAATGAGGGAGGTGCCACGCCCACTGATGCAATCTTGTCAAGTTTCATTTAATTCTGAAGCTTATAGTAACCGACACCTCTACACAAAATTTTATGAAGATTACTCTCATAGCACACTATCTATAGCATTAAACGTATTTCACTTATATGGGAGGTGCCACACTCACTTGTGCCAAAATTTTGCAAGAAGACACCTTTTAGCAAGTGTATCCGCCATATTAAATTTCATAACGATTGCGTTGTTAGTTCTCTTTTTATAACGTTTATAAATATTGTAGGCTATGCCACGCCCTTAAAATAAATTTTTCAGTATATTGACGTGGGTTGTATTGTTGACTACTTTCAGTGGTATCATCCCTAAAATTTTAATGAAAATCGTATGTGCCAATTTGGAGTTATACGAAATCCAATTTTTTAATTGTTTAGAAATGCCACGCCCACTTTTACAATTCCGCCCACTTTATGCGCAATTCAAGATTCACAAGACCTGTATCCGTGTAATTTTCATCACAATATCTTGCACAGTTTACGAGCAATGGTGTCATAAAACTTAAAATTTAGGGCTGTGCCACGCCTCTTTAAGAGCCTTTGCAAACTTAAGACCTAGCTTAATCTTAATGTTGTTCTCATATTCACCAAATCACCAATTTTGATCAAAATCGCAGCAACTTCTTTTCAAAATGGACTTGGGTATATTTACATAAAGTATGGGCGGAAGGTGTGGCCGTGAACCGATTTCGCCAATTTTTATATGCTAGCAGCTTGCAAGAAGATTTGACCTGTGTGTCAAATTTCATTGAGTTAGTTTGCTTAGTTTTCTCGTAAAACTGATTTCAACAGACAGACACACAGACAGACTGACAGACGGACACAGCTATATTGACTCAGGTGGTGACGCTGATCAAGAATATGTGTACTTCTCCATACCTGCCACGCCCCCTTCTATGCGTTACAAACGGAATGACAAAGTGAATATACCCTCTGTGTAGGGTATAAAAAAAGCTGTGCTAAAGTTAGTGATACTATAGAGTGATTTCTTAAGCGTTTGGTTTTTGAAAATTGAGAAAAGAACAGAAAATTTGCAAAAAGAATGAAATATTTATTTCAAGCGATACATCAATTCCTTTCGTTTATTTTTTAAGGATAATTTCATTTAAATGCTGCAAGCAGCTACGCCTTTTTCTGACATACTTTTTCCAACATTTCGGCCGGTATCTACCAATGGCAGCTGTAATGTTGTCTTCCAGGGCTGCAATTGTGGCTAGCTTGTCTTTGTACACGAGAGATTTCACGTAGACCTACAAAAAATAGTCTAGTGGGTTCATATCGTATGATATTGGCGGCCAATGGACTGCTCCAAAACTTGTGATTATTTGCTCACCAAACTCGCCTCTCGATTGGTCCATGGTATCGCGTGCCGTGTAGCACCCTCTTGTTAAAGTCACATATGAAACAAGTGCAATTCTTCCATTTTGGCCAAAAAAAGTCGGATATCATCGCACGATACCTTGCTCCCTTGACTGTAACGTTGCGATTTTCATTATTTTTGAAAAAGTACGATCCAACGAGCCGCCGGCCCACAAACCTTACCAAACAGATCATTTTTCAGGGTACATTGGGAGCTCTTGAACCATCTCTGGCTACTCTTCAGACCGAATTCTGCAATTCTGTTACTTGACGTACCCATTGAGCCAAAAGTGAGCTTCGTCGCTAAAGAAAATTTTTCGAATTTTCAACATTTCTCACAGATTACGAATTTTGATAATAAAATTCAATAATTTGCAAGCGCTGTTTGTTTGTTAGCCTTTTCACGAATCACGCGTTAGATGCTAAAAAACTTACACTGAAAAAACAATTAGGAAAAAAATCACCCTTTAGTTTCTTAATGGAATCATCAGTGACCTTTGAGCCAATGAGTGAGAGTTTCTAACATTTTTTCTTTTTGAACTGAACACTAAGCTCTCTTAAATAATTTACATGTTTTCTTTTCCGATGCAGTACATTATTATTAACTTTCGGTGAGCTCACCGATATTTTAAACGATTGGCGTTTACCACTTTGTTTTGATACGCCAAGAAAGCTTGCAACGAAGCATGCGCAGAAGAAGTAAAATATTAATTGCGTTACAAAAACAAAGACATAACAGTAAAGAGAATTTTGATTTTGCTTTGTTAAATTTTTATGTATGAGTTCGTAACATTCCTAGGTCAAAAGGAAAAATTAGATAATCTCACTCATCGGCTCAAGGGTCACTGATGATTCCATTTAGCAACGAATTGCTTTAGTCTGATTTTTATATTTGGTTTTGTAATTTTTTGATGTTACCACACACTTTACTGAGCAGTACACGTGGTAGTATAAATTAATCATTATTTCATCTTAAAGTGCAATCGATGCAATTACGTTTTAAGAAAAATATCATTCAAATAAACACTTCTTCTTTTCTTACATAGGCAAATTCGATGAGCTCAATTTTCGACCCTTTTAATTAATAAATTAGGACTTATTTCATGAATTTCAGATATTATATTCAATTTCTTTTGCATTACAAGAAATAGTCAAAAGGTGTTAAATTACAGCTCCTTACAGATCGCTTAATGTCTGTATTTTTTCAGAATATTAACTTTCCAAAATCTTCACGCAATAAATCGAATGTGGCATGGTCCGTTTGAGATGTTTGGTTGAAACAAATGCTTGTTAAATCAATAGCATTCAATTGAGATCATTAAAATGTACTTTATTAACGATATGTACTGTTCACTTTCCTCACTTTCGAAAAAGTAAAGACGGTTGATTATTTATGGAATGTTAAGACTTTTTTTGAATCATAAATGACCAATTAGTTTGAAATGCGGTTTATAAAACAAAAACATTACCTTTTGCATGCAGCTTCAATCTTGAACTTCTAACTTTGTCTAGTAATCTTCCGATTCATAGTAATTGTGTAAAATTTTATTGCAAAAAACCTTCCTCAGTATTGCACTTAAAAATGTTGTTTTTTTTTTGTTTGGTTTCTTGTAAAAATTCGGCCACTTTTGTCTACTGCTAGTCCAAACTTTTTTGCATTATTTTCCAACTTTTAAATACTGCTAGTCCATATCATTTTAAGTGTTCATTGCATATTTAGTTGCATTCCTTTAAATAGCTCATTTAGTGTACCCAGTCATTTTAATGTTTTATTTATATGGGTTTTAATCCCATGAGCTACTATTGAAAATGTAGCCATCATACCAAATTTTATCATATTATCTCGCTTTGTTTTTCCGCCATCGTAATATCTACAAGCAACCAAATATGCAGGCAAGCATATATGGTCTATATAACATACATAATCAATAACTCTATTAAGGTAAGGGCAGGTATAATAAAACATTTCAGCCATCCCAGACATTATATATGAACATGACTTTGTGTTGACAACAACTTTCAGTCACAGCTAAAGAAAATCATTATTTCTGCATTTAATTGGTGTTACATTTACATGTTAATCTTATCGTACACTCAAGTCATACTCAAATGTACAAGTGCCTATAAAGGATACGCACTAACCTGCAGCGTTACAGAATTATCTGCACATAAATTATTTAAATATTCTACGGCGTGTAGGTATTCGTTTTCAAAGGTGTATAAAACCGAAATAAAAATATTGTATCATAGCAATAAAAGTTATACTTCATGAAAACCCAGTAGAAAATAGCGATTACATTCAGCAGAAATTAAAACTTATTATGACGACTACATAAGCAATAGCTCAGATAAAACTTCAAATCACTAAAAAATACAGTCTCACTATTGAAATTATAAAATTGTATCAAATCAGATAGGAAATTTTAACAAAAATTCTATTAAATAATTATAATCTATACTGGGTGTCCCATTTATATTGAAACTAAGTAATAACTCGAAAAAAAATGATTCAACAAAAAAAGTTTCCAAATAAAAATTTTACCATTTTAAAAAAACTATCCCATGTTACCATAAAATTTGTTTCTTATAGCTTATTTTTAAGATAATTTTGGGGTGAACTACCTTACTTTAATTCATCTAAATATATTTCTATAGGTAAATTCAAAAAGTTTAGAACATAATACAATATTTAAAAAAAAAGTGAAGTTTGGGCCTAAACTGTCAAAGCTAGAAATATACGAAAATCTTATTTTTGTAAATATTTGACCCCCAAATGACCTAGAATTTATTTCTTAAGCAGAAAGTTAGAACCAATCACGATCATCACTGAGAGTATTACACGTTGCAATATTAAAAGGCAAAGGAAACCCACGATATTCAAGTGGGAGTGAAAAAATAGTCAATTTTCTTCATGAATTTGATAGCCAACTGTCTCCTCTCTTACTTTAAAAAAACACTCAAAATACTTTAAAGGATAATACGATTAACAATAAAAAAGATGAGCTAAAATCTTAAGTTTGAAATACTTTTATGTTTTAAATTTTTGTAAGAATTTACTTTATGTAGTGCATCTCATTTCCTAGTGGGCCTACGCTAACAAAGATTGATACAGCAAGTGTCACGCCCACATTATGTTGTTAGTAACAGAGTGCAGACATGTTTACATCATCTTCATCCTGATTATCCTCGTTAAGTGCAGCAGCGCGCTAGGAGTGTTGACTTCATGTCATTGTAATAATTTCATTTTAAGTGGATGCTGCCTCTGAAATTTCTTAGAAATAATCGTATTGCGTATGTATTGTGAATTTCAGTTTCACGTTTTCTTTACTTGAGTAAAATATTATAGAAATAAATCGTAAAAGATTTGTCCAAATAATCAATAAGCTAAGAAGGCATAAGAAGCTTCTTTTGACATGTTAAAATTGTGAAAAATAAAAATATTTCACGAATCATCTGGTTCGGCAAAAAAAAATAGATTTTAGCATTTATATTGAATACCATGGAAGCTTAAAAACATAACAGGTCAGGAATATATCAGTGATAAAGAAAATAGCATTCCTGTGGAGGACGTTAAGTGCATATTAAGAGTATTAACAAACTTTTATGCACCAATGTTCAAGGTTTGGATAATTGTGGTCCACTGACTCCGATTACTGTTTTCCGCAATTAGGTGTACTTTTTTTATCGTCACAATATTCTTAAGCAGAAATATTTTAATGTAAGCCCATATACTCATAGCCCATTCACTTAATAGCTTAAATAGTCCAAAAATAGTAAAACCACAGCTCAGAAGAAATAAGGAACATGAAAATTATAGTCAATGCAAAAAACAGCATGATATCCTTGTCAAAATTTCAAGTATCGTAACCGTAGATGCATCTTATGAACTTTTTTAAAGATTAATTTCAGTTGAGCATTGAAATTCGGTTTTCGGATTCGATTTTGCTTCTGAAGGAGTTTCTCTACGACATTGCTTTTAGCGGTTGATTATTATTTATTATGAGCTAGCTGAGACGGAAAACTTTGTACCACCTAACAAACAATGAATGTCATGTTAACTTTTAGCTAAACCACCTTTAATATCAAGCCCCATTCATCCGCGTCCAGTAGTTGATGAGATATGGTGAATTTGATTTTGGAGGGCGTATCATCGCCTATTTTTTTAAACCAAACTTCCTTAAAACCATCCATAAAACATAAGAAGCATTTAAAAATCGTGAAAACTCTATTTAAAAAGTACTTAATGAGGGCAATCTTAATAATATTTTTAGGGCCTAAGCTGTGCCTCCTTTTATAAAAGCTGCGTGTCTTAAATTCCATGAGAATCGATTAATTGGTCTTCGAGAAAATGATATTTAAAAAATATTTTTGTAAGAGGGCCATCCTACATTTACACCTTTAATAAAAGTTTTATAGCCTACCTATGTCCTATTCAAGGTGAGGAAAAATCCAACAAATCAGAGATAATTATAATCAGTAGAGCCGTTCTTGAGTTATAAATGTTGTAAATAACACAACTTTGTTTTATAAAGATTATTTGTAAAATCTTAAAAGGAATATTGATCTTTGCTACCAAGTCATTAGATTATATATTAATGCAATTTCACTTAAAAATGTTTAATTTAATTGACCTACGAAAGCAACATTAAATCAAATGTATGAACATGGAATTACAGCCTTGTCAAGCAAGCTTTCAGACTTATACCCAATACACTTCTCATTTAGTACCCACTAATTAGTCATATTAAAATTGATTTTTCACCTAAAAATATATAAAATATTGAAGTGACTTCATTTAAAAAAAACAAACTCTGCTTACATAATGTACTTACAATAAGCAAAAGTAAAAAAAACTATATCTAGGATATGCCGACAATATTGGCCATAAGTTGCCTTTTCTTATCATTTCCATATCACAAACAAGAAAAACATTAAAATTTTGTTGCGACGTCTGTGCCCTTGAGGATGACCGGATTGAATAAAATGCGTTTTTTTTTCACTCAATATTCTTAATGCATTTTTATATGCAATTATTTTTATTCGAAAAGGGCTTTATTTTTATTATATTGCACTGTGATCTTTGCTTACATTAGTGCAGACTTGTTGTTATTCAAGTCGAGTTTATTGCACTGCTGCACCTTCACTGATGCCAGACAAACTGATGTCGATCAACATTTTATGAGAGATGCGTGTGCACAACAGAAATATAAATAAAATTCTAAAGTAAAATAATATTTAATAATGCAGTTAAATCTGTCATATAGATAACTTGGCAATTGAAATTGTTGCAATTGATATTTTAATATAAGTAATAATTTTTGTTAGAAAAATTAACTAATTCTGGGAGCGTAATTTTGTCTGATATATCCCATATCCAAAAAAAAAATATCTATTTTGATTTATTTATATTTTTATTAATTCGTTTCAATTCTCAAAGGGATCAAAATAAAAATTTGCATTCAGTCCTTAGAAAAATACAACGGCGCCAACTATAGCAATGGCGCCTGTGCATATGCAAGGTCTATTGCCATCAAAAGTGGTTCGTACACAATAAGCCAATTCCCAAAGGCAAATCAGATAAAAATTTATTACAAAACAAAACTACATAAAGGAAAATACTCGTACTATAAATGTAGACATATAGAAAATATCAACATTTATTAGACCACACGCACAATGTGCGGAAAGCACCAAAACTAAATTTCCAAACAAAAAATTAAATAATCAAGAGAAAAATTCTAAAACAAATAAAAATCGATATATAGGATATGTGCTGAGCTATGCCTTACTTTGTGTAATATTTTTCTACACTACAGAACGGAGTCCAATAAACAGTCGGCAACATGGTTAGAGCCGGCTGAGAGTCGTTCGAAGCGCCCAAAAACGCAAACGTCGGCTAGAGAGGTGATAGCCAGCATGGCATAATCCTCATCGACTATCTTTAGAAAGGCAGAACCATCACGGGCGACTATTACGTAGCGTTATTGGACCGTTTGAACAATGAAATGAAGACAGATGTTACACCACGACAATGCACCGGCTCATTCATCGCTCAAAGCAATGGCAAAAATTAACGAATTGCGTTACGAATTGCTGCCCCACTCACCGTATCTTCAGACTTGGCCCCCAGCGACTATTATCTGTATCCAAACTTGAAAATATGGCTTCAGGGAAAGAGATTTTACTCAAATGATGAGGTCGAGTTCGAAACTGATGCCTATTTTGAGAGTTACGAGGTCGACTACTATAAAAATGGTATCGAAATGTTGGAGGATCATTAGATGAAGTATATCTCCCTTGAAGGGACCTATGTTGAAGAATAAAATCGTTTTTTATCAAAAAGGTTGTATTTTCATCATTTTTCCCGGGACTTTTTGAAGCATGTAGTATATGATAGCTATCGTATTACCTATTTTCCTAAAAACGTATACATATATTTTTGGGAGATGGATATTAAAAAGTTCAAAAGTCTTTTGCGACAATAGGTTTTTTTTTGTGCTGATGTGGAGTGTGCTATCAAAATGTTAGCTCTGATTACGTTGCAGAGATATGTATCAACAACAACTTGGGCGCAATATGTAATTTGGGATGTGACGAAAAAATCCATCCCACGTTTTAGATAAATTGTCATATCTGATTAAGCTATGAAACTTATATCAAGTTCTTATTGATTCAGAGGTTTTCAAGCTTAATTTTTGGATAGCATATGATATTGAATTAAAACTCCAAGAGGTCTAACAAAAATTCTTTTAGAGAAATACCACAACAGTAAGGAATTTACTTACATTATAAGAAATTCTATAAACAGTAAAATTATGCAATTTATAGATATAAAGGCTGTTCAATAATTTTATCTTTTGAATAATAAACATAACTTTTAACTTTCTCTACAAATTAAAGAAATTCATTGAAATTGAAATATTTCAAAAAGTAAAATATCAAATACACTTATGTAAGCACATATTATGTATAATATATATTTTTCATCTTCAATATGCAAACAAAAATAAAAATTTAGATTAAAATAACACAAACAAAAAGAAAACATAGACCATGGAATTATTTAAAATCACTAAAACGTGTTATTCATACGAATATCATTCTATTGAATTGTCATTGAATTGACAGGACACTCACACTCCTTGATCCTGCGATGTCCATTGAATGTCAAAAAGCTAAACGAAACAAAGCGCCCCCTAGTGTCCCATACCCAAATTTATGCTCTATGTAGCTATATACTCGGCTATTGTTGGTTGCTTCCTCAAAATGTTTTTCTTTTTGTGTTTTGGTCCTTTGTTTGAAGTTTTCTCGAATATTAATTTCAATTTTTAGTTTGTTTACATAAGAGAAATAAAAAATAACATTCACTGCTTTATATCTTGTGGCACGGCGGCCAAATGAAGGACTTAAACAAATAAAAATTATATATATTTTTGGAAACTGTTAGGTATAACTCTCTTCGTGCTTAAAAAATAATTTTTCATATAAGGGTGCGTCTACTGAAAGCGGGACATCAAGTGCGCCGTACGGGTTTTTCGGACAAAACAAAATTTGCACGAATTGAAAAACTTTTCAGAAAAAATCCTAATAAAGTGTAATAATTTTATAGCAAGAAATGCGTAAGTGAAAAAAAAATTAAGACGGCATTAGTGCTCGACACAAGCGAGTTTTCACAAAGTGACGACTGTTACGAAGTGAGTGACAAGAGGTGAGTTAAAAAAACAAAGACAATAAGAATAAGTTGATTGATAATCACAGGATTAGAAAACAGGGTGTGGCACTTCCCATACGAACAAGCAAATAAAGGCAATATATTTTGCCAAAGCTACAGTTATGAAATTTGGCACGTAAGTGTGTGTATATCGTTTGTTTTAAGCACTTTGCAAAGTCTGGCCCGAATCAGACAACGGGGCGTAACACCTCCCATACTATAAGCACACAAAAAATCTTTATATCTTGGCATATATGGCAGCTACGTTTGTAAGCTTTGACACATGAATGCACATTGTTTGTACCAAGCAAAACGAAGGCGGGATTTGACAATGATGCGGTCTTTTTCCAATAAAAAAAAATCCTATTTTTTTAATGCAATCCTTCATTTTTGCGCCGTGGTGAAGTTGCACATGCCATTCAACAAATATTTTTATATGGACTCTTTATATTCATTTCTTGTTTGATTTCTTTTTAGTTTTGTAGAAATCTGCTATTATTTTGACAATATAAGGACTGAGCGAAATTTTCCATAAATATTTAATATTTGCATTTTTCTTGAGTATCAGCTTATATAATAATATTTTACCTTGGATACTCATTATTTCTTAAATTGTATCTAAAATAATGCTTAAGGATTCATTCACTTTTTTTTAAGTTTGTAAAGACTTATGAAATGAATTCTTACTATTTAACAAAACTGTGCACAAAATTGCTAGACCTAAAACTGTACATAGCATATCCATTAGGCAGCTACGTATGCGATTAACACCAACAATTTTATCATGTTTCATGTTCATGTGAAAGCTCAATTCTGAGTTGTATTTTTACATTTACGTATATGGTTGTTTAGTACCAACGTCATCGACTTAACTTGCATTCAATTGGCAATTGAAATATTGCAGGTTGTTGGGTGGAACAATGACAAAGCTTGCTACAGATGTTAAAAAAAACGGACGTTTCAAAAGAAGAAACAACAAAAAAATTGTTTCTAAGAGTAGGTGCACACTTGTGCTGAAAACCAAAAAAAAAATTCAATTACGAGTAAACTATGCTGGCATTGCAGCTAACATGCATGTCGCATGGTACATATAGGTGGGGCATGGAATAATATCCCAATGGAAAATGCATGTGCGATTCATATAGTTAGAAAAAATCGCAAACCAACACTTATGCGGCAATTTATAATATTCAAAAACTTTGTTCCAATTTGTAGCATTATACTTATTACTTATCACAAAGACTTAAGTCAATATATTTTTATTATACATAAGACTTTCCTAATTTTTGATACGGAAAGTTAAGTTAAAAAATTCAGTTGATATTTAGACTTTAATTTAATTCACATTTCATTATATTGTTCGGATCTTACCATTATATATGAAAAACGACACCATTGAAATATCTGCCACAAGACCTTCCGCAGTACTCAATTCTTTTGAGGTAGTTTGCTATAGCTTTTCTTTACAAATCGGACTTAACAAATATTGGTTCTAATTGCTCTAAAGTTAGAAAATAGATTGTGCAAACTTGATCTTCAGCGTAGTCTTACAAGAAAAAGTTCAACGGTCTGATCTTGGAGGCAATTGTCATCACCACATCTTAAAAATACGTGTACTGAGAACTTTTAACGAAATAATGCCAAAACTACCCGTGTTGTATGGTTAGTGGCGCAGTCTTATTATAACCATATGTGGAAATCATTAATGACAATTCCGTTTTTATATACGGAAGCATATAACAAATGTAGCGATACATTGATTCGGAAGGATCAACTCATTTTCTCATTGGGATGAATTTGCTTTCGATATCGTTGCTGTTGTGTTTTACTTTTACTAAAATTGAAACAAAGAAAGGTAAATTTTGTAAAACAAAAATCTAACTACTTTACATTTGGCATATGAAACTTTACCGAAACTTTGTTTTTTAATACTTAAGGTAGTACCTATTGTAACGAAATCTAGTTCATAAACTACGAGTATTATCTTGACTTTTTCAGAATTCAATCTCTGGATTGTGATTTTTCTATTATTTAAAATAGTTTTTGGTGTCATAAGACTTGCATATAATGAAAACTGAAAGCAAAAGAAGAAATCAAATATTCCATTGCATACTTTTAGTTGTTAAAACATGTTAGAATTAAGTTGTCAAATTGAATGCAACCGTGAAAAAATCTACGTATTTTTTTTGCCTGTTTCTCATACAAAAGAAACATGTTAAGGGAAAAAGTTTGGAAGGGGCCAGAGCCTACGAGCACATCGTAGTATACGTCCGAGGGGGGTTGGTGAACGAAGCGAGCAGGAAGTAGAGCCCCCTAGTACAATCAATACTTTATGTTTATTTAAATGGATAATTGCTTTATTTCAACCACAACGGTAGTCCGTAGAAACTTCAAATAAGTCCCACATATTTTCGGAATGTGTATTTTGGCTTTAGCTGTTATGTTACGCTCAACTGGATAGATGGCGCTGATGTATGCTATTTATATATTGAACACTTTGTGATTTCATACTATCATATACCTGATAACTACTTAGATAGCGTTGAGTTTTCTAAACATGAAGGCATGGAAACAATTCAACTTTAGCTGATGAAAATGTTTGATTTTGGTAGTTTTTCCACTCTGGCACACACACAAAATCTACTTCTTTATAGAGAAAGGAAGCAATTTAACGAATGCCACATTTTGAATCACTAATTAAAAAAATTGAAACAACGCTTGTAAAGCTTGATCGATTAATTCTAAGCCCAAAAATGCAAAATAGAAAAATATTCAAAAAAAAAATAAATTTAAAAATATCTCAACATTTTGGGTGATAGTTTCTTCTTTGGCGTAAATATTTTGAGCTGCTCTGCACCAAATAAAGCGCAACGCCTCTTAAAGATGCAATATTATAGGATATCTGGAAGTGATTTGATACTTGGATACTTAATTTACTGTATCTTTAATGCTTTTTCTGATATAAAAGGAATATCTCTAACAGGAAGTGCAAAATTTTGAATAAAATTTCAATTCGAAATTTTCTCTTATAAGTAGACATAAAATAATTTGATTTGAACATCCACACCATTTTACTAATTTTTTCAAGATTAAATTCAATCTCAAGCTCAATTCTTACCACTACATCTTAAGCCTTCTCCTTAAAAGCATAATAAATACTCTGAGAAAATCAAAACTCTTCTGGTGTGGCAGCACCACACCCACTTGGATAATCATGCTCTCTTTTACTGAAAATATGCTAGCGATTATCATACATTTTGTGTGAAATTTTATCTCAATAACTCTTATAGACATTAAGATATATACCAAGGCGTTGTCTTATCAAAATCAGTTAAGCGGTGGAAATAAATTTCGGTGATATAGCAAATATGTTTGAAAATAAAGGTTGGTCATGCATAAACAACCACTTTATTTGAGGGAGTTTCTCAAACCAATTCTTCTATCACAGCAAACTTTTGTTGATTAATATGATTTTATTTGATTTTGTGGATGGACAACCTCAAAACCGCTACCAATACCATGAAGGATGTGCTTTTGGGAGTTAGCATTCACTTGGATCTCTCTGTACATATGATTTTGAAAACCAAAGGTAGGGTGCAATTAAAAGTATGCAATTGTCATGTGATCAAACTACCGCCACTAGCAATAAATAGCATGTGGCATGCAATCAATATAACTGTAAACTGACCGCATGCAACCTGTAGCATGATCACGAAGGAGTCACTAGGTGATGTGGGCTTAAGCAAAAACAAAGAAAAAAAACAAAAAGCTGCACTACTATTAAAAACAAATACTGTAACAGTAAAAAAAGAAAGAGAACAAAAGTAATGCGCATGCGCAGCGAGTTGTAAAGGATTGTGTTGTTTTCTTCATTGATTTTATTTTATTTGCCAATTTAATAAATTTGTTTGCATTTTATTATGTGGATTAATTTTTCATTTACAACAGCTAAAAATTTAGGTTACCACCATAGCAGCTTAAGTAACCGCCCAGCAGGCAATTGAGCAAGGCCTTCCCCGGAGAAGGCCTGCTAGCACTACTGCGATGGTAAGAGGCCTTCTCAAAACTCATTTTTTATTTTTTTTTTTATTATTATTTTGGTTTTTATTTACAATCTGTTAATATTAACAATAAGTAAGTTTTATAAGTAGTGAAATTTTAATTAGCAGAATAGTTGCGCTTCATTGAGTGTATACTCATGACATGCTATAATGCCTTACCACAGCAGTAGTGCTATAAGGCCTTCCCACAGCATCAGTGCTATAAGGCCTTCCCGCAGCAGCAGTGATATAAGGCCTGATATTAGAAGGCAAAGAAGAAGGACTTCATGTATTTTTTATTTCATGTATTGCAATGTTTTATGATTCGACATTACTTTTTTGTCATTGGATTGTACTTATACGACATCAATAGTAGATAAATGGATAGAAGTAAGGAACGGTGTGCATGTTGCTAGGCTGGTCTTCTGTTTCATGTTATGTTAAAAAAGTGGTAGAGTGTTGTGTATTCAATGTCAAATTATAAATTAAGAAAACGTCACAAAAAATAAACATTAAAAATATCAACGCAAGCGAGGTTGACGCAGATAAAAAAACATTAAACTAACACGACGTAGTAAGATTTCATTTTTTCAAAGTACTTCTGTGACCCCTTCTACGGTAAGCGCTCTTAGAAGTGCTCTTGACGCAAGCGATGTAAGAAGACCTGCTTGAAGAGTATTTCAACGGGACGTTTCATATAAAAAAGAAAGTAAGTTTGAAAGGAGGTGGCAAGGCCTTAATCTTACCAGGTAAGGCCTGCTAGAAGGCCTGCAAGTTCCTGCCCTTGCCTACTAGGCGTGTTTTATTTTTCACATACACAGCAAGAAAGCCAAAATTCAAACTCCTGCAACTCATTTCCGTGAAAAAAAAATGTTTCGAACTCCTTAACATCATAAAGGCGCACTACGAAACGCCAACACCTCAAGGTATGAACTTCAATTGAAGGTTTTCAATTGAATTTATTAAAAGAAGATATATCAAACCAAACAAATATTTACACACTTCTTTTATCTAATCCTGAAGTAATGCACAAGCGAACAACTGTAGCAAAGTGTTAGAAACTCTAAACTTTGACTACTGGTTTTACTTTATAAGCTTGATTAAACCACTCTAGCGTAGCCGCGTTGAAATGTGCACCACCCTTTTTTATTTAATTTTTTTCGTTTCTTTCCCATTCACAACAACGTAACAACAGTTCCGACAACGACTTTACGCAAAGTTTTCGAATGTCGTCGAAAGACGTGTAGTTTTGTCGAGATAAAAACTATTAAAAGAAGCATCAAAAGCCAATGCCGAAGTTAAAACTTTCGCAAACGTTTTATTTTACTTAACGTCCTTTAAACTTGCTGCTTGATACTTGCCGCATGTCACTTGCAGTACGATGTTGTTGCCGAAAATGAACTTCGATGTTGTTAAACTTTAAGTTAGTTACTTAAAATGCATTGTAAATCTATTAAAGCCACTTACAAATTTGTGTTTCGTAAACTTTATGTGTCGTGCAGTGAGTTATGCTTTGGCTCAAAGCATTAAAATTCAGTTTATTTAAAAGAAAAATTAAATGAAACACAATAATGGATGCATCTTTCACCCAGTTGTATATCAAATACTAAAGGAATGCTTGAACACATAATTTATTGCCCCTAAGCTAGTAAACCGATTTTGACAAATAAACTGTGACTAATTTGTGTTACTACGTAGATTTTTTCCAAGAAATTTGTTTTGTCTAGAGGGCGCTGTAGATTTATATTCACTAATTCATAGCTCCTCAACACTTTGCCGAACTTAAAATCTGTAGTGTCATTATTTTTGAGCTGCATACATAATCGCCCGAAACCAAAAATTAAACATTCGCCAAAAAATTTTGAGTTAATTTACACTATGAAAATGGCCCAAAATTTATCTAAATACCCAAAACTGCGTCTAGCATGGCCCATTCTGAAGTTTCCTATTTTCGATAACGTGTTCGTGTGGTATTTGGAGAATGGTACGAGTAATGTTGGCTTCCTATCCCTGAGACTTAACCAGCTTATCGATGTGGACTTCGAACTTTAAGTAGAGCTCCAAAGAAAAAAATCTGATGGTGTTTAATAACATTATCTAGGCTGCCAATTCACCGGTCCGAAGCGTGTAATTAACTGTTCATCGGATTTTTCTCGCAATAATGCCACGTCGAGATCAAGCAGCAAATAGTACGTTATCATGGCGCGTTATCGCAGTTAGGCTTCGGTCCGTTTCATTTTGAAAAGATATGGGCCGATGATTTCACCAGCCGTTACTTTGTCTGTTTGCAATGGCAGCTCTTGAGCCTTTTCAGGGGACTCTTGAGCCCAACTACATCGTTGAACAAAATTTTGGTCAAAAAGAGTGGATCTTTTTTAAGCTTTTGATGAGACCAAAGTCTGAGACGGTGACGTTTCGCGGTGTCGGCCACCTTCAATTCTTTCACGAGCTAAAGCTTGTGTGTTATTAAACCAAGATTCTTACGTAGAATACGCCATGTTGTTGCATACGACAAGCCAAGCTGCCGTTCTCAACAGCTTCGAATCGATTTATGACGGTTATCACGTACACTCTCCGCTACCGCCGGTTTTTTTGTTTCACTACGTATTGAATGTGGTCTAGTTGTTCGCGTATTATCTATCCAATAAGGAAAATTTCGTTTCGAATTTTTCGATGATATAGTGAATTGTGTGTTGTTTAGTTCGATTATGTGGACCATAAGTTGTTTTAATCCCACGAAGCACATTCTTCGTAGAGTGCTGATTTTTGTAATACAGTTGAATATTCTGTAGACGCTGTGCCGGGCTAAGTATCACAAATAAAAATCAGTGAGTTTTATATTTTCGATTAGACGCTTATCAAAGTAAGACTCAAAGGAACGAAATTGGTCAAACTGGTTTTGAACACAATCCAAAAATAGAAATATGTACATTTTTTAGGTTAAACCTACAATAGTATAGACATATATCATTTGAAATGTGCTTAAGTTTATTTTATTTTTCACAGTAATCAATATCATTGGTTTCATAGGTACGTACGGACTACTACTTCTACATATTTCTCGTGTGTGATCCACGTCTTCACTGTCTTCAAAAAAGTTAAAAAAGCAAAACCTTTGGATTGAGATATGTTCATAAGTATATCACTTAAAAGAAAGCTTATAAGTTCAGAAGGACACTTATGACAAGAATTACTATGAATATATGATGGTATGCGAAACCCTTTTGGTTATATTTAATCCTCGTCTTATGTCCCATTGAGATAAATAGCCCAAAAAAAAGTGATTTAGATCAAATCTTTTCAAAATTTGCCACCAAGTACAAGTCATTTCGGCAATATCCTGAATCTGGGTACAGGTTTGGTTCTTTATATTTGGGATATATGAGTGATGCACGTGTTGCAAAAGTCAATTTTGGAAATATAATTAAAATTTTGTGCATACACAATATACAGCCTTACGTACCCTTGAAGTATAAATATTTTTTAAGTCTTAATGCATATAATCTTTTGAAGCCATTTAAATAATTTTCGTTTATTTCTTCTCTTTTTAGGATATTGAAATATTCAAACAACTGCTTCCATCTACATCAGATAAACAGCGCAAGTTTTTGCAAGCAACAGCAACAACAACTAAATGGCAATTAAAATACAACTCAAAGAATTATAAATAAATAAATAACTAAATGTCCACGGAAGCGCGAAGTTATGAAAATTTATGCGAATAACCTCGCGAAATTAGGAAGGATACCAAATGTAGCTACAATAAGATAAATTTTTTATTCAATGGCTTAAAACCAAAAACATTAAAACAAGGTTAATGCTACCCTTTTTCACAACGGATTAACGCAATCTAACAAAACGGCAAAAAAAAAAAAGAAGAAGTAAAAGAAAAGTTCTAGCTAAAGGTATAAGGGTGTCGAAATAAAGGTACCCAAGCTTCAGCAAAAAAAATCGCCCAAGTTAAGTCCTTGATTGTAACAATAAAACCTCATTTAATTGAAGCAGAATACAGGACAAAGCAACAGAATGCACGAAAGACGCGTTAAAAAGTAAGTTAAAAATTTAGTCATAAAATAGCTATGAATCTCTTTGTCAAAATAATATTGGTCTTTTTTTTAGTTACTCATTTAAAGTGAGTTTTAAATAAATAGTTTCTAGCCCCCCACCATTATTGGTTAATTAACTGTTCACCTCTTTTTCAGACTTAAAGGTGGTCATTATGTTGCAACGCATGGACGCCTTACACCCGATCCACCATACGTTCATTCGAATCGTGGTTATTCAACAGATGGCGAAGAATCACATCGTGCACCCTCAGAGCGCACCATATCCGAATATACAGTGGCACACGAACGTACTTCGCCGCAGGGTCATTACAATTCATCGCGTAAAACACGTCTAAATGGCACCAGCAATGGTGTAGCCAATGGTGGTACCAACAGCCATCAGCATCATCATCACCATAATAACAACAACAGTAGCAGCATGGGCTTATCAACCTCACCCATGGCTGTCGATAGCGGCGGACCACGTTCATTGGTCCATGGTCCACCGCCTACACGAATACCGCCGCGTGCACCATCCGCACTAAGCTATGACCATGGTGGAGATACGGGAAGCGATATATATGTGACAAGTGCTGCTTACAAAGCGCCATCGGAAATAAGGTGAGTTGTATGTGTTTATATGTATGTACTAACATATGAACTGGTGATGTTTAGTTACGCCAGTAGGAAATTGTGTCATAAGTGAGATGATTTAATAATGTGGAAAACAGTTGATGAATGATCTTTCAGTGAGCTTAAAGCTCTGATATCACTTTGCGGTAATTGTGAGAAGCTTATTATCTTTAACATGCGCTGATATGGCATGAAAAGGATTTTTGCTCAGGATCAATAGCCTTTAACTAAAATTTTAGCAAATTATGAGTTATTTTTGTGGTTTGAGGTCAGGAGCTTTATTTTTTTAAAAAATATTATAATGCTTTATAAAAACAAAGTTTCAAATCCTGTCGCACTCAAAATTTTTTATTATTGCACATGCTCCTGAATTCTGAAACTTCGCGAGAGCTTCTGACATTATATCAATATTATATTCTCATAAGTTTGAGAGAGGTCCAGAAATTTCAAATTTTCTCACAATTTGTATAGGGGTACCCTGTCACCTTGGGAAATGTTTTTTTTTTTTTTTTTTTTTTTTGTCACGTACAGAAAGGCTAAAATTACTATCATTTTTCTCAATTTTCGAGATATTTTATAAATAATTTTTTAAAATCGTGCAAAAACTTGAAGAACCTAATATTTTTTTTGCGTAAATATTTTTTCAATTTATTTTATGGAAACAAAATATGCATCAGAAATAGAAAAAACTTAAAATAAGTCAGAAGAAGTAATTGCACCCGATGTAAACAGATAATGCTAAATAGCTACTGAAATTTTGAACTTTTTTTTGCTACAATGTACAAGGATTTATGTATAACCAAACTTTTCCTTAATGAAACTCATCAGTTCGCAAGTTTCCAGTAACTTCAACATATTTATAAAAACTTCAAATAAATTGAATGGAAATTATTAAATTGGAGTGACCGCCCAAAAAATTTTTATATGAAGAACTTAGTTCAAAAATGAAACTCTGTGACTGAAGGCTGTTGCTACGGACAGCAGTTTGAAAAGGACAAAAATATGATTTTGGTAATTTATTCGAAAACCGAAAAAATTAAACCCAATTGACTTTGATTGCACATCTTCTACTATTAATTGGCACCTTATCTTATGTACGCATCCAGTTACACCCATTCTGTAATAAAAAATCAAAAACTTATCTTTCGGCTAAACTTCGTTATGAGTTTTTTGGAGATTTTTTTGGGAAAATTTTATTCCAAAAAAAAATAATAAAATAGGCAATTTCCATGCCACACGAAAACTTGGTGCAGTTATCTTGATAAGCAAAAAATAATTAAAGTTTCCCAGCGTTTCGTGCGTATCTCTATAGCCTGTTGAATGAATTTTGTCGAACATTGCTTACCAAATAGGTTAATATTTACTCACAATTACATAAGGCATTTTTTCATAATATCTAGAGTAAATATGCAGGCAGCGAGCGAACGATTTTATCCTTAAGGAGGATGTTCGAATATAACACAAAAGTTGAACGTGGTCAGACATTTCATCATAATTTGTAGAATTATTTAGCGAGCTGTGGCTGATTTAGCCAGCCAATTTTCTATGTGAATAATTCACTAATTTTGGCTACAATTATTTAAAAAGATAACTTTGAATCCATAAAAAACGTAAATGAGGGAAATCTCTACTCTGAATTTAAAATAAATAGGCTTGAAAATATTAAAAGCCATATCACTTACCGAAGTTAAAAGCCATTACTTGAGCGGGCACTGAAGAAATTCCTTGAGCAACAACAGCGGCGGTTGCACTTTAGCATAAATTGCAATACATTTACATACTTATTAAATCAATTTTTACTAAATGAACTATAATAAACTTCAAGTACTTGTAAAATTTTGGCAAAAACAAAATTTAATCTGAAACACTTTCTTTTAATTTTGCAATTACAAATAAAAGACCACACTTGCAGTAGCAGCTCTGCCGACTGCGCCTGTTGCATTTTCATGCGTTTCACTTAAATATATCACTAAAAACGAACGAAGTTATCAATTTCACAAATTTTAATATTATTAATAAAGAAAATGTAAAATGAAACTGCAGAAATAAACGCGCACTTTAGAAATATTAAAACTGACAGCTGGCTTTGGGTAGAGTTGCCACCTGTTTAATCGGAACTACAACAGTTGTTAAGATTAGCGAGTTTGAAAAAAATGACGTTTCTAAAATAGTGGATTTTCGGATCATGGATTTGAGCGTAAATTGCTCAAATGCCCGAAGTTCGTTCTGATTCTGATATGAAATCCACCGCAAATGAGCGATAACGCGAAAGTGCTGCTAGGTATACGTAAAGTACCCGGTATTGCTTACCCTGTACTCACAACCAATCTAAAAGGACTTAATAAAATACATGATATATAGTTGGCGATTTTAATAGAGACACTGAGTCATATGAGAGTGTATATACTTACAAGTATACAAGTTGACAGATTTTTAATTGAGAAGGAATTTTAATAGATAGTCAACTAAATAGTTGTGCGACAACACAAAACTTTTCTAGATGGTTAAGAAGGTTGTTTCAGACGTAAATATTGAACTTTATATAGTTCAAAATTCAAAACATTTTGCTTAGTCACGATAGTATGAATTTGGACTCCCAATTCTTTTTTTCAGTTTTTTTTATGCTTAGTACGATGCTATTCGACCTTTGAAACCTTTTTTGTTGTGAAATGAATATGTAATTTATCGATTCCGTTCGATGCTTCTCGACTTCTAATGATTTCACGATTACGTCGTTCGACTTATATTTCGATATGTCTTGACTTATTCGACTTAATCTTTTACATTGATTTTTTCGTTGCTATTCGACTCTTATCGACTTTTTCAATATTTTTCATTGATTAGTGACTTTTTTCACAACGAAATATCAGTTTGTTCCCATATCCCAAGCCTTTTGTGGTTTCAATGTGTTATGCCACTCAAATATTCATTTTTGTACAACCTAATTTCTACAAAATATCCCATTCCGCAATTAGTATGTGTTAAAACATTTTCACAAACGGTCTACGATGTTCTGGAGCTTTGCGAAAATTAACCAACTAAAACTTTTAAAAATAAAATAACGAAAATAGACAACAATAATCAAACTGCCAAAATTGAACAAATTTGTAGAGTAGTGTAGAAGAGATGACATGACATCACTGGTATATCGGAAAAATAACATCAAAATTACGGAGTGAATAGTAGTTTTAGGAAATTTCTTCAAGGTGGCAACCCCGTTAATAATGCTGTAACCACACGATCATACATTTCAACCGAAGTTGGACACTATGTCTGACAAAATTCATGTGAAATTAAAAATGCAAATTGTCTCCTTAATAGAGTATGAAATAAACAAAAACTCCTCTAAATAAATATACTCTGCTTGTGATGCATCAGAATTAAGAGGTTGAACTCTCAAAAAGCGAAGACGATAATTTAGGATTCGATTCGTTCTCATACTATCTAATATCCAGGCAAATAGTACTTTGGCTTTAATTTCTGAAACTAACGCAATCTTGGTTTAACTCATTTTATCTGAGCTTTGCACAGTATTTCAATGAAAATTGCTTAAATTTATTATTTCATCGCTAAGAATAATTTTTATTGAAATACTTTTATGCATTAATTTTACTTTTTACTACCCACAGTCGTTACAGTCATCGACCGCAATCACGTGGTGGACCACGGAGTGTCTACTCAGTAGCAAGTACTGCGAAAACGGGTCGTAGCGCTCGTTCGACCAACACTAAACGTGGCGCTAAAATCGAAACCATGTCAGCACCAAATCCATTTTGTCCAAATATTAAAGGCGTTTGCTGTCTAATGCTGCTTTTGAACTTGGGCCTTATACTGGTGACATTAGGATTTGTTATTGTTGTACAATTCTATGATCCACTTTATGTGTGGTAAGTGAAATTGACGATCAAGTAACCGTAAGAAATTTATGATTCTATTCTTATATATTTCATAGGATACTTGGCATAATATTTTTAGTATTCGGTTTTCTTACGCTTATCGGTTGCATGGTATATTGTGTTTATGTATGCCGAGATGCTAAGACGCCGTCACAGGTTCGTAATGAAGATCTCTATTGGACACGTCATTGGCAAAAGAATATTGGTTATACGCCACAAGAGATCAACTATAAGGCGGATAAATATGATGCATATTCGGATCGTTATTCAGTTAGTAAAATGAGTGGTAAATATTCAGATCGTGAAAGTAATCGGTACTAAATATGTAGAATATTAGTTATAATGTCCAGTTAGCTGTATCAAATGATACATCGATAAAATTCAATAGAATTAAATGTATCAAAGATGTAACGAATATTAGCCTTATAACAAGGTTAATAAAAAATTAATTGATTAACGTATCAGCGTACCTGCTGCAAGTTACTTGCTGTTTGTATGTCCTTTTTTTGTTCAATATTATGTTATAAATATTTGTATCATGATATTTTCAATTTAATTATTTCTATCTTACAAGATATGTACGTATGCATAAAGACGTACAAAAATTGCTTTACTAAATTGTAACGATTAATATAAAAGACGTTTCATTTAAGTTTTATTTCTATTTAACGAAAATAAATGCCATATTATGCTACGCAATAAACCCGATTTTTATAATAAACCTAATACTATAGAATTCAAAACTATTTTGAAATTAATTTTATTGCTAAAGTTTGTAATCGGTTCCGTAAGTTCTATATGAACTAAAATATTTAACTTTTAAAAAATTATTCTGTTGAATGCAAAAGTAGATATTTCAAAATATAAACTCTCAGTTACTTACTTTTCGCTTTTCGTTTGCTGAACGGTTGCTTTCCCCAGGAATACATAGAAAAATTTCACTGATTTTTTCAAAAGATGGACACATAATTGGTGACAAAAACGTTTTATTATTATATTATTTAATATTGAAATTTTATACAATGTTTTTTCCAATTCTATTCAGAACAGACCATATATAAGTTTTCGATACTTGACCGACTTATTAATATTCAGTTCAATTTTATTTTAAAGCATAAGGCTCAGTCAAGTAAAAACTCTGTTACTGTTTTAAGTTTTCGTAAAATCTTATTTTATCTTGACATTTAACAAGGTACTTTTCAGCAAGTAAAATTAATCTTCTTTCTATGATTATAATTTTTATTAAAAATAATTCTAAATTTGGAAAAATATAGTATTTATATCTTCTCTTTGGGCCCTGCGCATACGTACAACTAAATATGAAGTTGACCAAACTGAATACCATTGTGGTCTCTCCATGAGAATGTGCATAAATGAAATTGACAGTGTGCATTGCAAGTTCCAATTGGTCCAACTATTTGGTTGTATGTATGGGCAGGCTCTAAATGCTATTATAGTGGAACCACATAAAGTTTTTATTTACATATGTATGTACTTATTCTTTGTATAAATTATAAAAAAAATGTAAATAACCGTAGGAATAACAAAAAATATACCTAATAAAATTAACTAATTTAAAATTTTAAATTTGTTCAACATTTGTTTTACTCACATGCTATATTATTCTTATGTACTTTGGCCTAGTGAACTCTAATATGGCATTGAAGATGTTCTTATGAATAGATTTTCGAGATATGAGTTTGTGAATTCCTTTTAGGTATTTTTCAGAAAGATCTTCAATATTTTGATCATATCTTGATTTAAGAACAACAAAGGATATCAAAATTGAATATGATCGAATTTGTTAACAAATATTACTATCTTTGTACAGTATTTTAAGTACCAAAATGCTCTTAATAAATAGGTAAAAGTGAGAACTGGAACAATTTTTCCAGTTTCTTATCTTTGAAGTGTATTTTATATTTTTATAAGGAAATCCAGCTGAGGAAAATCTATGAATAAATATTAGAGTAAGAGTACCAACGTTAAATTATATTTTGTATGTGTGTATTTGTTTCTTAATTTTGTATAGTTCAATGAATTCACAATTTAATCCGAAAGCGAGTTTTTGCCACAGATAAATTACCAACGTTTTTCTGTTTCAAATTTCTAATTTACTCAGAAGTCTCTGCTTAAACTTTAGCATGAATACGGCATTTCAGAAATACTTTATATGTTCTTTATTAGAATCATGCGTAACTTTTAACATAAACATTTAAATAATTGGTGCAAAGTAACTTCAAAAATGTAACGAGTGTAACATCCAAATATAATGGGTATGACATTATAATAATTTTATAGTAAAATATAAAGCAAAATAAACTTTTATTGAAAAAACAAGAAACGGACAATCAATATGTGAAGATTTTTATCAATTACTATTTTGTGATGTACATCGATTTTGTGATTAATTTACAAAATTTTTTAGATGTCTACATTTTTTTTTACGAAAAGTGGTCAGTTAAGCTGGAAGTGTCGATAGAATAAATAGATAGCAATATATAAAAATAAATACAAGTGAATTAAGAACATAATATAAATTTAACCTCCCGTAGTTCCAGCTAAGTAAATATCCATTATGTCCTTGTTGGCATGTACAAATGTTTGTCCTAAAAGTGAGAACAAAAAATTATAAAATTTTTTAGAAAAGGATTTCCTCAGCAATTTTACAAACTTTTTGGTATTGGCTGGATATGAGGAAGCCGTGAGCCATTTAGTACAGCCGGACTGGCCTCATCACTCCACAGATCATCATCGTCATCTATTGGAGGATCAGCTGCAGCAGGCGGTGTAGCAGCAACACAATTTTTGTTTTTCTTGGCTAAACGTTTACGTGCTGCATCGGCACTTGTTGTTGGTTGGGTATCTAAAGATGATTGTGAGGACTGTGATTGTTGCTGCTGTTTTTGTGGTTGTTTATGTTTAGTTGTAGTTTGTTGGACCATATCGCTTTGTGATGATTGTACTTGCGATTGTGATGCTATATGTATAACTGTGGACGTTGAGCTGGCCGATGTTGAAGGCGTTGTCCCTTTCGAACTGGAATTGCTACGTCCACTTACTGTATCTGCCAATCTTTGTAGTCTTGTCAGCTGTGGCGTTTGAGAAACTAATCGATCAATACTATCGCGCCCAAGCCTATGAGAACGTGATGAAATTGATGGATCTGATATCAATCCATCTTTCACTTTGAGTTTTCTCTTCCGCAAAGCAGACTCTAATTTTCGCTTATACATGTGCTCTGCGATTTCACGGCAAGTCTTACAAATTTCATATTCAGGCTACAATATTAGGATGAGAAAGATTTCTTTAACTTTAAATTTACAACCATATCCAGTTTGGACAATAGATAATTTGGAGCAAATTTAGTATACGGCCCTGTGATACTTTTTTTAATTTCAAACCTTCGGCGGTACTCTGTGGTAGGCCACAAAGCGTATCTCAAAAAATGCATTTCGAGATAATTGATGTTTTGTTTATGTCAATTTGTTGAAATATCTCTAAAATTGAGATAGAGGAAATTCTCTTAGGAGATTTTTTATAGGTTTAAACTAAGATACCGGCATTTGGTGTAGATCATCCAAAATATGCATTTTTTTGAGATACGCTTTTTATGCCACTGGGGGCAGTATAGCCAACAGAACTTTCAGGTACATATTTTCCAAGTTTGGCAGCCCTCTAGCCATTTTAAAAAGTTATCTATCAATTACCAATCAAAATGCGGCTAGTTAGTCAAGAGACAGTATTTTCTTAAAAAAATATTTATCAACTAATATTAACAGATAGTTTTACAAAATTAAGCAATTTTACTAATTAAAAGAATTTTACCTATCATACATGGTTTTAAGCGTAAGGAATAAAATCGTCATATATTCATCATTTTATTCTGTAAAGGACGAGGTAAATATTTAGAATTGGGGCTCCTGTCCTAATGGGATCAAAAACAAATGATAACTACACCTTCCTTAAGTTTTAAATATATTGTAGATTTCAGAAACCTACAGTCAAAAACTACAGAAACGATTTAACTTTATACAGCAATTTATTAAATTAACTTTCAAATTCAGTTTTGTCCCAATCGGTGGAGCTTCTAACTTACACCAATTTTTAAAGACACACAGGTTCGTAACTTTCAATGGCAATATCTCTGAAACCAGATCAAATCAACGCTATCGATTATTCTTTTCTAACTAAATAGTCCATGCCTATTTTTTACAATGGAAAAAAAAGTTCACTGTTCCATAATCAAGACTTGGCGATAATTCTGAAAAATTTTTACTTACTCTAAATTCTGGACGGATTTTTTTCACAAAATTAACGAGCTGTTCGTCAGTTAAAAACGTTGGAGATCCTTTTATAGCATGTGGGCCCATACCACATCTCTTTTGTACTTTTTTAGGCATTTTATTTTTGGCGTTGAAGGACCTTATTTAATGCCAATACCGACACATAAAAACGAGGTTCAAAACATTCAAAGTATTTGCTTCCGCCAGGGATTTGTTGTTTCAAAAGGAGCGCATAGAACACAATTTTTTCAATTAGCTGAATAAAATGTCATTCCTTATTATCAGAGATGGTATACTCACTCTTTTGTTGTCAACATAATACGAACGGTAGTTGGGAAATCGTCAACGATCACCAGCTGTCAAAATTATTTATACATGAATAAAGTATTCTATAATTTTGACAGCGTGTGATCGTTGACCGTTTCCTGACACCCGTTCATATTCTTTTCACAACATTACACACACTTGGACAGGAAAACGCTTACTAGCGATACACTTTCCCAAAATTGACGTTCTTAGACAAGCAATTTACATATGATTACCATTGCTTAAATGCCTGAAGTTCGTTCTGATTCTGATTTGAAATCCACCCCAGATGGGCGATAGCACGGAAGTACTGCTAGGTATACGTAAAGTACCCGGTATTGCATAACCTGTACTCACACCGAATTTAAGAGGATTTAATAGTGCAATTAAGGCAAGCGCACAAGAAGTTGCTGTATTTGGTGCCGCTTCAAATCCTTTTTCACTCAAGAATGTCAACTTTACAGCAGCCGAGAGTATTGAACGCTTTTTTCCAACGAGCGTTTTAGCATATCTGCAGTGTTTATAATACCAACGTGCATTCCAACACACGTTGAACACGTGGCCAATTGCATATGGTTTCATAATATGCTAAAACGTGCGGTACCTAACAGAAGGTACGCTGTCATTCAGGCACTTACACGCACATACGTCGACGAACAAATGGCATTCCAAAGTTGTCAAAATAAACAAAAAAAATAGTTTTTACGACAGGGTCATAATTTTAATTTAAAACTTAATCACGTTAAATTTTTAAAATTATTTACATTTGAACGCCAACGCTTAAGTCCCTGTCCACACGAATGCGAACTTATGCACAGACTCACTACCGAACTATTGAACTAAAAACTAGTCTGAAGTCATACGCCAGCGATCAAATTCGGTGTGTGTAAATAGCGTCTACTGTACTATATACGACAGCACTGGAAAATGTCAAATGTAAACGTTACCCAACGAGAAAATGCAAGTGCGATCCCATTCGAATTTTAAATGGAGCCCAATGTATGCATTCAACAAGTAGAAAGACCAAGCTTTTTGTTTTTCATCAAAGAATTTGATTCTCTGAAGCCTAATAAAAAGCAATCTAAAATTGTTTATGCAGGTGAATCGCAAAGAAACGTTAATTAGAGAGGAGCAATCCAGGATGTATGATGCAGCTAGTATATATTTGCCCGCTGGGTAGTTTGTTGTAACTTGCTAACATAACCGAGTAGAAATTGTACTTTTTTATGTTTAACAAGATTGTATATATAAAAGCTAGTTTTAAGCTAAACAATTTCGTCTCCAGTACAATATGACTATAGAACTATGTGTGCTGACTTTAAACATCTGGTAAGTAATGCATTCGAACTTTGTTATCTTATTATTTTCCTTATATGGTTGTCCTGAACCAAATGCATCACCTGTAAGCTGTCAATGCTGATTTCTACTTTTGCATGCAGGGGCATTCCTTTTGTGTCTAGCGACCGTGAAGAGCGTATTAAGGCAATTAGTTTGGAGCTCAACAGTGGAAAGTACGACATCGTCTCGCTGCAAGAAGTTTGGTCACAATCTGACTTTCAAAGGATAAGAGAAAATACAGAGACTATATTGCCAAATGTGCACTACTTTTATAGGCAAGTAAAAACGAATCAAGTGAAAAGTTTCATATATTCATGTATGCATATATTTTTCGCAGTGGTGTTATAGGAGCTGGTCTGTTGGTGCTATCCAAATATCCTATAATTGCTACTTTATTTCATTCTTGGTCTGTGAACGGTTACTTTCATCGCATACAACATGCAGATTGGTTTGGTGGCAAGGGTGTTGGTTTGGTCAAGATTCTAGTTAATGGAAAAATAGTGCATTTATACAATGCCCATGTAAATAACATAAATCAATTAATATCTCTTTAATGGCATACAAATTATATCTTATCTTCATGTGCAAAAATATAGCTGCATGCAGAATATAACAATGAAAATGATGAATACAAAACTCATCGTGTAATTCAAGCATTTGATACGGCGCAGTTCATTGAAGAAACGCGTGGTGACTCTGTGCTACAGATATTAGCTGGAGATCTGAATACGCAGCCACAAGATATTTCATACAAGTAAATATAGATATGTTAAACTTAATTGTTACGCATATTAAGCTCTTCCATTTGATGCTTTAATATGTACATATTTGTTAAAAATAAGGTCTGATCAAACCAATAACTCTAATTTCATAAAGAATTTTTATCGGATTGTAAGTGGTACGAGTGTAAATAGACAGACTACTGACATATGCTTGAACTGCGAAATTTGCGTTTCGGGTTTGAGGAATAAAGCGGGAAACGTGGTTCTTATATGTGGAAAAATTTTAATTCAACGTAAATTAATTTTATCCCACATAAAACTTATGTTATTGTTGAAGTTAAAGCAGGCTTAGCGTCAGAACTTTTAACAATTTGTAACTTGCACAGTGTACTATTTGCAAAAGCTGTAAACAATTGAAAGCTTACATATTATTATACTGAAAAATTTGCGTTTGGGGCTTATGGAATGAAGCTAGAAACTTGTTAGTTTTGTATATGATAATATTAATTTTACGTCAATTAATATCATCTCTTATAAAACCTATGTTATTATTGAAGTTAAAGCAGGCCACACTTTAGAGCTGTATAATGAATAAATAACAAGCTATTGTTAATTACTTGTACTTATTAATAGTCGTTCAAAAAGTCTCCATGAAATGTTCAATTCAATACAAAACTAATGGAAAATAGCAATAAAACATATCCTAATTATCGGATTCACATGTTGGACTTTCATCGTAAAAATCTGACAATTTCATTTCCATAGTGAATAACTTAAATGTAAACTTTTAAGCTGCATAATTTACCGATTAAAATTGATTTTTAGAAAAATTAGATTTTTCTACATCTTACATGTATGTTAAGCACTAGCATTGCTTGCGACCTCCCTCACTTTGCAGGTGACACATGTATTGAAATCAACTAAAAAATAATTTCCCAGATACTCTTATATTTGTAACTCATATTATTATTTATCGACTAAAACTTTTTCTACTTTCAGAGTCCTTTTGTATACTTCAAAAATGCAAGACAGTTGCTCATCTGATATCATCACCACGCATGAATGTCACCGTAACTCTTATACTTTAAAAAGTGTTCTCACTAAAAACCCCGTTGGAATACGTATAGATCATATATTTTTGCGTAACGCTGATCTCTTTAAAATGGTTATTAGGGAATACAAACTTCCATTTCCTGATCGTGTACCTGGGCATAAGTTCAGTTTTTCCGATCATGAAGCAGTGTTTGTAAAACTAAAACTGTATCCAAAAACAACAACCATAGATGAGGCTTGTTCCAATGAGAATACAGATGTGTCTGCAAACGGCTTTCAATGCAATGCGGGCATGAATAATCATTGCCACAGGTTGGAAGCAGAGAAAGAAACAGCTATTTTAAATCGTATATCTGTGTTGCATGAATCAATAGAACTCTGTGATTCTTCTTTGCAAAAACTTAAAATCGATCGTATACTTTACTATAGTGTAGCTGTTTTTATCGCATTTCTTTTGCTAGCTTTCGTAGACTATTCTGTACCCAGTGGATTTAAAACCTTGTATTTGTTGTTGAAATTTGTTCTGTTTGGTGCAATACTGTTTTGTGTTTTTATGGGTTCTATATGGAATTTCATGGAGTATAATGGTATTTTATCTGGTAAAATGTCAATGGAGATAAAATTACGCAGCATCGAAAAATTTGAATTGGGTTTGAATTAATTTAATTTTTTGCTAAAGAATTTTCCATGTTCTGGCCTTAGTTTTGTAATTTATATTTCGACGGTTCCTACGTATATCGTGCTAAGTGATAAAAAGTGCTAAGTAAGCCAATTATTGATTTAAACATACAGGCTATTAAATGCTGAAACAAAACTTAAAATTCCTTCCATTTGAAAAGTTAGGAAAAAAAGTTATTACAAAAGGGTTTTTGCTCTTTCTGCAAAGTTATGCACTTAAAACTTGTTATTGAGCAACAAACGTACTATTAAATACTAAAACGGTTCGTTTTAAGTGCCCCCTTGTTTAAATTTTAGATAGAAAACAGTTGTCATCAAAAAAAATATTTTTGTTGCACTTAGCACGATATATGTATGTACTTATGCATGTACGTAGGATCCTTCAGTATAAATATGTATACAATTTCAATACTTAATTCAAATATTTAATGTTAAGAGACGAAAGTTTTATGTTTCATAATAAGTTAATAACTTATTCAAATAGCTGATCTCAAACTCACAATTTAGAAGGTTTGTGCTCTGGTAAAATCCAAATTCAACATTTAAATAAAGAAGAAAAACATCAATTGAACGAGCAATTTACTACTCAAAAATAATCCCTAATATCGTTACTTAAAAATCTTTAACACAAAACGGGTGCATCTAGCCGACCTTACTATTTGATGTAGACCAGATCAAATTTCGCCAACACAGTAATATGTAGCTCAATATGCATTTAAATATTTTAGTAACTCAATATTTATATGTTTCATTACATTATTTTATAAATAAAATATACATATATCTATACTTAAGAAAATGGTGTTTATGTGCTTACAAAAACAAAAAAGTAAAACAAAGTAAACATAGTGTCACTACCATGGTCAGTATTAACAACGTTGTACTGCATTAGCAAGCTGCTTGAATGAAGCTTTTACCCCTATTCAGTATTATACCTCAACATATGTTAAGTTATATTAATTCTATTAAACTAACCCAGTAGGCAAGGGCAGGAGCTAGCAGACCTGCCTTGGTAAGATTAAGGCCTTGCCACCTCCTTTCAAACTTACTTTCTTTTTTATATGAAGCGCCCCGATAAAACAGGCCTGTTAGAAATACTCTTCAAGCAGAACCCTTCTAAGACCGCTTGCCGTAGAAGGGGTCAGAGAAAAAATTAAATCTTTATACGTCGTGGGACTCTTAGTTAAATGTTTATTTTATCTGCGTGAACCAACCTCCCCTAGCGTTGATAGTTTTTATTTTTTTGTGACGTTTTCTTTATTTATAATTTGACATTCAATACACAGCACTCTACCACTTTTAACATAACATGGAACAGAAGACCAGCCTAGCAACGTGCACACCGTTCCTTACTTAGTCAACGTTTATACGAGCAAATTCGGTCTTAGAAATTCTTGTCTATTCTCTTTTGTGAATTTCTTTTGCGTTTACACACGGAAACTAGAATTTGTTTGTGCAAGAAAATTTCAAAGCAATTACTGCGTCAACCCACCACAACAAACGTAAATTCAAAGCATAATATCAGCTAAAGAATAGAACGAAAGAGATTTCGCGTGTACGACAAATTCTGTACACCACCCTTTCGTTTTTCCCTTCTTGCCTACAGACAGGGAAACTTTTTTTGAAGAGTTTCCTCGTGTAAACGCTGTCTTACTTCTAACCATTTATCTACTTCTGATGTCGTATAAGTACAATGCAATGACAAAAAAGTAATGTCGAATCATAAAACATTGCAATACATGAAAAAAAAAATATATATGAAGTCCTTCTTCTTTGCCTTCTAATATCAGGCCTTATAGCACTGCTGCTGTCGGAAGGCCTTACAGCACTGCTGCTGTGGGAAGGCCTTATAGCACTGCTGCAGTGGGAAGGCACAATAGCACGCCTGCTGTGGTAAGGCATAATAGCATTTTATGAGTATACACTCAATGGAGTGTAACTATTCTGCTAAATAAAATTTCACTATTTATAAAATATACATATTTTTAATATTGACAGATTGTAAATAAAAACAAAAATCATAATAAAAAAAAATTTGTTTTGAGAAGGCCTCTTACCATCGCAGTAGTGCTTGCAGGCCTTCTCCGGGGAAGGCCTTGTTCAATTGCCTGCTGGGAAGCTTTTTGTTTTGATTGTTTATATATATAATATAATATCTACTATATAAAATTCACTTTTTGTGTGTCAGTCTTTTATGGACTCGAAAACTATCAGCATCACCATCATTCCTTATTAAAGTCTACAACAAAGTAAAACATCAGTTTGGAAGCTAAACACAACTGGGACGTGCGATATACTGCAAAAAAACAAACTCAGACTACATGATTTTTCCTATACGTTAGAGAAAGATGCGTAAATCTTTTGTAAGTCAACGTTTAAACAGAAAATCTTTACGAAAAGTTTTCTTGCTTGTTGACAAGAGAGAAGGGTGGTGTACGGAATTTGTCGTACTCGGAAATTTTCATTCATTCTTTCCATTCGCTATTATGCTTTGAATTTACGTTTGTTGTGGCGAGTTGACGCAGTAATTGTTTTGATATTTTCAAGGCCAAAGAAATTCTAGTTTTTGTGTGTAAACGAAAAACAAATTCACAAAATAAACAAGAATTTTTTTCACCGAATTTCTCTGTGTAAGCGATGACTAAAAAAATTCTTGTCTATTCACAACATGGCAAACGACGAGCCAACATAAATAAAAAGCAATACCAAAATATATCAGCGCACGCATAGAACGAAAGGGAATTTAACTTATATGATTACAAAAATATATTTATATGATCTATTCTCATGTTCCGTACCTATAAAAGTTTATGATCTGAGATCAAAATTTATTTTTGCCTATGTATTATATTATGCTCACATCTCTGGAAAAGCAATAATGGTCGTTCTTGAGAAGACTAGAAAGATTTCTAGCAGTTTGACAACTTTATCATAAAGTTGTCTTTTATTTTGTAAATTAAACGTCAAATTTTGACAACGAGCTAGTACCTTCTAAACGTGACGAACGACAAAAAACAAGCAGTGGAAGCAAGTGTATTGTTTAAAAATATTAGTACATTTTAATTTAAAATATTAAATACATTAAACTCTTTAAATAAATAAATAAAAATAAAGTAAATGTGAAGAAAGTGCTAAAACAAAAGTTTCCATCAAAAACTTTTTCTGATTCATTGAAATTTCTGGGAATCAAAGGCATAATTTAGTCTGTTTTAACGACAAACGCCCCACCCTCCGTTTTTTTCTTATTTGGTTTGCTCAAAGGCATACATTTTGAGAATCATGTCAAAGAAACATGCCTGTAATTTAGAAATCGTGCGCGAAGATGATTATGTGGAGTATTTCATATTTCCACAGCTACCTGATAATCTATCTAGCGGTGAGCATCAGCAAGAGTTGCGTGAAAGCTTGGAGGCCTTAAAATCACAGTGTAATGCGATAGTCGCGCAACATGGTAACGAACGTGAATACATTTGGCATAAGGACACCTTCCAATTGCAGACGCGTCTTGGAACCATCCAAGAGCGTTTGCTTGATGTTGAACATGACTCACAAAATGAAAATGATGCCACACCGTTGCAGCAACGACAAGGTAAACGTATCAGCGTTGACGACTCATATGCACATAAGCAAACTAAATTATTTATAATTACATATTAAAGTTTTCTGCATAAATTTGTGGGTTATTTTTAGATTTTCAAGTGCACATAAAGGGTTGTCATTTCACTTGGTATTTGACACATTACAAAATTCATCAACAAAATATATTTTGGGTGGACCTGTGTTTTTTAACTGGATCAAAGGACAACTATACTTAGATTAGGTTGCTTACTTAGACTGTTGCTTCTTCGAACATTTATTTACCGGACGAAATCATATCAAGCCTATGTTAAATCAAACACAATTTTTTAATTTAACTTCTCGCTGAATAAACATTTAATAATTACTTAATTAATAGTCTGTGCTAGAGTCAAAATGCGTAAATGTTTAAAAGCATCACAAATAATTACTAAGAGCACCCTTAGAATATTTGCATCATAAGTATTCAGTTCCGCTCTATTCCTTCGTACACAATATATAATGCAAAGAAAAAAAAAATGTATTTTCTATGTTACTATAGTCTTAATATAAATTCGAAGACCCTCCAATAATATCCAAATATTCTAATCTCATTGAAAGTGGCATTTTTTTCATACGGTAGAAAGAATAAAACTTGAAATTTCATTCAAGAAACTTAATTTTCCAGTTGTTTGAAATATATATAATAATATCGGGCCAGCAAAAAAAAATATGTGCACACTGAAACCTTCAGGAAACTAAACTGGATGATTATAGGGCTTACTTATTATAATTATTATTATAATTTTTTATTATTCAGACTCCATGTTTTAAATTTTAAGAAATGAAACGAGTGGCATATGGTAACTTAAGTATGAAATAAATGCCTTGGTTTGAATTTGATCAATATATCAAATTACTTTTTTGATCTTGTTGATGAGGAATTCAATCAAACTGAGCAATGCAATGCAAAATTCACATTAAAATCCCCACTTAAAATCATCGGAGTTTTATCGTAATGTTTTTTAAGAATCTACAAAGCTTCTGGTGTGTACTTTGTTAAATTCTCGTGGATGAATTCAATAATAGTATTTTTTAATTAGTTGCGAGAAATGTAAACAGCCACAATTCACAAAACAATGTTACTGCAAGAAAACTCTTCGAAGTGGCTTGGAAAATGCAGCTTCCAGTTTGAGCAATTAAGATCTGTACTGTACGCTATATATCTGTATTCTTTCTCATTCTCTCGTAGGCTAAATCGTTGATGTCGTTTTTCATGATGTCGATGCTCCGTTTCGTGAGTTTGAAATCACCCTGTGCCTAAAGAAGTTAGAAGTTACACTTAAAAATAAAATGATATAAATGATAAAACATAAAAATTCATACCTATTAATAAAAAAATATTCAAGCTTCAAATGTTGGATATATGGTACATACATATTTTATTCTTGAAGATATTTTGAGTAGTGCCGCGGGCGAACATTTGATATTTTTTATAAAAATGTAAAGAAACAGTCATATTTCGTTCATTTCACATTTCCTCAGGTGCTAATAGACACTACGACTACATCGGCACATAAACCACAAATTGAGACAAACAACAGGGTACCTTCATTTACTCATGTATTCAATATCCCTTTCCAAATAACGGTAATATACCTCGCACAGGAGGGCTTTTGTTGGAAATACATGTTGCATGCGATGTTGCTGTTTACTCGTATGTTGCACATGTGTTGTAAAATCAAAATAGTTTTAATTTTTATGTTTAATATGGTTGCGAAGTGTGTAGGAAAGTTAGTAATATTGCTTGCAACATTGTTTCCAACTAGTTTCCTTTAATATGGCAAGTTTAAATTTGGGGACTTTTTGAGAGAATGTCCCTTCTCTTAAATTAGATATTGAAAATTTTGTAAGCCAGTGCGATTCCATTTGGTCGCATACTTCTTTGATAGAAATATTGAGTCGGGTTGAATGTTCAGTGCCAAAAGGTATCGTCTCTAAAAAAAAAACAATATGTTTGTCGCACTAATATTCATGAAGGTCCTTACACAAAGCCAAAGAAAACTAATTTTTTTAGTTTGCAGAGTCTCTAAACTTATAGTCTCTGGGCTCTGCTTAAATATTTCTTTTTCTTTTTTGCTTTGTAGGTTATTTGCCCCCACACTTGCATGGCATTACACATTATGGAGACAATATTGCTGATGAATGGTTTATAGTTTTTCTTTTGTGCCAGTTAACACAAGAAATTCCTAATTGTATTGCTCGTGTTGTAGACTCAGATGGTGAATTTTTATTGATTGAGGCAGCAGACGTTTTACCCAAGTGGGCAAATCCAGATACATGTGAACAAAGGGTGAGCAAAGTTACTAAAATAATTTTATAACTCATATTTAAATAATATTAACATTTTATCCGTTATAGGTCTATATTGTCGATGGACATTTACAATTGGTACAAAATTCTCCATCGAATACATTGACAGTCATCCCAGTAGCTACTGCGTTGTCAAAAATACGACTTAATCCCACCTTGTATCGTGTTTCAAATGAAATTCAGAGCAGTATTAATAATCGCCTTAATGAATTTAAAGCTCCAACACCAGACAGCAATTCGTCCATACATCGTCAAATTTTGCGTCTTCCGCTCGGTGTTGCAGCGCTACTGAAAGAATGTCCTTCTTTGATAGCACCGGCAGTACGTGCTTTTTGTGAACGTGATACTATAGATATGAAAGCTTGTAGAGCAATGCGTTTATTTCCACCTGAGCAACGAGTACGGAGTAATGTGCGTTTTACGCGTTGCCTTTACGCTATGGTGATGCATAGCAATTATTTACCAGATCGCAAAATTGGTTGGGACCTCAGTGGTGCAACTAACACAGAAGCATACAAAGAAGATTTGTTAGGTGTTAAAATAGCATGTGGTTTTGAGATTTTGGCGTCACAAGCCAAGGATGAAAGTAGTGAAGATAATGAACCAGCTTGGCGTGCATATATTAGAAATTTGACTGAAAAGGGATATTTTCGCGGTAACCTAGAAGGTTCCCAGGAATATAAACAGCTTAATGAAGAGGCACGCCAATATTATACGAAAAATAATGAACATTTTCGTACAGCACCGCTGGTAGGTCGAGAAATCTTAGATTTGTTGCAACGTATTGAAATCAATGCAGAACAGTTTCGTGACGAAGAAGAAAACAATTTGCAGGTAAGTCTATCATACGAATATATAAACGGCATACATTTTTGTTTCATACGTGAAGATATTATAATACATTTTGTTTTCTTAGTAAAATATAATTTCCTATTGCATGGCGATTTCACCTTGATCTGGTTAACTCAAAAATTTTAGCGTCAAGCATAACATTGACAAAATTTTATATTCGTAAACACCTCAGTTTATAATAGAAAAATTTAAGAGACTGCAATCTCAATCTCAATATAAATTTTCACTCCGCGGAATCTAATAATTTCTCTATCACTGCCTTAAGTGAATAGATTAAAAATACAAATTCCTCCTTAAGTTGATATCACGAGTTTAACAATTTAAGTATTTCTTTTTTAGTCCAGCGACTCTGATGATTGGCTCAACATTACCGCTGATCAACTTGATGCTATGTTAAATGAACGTTTTGGTGCTAAGAAACTTTACAAAGCTAATGGCGATATAAATGCTGAAGAGTTCACTAAAAACTTTGCTGAATTTCTGGAAAAACAATCAGAATTTGATGGAATTGATGAAAAAGACTCGGACGATGATAGTCAACCTACTGGCAAGCGTTCTGACGCCTACAAGGCAAAAGTAAAGAAAAATCATTCATTGCGTAAAGCATGTAATGAGAATCCCATTAGCAGTAATAATGTCACCAATAGCTCCAACAAAACAACTAAGGAAGATGCAGCTAATCTGGATGCCACGCATGTCAGAAACTTTTTAGATTTTGTTATACCGGAAGATAATTGGGATTCAAATTCTGATATGAGTGATTACGAAGACGAGGATGATCTGGAGCGTAATATTGAAGCGATGACGAATTCTGAATTAAATATTGATTCAGATATTCAAGCTTATATGGCACAAATGGACAAAGAGCTGGCGAAGACAACAATTGGTCAGTCATTTGAAAGAAAACAGCAACAAAAGTCGAAAAACAATACTGGTGCGGTATTTGAAGATGACTTTGATGATATTGAATCATTTGAACCGATTAATATAAACGTTAATACGCTGAAAAATTTGATGGTTAGCTACAAATCACAATTGGGTGGTGCTGGACCTGTATCAAATCTTTTAAATGCAATGGGTGTTGGTATGTCGTCTAGTGCTGCAAATACGTCTGATAGTACAAAGGATTTATCTGAATCTTCTGTGTAAAAAGTCAAGTGTTAGGAATGAGCATCAAATAAGGTTTTAGTTTTTTATCTGAAAATTAAGTTCCAAGTTTATTTTAAATATTTGCCGTTTTTATTCGCTCGTATGGTCGGTCGTAAATACAGAAATCTGTTTTTTTATGAAAAAAAAAATTAGTTTTCTTTGGATTTTATACTCTATATTAAGTAAAATCAGAGAGGCTAAATCTACGAGACTTTGCAATATCAAAAAATGATTTCATAGAAACATCAGACCACGTTCTCCTCCTTCAAATCACATACATTTTCTAGATGAAATCTCGAGGGCGGTCTGATGTTACTGCAGTATGCACATTTTCATTGAAATCGCAAAATCTACTAAATTTACTGTCTCTGCTCAAATCGATTCGAAGAAAACATTTCGTTTTTGTACTTATGTATTAATTTTAAGAAATTTTATTTTTGAATGATAGTTTGTAATTTAACAAACTCTTCTTGTAAGCATAATCGCTCTGTTTAGCACTCTTAGCATCTGTTGCACACAAACATTTCAATGCATCACAATAAAATCATCTAATGAATATAATGTTTTGGTTGCTTAGAATGATTTTAAGTTAAAGGAAATAAACCTAAGATCGACCTTTATATACACAAAATTAAGGATTATAGGTTTCGATTCATTTTCTACTAAAGTAGTTATCACCGAGGTCAACTACTTCAATCTCTAAAATTAACTTGCTGGAAAGGTCCGTTAAATCGCATTGTTTGACTGAAAACGTGGAATATTTATTAAGATTGTAGTATCCTTAATTCAAAGACTGTCAATAGCTACATTTCCGTGTAATAATGTATTAGTCCAAATTCCAGGATTTAGTCAAAAAAGCGTTCATGTTCGCGAAAAATTTTAGCAAAAAAAAATTTTCGGACTAAATCCTGTAAATTAGACTAATGCACTATTGTACGGCAACTCAGCTAATTCAGGACTTTGCAACTTTGAAAAATGTACATTTAACTGAAAGATTAGGCCCCACTTAAAGAAAGTATGTGATTTGTCGGAGGGAAACAAAAAATGATTTCTCCGGTGAATTGAGATTGGGTAGTCTCTAAAATGTAACGTTCTCTATATGCACACAACTATGCCTGTCTTAATTCTCCTCAAAGTTCATGTAGAAATCACCTCCAGATTTTTAATTTTAAAGACAAAAAATTGAACGGATTCCTCGACTCTTTCCACTTAGATAACAAAGATCACTTTTAGCCACTGCAAGCTGTCGAACCAATTCCAAAATATGTTTCGACCATACACGTTCATACATATATCCCGTTTAAAAGAATGAATAAGGTACGAGTAATATAAATTTTTCCTAATAAAAAATTTATTAAAATTTGTAAAATTAATAATTTTGTTTCAGCATTTCAAATAAACCAATAGCAACTAATCTTTTGAAGCAGCTACAAAGTTTCCATAATCACGTCTTACATTCATCGGTCGTCGATTATCATCGCCTTCTCCTCTGTCGTCATTAAAACGTCTATTATCATTTCGATCTCCCCTTTCTTCATATGGACGTCTGTAGTTATTTCTATTTCCACGGTAGTTACGATCAGCACCTCCACGTTTATTCCAACCACGATTGTTATACGTATTTCGATAACCACTACCACTACTACCACCACGATTATTAAATTGGCCTCCACCAAATCCCCAATTTTCCACAATCGGCGGTTCAGCTAAAGGCTTCGAGCAGTGCTGCACAAAATCCTCATCTTCCTCTGTGTAGCGGCTGGCAAATTCTTCTTCGCATTCATCGAGAAATTCAATATCTTTATCAGTCAGTCTGTTAATTTTTCTATTGGGATCAACCATTTTTTTATTTGTTAAACTATTAAAAATACTATTTGTTTAATAGAATGTAAAAATTTTATGAAAATTGCAAATTTTCCCGATGATAATTCCTGATATCGCAATAACAGCTGATTAGGCAAATTCACTATGGGTTGAATAAGGCAATTTTACGTCAGACAAAATACAGCAAAGGCCATGGTATAATTAACATGGTAGCAACTTTAGTGTAAGGAGTGTGATTTAATCAAAATTTGCAAATTTACTCTGGGCGAGCATATAATATATCTTCGCAAATTGTCAGTATCATTATCAAAACATATTAAAAAAACATCCTTCTGACTATGGATATTTTCTTGACACAATTATCACGTTTTGTGTTGCTTGATTTTGACAATTTGCAAAGAAGAAAATAATAGAGAAGAAGGTACCTTTTGGTATCGCTCTAACCATGTTAGTTAAGGTTTGAGCCACATCTACGATTTTTCAACGCGCGTTAACTAACGCACGTTTTGATATTTCACAAATTTATATACAATCGGCCTCATGATTAACGCGCGTTTTTCATTAAGATTCTTAAGAGTCGATCCAGCCCAGTTAAAAACTAATTCCATAAAGCAGTACTGCAACCTAGAGAGACTTGTCAATTTTGAGTTCAGCTCTCACTTTAAGTATTCTTGCCTTCCTGATAGCCTCAATAAAACCAAAAATATTGCTAAGAACTGTTGGTTACTAAAAGAAACTAAAAACTGATTCTCTACCACCAGCCGCCATAAATTGGGTTCACATTTTGAACGATTTTTTGGTAAATAAGAGCGATGTTTTGTCAATTTGAATACCTGAATCCCATCGTTATTTGTATTTGATTATTAACTATCACATTTGATGTAATTGAGGTCTCACACTTTCTGGGATGAATTTGACAGCTTGCGAGTACATTCATTCTCGAAAGTTTGTCATCGGTTTTCTACGGTGATATCCATTGTGATTTGACTTGCCCATTGTGAATCGAAAAATGAAACGGCTACCATGAAACACCCTTTAATTGTCATATGTTTTTGGAAAATGTCTAAATTTTAGTTTAATTCTTTGCTTGATGTGATTTGCAGGCAAATTTTATTTAATAAAATTTAATTTAATTTTAAAAGTAAAAATCAGATTGATTAAAATCTTAAAAAAACAATTTAGCGATAAGTCTAAAGTGCCATAACTCATTAGTTTGAAGCACTTAATCGTAAAAATGCCAAAAATCAAAAAATAGAACCTTTAAATTAAATATTTTATAAAGATGGTGGAAAATCAACTGTACATTTGATAAAACCGTCCACATGCAAAACCGCACTCAATTTTAATTCCTACATCAAGGTTAGAGAAAGAATTAAAATTCTAATCGCCCACTGTTTGCAAAACTATAGTTGGATACAAAGTAATGATAAAATCAAAAATTAGATGAGAGACTGGTTTGTGCTTTAATTGACATGCACAACATTCTGCAGTTTGCAGCTCTTGTAGTTTGTTTTTGTCTACTGCAGCTATTCCCCTTAACGCCGTGATAATGTCAGATAGCCTCGCTGTGCGGTGGATGCGTCGTTACAAGGTCTTTTTTTTAATTGGTCTTTTAATATTTGGCATACAAATCTTTCTTGCATACAAATCACTTGGCATCGACAATCTCTACTCAACAGGGGGTGACTCTGATGTAGAAGGCTTCGTCGCCACCAGTGGACGTGATGGAAAAACCATAAATCTTTATTCTTCATACGGCAATGAAGAAACACAGCGGATACAGCAAAAACGTTCCATTGAAGGCACTATTAAAGTTACTGCGAATGCATCATCCATATCTTCTAGCACTTTAACCGTTGATCAACTTGGCTTTCAACCTGAGTGCAGTATTAATGCTAAGGAGGCAATATCAGCCTTAGAACGTGCTAAAACAAAAGACTGTAAAAAACATATCGCCCATGTGGCATGCAGCATACAGGCTGGTAACTTTTATGCTCATCAACTGCCTAGTCATTGTCCCTCTGGTAATTATACAGCAAATGCATCTTTAGGATGCTACCGTGATGAAAAGGAATTCCGTCTACTGTCCGGATATTTTACAAATCTTAAAACAACAAATTCGCCACAACGTTGTATACAGCTCTGTCTTCAGTCTGGTTATCCATATGCTGGTGTTCAGTACGGTACTGAATGCTTTTGTGGTTGGGATGCACCACTGAGCTCTGCAAAGCTTCCTGATTCAAGTTGTAATATGAGGTGTTCAGGTGTTGTAAAGGAAGCTTGTGGCGGTTACTTTAGCATGAATGTTTACGAAACAGGCATTGCAAGTGAGTATTATTATGGTTTACGTGGTCTTTGAATTAAAAGACAGGTCCAAAAATTTGATGATATGTCTTCAAATGCCTTCGCGTTCCATGTAACCTGTATGTGGTCGATGTGAGGTTATTTGCTAGACTTAAATATTAAAAATTAGAACCTTATTTTTTGAGAAAGAAAACTTGTTAGAAAGGTCGATTAGTTACTATTTAGTCGATTAGCGTACATAATTTACATAAGCAAATACATATTTATCTGGTTATTGAAGCATCAGAGATTTTTACGCTATACATATAAAGAAATTGGGCAGTAAAAATTAAAAAGAGACAATTTCTAGAAAATAAATATTAGATACAGGCTTAAAATTCTTCTTACAAGTTAAAAAAGAAAACAGAATTCTAGATGTATTTTCAGCAACAAAAAATATTTAGTGATAAAAGGCGATGTTTCTGAATTATAAAACACTCAAAAGTTCGCTAGCGTCGATATGAAACAGCAAGATAAATCAAGTTGTATGTGTTAAAAAACATATACATATCTTCAAAGTCGATATCTTTAAAACTTAAAATGTTTACTTAAGTCTTCTTTTACTGTTTATACTGTCTAAGTTTTCGCCAAGTGCAACGTTCCGGTAAAAATGTTTCATGGTGCTGATAAGAAAAGTCTGTATTGGTAGTCACGTGGAAGACTTAAGTCCCATGATATAAGTTTCGTCTAAAACTTTGAGAAATTTCACACACCCTTGGATGTCAAAGCGTCTATTTAGAATATATTTATGTTTAGCTGCAAAGTATATTTCGTCAATCGCGCTGTATTGGAATGTGTTACTTTTAGAAAGTGTTTAGCATATATATATAACATTAACTTTGCAATCCAAAACGTTTTGTAAATATCGATTTATGATAACAAAATCCGTAGTTTGGCTTTTACTTATGTTTATTTATTCTTTACTGGGGCTTACAATCGGTTTAATATTTAAAGGGTTAGTACTGTTTTCCTTGAAGGCAAACTAAAAAAAAAAACTGAAAAAAAATGGAAATAAGCCAATGCCTAAGATTTACTTTTCAAATAAATTGAACAATTGGTCATGCGCCGTATTAATTAAAGGCATAAATTTGCAAACCATACTTTAGTATGATTTGTAGTAGATTAGTTTTAAATCCAAATTCACTGAGCTGCGCTTTTTTTTTGTTTATTTCAGAGTTCACAGCAAAAGTAGCTGAAACCAGCATAAAGCCGGATATCGAACATGTGCACATTGCATTTTTGCTGACGCTTAACGGCCGTGCATTGCGACAAGTGCATCGCTTGATCAGAGCGCTTTATTCACCAAATCACGTTTTTTTCATACATGTGGATGCGGTGAGAGTTCAAATTTTTCAATATTCATTCTTTAATCATTTTTTTATTAGTATATTTACTAAAGAGCAGTATAGCTTAAAAGCTTAGATTTAAATATTCTTGCAAAATGCTGCCAGTTGCACAAAATCTCAACGTCATTAGCAGCTTATCCCGAGCTGTTAAGTCGTGACTACTAAAATTTGTATAAGGGTCAATAAATGCAAGAAAAATATGCATTAACTATATATTTCGCCTTACCGTAGTTTTTTTACTCTGGGTTTGATTTCCTCGTAAATCTTCTTTAAAACAAAGTTTACAGTGTGCTTTGAAGAGCGAAAGCGCTGGAAGAACTTTTTTTTATTCCACTTTGCCCAATTAATGGATCACGCAAAATATTCGATTCGCATCCTTTCGCGATTCTGAATTATTTCAATTTCATAAAAGTTTCCACAAAGCTCCGTTTGAAAGAAAATGTTTTTTGATTTAAATATTTGAATAAAACAAAAGTCAAACGTAGTCGAGTTAACTTCGTTAATCGGAGAAATTTCTCGTGTTAACTTTAATCGACGATTTGCACGTTAATAGCCGATATCATGTCATAAGTTATCGATGTTTGTGACTAAGCTGCGATTAAGACCAAATCGGAGTTTAATTTACGATAAAGTTGAGTTAAGTTAACAGGCCTTAAACTCAAATTTATTTGATTTCAGCTCACTCTTTTATTTTAAATTCCATAACTTTCTAAATTTAAATTTACTGAAATTCACATTTTTCTTAAACCTTTGTTCATTAGTAATAGTCGTACTTATATTTTTATCAAAATAAATTTTTTTATTTCTTTTAGCGCCAAGACTATCTTTTTCGCAAACTACTAGAATTGGAGCCGAAATTTCAAAATATACGCCTAGCACGCAAACGTTTTTCCACCATATGGGGTGGTGCTTCTCTGCTGACAATGCTGCTAGAGTGCATGAAAGATCTATTGGAATCATCGTGGCAATGGGACTTTGTTATAAACCTCAGCGAAAGTGATTTTCCTGTTAAAACAATTGACAAACTAGTTGACTTTCTCACAGCTAATAAAGAACGAAATTTTGTTAAAAGTCACGGACGTGAAACACAACGTTTTATACAGAAGCAGGGGCTTCACAAAACATTTGTTGAATGTGATACGCATATGTGGCGCATTGGCGATCGACAACTACCGGTGGGAATACAAGTTGATGGTGGTAGTGATTGGGTAGCACTGTCACGTAGTTTTGTTGAATATGTCACGCATGAGCAAGAAAGTGAATTATTGCAGGGACTTTTAACAATTTTTCATCATACACTTCTTCCAGCTGAATCATTTTTTCATACGGTCTTGCGTAATTCACAGTTTTGTAACACTTATGTGGACAATAATCTACATGTGACAAATTGGAAACGCAAACTCGGATGCAAGTGTCAATATAAGCACGTGGTTGACTGGTGCGGATGTAGTCCAAATGATTTTAAACCAGACGATTGGAATCGTCTCCAAGGCACTGAACATAAAATGCTATTCTTTGCGCGAAAATTTGAGCCTATCATTAATCAGGCAATCATTTTGCAATTGGAAGAATGGCTTTTCGGTCCATATACCAGTGAATATATAAATTTGAATTCATATTGGCAGAGCTTATATCACATTGAAGACAAATATGCCTCCACTGATGACACAATGCGTACAATTGCAGAGAGTATTTTACGCATTTTAGTACGTAAATTACAAAACTTGACTAATGTTGAGTTTTTGGAAATTACAAACTTCTTCAGTAACGACCAGTATAAAGGTTTTGTCATGCGTTACCGTACAACTCTTATGCCCAACAAATCAGTTATTGAATTGGAAACGCGCATACGTCCAGTGCAATATTTGAAACTTGCGAAAAATTCTAATTTTGCTAACCGCTTACGCAACTTTGAAGTCAGTTCGGATTTTGATCAAAAGGAACAAGTTTCACGTAATTTTGCTAAGTTCCTTGGACCACAAACAGAACTTGTTGTAAGTTTTACATTTGCCGGTGCTCCAAGTACTCCCACTGAATCACACAGTTACAATTTGACAATACTTTGGATTGATCCAATAGGACAGCTGCAAGATTTTAACGAACTGCATATTGAAGATGCGCAAACTGATGCAATAAATTTTTCAAAATCTTTGCTCAAGCATCCATTAACACCTGGTATTTGGACTGTTAAGCTTATTGGTCGCTCTGGTATTCACGGACAAACGAAGTTTCTAGTCATTCCACTTGATTTTGAAGCAGGCAAAGCCATACGTCCGGCTCGTTCACGAATTGTAAATTTGGGCTCTTCTCTCGTGACGTTACCGGCAGATTTTAAGCTACCACCTGAATGGCAACACCACTTGCCACCAGCTGAGGATGTTCGGGTCCTAAAAGAGTTAGCTCAGACAAATGCGCAGCGGTTGGGTAGCAGTTTACATAGTTGGGTTGATGAATTAGTGGGAAAATTTTTTCACATACGTGAAACATGTACTGCTACTGCAGAGGCTGTAAAAATTTCAACAGAGTCTGTGGAAACATTACCCTTATGTAAGGACACAACATGGAGTTCATTAGCTGCAGATCCAAAAAGTGATGTTAATGCTTTGCTCAATCGCAGATAAAACATATTTCCTTCTTAGTTAGCTCTTGAACAAATTTATCTTAACTTCCTTAAAAACTAATTTAGGTTTAAGATTAACATTAATTTGATGCCAAAAACACTTTATGTACACAAACACACAAATGTTTTATTTTATTTAAGCTACCATTAAATTTTAGCCAAATGTTTTACCAATTTAGTTAGCCACCGTAAAGTATTTACTGGTTCTTTGTTTTCATTTAACTATTCAATAATCTCGTACTACAGTTTATTTTGTGTGTATTTTAGGATTTTTAATATTAAGGTTTTATTATTACAAGTATAGTTGGCAATATGTATATTATATTTTGAATGGCTTACTTTTTTATTTAGTTTTTAAATAACGCGCATAGAATAACATAAGAGCAAAGGAATATGTTTAAAGATTTGACATTTAGGTATTGTGATATATTATATTGATTTAACATTGTAATTAAGGAATTTCATAATTACGTCAACATTCAATCAACAACTAAGCAATATTTTGTTGATTTATTTAACATTACTGTTTTGTATAATGACGCTACTTAAAATTTGAAATATATTTTTTGCTAAACCGTTTAATATTATTCTTGTTAAGTCAATAATTATATTTATGAATATGCTTTTTTGAAATATCCTTCTAAGTATTTTTTGGCAAAAATTCCAGTGCCATCTTATTAATAATGCACATCTATATTCCTCCGCAGAAGAAACATTTTTTTTCTATATGGTTTATTGAGTGCAAAAATATATATCCTAGTTTTATTGCTTAGTTTGATCGTTTGGTTTGACCAGACCCATTTTTTGTGTGCTATGCCTAGTTAACAAAAAAAAAAATTAAGATGTATTTACTAAAACCTATATTCTTGCAGCAAATGAGCGACATATTTAGGAAAATAAGTGTTTTATTTGTAAATATTCCATTATCGATTTGCACTTAATTTTTGTATATATGTACTCCTATATAATGGCATTTTCTTAGATATAACCATGAAAATATTTACCTATTATTTCGTATAACAACTTCTTTAACTCTTATCATGTATAATTTTGTTGTATTCGCTTAAAAAAGATAAGGTATGTAAATAAAAATGGAATGGAATTTTCTAACCGTGTCTCAGATTTTTAATTCTGGTATATGTACTTGAGAAGGTTACTTGCAAAGGGTTGAAGGTTGGAAATAAAAGTTGTCCTTTAACAATTCATGTGGCAGGTGAATTGAAAAACCGCACGTGTATTGAAAAAAATTCATATGGAATTTGGTGTAGTCGAATAGCATTTACTACTAAACTGGGCAATATCACTAACCAGAATGTCAATAAAATAGTCTTATGGATTTTAAGCTACTTAAGGCGGATCTGAAGTTACCATTTTCCATCAAGTCAAGATTTTGATAGTAAGCATTTACATAGTCTTTCGACAGTCTAAGTGAAAGTTACTTTTCTCATAGACGTACAATCCTAAATCTAAATTTGACTGCTCAAAATTATATCCACTAAGCCTAACCATTAGCAAATATTTATTTGCTAAGGTTTCGACATCAACAACTTGAAAGGTACTTTTAATCATAATCGTAGTTAAGTAAAAATTTCATTTAATATTCGCATACGCGACATATTAGTGAGTTTATCTTGATCTAATATAAGTTAAAGAAATTATAAGTAGCCATACTATCATTATTTAGCTGTTTCAAAATTTTTAATTAAACAAATTAAGAATGGAAAACTTTTTTGATAATCAACGGTAATTCATTCGCTTAACCTTCATTAATTTTTTGAAATGTAACAGGCGGGCTATTATTTTGTTGAACCTTACAATTTGCTTAAAACTAAAAATTATGCTCAACTTTTCATTATGATATGCACTTTTTTTGATGTGCGATTTTTAAGATAAATTTGGGGTTCCCAGTTATTCAAATGCTTTGAATTTGTTACGAAATCGTTACGACGTTACATAGGATTCTCCGATTTTGGTACTAAAATCTTAACGACTTTTATATAAAAGAGTTAATACGACCTTGTAAGCCAAATAAATATAAGCTGGTATTGTACAAAATTTAAATAAATCTACATTTTCCAATTCAAAATCTCGAAACTTCCGAAATAATCATAATAACTACATAATAAAATATCTTCAAGTCTAGTACTCAATTGTTCTTTATACTCAGGAAACATTGTTATCCTTGGGATAAGTGCGTGAAAATTATCAGTCACATTTTATGAGAAGAAAACCAGACGTATTGTGAAAAAAAATACCGTGTTCGGCAAAAAAACGTCATTAATTGAGGCAATATTGGTTTCAAATTCGTATTATGCAAAATTTGTAAGAACGTTAAGCAATTGAACGCCAACATGCTTTTGAGATCGATTCATTTTGCGGATATAAAACCAATTCTTCAAAAAAGTAAATATTTTAAGTTTTAGTAGAAAAGGATTAAAGAAAGTATTGCATGTTTTCTATTATGTATTCATATGGGCATACGTTTATTATACAATTTATTTATGATTTAATAATATTTCAAATTAGTTTATCAGTTGAACTTTAAAGGAATTGTGACGTCATTTGTATGATTATTTAAACTGGAATAAGGTTTAATTTTGAAAACATTAAAAACATTTTATATACAAAGATCCTCATCTGGATCTTCATCATCGAAGTCATCATCAGCATCAGGTGTATAAATTATATTACCTTCTATGCTATCTGTGGATCTATAGGACAATATAAATAAATTTACAAAGTAAGTACATTTTAATAATTTACATTCATATTTAAAACTTACTTTTCGTACGGAAGTTTTAGTGCATTACGCGCCACAAGTTCCTCTTCTTCTAATTCGATTTTAAATGTACCTAATGGTTCCGGTTTAGGTTTGGGATCCTCTGCTTGTTTTTCTACCGATTTTCTGGATTCTACTAAAAATTGATTTTTCGTTATTTGGTAACTGTAGCGTTTATATGTAACTCCACCACCAGGTTTACGTGTTACAATCGACAGTTCTGTGGGCGTATGGAGCTGCATTATCAAATCAGCCATGTACTCGAAACACGGTATCAGAAATTGTGTTTCTTTTATTACTAAGTGTGGAGTAGATGCCCAGAGAAATGAACGCTTGACTTGCGGACATTTTTTTAATTTAAGTATAAATTGAAAAATCACTGATGGTCGCTGGTAACAGCAAAGATCCGAAAGCGTTGGCAGCAGTACATTCCATTTTTGATCTTGAGTCACACAGCAATCGGCCACGAAAGCATCATAAGTTGCTTCGTCTTTAAGTGCAGCAGTTGGCGGAAGTGTTTTTATGTTTGACTCATCTTGACCCTGCTCACGTAAAAGTCGGCCAATAATTTTGTTTGCCAATTTTTCTTGGCCGAGCTCATCTGCAGGAAAGTGATGTTGTAATTAATAATACCAAAACTTTACAAAATGGATGAATGTTCATAGTTACCAATAATTAAGATAAATTTTTGCGTTGTTATAATGAGATTTGAAAGCATTGTAATGTTATTCAGGTAATATTTTTATTAAACTTATTTGAAACTAATCATAATAAATAAACTTTTGTTTTTTGCACGTTTCGATGTTTAGTTGCTTGTTATGACGGTTGCATGACACAACAGTGTTGCCGAGACCCTGGCAACATATAACAGTAATGCGTTAAGCAGAATGCGAACGGACGTCGGGAAGTCGTCAACGATTACCCGCTGTCAAAATTAAAGCACAATTGATCGTATGAAATGGAACAGAAATGTGGCGTACGATTGGTAACCTGCTGACGGGTAGCCGTCGATTTAGATTTAATTCTATTTTCATCGTCGGCAGGCGACGATCAGTGTTGCATTTCCAATCAGCTTGTGTCAATTTTTTTCCTCACGTTTGAAATGTCAATGAAAACAAAATGGCAGCTGAATTTACTGTCGATCGTCAATTTGCGCAATTGGGTTTACTCGAACGATTTTCCGACGGAGCTTTTTTTTTGACAGCGGGTAATAGTTTACAATTTACCGGCACCCGTGTGTATTCTGTTTCGCATATGCATATGGTTTGTGACCATAAAGTTGTGCGATTAAGGCTCAGTTCACCCGAGCGTTGTTTGAACGCGCGTTAGCTAACACAAAGCAGTATGCAAGAAGACACACCATCATTGTGGCTTATTATTACATATAGTCTTGTGTTATGCTGAATCGCGCGTTAGCTAACGCGCGTTGAAACAACGCTCGTGTGAACTGAGCCTAAGTTCTACCACCAGATAGCTTTCACTATAAGTCATGATACAATATTTAAATCAAGAGAATCAAGCTTTCTTAACATGCTATAAAAGTAATAGGTCATTAACACATTCTTTGAAAAAATAGAAGTTTTTTTTTTAAAGATTGATCAAAATTTGAGAAGATTCGTTATTTTCCAAAACCGTAGGCTAAATTTGAAAGTTTACTTACCATTATTGTAGGTCATTAAATTATCTTACTTATGACACGCATATTTTTGGTATTCATTCAGGACTTCTCAACTTATAATGACTTTAACAAATGCGCTATCCGCAACTTACGATAGATCCAGCCACATTTTTTGATTAAATATTTATTCTTCGAATTGAAAGGCACATAAAAAGTTTGGTATAATAAAAATTGAAGAATGGGAGCTTAAGTTTTATTTAAGATTTTAAAACATTGAAGTAAAGCTTTTCATAAAGAATTTGGTTAAATAAAAAGTTTGTGCACAAAGGTAAACAAAGTGACAACTTTACTTAGCGTCAGTTCTTTTTCACATGTGTGTGGAAAGTTGACACTAATAATTGTATCAAAGTTGATGAGGTAACTCTGCGCTATTATTCCGACTATGGTTAACGTAGGTCAAAGGTCAAATTTTCGTAAAACTCAAAAAGACGAGAGAAGCGGATTTGAGCAAAAATTATGTGAAATAGGTAGTCAGTATTGGTGGAATTAGGGTTAGCTCAATTGAATTGTGTGTTATCTACGTTAGGTTACATGGATTAGAGTACATAATTTACAGGCTCAAAGCTGTTTGGCTGGCAAAATTCGGCATAGATTCCAGAATCACTAGGCGCGATATTTCAGAAGTAAAGTACATCTCGAAGTAAAAAGACGTTAAAATTTTTATGCTTTTTTTTTTAATTTAAAAATTTTTTAAATTCTGCTAGTTTGTGAACATTAAATAATTTGTTTCGCTGCAACTGCCGCGAGTGTATTAAGCCAATAGAAATATTGAAAATTTCAACTAAGGTAATTTGTTTTAAGCTAATGCAACTAATTTTTTGTTGCCTAAAATTGATTAAAATTCTCAGAAGACGCGAAGCCAAAGATTTGGCCTGCCAAGCTGTAAAGCTCTTGAAATTATAAAGTTTCAGAATTTAAAGAAAACTGTTAGTTAAAAAAAGGGGCAGGTGTGTTTTTTGCACAATATTGAAATAAAAAAAAAAAACTCATACGACCTGTTGAACATAATTTTTGCACAGAAACATAAATAATTTGTATGTTGCAACGACATGACTTATAGAGAATTTAATAAGCTTTCATTTGATGTTATAATTTGTATTCGAAATACATTACGAGACATACGCAAATAACTTATAAAATATCAATTGTGTTCGACTTTTATCAATTTTCGGCACAGTTAGGTAGGTTAGAAATTAAAAAAATAAAATGTTTCCAACAATATTACGTCATTACCTGTCGGATAAAATTGTACCTCAGAAACAATTGTTGTTTGCGGACACCTTAATCTACCAAGTCTTATTCATCTGTGTCAAAGAGTCGATGTGATATGATGAATGATTTCCTCTTACATATATGTATGTAGGATTTTTTTTCTTTCAAAGCAAATTATGCTAAGAACATTCCACATGCCATAAGAAACATTTTATCAATGATGCTATAAAATCCAATTATAAGTTAGCATTTAATTTTCGTATACAGAAGAAAGAAGATTATTATTATTATGTTGAACAATTAAAATAACTCATCTCCTAGCAATTCATCGTCAATATCATTTAATTCAATCAATCAATTGTATGCTACTTCTACAACTTAAATTTTCTTATCATATTTTGCGTTGTCTCAAATTTAATGCAGCAGTCGTTTTGAAGAGTGCACCTTGTGCCCTACTCAAGCCTATTCCTTAATTTATTTTTAACAATGTTCATTGAAGAAGCACTCTCACTGATGACAAATTTGCTTAATAAAAGGTATTTATGCTCCCTAGCAGCAGTTCCATACAAACATACTTCACTTCAGAACTTTTCTGTTTGCCCCATCGGTGAAACGCATTTGATTTAAGATAATGTCAACAATTTAAGAACCAAGAACCCCTTTCAAATCTGACGCAATATCTTCGACGATTGATATTCGTTTGATAATGCTCAGAAGACGCCGTGAAAACATTAGATAAAGATGTTAATCTCAATCCTCGATCCTACCCTAGAGTTGTATATTCTTAAACTTTAATTTTTTTACTACGAAATTTCCTCAAAAAAAAAAAATGTTTTCCACATGCCTTTTCTCCAAACTTCTCGTTTTTTCAGGCTTCGCAAAAAAATCTGTTCCCCAAAATTGCCTTAGACCATCAGTTATTTTCAAGTTTCTTAAGTTCAGTAGCTTAAATTTTTGTTTAAAAATTGAAAAAATTTTGAAACAAAATCAAATTTGTATTTTAGCCCAGTGTAGCGTGCCACCGAGCATCTTATTGTATTTATTTTCTTATACGAAAAATTAACGAAAAAAATGAGCTTTTTTTCATTATTTCTTATTCAAAACCTACAAATTTTTATGTAAGTCTACTAATTTCTGTGTAAAAAATTATTTAAAAAATGTTAAATGCTCTTATGGGTCAAATATTTTATTTTTTTTAAGAAAGATATTGACGTCCTGTTCTCCTCAATTAAAGCAAGGTAGTTTATTCTCTAAGTAAAGCTCAACATTTCTTTCAACCAGCACAGCTCACTGAGTCTGCACTCAATGAGCTAGTCACCAAAAAGATCTGCTTTTTAGAATTCATTTACATCGAAGAAACGTTCAATTCCGCAACTTTTGAAAACATGCAACATGCCCATGATGGATGAAATATTACCTCTACCATCAGCGATTGGACCCAAGCCATAAAAAGTGCAAGAATTATCCATAAAGAAGAGGTTAACATATGCGGGACTGTTCCCGAAGTATTCATTTGTAGTAAACATGTAGACATATAAGCTCAAAGGCTGCCATTAAGATAATATTGGACATTGTGGAGGATGTGAACTTTAGCCACTTAGCATAAGTTTTATGTTTAAATTACTGTGGCTAGCGAAGCCGATGCTGGATATGCCACAGAATGCATGCGATTTTCACATTCAGAGTTCGTTTTGTTCTTTTGATCATCAGAACTTAAGATGACGAAAAGAAACCGAGGTTGTCTAAAAATAAAGTACACAATTTTTTTAGGCAACTTTTTGAACAATGAAAATATTAAGTTTTTTTTTTTTGTTCATCAGTTTGAGCACTGCAGGAACAAGAGCAGGTTTATGGGACATGAAAATATTTCCTCCTTTGCAGTGACATCCGAATTTTGCGTTACGTGTGTCACCCACGCTAGCGACGTCATTGAGTATACAGTAAAAATATGTATGTACATAGTTTCCTATAAAGAAATCCCCTTCGATAAAATCCGTTCACCTCAAAAGAGCACAGCGCATTCAAAACCAGAATTGCTTCACTAAATATGTATGGGTATTTAGGCCAAAGATACACTATCGTTGCAACAAAAGTTTATGAATGAAAACGAACGTGTGCCGTTTGAATTTGTAATCGATACTTTTCCAGTGAGTAAACATTCAATTGGCGCAGAATCATTTGCAACCGCAAGACTTAACCAGATACTTGACTGCTTGCAATTTGATAGTTGCTCACTAAGCCTATGATCAGGTGTTATAAAGACTTGGCTACAACTTAATGGTGTTAGTGTCATAAATATGACGATAATGAGCTTGAAATCACCAGTTTTTAAAAATGCTTAATGTTGAAATGTATACATTAGAATTTTTTTGAGTTTTGCTTTCATATTCATAAAAAGTTATTAGAAAGTTCAATAGTCAGATGGACCATTAAAGAGATGGAAATATGAGCTAATTTTAATGCCGATATGAATCGTATTTAATATTTACAACACCAGCATTTTAATAAAAGTACAATACTTAGAAGAAATTATTCATATATATGTATATGTTCACAAATATTATTGTAATTATAATTATTTTGAGGATAACAAAATGGGTTTTCCCAGTGGTGATACAAAATGTTATTTTTATTTTCTGTTACATGATAGTAATTGTTAAAAAAACCCAGACAAGTTTCGAAGAAGTTCTGAAAATCTTTTGAAAACCGAAAGTACTCAGTTTGAAATGACGTCATATGTAAACAATAGATTTTGATAAGCATGTAGATAATCAATATCGCCTCTATGTAATTACAACGTGTAGCATATCTATTTAAGAGATACGAATAACTTATCATTTAAATTGCTGTTGTTGCATTTAAATACCAAAACAACATTATCATTGGTATACAAATATTAAAAATAAAAGAGAACACGCAAAATGGTATATTTTGTTTATACATAACCTCATAGATACTGAGAAAATTATCACATTCTTTACCAATGTTGCTTTGAAGTAACGTACGAGTACATTTTAATTACTGAATAACTTGTTTTATAGTTTATATTTTGAAGTTACCAGTTAAAAGATCTAGCTCAAGGCAGTTTCCCCGAAACCACTAAGACTTGATAGCCCACCCAGATGCAAGCAAATGACTACATTGTTACCAGAAAAGCCATAAACAGGAACAGACTCTCCTCAAATTTGCAGATAACTGCTACACTTGGTATATAGATGGTTTCATTGCTGACGTCGTGGCTTGCGTTTGTGTCTTTCGGGTATAGGCAGAGTTACCAAGTTGAAAAGAAGGAATTCCCGCCCTTCTTATATGAATTAATTAAATTGTTTTTGTGACAAAAACTAACATTTTTTGGGAAAAAGTTGATGACTCGATGTACTCGTAAAACATAAAATTTTTGTGTGGGAAAATATTGAAGATCTATTTTTTTGGGCTCATTAAAAAAAATGTAAGTACATGTTACAAAAAACACACAATTTCCAACTCTTTTAGAAACCTTTCAATTCTCCCCTGCTTTGAAATAAAATTCGGGGCTTGTCCCGAGTACGACCCAGTCATTTGCCAACCCTGGGTACAGAGCTAGAAAGTCACTATTTATAAGCATGGGACATGTCAACTGTATCCTCCAGGCCGTAGTTCATTCACTTTAACTTTGTATCAAGGGAGTGTACAGACAATAACTGACAAAAGAAATATAAACGTATGCATGCTCTCCGACCGAAGATCAGTCATTATTGCACTCAGCTTACTTAAGATCATCTTGAAATTAGTATGAAAGTGTCTACATCTCCTTACAAATCTTTGTGGCAAACATATAGTTTATATCTGTTGCGTGCAGATATCTAGCGTTACGAAACGATCGATATGAAGCTATATATGTGTGTTCATACGAATCCTTATAGGATTCCTAACCGGACACTGCGGATTACAAATCTGCTCTTGAGCTTATGACTAAGAAATGATGTGTGGTACCAGGTATGTGGCTATGAGATACTTTTGACTTAGACCATCAATATGTTGGTGGTCATAAAGCCTTAGCAATAAGAAACAACAGCATAAATTTCTTTGAGAATTTCCAAAGAGAATTAGTGTAATCGCAATACTCTTAAGACTGACTGAATTCCAAGACACAACAGAAAAATCAAATATCGCCTGAAGTTTTGTTGGAATCATAAATCAATAACAATACAAAACTATTTTAAGCGGTATACAGTCGAAAAAAAATAATAAATCCATAGACATCCACTGAAACTTTGCTATAATCTACTTCTATATTTAAAAGACAAATGGTATGTGATGGGTTAAACAGTTGCGGACAAGCGCAGGCACTCGTCAGATATACAATATATACAACGCTACAGATACACATGCTCTCACTTGCGACTACTGAACAGAACTCAACTCTAAATTCACTTGTGGATTCTTTTGTCGGTACCAATGAACAGAGTGTGAGACCTGGTTCGCTGTTTTTTTTTGACTTTTGGTGCCGTCAGAGCAAACTGAAGGAGTATAATTTGTTCGTCATTTTACGTGATGTTGTTCACTTGCGCAGTTCTATTTATTTTTAAGAATTTTCGCTTAGTTTAAATATTGCAAATTTGATAAGAAATAAAAACAAACATATTGGAGTTAACCTAAACTTAACAAAGCAACAATAAACAAATTTTATTTACAGTGCAACAAATTGGATACGTTTGATAAATAAAGTATTATAGATAAATTAAACAGCAGTATTAACATTTTATAAGAAGGTAATTGGAAAAAAAATGATCGAATAAGCAAACTCTATCGTAAATAAATCAAATTTCATATTAAGAATAACAAAAAATATTGTGGCCACGTAGAAAGAGCGTTTATTTTTTCTTTTTGATTCGTGCAATGAATGTATCTATGTAATTTCCCTAGATACTAAGCGTATCTATAAATTTGCAAAGAGTATACGATGTTGTTTTCGTAGTTTATCTACTCTTTTAAGATTTTTGCTCTCAAAATAGAAAAATAAAGCAAAAAAAAATTGTTTGTATATCCCTGCTTGTGTGTGAGTTTTCATATTTATTTTGTGTTTAACAAGTGGCTGTAAGATTTCATCCGAACATATGTTTTCAATTGACCGCGAAAATTCACTTCTAAACTCCCAATGCATATGGTGATTATTATTATCATCTTTAATTTTAATGAACATAAACTTTTATTGATTTAAAATGTACCTACATATGCAAGTGTAGTATTCTAATTAAACAAAATTATCACGTCCAAAAGCTTAAGAGAGATTGCTCTTAGAAGTAAAATAATAATAAAATGTTTTCAACTGAATTCAGTCAATTTTAATGTCAATTTCGTAGTATAAAAAGATAATTATAAGCTATTATTAAATTGCACAAGATAGCAGTCAAACATGTTCTTTGAGATAAGTACCTACGTTCTTTTAGGTACATAAGTACCGACCTGTTCTAAAGTGCTTTAAGTTTGTTGAATCCAAAATTTGCTTCTTTTTTGCTCAGTTAGCTCTAATCTTCGAGATACATACATATACATATATTAGGGGTCGTATTCATACTACGCGAAACGACTATACGTGAAAGTTCACGAGTTTCTGATGAAGTGTAACATAGCGGAAGCGGAAAGCTTTTAAATTGCATACGTTACATTAAAAGGATATAATATCATGATCCTTGCAAAAATTTCCATTATTTCATAGGAAAGTTTTTAAGATTCAAGCCCTAAGAATGCATTATCCATTTGAAATTGAATAATATGAAATGATTGATCTCTACGTCAAGCTGATTTCTGAAATAGTATTACACAGCCTTAAGCATTCATATCTAGTTTTCTAAGACAAAGTTTTCAACAATGACACCATTAAAATGAAAAAGGGATCTGAGGGATCTGTTTCATTTGCAATAAATTTCGGTACAGCTGAGATCATTTAATTTAATTCGTAAATATGTTTTTATTTTGTATCTATAGATTTATTGAATTAACTTTTCTATAAGGCTGGCAAAACTAAAAGTGGAAATGTTCTCCTCCAAAGAGGAGAGAAATTATTGGCAGTTTGTGACAAAGTGCGAAATGGGGGAGGGATCGAATAGTTCTAAACTCGCTTAACGTTATATGAAAGCGAACCCTTACCTTAAATATCTCTAGGATCCAGTTCGTAGCTAACTTCATGATGTGCTTTTGGAATACCAACTTTTTGTGAATTTTTGCGATCATAGAGTTAAAAAATATCTTTAAGTCGTAATTACAGGATTTTTTTTTTAACAAAAAAACATTCAATTTTAAATCCAGATTTCAGTTCTTGAAGCTTAGATGAAACGATTTGAATATCAAAAAATAAAGGTGTTACCTTTGGCCTCGCCAAAAATTAAATACCCTACACCATGTTAACAGTTAAAGTGTGCGTAAGTGTTAAATTTTTATTAAAAGGGAATCTTTAACAACACAACTGGTTTGTCAAACCAGCCAGCATGTAGTACCCACATTAAATTTAACAAAATTTACTTAAATAGCTCTCTGAGTAGCGTTTCAAAGCTAATGCTTGTATGGGAGTTGCAACGTCTTTTTTTCGAAATTCGCCAACTTTTTGACTGATGATTGGCCGAACCATTTTTTATATTTGTGTGAAATTTGATTTCATTACTTTAAACAATTCTGTCAGTACAGCATTTTAAAGCCTTTTTCTCTAAAGGGGCCACGCCCACCTACTTCGTCAAGCTCTTGTGCAGAGCTGTCTCGAATACTATTTGTTTGAAACTTATTTCCTTTACCTTAAGTAATATTCTCAGCATAGTATTTTGAAGTTATCGCTTGTATGAGAAGTATTTCGCCTTCTCGTCGAAATTTGCTAACTTTTTTTCAGAGCTTATCAAGATTTTTCTTGTATTTTTGAGAAATTCGGTTACGCTACATCATATAACTCTCTCAGTGTTACGTTTTACTTGTGTGGGCGGTAGGCGTATTCGTTGACTGATTTTGCCCATTTTCAGTCCCACGAAGCTTGTTTGATTTCATTCAATTAGATTGCACGATTTTTCCGGAATCGTGATTTCAACAAAATAGACAAACAGGAAGAGAGACAGACAGATAGACCCCTGTTATACGTTACAAATGGAATGGCAAAATGAAGATACCTGTGTAGGGTATAGAAATATGTAGTTGTTTTTTTAGTAATTTTGCACAAATCTGTTGGAAGTTTCTTGTCTTTTTGAGAACTTTTCAGCAATTAATATAATAAGAGAGCCAACAATCTGCACTATGCAACAACATTCAGGCTTAAAACTTTTGTCTCAACCCATAAAAAAAGTTTATCTGAAAATATTGCCCATTGAATTTTATACTCAATTTTTGAAAATTGCGTTTTGGCGTATACGGCAAAATAACACTCAGGCGAGGGAGGACTTGTGGTTTTGTTCAGATAATGTGGAACGTATTTGGTATATAGTCGATCAATTTATAAAGATATACAAAATTGAAATGTTTCCAATAAGCTCTTGCTGTAAATGGGTTAAGTTTCTTTAAAACAGGAGCATTCTGTTTCCGAATCGGAGTGATAATATGAAGCAACTTCACAACACAATACCATCTCCCTTGGAGATTGCATACTATCCCGTTCGACTGCTTTGTTTGTTGTTCCTTAATTTACTTAAAGCTAATCATACGTATTCTAAGCTAGGTAGCACGACATCCTAAATGACTTTAAGTGGCGAATCTTATTAAACAGCTGTTAGATATAATTCCAAAATACTTTCATATTTTCTGAGTCCATGTTGCTTCAACGAACTAATTTTTTGGATTCCTTTGTACAATTCACGGATTTGTTTACGCTCGTAAGACTTTTCAATATCCTTGATCTGTGACGATTTATGAAGCTCATTCTCCAGTGCATAATTATCTTTTCACGAGTGTGTTTTGTTTTCGTAGCAGTGCTTTAATGTAATGTAAGACTCAAAATGTAGCATTTCTTTGCCCATGAAGTCAATACTGATGACCTTATAAAGTGATCCTAATCTGTAAATGTAACAGGTCTGTTATTCTTTTATATATTCTAGATTAAAAGGCTTTTTTTTATGTGTGGAAAATTGTAATATATATAAACATCAGTGGCGTCGCTAGTACTGGTGACACAAAAAATAAGTCCAAACACTCCACTGTGAAATATTCCGGACATCTCGACGAAATTCTTTAGCAAAACAACACAATGCGACACTCCTTTGATTGTCATTCCCAAAATGGTGTTGGCCGAGGCAGACTGCCATTTCACAAAATATATAGATCAATTTTGATTTAGACTTTTAAGAACAAACGGGAAATTTAAATGTAGTGTTTGGCTAAATAGGTAGATATATGTTGCACAAGTTGTAATCATATCAATGGCTTCACAAAACGAATTGGCAAACGGGCCGCATGTTGGACAATTCTGTTTTACAACATATTACAAATTTACCATAATATGTGTAAGTACCGATGTGATGTTTCACTCGTATTTTTATGGTGATAAGTTCAGTAAACTACGACTTAAATTATATTTAATTAACAATAAATTGCATAAAAATGCTAATTAAACTGAAATTCCCCTACAACAACATCACTTTTATTACGAGTACATACATTCATGTATACATATATGCTAATATACATACGTTTGAATGATATATAGACGATAAATATTTTTGTATATATCAATAACACTGATGACTCATTAGAATTCTACTCATGTACATTTAAACCAAATCGAGTTAAAATTAATGCATTCATTTTTGCATCGGTTATGGCAATGGAATGCCAACGAATACAAAAGAAAAAAAAAACTAAAACACTTTGTACTGCCTGAGACCCCGCAGTACGGACTAATAGGCTGACAGACCTTCCGTAAATATGAGTTTACTTGCTAAACCATAAGTTGCACTCAACACACAAAGACGTTTTAGTTTATTGACTGGCAGCAGCACCCACTACACATGAGGCCAATAGTTTGGCAAGTGCTGTGCAAATAAAATGCAAGCGCACGTATTTGAATTTACAGGGTGTATTAAAATTGCAAGTGCAATTTATCTTTTATTGCATGTACCTATTGTTTAGTAATAGCAATAATGATAGCCAAGTAGGAAACTATATTACAGTTTTATCATTAAACAAACTTTGAACAGATTACTATACCTTAAGCACTGACTTAGCATTTACTAAATTATATAAGTTGTGTTTTGATATACTCGTATTATTGTATTAGATTAGGGTAAGGCTTTCTGAAGTGAACCTTGAACTTTTCAATGATTGGAATTTTTGAATATTTAGATTTATCGAAGTGAAAGTTTTCATAATTAAAATTAACACGATCTTACAGCAGTTTTTTTCTTTCAAATCATGGTCAAATTTTAAGATTACCGAAAAATAATTTCGACCATTCGAAAGACATGTCAAAAGATCTTGCTCATGAACCTTTTCGACAATTTCCTCGGTAACCACGTCTGAAGGGCGTCTAATTGAATCAAAATCTCACGGTTGTCATAGATGGCGAAGGGTCCCCACAGACAGCATCCAACCTCACTTTTATATCTTCACATGTTTTGCCATCCAAAAATAAGAAACGAATTACGGATCGATGTTGTCGTTTTTCCATTTTATCGAGAAATACAAAACACAACTGGCTGTCAAAAAAAAATTTATCTATGAATTTATCTGAAATTCATCATGAGGCCGTTTGACAGTCGATGATAATGTCAATTTCACTCACCAAAGCCATCTGTTATTAACCCATTATATATTTTGCTCTCTGATTTTGCGAGGTAGAATAGGAAATGTGTTGACAAAGAAAGTTGTCAAATTTTACATTTTGAATAAAAATCAGAAGGTACCATGGTACTTGTTGCAAGAAATGAAATTGCAAAATGTCACACCCGTTCCCCTGGAAGTGTCGATATATAAAACAAAGTCGTGTTAGTTACAACATTTATAACTCTCGAAAGGGTGGACCAATTTTAATTATCACTGATTTGTTGGATTTTACACCACCCCGAATAGGCATAGGGTATAAAACTTTTATTTAGGGTGGCCCTTATACTAAAATATTTTTAATTCGGGAACTTGTATAAAACTTTTGTGTTTAGTCTATTTTGTAGTCTATCTGATACTTCACGCAAGCATTTATTTGAATCTGATAATATTTCAGACTATCCAATGAGTTTATTCCTATTGGGGCTCAATGTAAAAAATATCTTAATAAACATTATGTTAAAAACAAAGCCAGCTGAATAAAATATCAACAAAATCGCAATGAATATAAAATACTTGCAATTTACTCTATAATGCGTAATTAATGTAGATGTAGGTGTGGTCGCCAGTCACTTTCATCAGACAGTGTATAATGCGTTTTAATATTTGTTTTAAAAAACATAAGGCCTATCATGAACCGTCTCTAAATAAAATACTCATTTTTATGACTTAAATTTCACGTTTGACTCATGACCTAGACAATTTTTGTAATAAAAACTTTTTACTGCATCAACTACGAGTGCGAGTATGTCTAACTAATCGCTTAGTGAGAACTTAAGTAAGAAGCGCTTGCAGCTTTTGGTGTCTGAAATGTAATTTCGCGACGCTTAAAACATTAGAGTTTTGAAAATGTACATAGAAACTCGTATAATGGCACATAGTCAGTCAATTTTAAGTTCAACTAAAAAATGTGTTAATCTAATTTACTTAGTTTATTGATTGATTATACAAAGATATCAAAATATTTGTAACTTTAAGGGCACCCGGTGGTCTATCACCCCTGCACTTAAGGAATTTTTGAAATTTATTTTGAAGGTGAAACATATATATATAATAATATTTCTGGAATTATTAGAAAAAAATATTATTTTCAAAATGGCTCTCATCAGCGCCCCCCTAAAAAATGAATCTGGGCGACGGGTGAGGTTTTAGCTCTGTCATTTATCTTAATAATTAAATGTAAGAAAATTACTTATCTATATGAGTGCAGCTATCGCCTATGAGAATAGCTTTTTTTTTCCTCCCGCCGTGCAGAAAAATTAAGTTTCGAACGGGCCAACCGTTCGCTACCTACTATAAAGGCTGACCAGCCTAACATACGGCATTATCATTGCAAAAGTTTTACAGTATATTTTCGAAAGACTATACGTTTGAAATATGAAAAAATATCGATTTTTCAAATATTCTAGACCACCAGGGGCCCTTAATGTGTAGCTACAGAGTTATACTCCGATAGAATTAAGCTGGAGTTAATAGCTCAAGGCTGTGGAAAAATTATGCTTATAAGATTTTGAAATGGAAATTTACAAGAAAGTAAGCCAACTTGTTCATCGGTCGCTGTGCAAAATATTCAAGATTAAAAACCACAAAAAATAATTTTTCGTTATTATCTTGCTTTCCATTTATCGGACAATAGTTCACTCTGAACAAAAGATATAGATAAGAAATTTTTTCATAAAATGAACTAAGGTTCAATAATTTACAAGCTCAATTATTTTAATGGTTGTGACAAATTTTTCGTATGACCAACTGTATCTATGATACAAAACCAATATCGGTCAAATTGTGTAAAACACTGGCTTATGAGTTTAAGAGTATTTTCGCACCAAATCAATAAGCCATGGCCTATAATTCAAACTATTCTATTATAGGTGAGCTATCATGAAAACTATACGTCGTAAGTAAAAAATTATTTCAAACTTTTTTTTTCTATATTCAGCCACGTTGCACTATTTGGAAGTGTACGTTTGCCCTATTATTGCTCATACACAGCCCAGATGCTAAAAAATATAACTTTCAGACTACGGGTTACATACGGACCAGTCGTGACGCTTACATAGGTTAGGTAGGAGTGGCAGTCAGTTACGAATTGAAATCTGCAAAACCCTTAAAAAAACTCGAAACTTTTAGAAATCTTTCGATGGACATATTCTACAATGCCTATGACAATAGGCATTCACCAAATTGGTGGTAATAAGAAATGCTGATTTGAATTGTAAGACGACATAGCATATTGCATTTATTTTTCATAAACTACCTAAGAAGTCCTAATGGTAGATATACCAAATTAACACTAATTGCACTCACAAGTAAAAGGATACATTCGAGGAAAGACTAATTGAACTGGTCACCAGTTGTTAAGTATGCGACAAAAATTGGACGCATTCATGCTAAGCATAGTAATTTGTTCAGTACCTAAACATTTCAACAGCACGTAACAAACGATGTCTGTATATCCGAATTATTATGATTTCCACCAACTTTTCATCTAGGAATGTATAATTATATGTACTTACATACTTAGTTTCAATGTAAGTCAAATATGTTGACAGTTAATGCTTAGAAAAGGAAAATACGTTGTGGTTACACAAAAAATTCAATGAATTCACCCAATAGGAAAAGCTATTTTGTGCACCGTTTGTTAATTTCAAATAAACTCTGATATGACTACATATAAAAGTTTACTATGAGATGGGAAAAATTATTTGAATGGGTTTAATATATGGTATAACATATTTATATATAGGTTCAGGCAACAGGATAACCAATAGATAAGAAACATGTAGAGCTGTATAACCATCAGTACGATTCTCCGAACTTCATCAATCAGAAAAAGAGTTATCGTAGATATATATAGCTCAAGGAGGAATCTTATACCCATTGTTGTGATGTTCCTAACTTTGATGAGAGAAAAAAGTTCAGAGATTGTGGCTTATAGCGATGACGCCACTACGTTGCGACATAGGATACCGATGGCTTCAAAATTATGCAATCGGCGTTATCTGTATTGCAAAGTTGAACAATTAAGAAGAATTTCAACCAAAATAAAATTGAGCTCGTGGTATTCACGCGGAAATATGAATGCGCCAATCTCACCATTCAGTGGGAAACAGCTCGTAAGAGGCCTTTTTTCACTATTCTCAACAAATCACGGAGCGAAGTCTGCTTAGATGTGATAAAATCATTACCACAAACTAATCTTGAAACGAAATGCCGTTATGGAATAGTTTCATATCGAACTTGATCGCTAAGATGGCGCTAAGGCTTAAGACTGCCGATATGCTTAGTCCGCAAGAATACTATGCAATTTAGATTATGTGGCTTACCAGTGGCAGTTTACAATCAACCTTAAAAAACTCTTATTTTAAGCATGGAGGAACAAAGCGTTGACGTCAATAAAGCTTTAACCTCAACCGATGGTTCGAAAATGAATTTCAAGAATAGTAAACGGCCGTTTTAGCTATCCAGTCCATGCAGCGCTCATCCACCAATATATCTTGTATAGGTAGACAGACGCCAAACAAAGCCATATGAGACCATAGGGACTCATTTTATCAAATAGAACTGCATAATAAACTACAGCAAATATCTACACCACATTCGCGAACGAGCTGACGAACTAACTCGGATAGGATCAGTGATGTTACTTAAGCACATGGTGGGGAAAGAAAGTACGTCCCTACAGGAATTCTATACATATGAGATAGCCGTACAAGTGACCTAAGCAATCGGAAATGATTTGCCATGTGTGGATACAGAGTTTTTAATCCGTTATGGCTGATTTTTAGCCAGAGAAAGATCAAAATATCTCACGTTTACTGGAAAGCTGACTTACTCTATCAAAACTTCTGTAAAAGCTGAGAAATTGATGATGAACTTGACTCGGTAAAGCATCTCTTCCCTGAATAACTCTTTTTCATCAGTAACTGAATATTCGAAGATTTACATGGTAGCAAGTGTATAGTACCATTAGAGGAGCTTGCCAGATTCATTCGATGTGGTTCCGAACATTCAAGAAAGCTACGTGACAAGAGTGCTTTCCTTATAGATATTACAAGTGGGTTAGAGAGGGTATGTTCCTAAGTACACTCCAATGTAAGATATCAATGGCTCAGTTTATATCCCGACCCATTAGTTACTAAAAATTAGAAAAATTTAGCAAGCTCACTTTCTTATTAAAACCAAACCTCGACAAAAGTTAAAGAAAACCGATGACGTTGACTGAATTTTTGGCAAAATTTTATGCCAATTTGTATGAAATGAGTCATTGTCAAATTTCCTACCTGGTATCTTAATAGCTATGCGTGTGCATGCCCATACAAACAGGTGTATGTATGTACCTACTCGTGTGTGTTTTGGAAAAACTATAAACCGAATGCGAAATAAACAAAACAAATCTTTAATTTTCAATCTGAGACAACAAAGTGTTGTGCCGTAGCTTCGATGGCGAATGGAATTAAATTTCAATTTCAGTCGCGTGAAAAACGTTGAAACGAAGTGTTGTGCTTTGTTGGAGACAATTTGTGAGCAAAAAATTAAAAAAAAAGATATATATTGTAATAGCTTTAGTCAAGAATTAATATAATAAATGCAAAAACACAATAGCAGCAACAAAATATATCTAAAATTTGAGTAAAACAAAACAAACCTTCTATAGGTAAAACGTGCATTTTGTCCGAAAAAGTTGTAAAAACTTTTTCATTGTATTAAATTCAACACGTACTTAGTGAGTCTCATTCAACACAAATAATAACGACTTTATTTAAAAATTAAAAAAAAAAAAATAAATTAAAAAAACTAAACATGAGTGTAGAAAACGATATTGAAATCAGTAGTGGAGCGGAAAATGTCAATGTTACCACGACAGCAATGGCAACAACAGAAACAACAGCCGCACCAACAACAGCAGAAGTAATACCAGCAACAAATGCAGAAGCAACAGACACAACTGATTCGAATGGAACAGCAACAGCAACAGCAACAGCACCAGCACCAGCAGCAAAAACAACAATTGCAATAACAGAAACAGCATTAAATCCAAATACGACAACTTTACAAATGTTTAATGAAGAAAGTAATGGTAATGCAGCGGCGCAGCAACAACAACCACCACAACAACAACAACAACAACAACATGTACATGAAACACAGTCTGTGAGCATTAAAGGTAATGAAAGTAAACTATTTAGTATCGTCCTCTCATCAACTTTGCTGCATTTGCCACAACAGCCTTTGATGATATCATGTTAGCTACTCGTACTAAGTAAGTTAGTGGCAAGGTATCATCGAGTCTCTACACTGTGAGTACTTGATTTTCAATCAATGTGCAAAATTTCGAAGGACGATATTTGTATTAGACCTTATCTCTTAACGTGGCTAAGTTAAGCAGGCAGCTTTTCGATCAAACGTCAAGAACGCTCGGAGGCTTTAAATGCCCATTGTGATGCTTTAAAAATTTTATGCTTTTAAGCTTCTCTACTTTTTCCATACACTCTGAAACGATACAGCCCGACACATATTTGCAACTCAGGAATCTAAGTAATACGGTAGCTTATGGGATCTTGTACAGTTCCAACCAAATGATCTTTCCACAACACTTAGCTGCGCAAGACCCGGGTGAACGTTTGAATATTTCCTCTCAAGAATAGTACGTATTCGTTCTTGATTTTTATTCCAACACTACACTATTTCCAGGAATCATTACTATAGAAATCAGATTCTTCTAAAACTTCCCAGCCAGGGAATTGGCATAAGGAATAGTGTTTCCTAATTTCATGACAAAGGATTAGGTGCAAGGAATTGGAATTCAGTTGTTAGTTCCACTCTTTGAATCATCATTCGAATGGAACTATTTTTGATTCTATTTCAAGAAATTGTTCTAAGAAAGATAGTTTCCAGTGATATTATACAACGTTTTAAAAAAGTACATTACTACACTATAATATTTTCTAATTTTTTTGGAATAATTAATAAACTTTAAACCTGCTAGAGGGTTTTGAAGTTCAAAGTTCACCATAATACGTGAGTTAAATAAGTTTACTAATTTTTAGGGCTAATTTATGGCACAAAATATTAAAAGTTGTATTTTTTCAAATTATTCTTGTCATCGATGTCTTTATGCTCGAGTCATAAAATATTACACTATCCATCTATTTAGGTATATTTCTGTAACGAAGCTATCAATATTTTTAACAAGTGAAAGTGATAATGAAAATAGAAGTAAAAAATTAAGTACATAAAAGCGAAAGTATAAACGTCTTTGCTTTATTAGAGATCTTTTTTATTGCTAAAAATCTGTATTGACTTTTATTTTACTTTGATTTTGCTCATCGCAAGCTATCAAGAAGACTCTTGATATATTTGTTGTCTCTTCACCCCTAAGCTGCAACGCACTGCCTTGCTCATTAGCAAATTAATGATTTGAAGTATTCTAATCTCAAATTCCCAAATCAGGATGGCACATATATATCGTGTGTCGTGGCTTTAGGTGTGCCGAATTGAAATTTGGTCGCAGCATTCCCTTATCTTGTGAGAATTTTGAGATACTTATTTCATAATTGTCGAGAATGCAGTTTTTCAATAACATGAAGCTCTTTAGATTTTCAAAGACTACATAAATGAAAGCTAAGTCAAAATTTCTTAAGGATTTTTCCAGCGTTAAATACTAAAACATCAGGAATTCTATTCGTAGCCTTACTCTATTTAATTTATATATTAGTTGATTCAAAATTTGTTCGCTCGGTATTAAAGTTGATATTTACACCTTCCAATGTAGCTTGTGTGATCGAATTTCTCAAAAATCCTAAGAATAACTTGTACCAGATGTGCGCAGAAGGTTAGTGAATTCTGACAAGAGCGCCGATTTTGACACCTCCCATGCCAACAAACAATTCAGATCATTATATCAATACAATTATTCAAGGTTATGAAACCGAATTGCGTAGAGTACTTAATTTTTGGCGAGACTCTGTTTTTTTATTTTTTACTGATTTAATTTAAGTTTTATCATGGTTTCCCCTTTACTTTTCCATTAAATGGACCATGAGATTTTTCGGCATTTTCATTTATTTTCTTTGTAAATTGAAATAAAGTTAAAATTCCGTTCGGCTTTTGTTTTTTGTCGGAACAGAACCACCTGACATTTTACTATCAAACTTAATGAAGCGATTTACATTTTTAATGGAACGAAATCGAACCATTTGTGAAACGCTTCATTAAGGATTATACAAAATAAGACACATGCGATAATAATGCGAAAAGTTTTTTATCGGAAGAAGGCCCGTAAATAGAGGGTAGCAAAAAAAAGTGTTGGTAGGACCAGTTGCTATGATGGATTAGGCGATAGATTCTGATTGCTACTATTAAAAAACTGAAAAAATAGTGTAAATAGATAATCCAAAATTAGTATATACAAAAATGATCAATTGACTGGTTCATGGTGCCAGTTTCATGGACGAATAGTATACTTTTGATATAACAATTTGATTCGGTTTGTGTTTTTTTCGGCATCGAATATCTGCCGAAAGTATTTCTATTCGCCATCAAATGATCTTTTACTATCAAACTTTATGTTGGGCTTTCCGTTTGTAATGTTACGAAATTGCAGTTGGAATGCATTAAAGTGAAAAACTTTTATAAAAGAACTTTTTGATATTTTATTTTTTTTTTTGTTTTAACCTAACGCTCTTCATGGCTTGAGCATTATTTTTCCATTTAATAAGCAATGAGATTTTTCGGACTTTTCTTTGTTTCCTTTTCCTTTGTAAAGTAAATTAAAATGAATTCGGTTTGTGTTTTTTTCTTTTTGGCGGCATAGAACAAAATGACTTTTACTATCAAACTTAGTGAAGTAATTTGCGTTTGTAATGCAACGAAATCGAACCATTTGTGAAATGCCACATAGTGGACTTTAAAAAAATGAATCACCTGCGATAATAATGTGCAAAACTTTTTATCGGTGACCAAGCATAGAAAAGTGTTGCTGGGATAAGTTACCAAATAGTTTTTGAAAATCTTTCAAGAGAGAAATGCATTGGATGAGTAGAATGTTAACAAGTTTTTTCTTTTTTCTTTTGAAGAGTATCATTGATCTAACTTCGTGGTTTTCACTCATGACGGAAAGTTTCTTAGGCGAATTCCTGTTAGGGGGAAAATTGGATTCAAAGCTTATCTTCCACCACATTATACTTTCATCTACATAAATACAGTCATTTTGTTAGAAAGCTTGATATAGTCTTGCTTAAAAGGGTGCTCCGATGACAGCCATATCTGTGACTGTCTCGTGTTGGGCCAGTCTCCCTGAGACGAAGACCGTAGTGTTTGCACAATTGGTGCAGCATTGGTGTTACACAATTGTTTCACGCTCTTTAGCAGTATAGTGATCCAAGATTCTTTCACGTGTCTTCTGCTTCTATTAAACTCAGAAATATCAAAATCACGATGACATAAAACGCCATTTATTAAAATTAGAGCCTATTTTGATATGCTGATGATTTTGATTTGATTTGATTATTCCAGCACACATTTCTGATGCTATTGTTTTCTGTTTTTACTCGTTAGGATCGATTGTAAATTTATGAATGAAAAACCATAAAAAGTACGTACTGAATTTGCATAAAAAACGACATCAAAATTATTATAAAAAGCAAAAACAATTTTTTAACTGCCTCACATACGCATCAACCCGGACCATTTTGACACCATTTACAACGAACAGTTTGGTTTATCTTAAGTTTTTACGAGTACATTGATGCATCAGCTACTCGTTGTTGCTTTGCATTACATGCCCGCTTGTTTCATACCATACGCTTTTAACGCATCTAAATGCTGCTCATGTAAAAGTTGTTTTTAGACACGCCGCATCATCGCATCAATAACATTGCAGCGTTACCACACATTCACCATTTCCAATTTCTTTTCACCGATTTCAATTGCATTTTGTCGATGTTATTGAACCAAATTTTCCAACTGTGAATGCATGCGCACATGCGCGCATGTTTGATGGATGCAAGTGAAGCTGCGCATGCGCGTCGCTGTTAAGCAGCAGCTTAACAAAATAATAAAAAGCAAACGGCAAAAGAGTGTTTTTTTTTTAAATGTTTTCATTTAAAATTCGTGTTAATTTAGTAAGTGAAAATGAAATATTTGCAAAAAAAAGTAGAAAAATAAAAGTAGCAGACAACCAACCGTCTTGAGGAGAAAGCAAAATTATTGTGTTGTAAGCTTAACTAATACAAGTCATTTTCTTTTGTACACTGCATTGGAATATTTGCATCGTAATGTTGTAAAATGAACGGTCAGACAGAAAAGCATTGCCAGCAGCTTTTTGAAGGTCAGACATATTTGTGTTTTTTCCAAGACAATGCTACAAAATAATATTTTCAAGTATTCTTCATGATATTAACAGTTTTTTAATTCAATATTGAAATAGGCTTTGAGTAAGCAATGTTTTTGTTGACTACATGTTTATTTAGGTTTGCAAGTCTAGTCTACAAACATAAATATTTAACCATTAAATATGATTTTTGTTTGTTTCTTTTTAAACATCGAAATAAATTTGCGGCAAAAATTTCTTAATCCTTGCAAACTCGAGATCGTCAAATAAACGCAATACTGCATTTGATATCTATCGAACTTTTTGCAAAAGGAGTAGCTCACAAATCTATGTACACGCTTAAAGACTTGGGGTGCTACAAACACCGACGTGCCAATCCTAAATTTCACGACTGATTAAATGGTTTACACTTAAGTCAATGGGCGAGGACCCAACGGACACAATGAGCATCTATATAGATGCCTCCAAAAGTTAATGAAGGAGGAGGTGCAAGTTTCCATGTCTCAAACTGCAACAAAAGCAAATCATTCAAACTACTGACAGATTATAGCATCACTCAGGCTAAAATATGGCTATGATTATAAAGCTGCATTTTATTTTAAAGAAAATTTTTAAATTTTACGAATTACATCAAATCAAGAATAGTCCTAGATTACTTTAATGCTTAGTGTACATTAAATGAAAAGAACACAGTAATCCTTCAGATACCTGGCAAAGTTATAGAAAACGAAAAGGCAGTTCTATTAACAAAGCAAGGTGGTCTGTCAGATGCACAACTCATGAAAGCCTCAGGCATCCCTTATTATCTACTAAAAGATAGAGTATTATTCTCAATAGCAGAAAATAGCTGGGATTATTCTTCAACTAATCGTATTATAAAATATTTTAATAAAATGTATACAAAATATTTGTTATCCTTAACTCGGAGTGAATGCAGTTTTTAGACACTGCCTCATTGGGTATCATGTTTTTAGGTTACGCAAAGAATCCAATGACTGTTATATAAATTGACATGAACTTGACGAAGAGGAAACCACGAAATATCTTCTTTGCTCTTGCCCCATCTTAGCAAGAAATAGATTAAAATTCTTCCAGCAGTTGTTTTCTTATCAAAAGGTTTGCTTGAAACAACAGACACCTTGATATTGGACGAGTACCACAATAAAAACATCAGAATTTACAAATGAGATTGACGTAGAGAGTTATTGGTAGCACTGTGGACCACTTTGGCCACCACCCAAACCTAAACCAAGGATATTCATTAAAAATTGATATAGGAGTTTAAAAAGTAAAGAAAACATTACAGTCCGTTTATTATATCTATCTTATGACAAAAACTAATATTTTAAAATTCTGGTAGCAATTCAAATTTTTTTTAAGTAATATTTTTGAAATAGTGTAAAATTTGAGCTTTTAAGCTTTCCCGAAGAAATCATAAACATGAGGTTTTTGTCAACGAACCTTACTACACACCCAACCATATGTAACAATGTCATTACCATACGCCAGAGGTATGTGAACCGATATCTAAATTATTGAACATTTCAAGGTCTTGCAAAATTGGTTTTCTTTTTAAGAACCTCATTATTAAGTATAAAATAAAGAGTTTTTATTTCGTCTGCTATTAATTAGATAGTCAATGATTGTCGTTGTTCGATGTTAAATTTCTTCTTGACTGATAAAAGTACACACTAAAACATTCTGATAACATGTGCAAATTGTTGAACAGCATATTCCCATTTCGGTCTTTATAAAACAATTTCATTGACTGATTAGATTTAGTCTAAAATTGATATAGATTTATTTTTGTTGTTGTTAATTACTTGAAAGGGGCACCCAAATCGGAAATACGACCAGAGTTCAAGATAAAACGGCGCATTTTTATAAGGGTGTTCATAAAAACTATTTTTTTTTGTTGAATTTTAATTTAAATATTGGTATTTAATCTTGATTTCACAATTAACGTAAATCGGAAAATTGATATATTTTTTCAAAAATATTGGTATATTTTTAAATTTTTTAACTAAAATTCTTATGAGTTACAAGTCACTTAAGTATTAGCCATGCTACAAGAAAGCGTGAAAAAAAATTTAAATATTTCCAAATTGCGGATGCTCAAAAATGGAGAATTTTATTATAATGATGTTTTAGATTGATTTCTCAAAAGATGTACATAGAAAATGAAAATTTTGAGTAGTTCATATTAAAGCAGGGTTTTTGAAAAATTAATTCTGACAACGGCTTCTGCATTTATTTATGAACTATGCCCAATTTTTGAGCATCTACAGGCGAAAACTGAAAAAGTTTGCACCTTGGAAAATTTTTAGCTGAAAATAAAATAGATATGAATTTAGAAATAGCCCGATTAAAATTAATCAAGCGAGCTGGGCTTTTACATAAGTTTTTTTTTTGTATACCAACCAAATTGCGGGCTGGCTTAGGAATATTGAAAACAAAAAAACAAAATATTCATCATCTCTTACGGACACCCTAATATTAACATATGTTTGTAAAGTTGTAAGAAATAACTACACTCTAACAATGATCAGGTAAACTTTAATACTTCATGCGTACTGATAAGTAAAATCATAATCAAGATATCAACAGCAGACATCAACTATGTGTTGAATATTAAGATTATTTCGAAATATAACGTATTCAATACGTTATACCGAAACAGTGTCTGACAAAACTTATTCGAATAGCTATGTATATAGGAATGAAATCAAATTCGTTATTAAAATATCAAATGAATGCATTGATTTAAATAAATCGATTTATAACAAAAAGTCTTAGATTTTATTTGAAGAAAAGATAATTCGTATAAAATTATGTAAACCCATAGCAAACGAACATGACGGGTTACCATTTCAGTTGCTTATTTCCAAAACCTCATACAAAATATATTTATATATGTCCTGACGCCATTTTTTTGAAAGTTTAACTACAACTATAGTCAAATGCGAAATATATTTTTTCATATATTATATATCTATATTGATAAAAATTTGTAGAACCATAACTTATACTAAGGATTCAATAACAGTCATAAACGGTGGCGTCTAATTTATAGTATGTGCGCATTAGTACTCGACACTATTCCTGACGCTCGTCACTTTGTGAAAACTTGCGCGCGTTGAGGACTAACGCATACATAATTAGATCCTGCTATCCCACTCTGAAAACTTATGGAGGTGTTGCCGAAGAGTTGTTCTGTTAATTCGTATAAATTTTATTTAAAAAAATCTGTGGCGAAATTGAGAGAAACGTACCGAACTTTTTACACATTTTTCACCAAAAATTGATGGCACCATCACATAGACTGATCGAAGAATGTAATTTTTTTTTTATTTTCAATAAGATTTCTGCGATTACGGCAAAAACACAATGCGTGCCAGGTGGTCCGCCATCAGTGGATGCACCCGCATACGTATGGTTGCATTAAGAAAAGGGTGATCCAATTTCCTTCTGCAAAAATAAAAAATTACTGGTTTTGATGTTAAATTAACTCACTTCAGAGAACGAATTTTATTCCAAAGAATATTTCTTTAGTATAAAGAAAAATTACGCAAGACTTGGAACGAGTTTTAATTGGACATAATATTTTCTGAATTTAATTTTTTGACTAACTGGAATTTTGTTGCTATGTGTACATCCTACTCAGTCCAAGATATGTGAATAGGAAATTGTAGCATAAGGCACGTGCCAAGATAATGAATTTAATTAAAAATGTCCGCCGCTATAATTATTTGTGTGTAAATATTTTGAACTTTGCCAACATAGATATATGAAAATAATTATTTGGTATACTTAAAATAATTTTGGAAATTTGATCATCATATTATTGTATAACAATTTTAGCTGGAATTCTAAATATTTTGCACGAACTGCTGCAATTTTTACCATAAATATGTGGCGGTATGTCTCAAACACTGACATTGAGGTGAAACATTCATAAATTGAAACATCTGCGCATTAATTCTAAATAAGTCAGGCATACCATAAATACCAGTTTATTGTTTTTTTTTCCAAATAATTTAAAGAATGTTAAGCATCTAGCCTAATAATGGATTTTTTTTCCATCCAATACTGCTGAGTATAAACAATTGTATGCTGTCTGAATGAAATATTTATGTAAATGTTAATTGTTTTATATTGAATTTTACTAATAAAGTTAAGTATTTTTATATGCCAAAAACGAAAAAAAAAAAAAAAAACTATCCAATCAATTCGCACATCAATCTGTGTACTTATTAACATTCCGAAAACATGCTGCTGTTGATAAACATTTGTGACCGCAGCGATTCTTATTACCTTAGAGTTTTGTTTATAATATTTTACTATACACCGCCATTAATAAGTACCCTACACTTGAACGTCGTTAATGTTTCTAATTGTTATTGTTTTGTTTTTGTTTCTGTTTCTTTCGATTCTATAGGCAAAATGGACTCAGATGCTTCTCTGACTAATTTTAAAGTTTTATATGTGGTAACACAATTGTGCGGCCTAACAATGATTGTACTGATTGGCAGCTGGGTTGGTGTTCATATGGGCGGCGTAGCTGGTACCAGTAATCCAAAGCTTGAATTCAATTGGCATCCGATACTTATGACAATTGGATTTATATTCTTATATGGAAATTGTAAGTGAAGTTACGCATTTGAGGCGCGATTTGTTTGTGAGTGGCGGATGTTGTGGCAATAAGTGGAGTCAGTCAATTTCACTCGTAGCGTTCAAGTTATGAGGTGCGTCATGTTGAAAATGCAAAACTTAGTTATGATTTTATATTTTTAATGTGGGATTTTGTGTGCCAATTTTTAATACATCATGTGCATCATAAATGGGCTTGATCAACGGTAGGTATGTATTAGGCAATTAAGGCTTGGTTATGTGGAATTCAGTTACTTTTAGTGGGTACTAACTTTTTTTATATGAAGCTGCTATCTAAAGTTTTTTAGACTCTAGGCTTTTCTTATTTGGCTAAATGAGCTTCAGTTTCAGCGAAAATAAATATATGACTTTGACATATTGTTCAATTTAGTTGACATCAACAAAATTTCAAGCAATTCGCTGATTTTCTTAAAATTTTTCTTGTAGACTTATTTTGATAAAAAAGGAAGCCAAATATATAGAAATAATTCATTATTTTAGTTGTAAAATTTATTGCAATTAACCAATTGAGCTCAGAAAAGCAGCTTTATTTAATTTCTTGAAAATTTTTAAAGAAAATGTTGGACACTTAATAAGTTGAGTCCAATGTTAGCAACAGGTTTCGGATTTATTTAGCATATAAACTGAGTGTTGCTAACTTATCAAATGTCAATGAATATGAGCCAATGAGTTTAATCACAGCCAAGTCCAACGAATAAAACACAACAGCCAAATAAAGCGAAATTATCGTCAAAAATAACATTAAAGTTCATTTCAACGCCTGCTACTAATATTTACAAACACATTCCATACAGTGTCGTATTTCTATCGAACAAAATCAATTTTCTACTTTTCGATTACTAAAATCACATTTCAAGAATTTTCGAAGAACATTGGCACAGTTCAATATTTTTCATCAAATAACGTGATTTTCTAGCTTTTTTGGCCAATAAATCCGCAGCTTTTAATTCTCATCGATTTGGCGCACCCCATATGAGAAATTTGGTCGGATCCATCGAACACCAGCTGATACATATTAGTTTCCCTAAGAAAAACATCTCGAGAATTAACTAAGATAGTGATAAGTGTTTCAGACAAAACTTACAAGGTTTCTAGTAACCTTTTAAATTTGTTCTAATACATTTATTCTCTAGATATTGGCATGGGGAAATTAGAATGGATCGCACACTGCATAATTTTTACTTGGAAATATTCAATTAAAAAACACTTTTACACTTATTATAAAAATTTAATATGAAAACCTTTTTCTATTTCATAGCGATTTTGATTTATCGTGGTTTCCGTACAGTTAACAAAAAAACACTGAAGCTTACACATGCCAGCATACATATTGGTGCATTCATATGTACAGTGATCGCATTGAAGACAGCATTCGATTCACATAATTTGGCGGCGACTCCGATACCCAACATGTATTCATTGCATTCATGGCTTGGATTATCTGCAGTTATAATCTTCTGTATGCAGTATGTAGCAGGATTTATGGCGTATTTGGTGCCTGGATTAAAAGAAAACTACAAAATTGCATATATGCCATTGCATATATATTTCGGACTATTTGGTTTCATCTTGGCTATAGCTAGTGCATTAATGGGACTAACAGAGAAAGCGATCTTTTCAATGTAAGTATTTATATATGATGAACTTAACGGTTCATGTCCTACTAGACAGTACAATTCCAACTTTTTTAATGAGGTATCCTATAGATTATTCATCAGTCAAATATGTTAGTACTACATCAAAGATAGGCAGGGTGGGATAGGGTTTAAATTCGAAAATTTATGGCTCCAGTTTATTTATCTATTTTATTTATATAGAGCTTCTTACATGGAAATTCTTCTTACGTGCAAATTATATTCAACCGATTTTGATAGTTTTTTCCTTAAAACAATTTATTTGTTTTTATTTTTTAAAGTTCAATGTCCTTTTGTTTAGGATTAAGTTTTTACAAAACCTCACTCAAAAATTGCCGATTGATTTCTCGTTACGTTGTTGTTGTTTTTTTTTCTTCTCTCATTTGTAACGTTTCTATTTTGCTTCAAAGTTCAAAGAACCAACTCTCTTTCAATTATTTTTTTTTTGTTGCTATTGAAGAGAAAAGATAGAATGAGATGCCTAGAGAGCAATTTAATTATGACAAATATAACGGGATATGCGGATATATTTAAACAAATTCACGTGACACAATTGGTGCAGATTTCTTCATAAGGGGTCTCGAGTAGTGAGGTATATTTTAAGTTTTTCTAGCTTAATCGGTATTCATTGGGACTTGCATATATTAAATTTAATGTGTAAAATTTTGATGAAACATGCGTAGAGAAAATCCGATGACCTTGTTTTATTTTTGGTTTACTTAGAAATTTTTTTTTTTTGGGAAAATTGCTCAATTTTATTCAAGGAAGGGGTCGGCAGAATATTCTTCTCCTCGGGTGAAAAGATGGGTCTTTTCGCCGCAGGTGCCAAAAAAAACCTTGCTGCACCACTATAAATAGAGAACATCGTGTAACCATAAAATTCCAAGTTTTCACTCTATCCCACGCCCCCAATGTTTGATGAATATTCAAATAATATTTATAATTTAGTCACTCGTGTAGGGTGAGTGAATATCTTAAATTTTTATTGGATCTCATGCAATATCTAACAATTTTTTTTTTTTAACTTTTACATTATTTATTTTTTGTGCAGAGAAAACTACGCACAATTACCAAGTTCCGGTGTCATGGCAAATATGTGTGGTATGTTGTTTGTTATCTTTGGTGGACTGGTAGTGTACTTGGCAACAGAACCAACATATAAGCGACAACCTCGTCCCGAGGATGCTGCGCTACTAACAAGATCATCTGAGTAAAATTTAGTCATTCCAAATTTGTGCTAAAAAACAGAATGCGTAAAAATATTTTCAAAAATTCATTCTTTTTTTTTTGAATAATTTACAAAAAACAAATGATAAAACTTGAGAAAATTAGATCAGCTTTAATTATTGCTTTGTATGTGTAAATATGGCGCTGAAAACTAAAAATTTTATTAATTGACGATATTTTATTAGGTTTTTTTTTTTAAATATTGTTAAGAATATAAATGCACAAAGCCTGTGTGGTGCTTTTTTATGTATGGTTCTATTTTATACATATTTTTTGTTCAGTAATAAATATTTTTTTCAAGAAAAAATAAATATTTTAAAGGAAACGTACTTACAATCACGTAAAAATATAATTTTTTCCTTAAAACACCAAAAGTACCAAATCAATGTATTGAAAAACAAAAAAAAAAAAAAATTTGTGAAAATAATTTGTATACATATATCAGATAAATTATAATTAATTTTATCATTTACAACATACATAAAATATACAAACATTAATAAATTCATAAATTATTAATTGTACCTATACAATTTTAAGCCATTTCCTCTTTATTTATGTATTTAAAAATTATTTTAATTATTTCAATGTGTTTTTGGTTTCCATAAGAGCAAGAGTTTGCAAGACATCAAAAATAGACAGGATAGCAGCACAAATTAGAAAGACATACGAAGATTAAAAATACTGCTCTGCAGTGTTCCTTGATGTAGCGCAAGCTTTTGATAAGATGTGGCACGAAGGACATTTACATGAAATAAAAAAAATTACTTTCTAAAGTACACACGCGTTACTAGGGCCCTACCTTACAGGGTGAAAGTTCCGTGTAAAATGTAAAAATGATATTTGAGATGATTTGGAAATTTTTGGAGGCGTGCCCAATTTTTTACCTTATATACACTTACGACTTGCCAACAAACAACTCTATGCTAATTACATTATTTGCTAAGTAAATATGAATATATATTTATGTAATAGATATAGGATATATTGAATAATTTGAAAACGGCTGGTTGGTTTTAGGTGAAAAGGCATTCATAGCATTTTTTGTTCTTCTGTTTACAAAATTTGTATTTAACCAATAAGTGTCGGAATAATTAAAAAGTGTGACATTCCAACTTTCGATCTTGAGTACTACAAAATACGCTTAGTTTTCAGACCTCTTGTACGTAGAATAGGTTCTTATACAACTTTTGTCTGGCATAAATTAGTATCCGACAAATATGTGCCAAGACTTTCTTAAAATATTTTATTTTTGACCTTTGAGCTGAATATTATTAAAGCTTTTGGTTCGAATAGGGGCGCCGGAAGACCTTTTGCGTGTGTGTAGAACTGCACACGCGTGAGAATTCCTCATGTGGCATTCAACACTGGAAATTTTAAAGCGTATTGATTCGAATTCAAAATTATATATCATAATCATATATTTCAGACTAAAGAAGATTTGTATAGAAAAATTTATTATGATGAGTACGACCAAGTTCTTTCGTCGCTGAGAATCTGATTTGGGATAGATTCAACAAAGTTTCCAGATCCCTTGAAGCTCTTGCTCTTGGTAAAGATTGTGATGTTAATAAAATATTCTATTTTCATAAAGATAATTTAAAAAAAAAAATAATTTGCTTAGCGATCGAAAAATGTTTTCTGATTTGGCCAGCAGAAATGAAACTAAATTGAAAAGTTTAGGAGATGTAGTAGAGTTTTTACAAAAACATCTATAGTACAAGGACCTAATTCCAGAATTTGTGAAATTGTTAATGACTATTTTGCACTAATGAGCGAAGTTTATCGTTTCTTGAGGGGCTGAAATCGTATGTGCTTCCAACGATGGGTTGTTTAAATCATTTTTTGATTTCACACATGAATCAAAGAATGAAGAACTTCTAACGAAATAAAGGTTTTTTTATTTTTTATTTACACAACAATTACTATCCTATATTAACTCTTCATAATCATGATTCTGTGAGATTATCAATTGTAAATTTAAAATTTTCATCATTTTAGAAACTTACCTCGCGACTCAATGAATTCCACACTTGCTTTCAGAACGTTTTGGAGCCCCTGGGAACTACGTAATAAAGCATATGCGAACTTCTATGAGAATAAATGATTTGTATTTTCAATTATGATATCGGGTGTTCAAATTTAATTTCCACAAGCCAATATCTCGAAAGCTCAGAGGGAGAGTGATATATGGTTTTGATGACAAAATTTCTTTAAATGTATTTTTGAAACAAAACAAAATTTAACATTATGTTTTTTACTAAGCATCGTAGTCTTATTATGGTTTTTTGCACTAGAAGCACTGAACAAAAAAGCTCAGTAAAAAACATAGTTTTTTGAAAAAAGTCATTAGCTTTCTAAGGGGCCAAATAACTGTGACGACCTTGCATTTGACATTGAAACCAATTTTCAAGGTCTTTTCGAAGTCAACTGAGATTTTTGAATTGACATTAGCATAAGTATTTGTTTTGAGGTACAATTTCGATATTGGTATATTTTAATTATATGAAATGAGTCTCGTAAGTGACTTTGCCAGTTCAATAAATATGTTCGTTAAGCGGAAGCATCAGGCCCCACTAGAAATTACACTCAAAAATGTTCGATAAGTGAGGGTGTATATTTGATTTGAAAATTTACAACAGTTTCGTATATTTAATATGCTGCATTTGGCTTCGAATGGTTTGAAGCTATTAATTATATTTGCGGTTGTGAAATCGTAGTACATATGTTCATAACAATATTAACATAATATTGAACAAACAGTGAGCCAATAAAAAGGAACATCAATATCATAATAAATAGGTCAAAAGCATTAAGTTGTTGGTAGCTAAATATATAAATATGTAAAATAAGTTATACAAGATATCGTTTTTAAGAAGTGACCAAACTAATTTTCTTAAAAACTCTTTTATTTCAAAAAGATTACTTAAAATATACTCAGAATCATTTTTTGTTGCTTTTACTTTGACTTTGTTCATCATTTGAGATAGTATCGTAAAATTGTTCAGAAGCTGCGGAAACAAGTTCATCGTCAGATTTATTTGAAAAATATAAAGTTCCTTTTGAATCAGCTTTAAGAGCATCAGGCTTAGCAACATCACTTTTTGAATTGGTAGCGTTAGGCTTAGAAACTGAGTCTATGTCTGACATATATGAATAATAAAGAGTTTCTTTTGAAGAAGTCTTGGGAACGACTGTTTCGGGAACTTCAGGCTTCATCACCACAGGCTCAATAGCTTTAGTCTTAGAGACCTGATCTTCATCTGAAATATCTGAATAATATAGGGTCGTGGTGGATGCATCCCGTCTTGTAAGAACGTTAGACTTGGTCACTTCGGCCTTCGTAACTGTAGGTTTTGGGACCTCATCCTTAGGAACAATATCTGGGACTGATATATTTGAATAATAAAGGGTGGTTCGTGAAGCAGGTTTAGGAAGCACTGGCTTAGCAACCTCAGGCTTAGGAATATCAGACCTAGAAACTGTAGGCTTAGGAATCTCAAGTTTAGAGACTTCAGGCTTGGAAACTTCTTGTTTAGTGTCTGAGATAACTATATTAAGGCTCAGCCCTTCCAATGTTGCATTTGAACCAGTATTCATTACATCTGTGGCCATATTCTGCGTTTTACTTTCAATAGATGGTTCTGCTGGAGTTTCCATGGGTTTTAATGTTAGTGCTGCTTCTTTGAATACTTCTTTTTCAGGTGCAGCCACAATAGGTGCAGAAGCTTCGGATATTATTGATGGTACTCTTTTTTTGAGTACTTCTTTTTCAGGTGCAGCCTCAAGAGGTGCAGAAGATTCGGATATGATTGATGGTACTGTTTCTGTGAGTATTTCTTTTACAGGTGCAGCTTCAAGAGGTGCATCAGATGTATCTATGGATGATTTTTGGTATGAAGTTTTATTGAGTTCAACTTCGTCGGGGTGGACTATGGATAGCAATTCTTCGGATGATTCATCTATAGATGAAGGTCCATCCACCTCCACCTTCACCCCCACCTCTTCCTCTGATTCTTCTGATGCTTCTTCTTCTAGTGCAGCTTCTTCTAATACCCCTTCTTTGGCTGTTCCTTCTTGTTCACTTTTCGACTCATCTGATTCATCTGGAACTTCTTCTCCCAGTTCAGTGCTCTCTCGTATATATTTTTCCGCATCAGACAGTTTCCTTTCAATCAATTCTTCTGATGGAGTTTGAGATGTACTAATCTCGTTAATATACATTTTGGTCACTTCAGGCTCGGGTTTGGACGAGACTAATGGAACAAGTGATATTCCTGACGCAGCTGTTAACGCATCAGAAGTTGGCGTAAAGTTCAAGTTTTTATCGATTACAATAAAATATGTTGGTATTTTTCCACGCCCTTTTACGTAAGTTTCACCTCTATATGCGCAATGTATGTCAAAAGTTTTCAAAATATTTGCAGTCTCTTCAGTAACTTGTATTTTGCCTGGTTTACCGGTGGAATCCATGCGTGATGCCATGTTTACAGCATTGCCCCAGATATCATAGTGTGGCTTATATGATCCAACAACGCCAGCCATAATTTCGCCATTGGATATACCTAGAAGAGAGATAAATTGCATAAAAGCATTTGTCAATATGTATAGAAAGTTGCATGAAAATAAAATCGCGATCGCGATCGCAATATTAAAATAACAGGATGCCGGACCGTTTTAAATTCTGAGATCCCATATTTGCAAACTTAAAACAATTTTCAAGTTCTGAAGCTTCCAAATCTTCTTTAGGTCTGATCCATAATCTTGATTTTCTATGGATGAAAGTGTATGCGAAAGCCAAGAACTTTAAGGAGACATTTTTGTGACAAAGTTACAAAATGACTGTAAAACAAGCTCAAGCTCGAAACATTTTCTCCCACCGAGTATCCTCCCGGAAACGCTGAAGATTGCCATAGAAAATTTTTTTTAAAAAATTTATAGTTTTCCAGTAACTTAGTCAGAAGCTGAACATGGGACACTTCATTTATTTCAAATGCTTACCAATGCTAAGCATGCCCTGCCCCTTATCACCGTCTTCGTACTGTAAATTTTCCGTATTAAAAGCATGCATGGTCCGCATTAAGTCGAGAGCAAATTGCGCCATAACAAAGACCACATTACTTTGTTGGGGGCTGCTGATTTTTCTCTTTTTTTTGTTTTCCACACTGTGACCCTCATAAGATGCAGCGCTTAAATCGGGAGCTGATGAAGTCTGTGCTATATCGACAACTGTTTCTTGTGAGCTTCTGCTTGCTTAAAAAAAAATGGAGTTTTAATCTTGGACCCAATTGGTTTCATAAGAAAAAAAATGAGAAACTTACAATTATCATAATAACTTCGTCTGCCATTAGGTAACAAGGATGAATTTCGATTTGCTCCGATACTACTTTCAGAACGTGCAATGTCCAAGCCACATGCAGCCATATACGTCCAGCCAGCAACTTTGATTTTTTCAATTTTAAGCAAGCCCCTGTAGGAGTTTAGCTAAAAACGAAATTTAAATTTGTATTTCATTTTAAAATTTCAAAATCAGAATAAAGAATTGATGGTTTTGAATTGAGTAAATCTTTTAATTTTTTGTAATCCTATGCATGTAGGTCAATATACTCGTATGACTCAACTTTACTTCGAAAACGGCTACATCGATTTTGATGAAACTTGGATTTCGTGCATATGTGAACAACATTAAGATTGAGGTAAGATTTAAGTTTTTAAAGACACTACTGTGGGCGTGGTACCGCCCTAAACTTTTATATTTATATCGCCATATCAAGATGTTGTAATGAAATTTGATAGACGGATGCTAAATACCTTAAAATCTGCTTAAAGTAGGCGGATTGAAAAAATGAGCGTGATACTTTTCAATAATTGAAAATTTTGAAACAATATACCTCAAAAACGGTAACTACGATTTCCATAAAATTTTTAAAGATTAAAGCAGTCATTGTAGCAAGTTAAGTCACGTCACTGACAAAATTGGTTGAAGGGTTAGCTCACCGACTTGAAATTAGCTTAGGTTTGGAAACGATTCGGATCAGATTTACCTGAGGTATGATCAAGAATGAGTCAAGCTTTTGGAATCGATAACAATAAGTGTCCCACACCTCACATAAAATGAACGCTCACAAATTGATTTCAGAAACGGGTAAGCTTATGGGATCTACTGGGGATCAGGATTTCTATTCAGATCCTGATCAAAAAAGTAAATTATGTAGTCAAGAGAATCAGATCAATCGCATCGTTGTTTTTTAAATGCCACTAAATAATTAAATAAGTATTAGCATTTTATTTTAAAATAATTCGAACACTTGAAGTAGTTAATGTGTTATACATGTTAAGAATTATTATTATTATCCTTACAAGAGTTTTGATGAGGAATGTTACATACAAACTGAATCAGAAAAGAAACTACATTTCGTATTACTACTTAGTTCCGGACATCCGATACGAACTTGACTCAAACAATGCACTGGAATCGTAGTAAAGCTTTGTTAAGTATTGTATGAGCAACTAATACCGGACCATACCCTGATCTGATGCCCGTATTAAGAAATATCTGATCCGGATCTGATCAGAATACCTGAACAAATATCTAGTTTGGTCCCGTTGGTCTTGGTTAAATCACATGCATTTTCAAGGTGGAATGTTGAACTATCTACCAGCGCTAGCTTGCTCCACTTTTTGATTTTTAAAGTTAAAATTTTCTATTTAAAGAAAGACACATTAGGGAGATTTGCAAAAATTGACTTTTGGCCCGCAAATGAGCCAAATATAAAATTATATTATATCACCGTGCTTTGGTATATCTAAAAATCACTTTTCAAATTTTGCACTACCCACAGTTTAAATATATGTATTCCACAAAATAATTTTTAAACAGAAAATGTCGGTTATATAATGCTTATATTGAATTTGAGAAAAATACTCACCACTGAATCAAAATCACAAATGATTTCATTTAAGACTCGTAATCCAAGTTTTTCCGTATCATAGTTTTTTATCGTCGCGAACATTACCGCGACATTTTCATATTCTTCGTAGTAGAGTTCATTTTTCATTTGCTTCGTTATATAGATATCGGCTATAATTGAAAATCAAGTTAGATGTAGGAATATTTCTACTGGAGTATTATGCCGGAGGTATCGCAAAATTAAGGATTTTCGGGAAAACTATCTACGAGAACGAGTACTATATGAAATGTCACAAAATTTTAATCTGTATTGATATTTTTAAAGGTTAATTTCTTCAGTTGATAAATGATAACGGCAAACAATTTGTGCAAAATTTAGAAATTAAAATCAAAAAAAAATACTGGTGTACAAATATGAAACTGGTAATGACATCTAGCGGTCGATAGCCGTATATTTATGAGCTTCCGAACCGCACCAAATGTCTTAATTGTTCATTTTGTCATCTATCAACAATATTCAGTGCACAATTTGTCAAGTTTCATACAACAACGCATTTTTTCCGCTCGTAAAGATGTCGAATTTTGTGCCTGAAAACTCTCATTTGCGTGCGGGAAGCATTGATTTTCTGTTTCCATTTGAAGAAAAACGCTTCTGAATCGCATCGAATGCTTGTTGAAACTTACGGCGAGCATGCTCTTGGTCGTACACAGTGCAATGAGTGGTTCAATAAATTTAAAAGTGGTGATTTTGATGTGATAAATGAGGAGCGCGGCCGGCCACCGAAAAAGTTTGAAGACACCGAATTGCAAACATTATTGGACGAAGATGATGGTCAAACGCAACAACAGCTCGCTGAACAACTTAATGTGACACAACAAACCGTTTCCTTGCGTTTGAAGGCCATGGGAAAGATTTTAAAGGTCGGTAGATGGGTGCCACATGAACTGACCGACAGGCAGCAAGAAAACCGAAAAACCACTTGTGAATTGCTGATCGCCAGGCAAAACAGAAAAGGTTTTCTATATCGAATCATCACTGGCGATGAAAAGTGGATTTATTTCAACAATCCCAAACGAAAAAAATCATATTTGAGCCCCGGCCAACGACCCAAATCAACGCCAAGACCAAATCAAGACAATGCTGTGTATTTTCTGGGATCAGCGTGGTGTTATTTGGTATGAGCTACTAAAACCAAGTGAAACAGTTACTGGTGCATGTTACCATCAACAATTGATCGCTTTGAACCGTGCAATACGTCAGAAGAGGCCCGAATTGTGTTCCAAGATGACAACGCATCGCCACATCGAGCAGCGGCCAATAAAAACTTGGTAGAATCGTACAACTGGGAGCCCCTGCCCCACCCGCCATACTCACCGGACCTGGTGCCATCCGATTACTATTTGTTTTCATTGATGGGACACGCACTTAACGATTCGCACTTCAATTCTTACGAGGAAATGCAAAAATGGCTCGATGAATGGATAGCCTCAAAAAACAAAGAATTTTTTTGGTGAGGAATCCATAAATTGCCTGAAAGATGGGAAAAATGTGTAGCTAGCGAGAAGAATTACTTTGAAGATTAAATTTGGAACTATTTTCGCAAAATGAACTTGTTTTTTTGAATAAAAAATTACCGGTTTCATATTTGTACACCTAATATAATTTGAAAATCTTTTTTCTATATCAATAGCTATATTTGGCGAAATTGTTGCTGTTCTTTTAAGTTTCAAATTCATCAATATTCGCTAGAAACGTTGAAACTAAAAAAGAGCATATAAGGAGCAAAGTATCTTTCATTACATGTTAAGATTAAAATGTATGCAAACACTCAAACTTGAAAGGATAAGTGCCACATGAGTCCTCATCTATTATTAGTCCACATACTTTCGTCAGATAACAAATTAAGTAAAATTCTAGTTAAGTTTAGTTTGTTTACCATGACGGGTTATCCTGAAAATGGTCAACCAGAAGCGACCCTTATTTTACTTCGTACTTCGAAGCAAATAATTGGCTTCATATGCATACTTATATCTGCTATCCAAAACAAAAGATGGAACTAAAGTTTTTCAATTTTTTCTCCGCTCTATAATCGCTCATCTTCATCGGTTTTGATATGAAATGTTGTTCTCATTTATGCGAATTAGAACAACTAAGACTAAAATGAAGTTGCTTTTTTTTGACAAATGAATTTCGTAATTGGAAAAAAAAAACGCTATTAATCCCATCGAAAAACACTTATGTATAACATCTTCGTACGATATTCTTTCTATGCGATGAATATAAATTATTTCAAAAGACTAATAAGTGAATTCCAAGATAGTAATGTTGTCGTAATCCTTTACGACACAACAAATTAAACTCCATACCAGAATTTATACTTACATTTGTATATGTACATTAGGCTGATTCAAATTCCATTTGTCTCAAACATGTTTAATAGTTGCATATACATACTATGTCCGTAAAAGTAAGACTCTGGTGCAAGAAGAGCTCATAAAACTAATATTTACGATTTATATGAGAAAGAATGCTTGACTAGACAGTTTCGTCTATATCTCGAGAGAGATATTCATTGGAAAGAGCATGAAATGCTCCATAAAAAAGTATCAAATCACTATTTTCGTGAAGATAACAATTAGTTTATTAGCTTTTAGGGCTAAGGGATATTTTGAAAATTTAAATTTCCAATGGGCTTGGCCCCATTTGTATAAAATTTTTCTTTCACGAAATATAGACAAAACTATCTAATAAAGCATTCATTCCCATTTTATTGTAAGGAAAACTAAAATGCTCGATGAGAGCCACCAGTATATATATTTATATCATGGCACTCCTTGCGTCAGAATTTTTCATTCATGTACCAACTCAACTACTTAACCTGTTTGAAACAAAAAATCAATTTCAATCACTCTAATGTACACACATACATACATTTGGCCTTCCCAAAGTATTTCCACTATAAATATTGTAAAACATGGACTGCTATAGTCTCCAAAATCTTTACTTACCAACATGTGTTGGTAAAATGTTGTTTATGAGAATCTTAATGGTTTCATTTGTAAACTTGGCATCATTTTGTTTCTTTTGAAGTTGACGTTTCCAACTAGGAAATATTGTTTTATGTATTACTGAGGCACATGCATACATAATTGTGTACTTACTTATAATCCACTTTAGAAATAAATTCCGTTTGACGATCCATTAAATTAAAAATGACTACCGTTATGAGCAACATCCATAAATGCGAATATTCAGCATGAATCCCATAATTTGTTGCAGGACTTTTTTCGAAAATAAAATCAAACTGAAAAAAGATCATTACTCCATAGACAGTAACAATTAGACACCCAGTAAATAATTTCAATACAAAAGGTATGCGAGTGAAAAGAAAACACATGCAAATAGTCAAGACGAGACTTTCAGTCACAGCCTATAATGAAGAAATAATACAATAGGGGAAAGAATGGATTGACATTATGTCATAACTTACCCATGGATTAAAGCACAGATTATTCCATTCTCCATCATAGAATATTTGCGAATCGATTTCTGCATTTTCTACTTTATTTTTATCGCAATCTACCTACAGAGAAATGTGCCAATTAAAAACTTCACAGTTCAACATTTTGGCTTTTCCAACATACCATTTGGAGCATTGCACACATACAATGCATGGCTACCATTGACAGATAGATCATAATTCTGGCCAAAATATTACTCTGAACTTTATCAGATAAGTTATACATAATTCGGCTTATTTTCATTTTGGGTAAAGAACTTTCCGCCTCAGCCACAAGCATTATCCATAATTTTCTATACCAAACTATTACAAGAAACGCCACATTCAGTACTGAGTTGACAATATTAGAAATCCAGATGAGCGTCGATAGTCTAAAAAAAAACAAAGAATAAGCAAGTGAAAAGGAAAGTTTATTTACGAAAAACAAAAAATTTCAATGGTCTGAGCTCATTTTCTTTAGGCCACTGACTCCGTAAATGACCACCAAATATCACAAATGTTTTGGTTAGTAAGAAGACATGCCACTTTCCAATAAAATTATTAGAAATGTTTCGATCAATCAGTAGACAAAAAGTGGGTAGATTTTGACTGGAGTGATTTTGACTGGGAACGCTCATCAATTTAATATCATCTTAAGCATACGTGCGCATTTTTACTGATAATACGGTGCATGTTTTTTCCAATATTTAGTGAGACCAAAGACAACCCTACTACTTTACGTTCAAAATACCTACAATTTAGTTTTTTAATGGTATGTTTCATGAAGTATTAAATTTATTTATTGTTTGTTTACTCGAACCAGACTGTGTTCCTTATATGGATTACGTTTGTCCGAATCTGAGTCCTTTATATAGTATAGGCTGACAAACAATTTAATGATCAAATGTATTTTCCTTCCCTTCTCTCTTTATTCCTTTCTTACTTACTACTTTGAAAAGGCATTTTGAATGGGTATAAATTTATGGTATTGTAAACATTTCTTCTTGAGAAAGTACATTGAAAGCGTCAGCTATAAAAGGTCAAAAAATTCAACTACTGTTTGGCCATTGTTCAATTCTTTCTTGTCACCGATTTTCAGATTTCTTTTTGTGCGTACTAAGCGCTTGCAAATGTTGAAAAATTTGTTTTTTACTTATGGATATGTCCATGTTGTCGAATGGGACCGTCGTACACTTCAAAAGTGAAATAAAAGTCATAGTAAAACACTTCTTTTTTCTTCTGTTACTTTGAGGAATAACCCTTTGGTAGCACTACAGTTAGTGATAAAGTTGTTGGCAGAGCGATTCATACGGAACAAATATTGGAAGTGTTCTTCATGGCCATTTATAGAAAAGCAGAATTCAGTGAAACCTGCCAACATATTTTAATGGGACTAATTTTAAAATGTTATGGAATAATATCACTTTTTGTTAGATTTCGTTTAATTGAAAAATCTTATTTATTTTTTTCCTTACAAAGTATAATATGACTCGTGACGGGATATTGCGAACGTGACATATTTTTTCATTATAGCTCACCTGGAAAATTTATCATATATTTTTTATATCAAGGACTTAAATAGTAATTAAAAAACAAATTTAATATTAATCATTGCCGAATTAAATTGGTGAGATCAATTTTAATTAGTTTAATTTAAATTTAATAAAATATTTTTCTTCAAAGAAAAGTGACATCGCCCAACTAAAATCAAAACTCTCTGCTAAGGAATCAGTTCATCACCGCACAAAATTGGATCAAATTTGGTGGAGAGACTAAGTCGTGGCTACGTTTTACCCATTATGAGGGGTGCCACACCTACTTAAGGGACTTAGAGTCTCTAATAACCTTTTTTATGGTTGAGTCGATATCCATATCTGCTATATTAGCCGTGGAAACTTATTTTCCTATTGAAAAGCAAATTATACTGTGCACTGCTCACAACTTTGCAAAACAAAATGTTGTGATTCTGACAGTTAAAAAGGGGTCTGTCTAACCGTTTTGCAACTGCCTAGGTTACAGAAATTTTACACTTACGATTGCGGATGGGACAGTCTTCAAACAGCTCTAAAAATTTAAGATTTTATTTTTGCGCTCGTTGTTCCTTGTTTTAATTATGTATATATATAAAACACTGTTTAGACAAAAATTTTGACACACCTGGTGCTGTTATTAATCACGAAGGGAAAACAAATCATGTTTTTTGATCACGGACGGGACAATAGAACATGAACTTAAGCAAATTAAAGATTTACAGTTAATAGAGATTCGTTTGATGACTGTCATCATGAATCATCTCTCTTAAAGACTTAAATATTTAAGACAAAATACTATTCAAGGATACAAAAAAGAGAATCTGCAATTGTGCAATTTCGCAGTAGGTTCGCTTGCCGCGGTGAATGGATACAGGTGTAAAATATTTAAATTAATAAATTTTGAATGTTTTCCTTAGATAATATCAGATAATAACGTTTTTTTTAATATCTTTCAATTTTTCGGTCACGGTGGACCTTTTTGTGGAAATACTCATAAGTGTATCCTGCACAATAGACCTCTTTATGATGCGATCTGAGCGAAGTGCTGCGTTTTGAAGTTTACCTTAAAACATATGTTTTTGCCAATATCCCGATTATTTCAGTTCTTTTTGATTCACTTGTGGAAGAAGTGTGTAATCTAAGTCCAATTGAGTCGAAATCAAGATCAAGAAATATGAATCAATAGAGTCAGAAAAAAAAAACGTTGCACGAATGAAAACATCGAGCAACAGCGAATATGTTCTTGACATGTGGCGATTTTGACTGGTGATAACCAAACGTAAGGCCAAGACCATAGCAATCAAAGTTCAGGGAGAATAGAGATTCACGCTGTTTAAGTGTCCAGTTAGCCGGGAAATGAGTATTGCGTGCCTGTTCTAAGCTAAAAATATTGTGGCTGTGTTATTTATGTTGAAAAACTTCTAACCTGCGTATTTTATACAAATTTACTTAGCTACTTACTTTTCATTAATGGCCTGTGTAGTCATAATAGCAAAATACATTATAACACCACACAGTACACTGTACTTAAGCATTACATCCGGTTCCTTCATAAAGAGAACTTCCCAACGATAATCTCTGAAGAATAAACAACATGACGTAATATTGCTGCGAAAAGTCTGCTCTTCCATTTCGTCCTGTGTTAACCGCTTGGAATGACCGAAACAACATTTTCTAACTCTAGTTTTGAAGAAAAATATTTTCTTAAATAAATTTTAAATTTTGGAAGGATTTTTTCCCAATTGTACTACATACTGTACTCTTCCAATTGGCATTTTGTCCAGCTCACGATTCATCTCTAATTTTGCTTGGGCACGTATTTGATTATATTGACTGATTGTATTTTGCATAAAATTCGAGGATGGATCTGTCTTCGCCTGTTTAAATTGCATACAATTTAGAAATACGTTTTAGATATGGTAAGAATTAGGAATGCCTACAGGTACAGTTTCCATGTAACGTCGTACTCCTACAGAGTTACGGAAGTTTACCGCCTGTCTTCCTTGATTTCCAGGTTGGTTTTTGCTACTAATGTAAGTAGTTGAGCCCTAAAAATTGTGAATTCGTTAATTAAAATAAAATTTAGTTTTCAAAGTATATAAAGCATCAACATGTTTCAAGCTCAAAAACGCTTAGAATTTTGTTGCAAGATTTTTTTCTTGTTAATCTTAAATTCTTGCCTTTGGTGGTTTTATCAGAAACGTACGTATCTGATATTTTCGCAGCACTTCATCATCGAGCGCTTTCTGAGTACCCTCCTCGTATACGAATTCGCCATCGAGTAACTTCAACGTCTGCTCACTGACATGCACACGTCCCGCAACTCCAGTTGATTCCAAACGATTCGCCACGTCAACATCCTTGGACCAAATATCAAATTGCCATTTATTGGCGCCAATTACACCCGACAGTATATTGCCCGAATGCACGCCGATACGCATATCAATATCAAGTTGACGTTTTTGCCTATGCATTCCGAAGTATTTACGAATTCGAGTACAAAGTTTGGAAAGTTCAAGTTGAAAAACAGAAAAAAAGTTTAAACAAAACTTGTCAATGTTTCATTTGCACACTTCACCGTATTAAAAATGTACCTTACTTCACGGATATCTTTGATCATGCGCAGACCCAAGAGGACACAACACTTGGCATGCTGCTCATTTGGTATTGGCACGCCGGCAACACAGTAGTAGCAATCACCTAAGAACTTAATTCGGAGAACATTATATTCCTGTTGAAAGAAAGACGAAAGTGTAACTATTAAAGTGGTTCATTCGATTTTGGAGATATCTGTAACTCACCTCTGACGCAGTGTCGAATTTTACAAACAGATCATGTATAGTTCCTACAAGTGTTTTTACATCAAGTGTTGTTGTTAATTGCGTATAATTGACAACATCGGCATAAAGTATGCTAACGTCGTTGTGTGGCTCAATAAAAAGTTTTCTAAACAATTTAAAGATAAGGATAAGTCGAATGTAGTTATAAATGCCGTAAGCCTTGTGAATATTTCCATATTACACAACGCTAAAATATACATCTTAAGAGTAATTCAAGGATCAAAAAGGATGAAACCTTCTCAATCGGTTGGAGCTATATGCAAACTTTGAAGACACAGGATTGTATTGTTTGTGCCGAAAACACCTTTAATATTATTCATATTTCCAAGAGAACCGATATTAAAAAGATTTTTTGTAGTAATATTTACTGATTTGATTATATTTATTATAGAGTTTGAGAAGAGCGATGAATACCAGGGGGGAGGGATATAAATAAACTTTGTTTATGGATAAAGTCAGTCAGTTCTTGTGACGCCAACTCCTGTATTATGCATAAGTTCTTCTAATGAAATTACAAATTTTATGGTTTTTAATTTTTTAATATATGTAAAGGCTAGGATCGATCTTTTCGGATTTATTAAAATCGAGTTAAAACACAAGAAGAAACGTCGGCGCTGCAAGGGATAATTTTTCAAAAAATTTCTTGTGTTTTAACTCGATTTTAATAAATCCGAAAAGATCGATCCTAGTCTTTACATATATTAAAAAATTAAATTTCTTAAATTAACGCGATCTAAACTAAAATAAAATATTTACAAATTTTATGGTTTTTTTCCTAATATTATCAAAACAGCCTTCTTTTACATTTCTCTATGAGAAGGGAACGTTGCAGGTCTACTTATATCTATGATTCTTGGAAGTAAGTGCAGAAGCCGTATCTCCTTCCACGGAAGGCTTGCCGTAAGAATCGATATAAAGGAAGTGAAATTTCCTTAAAAAAGGCCTTGTTTTCGTTTTTAGTATTAGGCGCCGATGTTCAAATTTCCAAAAATAAGTTTCTTGTCAGAGTCTTTGTTTTAAGTAATAGTTTATACTTTAATAAGAGTGTAAAGTAGAAAATGCAAATGGGCGTGAGATCTTCTCCTGAAAACATTTGAGACTGTACTTACATTTGGTTTATAATTTATTGTATAAACTCTTGACCTAGAATATTTAAACTTACTCTGTATCTGGCTGACGCCAACGCTTAACAATTTTTGGACTACCACTGAAAAGCATATAAGATTTTAAAAATTATTAAGAAATTCTACTTTTGGCACGATTTATGGCTGACACATGAGCATGAAATCAATGAATCGTAGTAATTTTCAGAGACGAAATTTAATGAAGACGATATTCTCGAGAACACACACAAAACAAATTTTTCTTTTCTCCTTGGAAATGATACAACAATTTAGTTTAAACTTACCGAGGCTCTAAGGAACTACTTGAAGTTCTGCTTTGATTTTGCTGTTTTATATGTTCAATACGTATCTTGACATCCTGTTCAATTTTATTTGCGATTTGGGCTGGTATAATACTCAATAGCAAACTCCTCTAAAATAAAAGAGCTAATTCATAACTTGTTACCGCTGCATTGAAGATATTTTGATTTACCTCTTGATCCCTAGCATAGCGCAATAGCAAATTTTCCTCTACACACTGTCGACGATCCAAGAAAGTGGTTCGAATTGCAATTTCTTTCATTACGCGAAAATAAATGCCTAAAATATTGATACACAATAAAAAGATACCTTCGGATACAAGTTTGGTTAGTTTGGTTGCATCGATATGGTTGTGGTCCTGCCCGAATTTTTTGTAAGTCACAAAATCGTAAGTGACTAGATATGAAGCTGATACCGCCAGACCCAAAATGAGGGCATGAAAGTTATTTGGCAATGGCAAAAAAATATATATCGCATATAATATATAACTGCTATAAGCCGGATGTACAGCCAGATGACAGTATTCGCCACGATATAATGGAATTCCAAGATCTGCAGTAGAGGGAAAAAACAAAATGAATGAAACCAATTTGGTAAGCGGAAAAAGTACAATAGAGCGCACCTGCTGCTAAAAGAAAGGTCGTTGCTGCCCATGATGATGCATACATTACCCATGTGTTGCGATTTACAAATTCTTCACAATAATTTATCGATAACGCCAGACCTACGAGTATCATCGCAGTAAAATACACACCCGTATCATACCCTGCTTCTTTGATGGGCTAGTTTTATTATATTTAAAGTTAATTAAAATTCAATATAAATTTCCGTGTAGTTTAAGAACGTTTGTATGTTTCTATCAAACGCGATAAATTTAAGTGACTTTGCAATTTCGAGAAATCATTCCGTAGAAACATCGGGCACCATTCACCTTCGTCAAATCGCCAACTTTTTTTGACTCAGTGGGGTCTGATGTTTGCGGGGTATGAAAAACTTTATTGGAATTGCGAAATCTGCTAAATTTATCCTCTTTGGTTTGTATATCCGACCTTTGACTTCGCTACTATTCTAAGTCTAAATGAAAGTTCATTACATATCTCAATTCTTTCAAATGCTTTACGAATTCTAATCGAATATACCACACTGTGCGACCATTTAGTTACCTCTACTGAAATCAAAAGGAATGATGAGTGAACAGTAGCCACTAGAACTCCGATAAAGATATATAACGAAATGAAACTTAAGCGTAAGCGTTGCATATAGGACTCGTAAAATTGCTCCAATTCCAGATTTCGACATTTTCGCTGCGAAAAATATAAGCAAAACGGATTGTAAATTATTTAACGGCCAATTTTCGGAAATTTACTCCTAGAAAAAATTAAAGCAAGACTATTTTTGTTTCCAGAAATGCTCAGATTGAAACACTGGACCATTTTAAAAGTTTCGTTGTCGGTCAAAATAAACTTACCTGCCTATACATCCGTTAAACAGTTACCTGTCACAAAAATGAAATTTGACCTCTAAAATGCCATCACGATGAAAATTATGATTTTTTTACTTCAATTTAAAGTACATTTTTGAATCAACTTTTGCGTAATTTTCTATTTAGTATTAACTACGAAAGACTATGCCTTTAGAAAACCTTACAATCTTAAAACTTTATTCCCAGCAAGTGTCAGAACTCCTTCCCCCATTTCGTTATCTGATATTTCCGTGAAATTAAAATTTGATTTCAGTTTTCTAACCCTCCTAAGTCCCGATTTGACACAGCAGGTTGGAAGCAAGTTAAAGAGCGACAGATAAAAGTCAACGTAAAAGGAGCACGCCATCCCTCGTCCCCCGATCTCCCGAAGTCTAAAGACTCAGAAAATATTTAATGTTTTGATGGAGAATATAATTTTTGCGTATTACTGGTACATACTTATTAATTTCATTTCCAAAACGACTTCACCGATTTTTATGAAACTCAGAGTGAACTAAAAAGTTTGTTGAACTAAAACGCAAGTAAAAAATGAGATGAATATTTTGAAAAAGGTTGTCTTATGGAATGTAGCACCGTCCAAAAAATCAAATTTAAATGCTAAATAAATTATAAAATATATCGGTGCGAAATTTAATGGGTAGTTGGAAAGCACAAATGACACTAAATAAAAAACCTCATAAGCTTGATATCGAAAACTGTTTTTAAATTGAAATATTTGAATAGAATTAGAACTCATTAAGGTGTTTTTGGTTATCATAATACTTTACTTCACTGAAAATGGATGAGATTAAATTAATGGGCGTGAAAGTTTTTTCACTTATATATCAATATGACTACTAAACAAATTTGAGTTTCTGTAGTCAATTTAGTGAAACATGTATCCTTTCTTAGACCATTGTGTATAGGACAACATTAAAAATCTTCAAAGCATCAATACGAAAATGTATGACTCAGATTGGCATCCCCCAAAAGTCACTTCAACCGATTTAAAGAAATAAATCGCATTATTCCTATGTAAAGTGTAATCGGTACAGACATTGCAACCCAGAAAGCGATGAAGCTCATTTTCTCATTTCTACCAAAACGGATTTATAAACAAAGCTGTTGGATATTGGCTCTTTGTTCTTCCCAAGGCTATTCAAAATTTTTTTTAAAATAGTCCAATTTGTTGGAAAATTTTAGAAAATGACTTATAACCAGATAAATAGTAGACGGTCTCTATCGGAAATTATTTTCAAAACATTTTATTAAAGTCAGTTCAGGTTGGTTGGCAAACGACTGCATCTCAAGATTCACGTCCTTTGTTATGTCAAACGACTGCTTGATTAACCATAGTACTTCTGAATTAAGTCAGTGCAATAATTTAAACTCAAAGCGCTTCGAATTTACTAATGTGGGTTAGTCTGAACTAAAAACCAGTCATTCGAGTACCTTGCACTGCTTGAGGTTACCATACAAAATCAAATTTTTCTAGAGGAAATTCTTCTAAAAGACTTAATAGGATCCAATTATTTAGAGCAGACCAATATACCAAATAATAATTTGGCTCAAGTGAAAAAAAAAAATAGCCTATATATTTTTGCGAATACAACTTACCCTTAAAAAGCTCCACTCCCATTTCTTTTCATTATACAAAGTGTTATGATTATCATCTTCCGCAGGCAGCAAACGCAATGAGGTTGATTCTATAAATGTATCCATTTCTCTTTCTGTTTCGTTTTGTTATTTATTGCAGATGGGGGTATCCTTTTTTTGGATTCGTATTATGTTTCTTTTAATATCAAATTCAAATGATTTTTTGTATATTGGAGGTATTAACATTGTTATAAATAACGATCACAAATAAAACTTAATTTAAGGAAACTTGGAATCATAACGTTGATATTTTCGACACAACTACCATTGAACGAAATGTTGTATATCCTTTACGTGTAATAGAAATTTAGCTGTCAGCACTGCGTTACCGCATGAGTTTTTAGACCGTTTGAAAAATAAAGAAAAAAACTCGGACAAAAGTTGACGAAATTAGATGATCTGTTTTTATGTGTAGTATTCCAATCCTTTTAAGTTTTTTCACATATCACATTAAAGAAAACATTCATAGATAATGAATGTTTTTTCTTTTGTTTCAATTGTCTGGAATAATTACAGTTGACAATTTTTTTCCTATTTCAAATAATTTTTAAATAAATAACTTGATGTTTCTGACGTTTTTTCCTTAACTTTTTGTATTTTTTTAATTTTGTTGTTTCCTTATAATAAAGTTTGCTCTGTTTACATATATATGTATACCATTTGTAGAAGTTTGTTTGTTTAAATAAGAAATATTGATGTTCTCAAACGTTTCTTTAATTGTTATAAAGAAACACATTTAATGTACTCGTATTGTGCTTTTCCCGGAGAATAATATTGAAAATTTCCAAAACATTTTAAATTCAAATGACTGACACATATTTACAATTAGGTCAGATACTCTGCGCTTATAGCATGCGGCGCTTGCGAGCTGATATTAAAATAAATACAAAAGACAAAACCTTGAAATCAGGGCAGTATAATTTTGAGTTAACGTCACCACCATGGGTACATAGAAATAAATTTGACTGTACTTCGAAGTACCCAGTACCATGGATTGAAAAGAAGTACGGTACTGACCAGTACTTGTTTTCAGGCCGTTGTACTGCGTACTTCAAAGTACAGTTAAATGTACTTCGAAGTACTTCTTTTTACAACTTTTATGTTTCATATGAATGAACTTTTTTTTGTGGTCAACAATATTTTTTGTTGCTACGATTTTGGTGTACAATCTTCTTTTCAATTCGGTTTTTACTTCTTATCGCTCTTATTTTCCCAAAATCGAAGTATCGCATAATGTATTTCTTTTTACTACTTAAAAAGTAATACATGAAAAAAAGCCTACTGGTGTGGCTCTTATTTCAACGATTTTTAGTATTTGAAGTACAACAAAATTTTTATTTCATAAAATTTTTTGGTCTTTTGTTTTTTTTTTTTTGGCCATCAGTATGTTGTTTCATGCTTCTTTATAGTAAAGAGTTTCTGGAATTGATTTATTGAGTTTTTGGATTAAGTTTTTCATGACCCTAAGGATTTTTTATAAAGTATTTCATTGTAATAATTTTTTCATCGAATAGTTGTACAAAATTGTTGAGTTTGGTATACACACATACGACTTTAAAAAACCATAGAGAAATACGTCAAATGGTGTCAAGTCAACCAATCCTTGTAGCAAAATTGGACTTTCATTTCTTCAGGTTACAAGGCATGGACATTTTTTTGCAGTAACTCAAATTCAGCCTTCCTTCCGGCACCACATATCTTCAAGATCCAAATTAATCAATTCCGGCTAAAAAGAAATCAGTTATCATCGCTTTCTAATGCAAAGCATTTTACTGTAACCGCATTTCCGACTGCAATTTAAAAGAAGTACGGACCAACAACTCAGTCAGCAACCAAACAGAGACGAGTGACCTCTCATCTCTCACTCATAGAATGGAAAAAATGACTCATCATTAAAGATGCTATTCGATAAAACGTCCATTTTGAGGTGGCCTGAGTGAGCTATTGTCCACAATCGAACAAGTTTTTAAAATTTGTTGATTGTTCTTCGAACTAGTGACGCATTTAGTACATTACCTCAACCAAAAATTCTACGAAGTTTTCGTATTGCTTTGGCCAAAACCTTCCCTATTTTATTATGAGTTTCAAATATTCCATCACAACAATGACAGAAACATGAAATTTCCAGAACTACCAACGTTATAGATAAAAATTATGTGAAATTCATAAAAAGCGTTCTTATTGAAACACTCTTAAAATTCCTAATCGAAAAAAGATCAATTGGTTTCCGGGATGTGAGACTTAACGTATGATCCTTAGTTCAAAGAAAAATCACAAATATGTCGGCTATGTTAGTTTTTCACCTCATTTTTGCTATTATCTCGTGGAGAAGGACTGTCCAGATTATACGAGAACAAAAACTACACTAATTGACTTCGACATTGTCGTTGTCTCATACGAGATGATAAAATTCGATTGGGTGTGACTGTTTCTTGTTTTCTTCACTATTTTTTTTTTCACTATTGATGTAGAACACAATATGTTAGACGCATAGTCTGAGTGCCGGATCGAGCCTTCTGCTTTGCTCACCTATTTCTGCATCAAAGTTAATCTAATCATAATGACTTTTGTATCAAATAAAATAATGCACATAATTTCACGGATAGAAAAGCAGGTGTCGAATTATTATTTACTCAAGGAATTGCTAAGGCTTTTGAGATGGGAAAAAAGTGTATACATTTTTTTGTTCATTATTTTGAGCACATCGGTATCAAAAAATTGCTTTTCTTAAAAAAACCTTTAAGCTTTAGAGAAAATATTTATTTTATTTGGAGACCGCGTTGCCTCTACACAATTTAATTTTCCATTGGTTTATACATAAGTAGGTGATATTATCGAAACTCATTTATTGTTTGATCGAGCCTCTTAGAACTTGAAACCAAACCTATTTATTTGTTATAGATCCATTGGGCCTTATTATAGGCATGATTTTTACTTTCTATCAATTAATTTTGTTTTGTTCATAACACAATTCTCTTGTGTTGTTCTGAGTGTATATTTGCTTAATCACAAATTTCCGATGGCGTCTTGTGATAAGCTTCACCATGTACATATATACATATATATATTTATCATTCTTATTATAATCGCAACATTTCTTGAGTTTATTTCAATTTCAAATCAAGATAAGTGAATATCGCTATATTCGATTTAGTTTCGGAACTCTGACTTTTGAGGAAAACAAAACATAACGTTTTTCCAGCTTTACCGAGCTTTTTTGAACAATTTAGAAAAATAATCCCAGATTCTATTGCTACGGGTAGTTTTCGATTCATTACACATCTTTAGATATATTTGAGTCTAATGAGAGTTGCTAAATAGCTGACCGATTTTTTATTGAAAAAGAATTGCAAAATTGGCGTCAACTCAATAGTTGTGCAACAGTCGACCAATTAATTATTTCGAGAATAATTTGTAGCTTGTCTTTTCTCCTCATCCTTATTGTAATTAATGCACATTTCAGTTATTTTTTTTTTGAAACTGAATATTGTACATATATTTATATTTTTGTAATCATGAAAAAACACAAAATTATTCTGGATTGTGTTCAACTTTTTAATTGGAAACCGACTATTTAATTGGCTGCAAATAGTCGGTGGACTAATTAGTCTCATGTATATGCGCTGAAATGTTCGGGCATCATTTGAGCAATGGTAATCATATGTAAATCACAAAAACGTTAAGTTTTGAGAACGTGGATTTGAAAACGAACTTCTGGCATATGTGCAATTTATGCTCAAATCCTCGATCCGAAAAGCTACTATTTTAGACAAGTAACTTACACATGATTGCCATCATGGTCATGGTCATGGATCATGAACGGTGCTGCCCAGAGAACGAACGATCTTACAAAGAGCGTAAAAGTTCGAGCAAGCAGACGCTTAAAGAGCGTAAAAAAGCATGCACGTATACAGAATTGAGAAACAAATCAGTAACACATGCTTATTTTAGGACCATTAGCACTTAAAAAGAAACTTGAGATACGCTATTCACACACACTGAATTTGAGCGCTGAATGATGACTTCGGAGTAATTTTTTAGTTGTGTGAATGCGAAATGCGTCGGCGTAGTATTTCGGTACAGTAATCCCTCGATCTTCGCGGTAGTTACATTCTGAAAAAACAGCGCGCAAATCGAAACCGCGCACTGGGAAACCATTTTTGTATTCAATTTGGGGAATACGTTCTAAATTCAAAATTTCTCATAAAAAAATTCAAATGAAGTCTTTATTCAGTGACAAATCATTTTACAGGATTTATTAAAACGAAAAAAATGTATTTTAACATTAAATCTTTAACAACAACTAAACTTTACCTACAAAACACACTTATTCACACTTTAATACGTCTTTACATCCCAGTAGGCAAGGGCAGGAGCTTGCAGGCCTTCTAGCAGGCCTTACCTGGTAAGATTAAGGCCTTACCACCTCCTTTCAAACTTACTTTCTTTTTTATATGAAACGTCCCGATAAGTAAGGCCTCATTTAGCAGGCCTGATAGAAGTACTCTTCGAGCAGGTCTTCCTACATCGCTTGCGTCAAGAGCCCTTCTAAGAGCGCTTACCATAGAAGGGGTCATAGAAGTACTTTGAAAAAATTAAATCTTAATACGTCGTGAGACTCTTAGTTAAATGTTTTTTTTATCTGCGTCAACCTCCCTTACGTTCATATTTTTAATGTTTATTTTTTGTGACGTTTTCTTAATTTATAATTTGACATTGAATACACAACACTCTACCATTTTAGCATAACGTGAAACAGAAGACCAACCTAGCAACATGCACACCGTTCCTTACTGCTAACCATGTATCAACTTTTGATGCCGTATAAGTACAATGCAATGACAAAAAAGTAATGACGAATCATAAAACATTGCAATACATGAAATAAAAAAATAAATGAAGTCCTTCTTTTTCGCCTTCTATTATGAGGCCTTATAGCACTGCTGCTGTGGGAAGGCCTTATAGCACTGCTGCTATGGGAAGGCCTCATAGCAGTACATAATAGGATTTAATGAGTATACACTCATTGGAGTGTAACTATTCTGCTAATTAAAAATTCACTACTTATAAAATTTACTTATTGTTAATATTGACAGATTGTAAATAAAAACAAAAATCATAGAAAAAAAAAATATTTTTTTGTTATTTACATGAAAATTTAGTTTTGAGAAGGCCTCTTACAATCGGAGCAGTGCTAGCAGGCCTCTCTGGGGAAGGCCTTGCTCAATTGCCTGCTGGGATGGAGTGTTTCAAAAACCAAATGCGAATTATGTATGGACATGTGTACAAATTACAAGCCACATCACACAATTTTAAGGGGATGCACCAAATTTTATATACAATGGGGACTCATCAAATTTTAAGTGCTTATCGTTACCTTAATATAGAAAGTCCACGTCTACCATTTTTGTTATTATACAGGAGAACAGAAAAACTTAATTAAAATTAAAGTTTTGTAGTATTGAAGTGAGTTATGGCTTTATTTATATGCTTGTAAATGCTTTATTTTCAAACGTGGCACACACATCTTTTGATCAGTTGTGGGTGAGCTACCAAAATCTACAAAAAACTTGATTTTGAAAAAAATTTTACGGCGTTTCTATACTGAGGTATCGATATGTATTGTACGAAAAATAGTACGAAAAAAAATAAAAAGAGAAATGAAGAAATATGTACGCGTTGCTGCGAAGCTTTTACCGCGCAATGTGAAATTTCAGTGTTAAAAACAAAATCGCGCAACTTCGAAACCGCACAGTACGAGGGATTACTGTATTTCCATGTCGATGTGTAAGGCGATACACAAATTGATGATTTTTCCATGCACACTATGCGTCATTATAAAATTGTTTCGGCTTTCGTATACAAAAATAACCTAAAGTTAACTTTAGGTGATTAAATCAAGCTGTTGACCCTTAATTTACGAGTATGTTATCTTATTACAAGCAATGATTTCAAAATAGAATACTTAAAGATTTTTGGTAATGTATAAAAAAACATACTTGATATTAAAAAATGCTTTTTTTAGTGTGAATCCGTATCCTTGGGGTAAGCTTTTATAAAAAATCGAAAATCAATGTCTGTAATTTTTTTTCAGTAACAGTATTTCAGTTTAACCATATTGACAATATCATTGATCGATTGTAATGTTGCCATTCAATGAGGTCGAAACTGTCAGCCCATTAACTGATAAATAAATATATTCCACGATATCAAGCAAAGTTAAAAAGTATTGCACTAAAGAGTGAAACGTTTTTTGTCAACGTAAAAGAAAATTTAGTTCTGAGAAACCAAATTATGATTGTAAGTAATAGTAGTCGATTTGTTTTGCACAAATTTCGCAAAGAGCCTTATAAATTTAATATTTTTTTTGCGCAAATAACGCGTATTATAGAGTACAAATTATATCTGAAATCAAATGAGATTGACTAATTGATTGAATATGAGCTACTGTTTCAAATTGTAATTATTTGTGTTTTTCTATTATTATTTTGATTGATTAATTGCACAACTTAAGCATCTTTCGTAATCGCACAAATTAATTTACGTCGATTGTTAGTGCTAAGTGATTTACACGGCGAATAATAGCCAAAATTGGCTATCACAAAATAACTCATCAAACTGATAAGAAAACATCGTAATTAATAATTAAGATATAATATGGAGTGTGAAATCCAGAGGAGCACTGACATTTAGAAGTGAAATGAAAAGCAGACACTCACAGCCGCGTACCACGAGTTATATTTATGAACTGAGCGCATTTAGTTGATAGCTCTATTTTTTCCTTACCTGTCGTACTGAAATCGAAGAATGAATGTATTTCTTATCAGCTAAGAAATGAAATTAATTGATTGATTAAACACGAGAAGACGTTGATATTTTTGTTTTATTGCGGTTTCAATTTCACCTGCTAAGGGACGCACAATGGTAATACACAAGTGCCATATGCATTAGACTGTCCAATATTTCCCGAGCTTCTTTAATTGTAGAGGTTCAGTTACGGATTACCGAAATGTCGTTATGATTTCATTAAGACACAAATATGTCGTTACAAAATCTTGCCAAGATTTACCGATGCGGCTATTGATTCCATTAAGAAGTTTACAGGAGAGCATTTTTTCTAACTTTCTGTCTTAACCAAACTTTATGTGCAATTTTTGGCGTGACTAAAGGGATTTCAGCAACAATATTTTACCAGGTGATGCGTTGTGGGGTGTAGAAAAAGTTTGCATCAAAAACTCAATTTCGACGGTAATTTCGAGCACAGGGGTCGATACGATTATTTTTGGTTTCACTGCAAAGGACCAACAAATCATGGACCACGAAGTTCTTACACTATTTATTTGAAACTGAGGTATAAGTTAAAGATTTTACTTGATTTTGAACCGAAACTGTCTACAAATAGGACTTATAGCAATTTTTTCTTCAAAATGCATGATGGTTAAAAAACTATAAGCTATTCTGATATCGATTATTAGGAAGCATACGGTATGTGTACATATGTTGCTTATGCTGCAATTATAAAGCTATAGAGCCCAGTGATGCTATTTTCGGTAGATTTGTACTTTTATCAGTACATTTGCGTTGAAGAAAATCGTCGTCAATACATTCGACAATTTTTAATATCTACATAAAGAACATTGGCCCATTTTTAGTACATTCGGCGCATTTCCAGTACATTTTCGGTGCATTTCGACTATTAAATTTCGAAAAAATGGCACATACGATGTTAGTTTATCCTAAAAACTAGCTTGGCCGATAACATACACAAAACAAAACCTTTCTCAGAAGACAATATTCAGTGCCTTTTTAAAATCTACTTATGATTATACTTATACGTTTTGGTGTTGTTTTTTTTTGTAGAAACAGGGGGAAACAAATTATTACGTATACGACGTGGTTAAATGACGTTAATAAAGTGTACAGTAAAGTACCAGTGAGAATTTTACTATTATTAATTTTCACATTGCGATTATATTCATTTACTTAAAAAAATTCATTATTATGAAATTTCCAAAAGTACCAAAAATGCGATTAAAACTTGCCATATGTACTAAGACTGTCGCAAATGTACCGAATGTACTGAAAACATGTCGATTGTACAGGACGCTAATGTACCGAAAAAAGTATAAGTGTACCGAAAATGTCATCACTGGTGTAAATATGAAGTAACAAGAATACGAACAGGGTCAGAAAATCGTCAACGATTACTCATTGTCAAAAATTAAACTCGTAACATACTTAACCCTGTGAACTGGAACAGCATTGCGGCGTTCGACTGGAAACCTGCCGTCGGGTAACCGTCGATTTAAATTTATTTCTATTTTCACCGTCGGGCGGTGATGAGCAATGTTGCATTTCAAATCAGATTGTGTCAATTTTATTTATTACGTTTGTGAAAACAAAAGGGCAGCTGAATCTTACGTGGTTCGTTGTCCGCCGCAATTGTGTTTGTTCCAACGATTTTCCAACAGGGTTTTTTTTTAACAACGAGTTATCGTTCCCAATTTCCCGACCTCGTCCCAATTCCGTTCTCTCTATACTTTAAATGTATGAAATTTCTGGCAGCACTAGTAAGGAATACGATAATTGTAAAAGATTAACAGCTGATTAACTTCAAATTTGACATTTCGTAGTGAAGGTTGACAAATTTTGTGCTTTGGCTTTTTTCCAATGTATCTGTTTAAAAAAAATAAGATTAAATCGTGCATAGTGCGTAAATTTACTTAAAAGTTAGTTCACTAACAAAAGTACTGAACAATTTAAGGTCACAAAGCAACTTTTGCAACATTTACTGGGGCAAAATTGCAAGGAAATGCTACAAAATTTCAGTTCAGTTAAGAGCAAAAATATTGCTTGTTAACCAAAATTATCACGTTTTGTTGTGCTCCATTTTGACAATTCAGAAAATTTGACATTTGATTAAAAATTGGCTGCAGTGAAGGTTGTCAAATTTTGTGCTTTGGCTTTTTTTCCAATGCATTTGAAAAAATACGATTAAATCGTGAATTAAGTGCGCATATTTACCTAAAAGAAGAGGTTGTTAGTGTTAGGGTAGTGTACTTTCACTAACAAAAGTTCTAAAAAATTTCAGGTAACAAGAACTTTTGCAACATGTCCGCTTTTACTGAAACAGCGTTGTTAAAAAAACTCGCAGAACTTAACTCCAGTCAACAAAGCATTCAAACACTGTCGCTATGGTTAATACATCACAGAAAACATCATTCAGTCATTGTGAAAACTTGGCTAAGGGAGCTACAAACGAGTAAGTAACAAAATGAATCTCATGGAAGTTCTTGCGATTTAATTGATTTTTCCCCCACTTACTTACTGTGCAGTGCCGGAAAGCAAAAAATTAACCTTTATGTATTTGGCCAATGATGTTATACAGAATAGCAAAAAGAAAGGACCAGAATATGGTAAAGAGTTTTCATATGCATTGCCCAAAGTTTTTTCGCATATTGGTGAGACTTGTAGCTCAGAGAAACTGTTCGGGGGCCTTGGGCGTATTCTAAATATTTGGGAAGAGCGTGGTGTCTACGACCCAAAAACAATAAGTGAATTTCGTGCACGTCTTAATAAAGAACATAACAATGGTAATAATGATGGTGGCACACCTGAAGGCACTCCACCGGGTTATAACATTTCCAATACATCAAATAACAAAGGTTCAGAAAACAAGAGAGAAAAACGCAAACATGATGAAAGTAAATCAAAATCAAAACGCCATCGCAGTGCTACAGCAACAGCCGGTGTTGATGAAGCAACACCCGCTCCATCTGCTAATGGAACTGCTACTGAAGGGAGTCACATTACATTAAGTCCACATGCACCAATCGGTGAACCACCAGAATCTGAAGAGCTTATTAAAGCGTTGACCAACATTGAGAATTCGGCTTCTAGTGATGCGGTAGTGCGCGAACGAATAGCTAATTTACCACCAGAAATATCAGAAATTAGTTGCCTCAGCAAATTGGAAGATAAAGATGCCGCTAAAGCTTTAGCAAATCAGGTGAGAAATAATGTTTTCGTCTTAATAATAATAGCATTAATATGTAATAGAATTAAGCACCTACAACTAGACGCCACCTTAGCCAGGTGTTAAGCTTGAAGCTTTAAATCAATTTAAGTGCTTATTAATGAATAAATAATGCGAACTAAATAGTTTTGCATTCATTTTGAAATATCATCTCTTTCGCACTTTTTTGACACATCCACTCAGACTATGTCTTCATACATACATATGTACAGACTATGTGTAGATACGTACATATGTACAGACTATGTGTACATACATACATATATACAGACTATGTGTACATGCATACATATGTATGTACATATATTCACATGGTCTAGGGTATAAATATTATAGAAAACTTACCCTGCATGCAGTATATCGATGTAGGTCATTCATACATTATTTACCGATTTTCGTACTTTTAAGTAACAATAATATAAGAATATAAGCATATATGTTTCAACAAAAAAAAGGAATAAGAAAAATCGAAAAATATTTCTAAAATCCGTTTTCCTATTCGTTGAAAAGAATACATACATATATAATTATGTTAAAGAAAATTAATGTAATTTAGCTGTGGAGGACAGACAGGGCTGATTTTTCCAGAAAAAGATTGCAGTATTCATGTTTAACTCGAAGATGCTTAATGCAAACATATATCATCTATTAAAAATTGATTAACATTTTTCGTGCAGTTTTATATACTTTGTTTTTTCTGCACAGGTCAATGAAGCTGTTCAATTGTTAAATGAATATAATGCTCGTTTGGCAGTTGAAATGGAAGATCGTACTAAATTAGCTGCAATGTTGCGGGATTTTCAAGCAGAACAAAAAGAATTGTTAGCTCAAGCGGAACAACGCTTAGATGTAAGTAATTAAAAACTATATATAAACAGCATGAACAACTTCAAATACTACACCACCGTTTAAAATTTATTGAAGCGATAATATTAACTGTACTTTCGTCCACAATTAAGTTTTTTTCACTTCATTAGTCATATGGATGGTATTATAAAAATGTAGACTTTTTGGGTGCGTAGCATTATTAATAACATGACGTACGGTTAAATCATTGATTTTGTCCGTATTTTTAATGTAAAGTCATGGTCTACTGACATCAGCAAACTACAGATGTAGCGGCATAGATACAACGTTTTATATTGATTAAAGGGTGACATTACTTCACAAAAAAATAAAAAATTTCATACTAAAATCGATTATTTCTCGAGTACCATTAAGACTTTTCATTTTCAGTTTTCCGTTTTTTTCATCAATTTACAATTTTCGTGCATATAATATTTTAGCACTGAGTCTAGTCTTGTTACACCCAATCTTTCCACATTATACCCCTACGTTCCTGCTTTATGAGGTCCGAAAATAGCTGTTTTCGCGAAGCGTTTTTGGAAGCTAAGCTCTACGAACTTTTTGAAATATTTTCATGGAGTATGAATTTGAAAGTAAAAAAAAGTTAATAATTTTCTTCTCGGTGAACTAAGAAAACCCAGAAAAAAGTTGAAATTGAACTTTGAAGTTTGCAAAAATTAATTCTTCTCGCTATAAGGCCCCTAAAACGGTTATCATTTGCGATAAAATCGATAGCCATCGATCAGAAAGAATTGCGTCATTTGACTTGAAATATTATGCCTGTTTGAGCCGGATTTTGTGGTGAAGTTGTAAAAGCTGAAAATTTCCTAACTAGTCGAATCACCAAAATTTCGCCCGGTTGACCAACCCCAAGTACCTTTTTTTTTTGAAAATTCAGAACTTTTGCACTTTATCATCGTTGATCAATACAACTTATTTGTGTTAACAATCGATTTAGTAAACATTATTAATTGCATACAAAAGTTTATTCTGTTAAGACTCGTTCTCAAAAATTAAGAAATATCGTTAGTTATTAAATTTATATATATTATTTACTGGGATTTCAAAATTTGTAATTCTTTCTTTTAGGAATACAAGAAAAAACTAAGCAAAATGATTGCTGTTCAAAAGGAGATACGTGATCATCTTTCAAATTTGCCAGATTTGACACAATTGCCAGATGTGACCGGTGGCTTAGCACCATTGCCATCTGCTGGCGATCTTTTTAATATACATTAGTTAATATAAGTTTTGTCAAAATGTGGAAAAAAAAATAATCACAAACAAAAAGAGAGAAACGTTTTTCACTCTAATTGTCAAAAATATCTTTAAAAATTAATACATAAAACTACTACTATGCATTATATAGTAAAAAGTAATTTTAAATTGATGTATTTATATTTGAGGTACCATGGAATCTAACAATTATTTACGCAAAATTTCAGATGTATTTTTTAAATCAGATCACATTGATTTGTTATGTACCACCGTTTTTGTTGTTTATATTTCACTAAAGATTGTTTATTTCATCCAAAGTAAGATTTAATGCACATTCAAAAATTCAACAAATAAGAAAATTCTTGCAAAAAATGTAAGTGTCGAGAAATAAATAATAATGTATATTATTAGAAGGAAAATCTGAAATTCTAATAAAAATACACAAACTGAATATTATTGAACTGTGAGCATTAATAGAAAAAATATTAAGAATTCAGAAACAATCAACAAGGTGCCAAATTTCTATGGATCGTTGGATCGTTGAAATCAAAAATGTCCGATATCTATTGATCTGTTAAAATTGTGTATATGTGTGAGGTAAGTCTACAATTTTATTTGATATTTAAATAATATAACCAAAAAATAAATCTAGGACTTAAGGAAAATTTTACGACGAAGAAGCAATAAGAAATTAAAAAGTTTTGACTAAAAAATTCAAAATAAAAATTTTCAAACCTAAAGAAAAAATAAATAAACAAAGCAATTGTTTCTTATACCAAACTGCAGCGAAAGAATAAAATTTCATTCACATTTGACCGACTATGACCATGAGTACCAACAACAGATAATTATCTGCCCCATTCTTTAATTTTCTGAAGAGGTTAAATAGGTTCTCGGTGTCGAGCTGTCAGGCTTGCAATGTTCAAATCAAGCTATCTTTAAATCCTGAACATCACATTCGAAAAACCTACTCACACTTTTCTAGCTCGCCAACAACGTCTGAAACCACAAAGAAGGTAGAAAGATTTGCTCAAGTCGCTGGCTGGTGAGGACAAAGCAATTGGTCGCTTAGTATTCAATTGTTCTGCTTCCATTTGATCGCTGCTCAAAGGAACACAAAGTAAGAAGCGGACCTGAAAGATTCTTTGAATCGCGTTGTTTCTTTCTCACGTTTGTTGCTTAGATTGATATGCAAAAAAAGTCCTTACTTTTGATTTCGTGGGTAAGGAATACATAATTCACTTTGGTGAGGGAAAAATAACTGAATGCTAAACTTTTATAAAATTTTAAAATATACAGAAACAGACGGAAAAAATACCTACCGCGGAGCACGAAATAGTTCCTCGTCAGCAGCAACAAAAGGTTGCATAAGCAACCGAAAAGATATGAAGAGTTAAGTGGACTTCCAAAATCGCAAAACCATTTTAGTAACATAAAGCCAGATCAATAACTTGTAAACACATTTTGGTTCTTAGAATTACTCTCAAAATATTTTGCAGCATTAAAACAATTCTGACCAAAGATGTTAAAGGCTGCAAAGGAGCACTGGCTAAAAACACATTTGTGTGAGAAAATTTGAGCAGGCAAATGTATAAATAAAATTCTTACAAGACTGAAGACTATTCAGTAATAATATATTTAATTCTTTTTTATCAGCGAAAGTTGCCTTTCGCCTAATGCATAGCATAATTAGCTTGTCCATGCCATTTCTCAGTGAAGTTAGTGACATCGGCTACACCGCTCGCTGGTGACATTTTTACCGCTACAGAAAACTTACTCCAAACATCACGATTTGCTTGCTTATTAGATGATTTGAATGTGACTGGTTGTCTGCCACGAACTGGATAGGCACTAAGTAAACATGGCAAATCATTAATACCCAGACTTGATTCATATAGACCGCGATCATCAGTAGGTAGTACCTAAAAGTAATGATGCATATCAGAAGTTGATTAGCATGTACCAAAATTGAACTCACTTGATCAACCTGCTGATCCATGCTCACAGCCAAAACCCATTCACGTACTTCTTCATGCAAGTTCGGATCATTCTTTAGGTGTATATCTTCGGGTATTGGTACCGAACTGGGAAAATCAGTACAAGCTAAATCGGAATGGTCCACCAAGCTACCAGATCCCTCTTCAATTGCTTCACAAACATCCAAATAATGATTTAGCATTACAAAAGCTTCCGCTTCACGTCCAGCATTGCGTAAATCCATGCCAGCTTCATAAAATCCCTTGTCCACGGGAATGAGATCAGTGTGACGTAGCAAAGCGATAGAAATGCGTACAGCAACTGGCTGAAGTGATTGTACCTGACGACAGGCAAAACGTGTAGCATAATAATGTGCAATCAGCAGAAACTGATCGATGTTTTCAGAAATTTGCAATTGCGAGTGATCCGATGACTTGAGCGACTATGACCATGTATAAGAAACATTTAAAATGCTGAATTTGCTACAGTAAAGTTTCAACTTACCTGCAACAACTTGTACAGAAAGTCGCGTAAATTTTTCCATAGTCCCTCGGCAGCTAATTCTTCGCGTAGCGCAAAGCAATCTAGGGCAATTCTGGTATAAATATTGAAATTTGCCTCAATAGGTGGGGCACCATAGCTCACGTAGAGGGTTAACGCAGAGCTGCAGTCCCCATCACGTATGAGCTGTGCGGCATAAAGTGCTACATATTTTTGCAACACTGGGCCGCTTATTTGCTTTGCCTTCTCCAGACAACGTTGCCATTGTCCCTGTTCGGCTAACATATCCAGGGCGCTGACAATATCTAGAGGAACTAACAAGCTTACATGATTTCTTATAAATATTAGCATATTTACCGATATCTGCTAGCTGCTCCACGTTACCCTCATTACGTAGGCGAGACTTCTGCTGCTGCTCTACATATGCCATCAGTTCTGGATCAATCTCTTTGGCCAATCGACGTGCTTTTGACCATTGTTCAGCACGTATAAAAACTTCAACTGCCTCCTTGGGCATATCGGCAGCCAAATACAACTGTGCCGCTGGTCCAATCTGCTTGAGTTGCAACAAACGTGGACCCAATTGTGTGGCTACCTCAGTGGCATCACGACCTTCCAAAAATTGATTACATATCTCCGCAGCACGCAGCAACGCACGTTCTACTGCTGCGGCATCTTCCGCATTAGATGAATCTATTTGCATGAGACACTCAGCGGCTTTCCGAAAGTCCTCTCGTTTTGCAAATTCAGCCGCTTTTTGCAGATAGGCACGCGAATCATCATTACGTCCACCGCCACTGCGTCGATTCTCATGAGCCTGCAGCCGTCTTAGATCATTCATCGCTGATGGATAATGTTCTTCTGCAATTCGCAGTGCCTCATCAAACATGCCTTCCTGTTTGTAGTGTTCAATAATAAGATCGGGACGCTGAGCTCGTAGCAGCAATGCTTCATAGTCGGGCAAGTTACGCGTTTCTAATGCAGCATTTGCTTGTCTAACCAGCACATCATTGACAGCATCAGGTAAATGAGATTCGGCTACATTGAGAGCAGCCTTCCAATCACCTGCATGTGTATACATCAGTATGGCTTCCTTCGGCTTATTTGCCTTGAGGAACGCAGCTTCGGCCTCTTCAAATTTACCTTCGTCTTCAAGTGACATTGCAATCTTGAGGTGTACCTCATCTGTTGACTTACCCGCATAGCGGCATAAGTCCATAGCAAAATCAAACTGTCCAGAATCGCAAGCATAACCGACAGCTGTATCAAGCAGCGCCAATTTAGTAAGCAGACGCACTGCGCTCTCTACCGGCATTGACTTAGCCCACATGTATGCCACTTGATTACTTGCACCGTCAGTGCCTTTCTGCTTGGCTACACGATAACCATCTTCCCAACGTCCTGATGAGCAATACATATGAACTGCAGATTTCCAATCTCCTGAGGCGATGAAGTGCATTTCAGCATTTTTAAATTTTCCTTTTGATTCCAATTGACGTCCCAAATGCAAATGAGTGCTATCTAGTAGATCTTTGTGATAACGCTCTACCAGCCGTATCATTGCATCGTAGAGTTCACGACGTTTGTACATAGCAATAGCTAAGTCTGGCTCGCTCACCGCCAGTAGTACCTTTTCTGCATCGCGATATTTACCTGAAAATAGTCCAAAAACATAGATTCAGCTCCGCTAGATTCGGATATTATACGTGTTGTCTTCATGTGAGAATAGAAGATTAAGAGTTAAGGAAGCTCTAATAGAAAATCTATTGCCTTCATACATCTGAACGATATAGTAATAATCAAAGACTAGATGATCCTCAACCATAGTTGACAACACGTATAATATCAATAGAGTTGATAGAGTTTCGATACCAACCAAAATGGTTCGTATAAGATTAGAACAACTTTCCATTGGTAATAAATTTATTGAAAGGTAATTATATAGGATTTCATCTAGAGTACTAAAATTTTTGATGAACTTCGGTTAGTTTGGTGACTACTGTTAAGGAAGCACACTATTCACTATCATACTAATCACGTTGCTTCTGATAGCGGCAAATAGATTTAAGAAAAAACTGTTTCATTTACCTTGTTCTTCCAAATTACCCGCCAAGTTTACAAATAGGTCACGCATTTCCTCAGTATTTAAATATTTTTCGCCAATCGAATACGCGCGTTCCCATTTGCCTTGACGATTCAATAGCTCGATAGCTTCCTTAAAAAGATTCGCACGCACCAGCAAATCTTCAGCGCCGTCAATATCACCAGCGAAAGCCAAATGTTTCGACAAGTCCAAAGCATAACGTTGAATTTCTTCTGGTTCATCCAGTACTTTGGCAATCTGCACCGCCTTACGCCATTGTTTTGCGCCAACAGCTGCCTCCAAAGCCTTTTGTGTAGCACCAGCCTCTATGTAATGATTGATCGAGGCATCCAACTGCTTACGAGATACTAGCCAATCACCCCATTCCTCTTCCAAACTTGTAACCTCATCAGGTGATACTTGACGTGCCAAATCTAAAGCTCTCGCGTAGGCGCCACCTTTGCGATAGAGGCCAAGAGCTGCTTCAGGACGTGAAAGCTTGTTTGCAATATCACCAGCAATTTCGAAGAGCTCTATTTAAAAAAATGTTACCTAATACATTCACATTTCCAAATTTTAATAAGATATACCACAATTGATTAACCCCTCTGTAACCTTCACCATTAGATTATGATCATCCAAGAGATATGGTGTTTTTATTGCCAATCTGGCTGCTCTGGCAGGTTTGTTGGCCTTAAGAAATAATGTCATTGCCTTTTCCACTTCACCTTGAGTTTCGAGAACCTGTCCGGCTTTTTCTTCCTGACCCGTTGACAATAAGAAGTCCATTTGTTCTTCCTTCAGCTGCTCTAATGCACCATAGCCACGACGTTCGGCCAAATTTACAGCCTCATCCCACAATCTCAGTCGCTTGTACATTTCCAATGCAGCCTCAATGTCACCTTGCTCCAAGTAGATACGCTCGGCACTTCTTAGATCTGAAGCCAATAGTGCCATTTTAGCGCGTACCTCGGGACATAAAATTCCTGGGGAGCCTGTAGCCTCCTCAAATTTATCTGATTCTTTTATCATCTCGCTGAGGTAGAAAGCCTTTGACACGTTACTTAAGGCGGCATAACAACGCTGTGCTACGCGTAAATTACCATCCTCCAGTGCTATTATAGCTAAGTTATGCCACATAGCCTTAGCAGCCGGCTTGTCACCCAGAGTTTCGAGAAAATGTATGGCGCGTCCAAAGTCACTGTCATTTACTGCCGTGCCAAATTCTACAAGACCTTCATCGAGTGTATACGTGTGTTCAGAGGGGCCTTCTTGAGTGCGTACACAAGTGCGACCCTGTTAAGAAAATATCTTGAAATTACTGTGCAACTAAGAATTGAGATACCTACTGCTTCGCGCACTACTTCAATTGCATCACCACGTATTGCTGTTAATGTAACATGCTCGGGCAGATCGATATTATACCAAATAGCCAGATTGTTGTTACTTTGCGTGACAACGACATCACTTTGTGGCACCCATTGTACGAAGGAGATGCCACCAAGAAGCGTTTGTTTCTTGCCAGAGTAGATATCGACAAGTATGAGTCTGAGAAAGTTTTTGGTAAAGAAAGTTAGCATGGATTTCGTGGGTTAGCTGAACGAAAGTATACCTTTGTTTCTTATCCCGATAAAGCAGCTTGTGTGCAGTCTCACTTAATTCTAACCAGTCAATTTTAGTTTCATGATTCACCTGACCAATCATCATTTGATTGATAAGATCAACAACACAAATCGTTTTAGCATCAAGCAAGAAGGCCAACTTCTTGTTATCTCTGTGTAACGTATCAGTGTTAAAAATATTTTAATTCCGTTCAGAAACGCACTTACCTTGTATTACCGCGTTCATTTAATCGCACCGATATGACATGTGGATTTACAAATTCTGTACGCACCGAACCCAATATATTGCTCTCACCATATTCGACCAGTGATAGCTCGCCAACATTGAAAATAAGACATACCGTGGGATTCTCAAAATAAAAACGTTCATGACGTCCTGATGCAGTCCATGGTACTTCACTTACAAGATTCCGCGTTAAGTCACATAGTATAAGAGAGTCTTCGGTACGCGCTACAAGGTAATTATCCTTACCCATAATGCGTACATCATCGATTTCCAAACCAAGTTCCGATTCGATAGTTAGCTGCTCAGTTGGTTCTTGAAGAGATTTGACCAGCAATTGACTTGGTGCGACGTATATCAGCTCGAATTTATCTTGCCATATTGTTCGTTTCAGCACGGACTCGAATAGTAACACCGCTCCAGTAACGCTTGCGATGGCCAATCTACAATATATTTATGGGATAATATAATGTTTAGAAGCATACAACTTTTTTTTTGGAAAAACTAAATGTCCTATGGTTCGGAAACAATCCAGCTTGTTTTATTCTATTTTGGCTATGCCTAACTTGAATTCTGAAGTAAGCAATAGGCGTTAATATCAAAACAAAATTTACCGTGCTCCATCGCGACGCCAAAGAACCGATGTTATAGTATATAAAAACTTTATTTCCTTTGAAGCGCTCTCACTCCAAGCGGATAAGCGTGGACTCCATGCAAAAATTCGTACACGATCAAAGCTACCAAATGCCACAGCCTGTCCGTTAGGACTGCATGTGGCTACGGTAAATTCACGTTCACCTTCAGTACGTGAGTAGTCAAATGTACGAATTTGACGTCCCTGTTGGTTAATAAGAATATGAAAATACAAAATCTTGCCAATTTTTGTAACTTACCTGAGTATCATAGAAAGTTATACGCTGATCACAACCACCCACACAGAAACCACCCTGCGGCCAAGCGAGCGCAAATGGTGGCACCGGATGCTGTAGCAATCTTCCTGTAGATTCATTTGCTTCATCAGATATAAAGAAACGTATGATTGTACCATCATTGTGACCGGACAGAAAACCAGTACCCTTGGTATTAGCGGCTAATGAGATGCAAATGCTATCACCGCTATATAAACTTTGCGATTTATTAGTTTTGCAGTGTAGTGCACGAACTTTGCCATCTTCAAGACCTTAAAAGAAATTTTAAATATTTTAGAACAGTGAAGTTTATGGAGCAAAATCAATTTTTTTTTGCTGGAGAAGGAGGAAAAGCCCAAAAGCTCTTGGTATTGAGAGAAATGCTTGCTTTGCTTTGTTGTTGTAATGCATTTCATTAACCGAGCCATACTACTTCAGAAACGGAGCCGATGGGTTTTCATATATCTTATATAGTATAGTGCTGGAATAAACGTAGTTGCGTTGGGAACGGTTTTTCCATAACGAATTTCCGTTTTGAATAGAACTAAATTTACTTTCCGAATGTGATGCTCAAGATATCACGTGGCAAAAGCGCTTTGGACAATTGGGCGTCATCTATTTTATTTGGCCCTAGTTTCTACAATCATTAAATATATGAAAAAAGTTCCGTAACACCCTAAAGCCAATTATGAAAAGGTGCTTTTTATTGTGATAGCAGCTCATTGTGGATCAGATTCTGACTAGGAAGCAGCCCTCTCTGCGTCAGACGCTTCCTACATTACCTTGGGTACGCAAGATCGTTGGATGACCCTGTGGGGAATGTATATCACTATCAAATATAAAATCTCCCATTATCTAAATAGCAAAAAACATAAACTATTTTCCTCGACAAACTGTATAGGATAAATCGTTCAGGTCAAGCTGATTTTCCAGAAGTGTTTCTAAACTAGGTACAAAAAAAAAAAACAAAGTGATACAACCACAGTCTGTACAAAAGTGAGTGTTTGGGGTGTGTCACACCATATAGAAGCAAAAGTCTTAAATAACCACATTTAGTAGTCCATGGTAATGTAAAAAACAAAGACTTCAGGTGAGACCAGCATACACGAAATGAAAAACAGGCTGGAAAACCGCCGTCTCTTATAAATAAATTTTGGTGCAGTTGGGCTCATTTATTAAACTACTTAGTAATCAATTACTTCAGTTTTATCTTAAATTCAATTAACAATATATTTTAGAAGTCAGATTATAAACTTTAGTAAAGATTTTTGATTGCATGCTTATAATGAAACATAAATATGTATAGAACATTATATAAAACATATTCTTAAATGTAAAAAAAATAATAAATGCAATTAATTAAATGGTGAAGGTTAACTAAGAACCAATTTGCTTAAATCTAGAATATTCTTTACAACTTAAAAGTTTTTTCTTGATTTAATGGCTTTGATAGAACTGGTACTTAGAAAATTATATTTTGATTTTCCAATGAGCAACATTTTAAGAGCTACAAATGGACTTAAACCCTTTTATGGCGTGCTAAATGCTAAAGCACTTACTCATAACTTTGTTATGTCGCTTCTCACATAGGAGTCATTAATTTGACGCGTCTCATTAACTCACTCTCTACTGCGAATTTACATTAGAACATCAATGATTTATTTAGCGCCAACGGCTGCTGCAAACAGTCGCTATATGAAGAGTATACATGCAAGTATTCACAGTAAAAACCTTGTGAGGTAACCACTGAAACTAAAACTGCCTCATTTCTATTACAAAAAAGCACTGACGGTTCTGTGATATAGATTTAGAAGGCTAAGAAGAAACAGTTCCGCCTTATTTCCCCACTTCTGTCTGACCTTTCAAAGCTATAACAATAAGTATTAAAGGAACTTGCCTCCCAAAAGAGATTAAGGGGAGATACTTATCTTGCTTAACATTTCACTCTTAAGTTGGGTACTTTAGTTATGAATTCTCCTACCACAAATGCGCCAGTGATTCAACACAAAATGTTTCCATTTAAAACTCAACAAAAACTAACAACACCGGATGGGACATGAACAATGGTATAAATGCGTTCAAGTAGGATGCGTCATAGGAAAGGTGTTTGTTAAAGTTTATTTTCAGCACATAAACATACACTCAAAGTGTTGGTGTTGATAAGATGAAATTGTGCGTTTGCAGTAAAAAATCTTCAGAGGGAATGATAAACATAGAGAACTATCTTCCGCATACTTCATTCAAGTGGGTACTAATTATTTTTTCATGTTTTTAAATGTGGATTTTTATGTGTATTAAGAAAACAATAATTCCTTTAAGTATATCAATACGTATCAATTTACATTTGGAAACATTTCTTTTGAGAGTTTGTTTTATTACTTTTCGTTCTTTCCTTATGTTCTTACGTACAGACAATTTTCTTTTCTCAAAATCTTTCTAGCTCAAAAACGGCGCTGTTGCATCTTTTTTATTTTAATGATTTTTGAAATCAGCGGGCTTAGATATTATATAAAATGTAGTTAAATCGCTCGCCACAAACAAAAAACTTTAGTTCGTCGGGCAGTGCTATTACAAAATAGAGTTCATTGGGATCAGCAATAATATATATATATATATATATCAGCATGGGTACTTGTGCACTGAATTTCTCACTCAAATGACAATGTGGAATACTTGAGTGTAGAGTATAAAAACACAAGAACCAACTAAGATACAATTAACATCTATTGCTCAATAGCTTATGAAAAATTAATTTTTCCAGCAAAGGTTATGAGATTACGAGATATTCCTTTTTTTGTCAATTCAACCCACAAACAAACTTTGAGGGAAATCGTAAGCGCTGCCTGAAATAGAACTACCCAATATATAGCCATGCTAACAAAAACCTCAAATTATCAAAAGTGTGCTCTGCTTGTCATCTTCTGCACGCTAAATAAAATATATTTATTTAATATTTTATTAAATAACCTACCTAAATATCCAAAGACTACGTTTAAGTTAATAATTTCCAACTTCAAGAGAACATCCATTCCACTTAAGCTACGCAATATTAAAGCGCAAACAAAACTTACCAGCTATGATCGCTCCTGTCGATAACCAAATTAATGTCATGACAGCACCAGCCTGGGGAAATTTATTGCAAATGACTTTGGTCTCCTTCCATGTCTCACCCAGTTTATAAACGAATACAATGTTATCACTTTGTCCCACTGCCAGTTTGGTAGAGTCGGGACTGAAAGCCAAACTGCGTATGACATAGGAAGTTTTACCATTAGCCGGATTTGAAGGTTTCGTAGAGAATTTGTCTCGTCGTTCGCCAGTATCATCGAAAAGTAATACATGACGGTCGGCAGTAGCGACAGCCAATTTTTGATGATTAGGCGACCAAGCGAGGCCAGCGACGCGATTTATGTGCTCCTATAAAATGAAATAGAAGGCATAGTAAAGCTTTTGCAGAAGCGTACTCTCCAGAATATTACCTGGCCCTCGAGTAAAGTTTTTAAATATTTTAACTGCATTTCTATCTTTGAGAAATTGAAATTTCGTGATAATAGAAAATTTTTGTTTTGTTCAGTATTTATGTTATGGTAACCAAAGGTTTATTGGGGTTACCATGACATTTTGCTGTTGCCCGCCAACCGCTAAGAAAGCGTGTACTCGTAGTTGTTGTTTACAATTTTGTTTTTATTTTGACGTTCCACAGGATGGCATCACAATTTGCGTTACCCTAGGGATGTTGAATTACGTCGTATATGGCATTGTTACATTGGTATTTACATTGAGGTTGTATTGTACTACATGCCTAGTTTTGGGTTACTTTAGCTTTATTATTTGCTACAGGTAGATACGCAAAACCAAAAGTCAACATAAAAATTAGCGAGAGCATTGAAACGGTTACATTCTCACGGTTAAAATGTATGAGGTTAACAGAAATTGAGAGAGAGAGAGTGCAATTTTTGTTACTGTTATGTATCGCACAGGTGGATCTGTTATTAACATTTTCTGTCCTATATATAATGAAACATTTGATTTCCATTAACATTTGTGACAGGCTATTGAAGTTCAAATTTTTTTTTTTAATGGAACCTCCAGTGAGTTTGGTAGTCGTGGGTGAGCTTGGTGAATTGTTGTTGTAGTATAGATGCTCTAGCTCTTTCTTTATGTTTTAGATAATGTCGCTCACTCATTTTGCTCTGCTTTAAGCACTGACTTCTTATTTCTTCTTCAAGTTGTCAAGCTGTACAAGGCCTGTGGTTCTGTTTTGGTTTCGTTTCGTTTTTTTACGTAGTTTATGCTGTTTTACGATAACAGGACGTTATAACATTGAAAAAGTATATATAGCAATGATAAAGTACGATAAGGCTTGTTTGAGCTATGACGCTTAGATGTCGGATTTCTCTAACAATTATTTTTTCAACGTTATTTGAACAGAATTGTTTTACCCTGGAGAGTTTTGAGATGCTTAATTCGCACACAGTTTTAGTCCATCACGTCAGTTTTTAAATAACGTTTCGTTATACTTAATATCTATAGAATTGTTGTGACTTTCCCACTTCAAAACATCATAATCATCATCTATCAAATTTTGTCATCGAAGGTTTTTGTGAACGATATTTTTGAGTAAGTTGTCAAAAACAAAAAAAAATCCAGCCTTAAGAACTTGCAGTGACCTTATGTTTAATAATAAATTTGGAATACCAAATTTCAGTTTATCGTATTTTATTTGTGAGCTGGAAAATGAAGCTTGTTTGGGGGGCGGCAAAATGGTCATTGTAATTTGAAAATAAATTTTGTTTGTAGCATAGCTACGAAATTTCGGAAATGTTGTGGACGTTTTTTTTTTTTTAGTGAATTGAATAATGGTTGGAGAAAATGTGTAGGTGATTTTGTAATTTAAAGAGAAATATATCTTATTTTGCTTAGGGTTTTGGAGACTTTTTTTTTTATTATTTTAGTAAGCAACATTTTTCCAATTTCAAAAAAATTTCTGTTGAAAGGGGGTGGCAAATTACATTTTCGCCCCGGGTGCCAAATATGTACGGTACGCCACTCGCCATGGCAGGGTAACCAAGTTCAAAATGAGTAATCAACGGCATTCCAAAATTTTTTTCAAAAAATGTTTATGACTTTTTTTTTGGTCAGCAAAAGTAAATATTTTGTAGAAGGACGTATATCAATTTTTAAGGAGAAAAGTTTGACCTATTTTGTTTTTATAAAAAATATTTCTCTTTCCAATAAATAGCCATTAACAGCATTTGCCTACAATTAACGGCTTAACGGCTTTCTATGTGGTCTGCGGCATTGGTATCTAATTAAAGGTGTCTTAGCAACGCTGGTTCCAAGAGACACTTAATTTGTCCTCAGTTTGCGCCCTGTCTTAAGTACTTATCTTCCATTAAGAGGAGGTAAAACCAGGGTTGCCAAGTTGAAAATCAGAAATTTCCGGTCTTCTCAAAATAGAATAATCTCTTCTCAAATGGTAAAAAGCCATTTTTTTTAGGAAATACTCGTAAAAGGTACTTCAAACTTTTTATATTTTCGTTTTGGTCAGCAATATTAAAAAATTAATTCATAACATGGTAAAAACTTAAATTTTGGTGTGGAAAAATTTTATGACATCTTTGCATTCAGGCTTGGCTTCTTGAATCTTCTTCAAATATCGCTCTTTCATACAGAATAGCACGTCCAACATACGACTTAAAACAGAGAAAAACTGCCAAAATTTCGGTGTTTCGAGGGAAGAACTTTGAAGCCAACATTTTTGTTAGTCCAAAAAAAATGCAGTTACCATGGAAATTTGACTGAGATGTTTATTGTAGAACTGATGGTTACAAAGTAGAAGTTGAATAAGCTTCTTGAATACCGCAAAGCTACAGAGATTGACATTAAAATTTGGTTGCAGATAGTAAACAAAACCTACGGTTTGCCCTCGCTGATTGCCAGACCTACGCGTTTCGTACATATTATCTTCAATCTTTATATAGATTTCACAGAGAGATCGCTGACAGCCGCTACTTGTTTATCAATTGGTTTATCTGGGAATGGAATTGTTCCGAGCGTTTCAGAAAACTTATTTTATGGTGAAAAAAGTGATTTTTAACTGTTTCCTTTTGTATCAGCACATTTTAACTGCTATATTAAAGTGAAATAAGCCTAATAAAAACATTCAACTGTAAGTTGACTTGTTTGATACTGACGACCTTGATGTGTGAACATTTGAGCAAATTGAGCTTAAAGTATATGCAACTTTAAGGAAAATCATACTGTAATAAGCATTCATTATGCAGTAAAAAGAAAAAAGCCTAACTTAACATAAAAAAGGCAAAATACTTAAGCTGTTGTTAACAGTCGGTATTGTTAAAGCTGTAAAGGACTTTTAAGATAACAAAATTTTTTTTTGGAAAATTCATAAAAGATGTCGCTGTATGTTAACTATACTAAAAGAGTATAACACTTTATACCTTTTTAAACTTCTGTTTAGACCAGATAACTCTGCATTTGTTGAATGTGCGGATAAGCTATCTATGAAAAATATATTTTGAGGGTTGTTTTATACGATTCGAATGATTCCTGTCCGTAATATGTAATAATCTGTAAAAATGGTGTTTAACATATGTACATTTTTACATACGTATCTAAGCGATCTAGCAACTTCATGTTAAAATATACACAATTACGTGTGTATTTATATCGAAACTGGGCACATAATTTAAAAAAAAAAGTGTTTAACTACCAAATTATTTCAAAAATTTAAATTTTTTAAGTGTAACTAATAACACTCGTAGTGTTCGTTATTAAGATTTGATAAAATTATAGCGGCTGAAATTATCGCACAGTGGCTTAGAATTGATTTCTGTTGGCCGAAATTCGATATTTCTTGAACCAGTAACGATGCGATTTTGTTTGATTAGAAATTTTTCAAACTGCAGAACTTCTGTTGCAATCTTGTAGAAATTGTGATACGAGCGATCAAAGTTCATCTCTAATTTTTTTTTCTGTACCTTGGATTTTAAATAAGTGCACGGATTTAGCTAGGTGATTATACGCTTTTAAAGTCTTTCATTTTGTTAAATTCTTCTCGTTATAGTTTCTATGTTAGGTAGTTGCCATTTCTTTTTAAGTTATCGTGGCCATTTTCACCTTTGTGGCATATAATGAGTTTTCCCTTATTAAATCCACAACAATAACATTTTTATAAACTGCAGAAAGGTGCACAAATATTAAAAATCCTGCAGCGTGTAAAGTTTTCATATTGAAAAGTATTGTTAGAATGAATTTGTGTGTTTTGTTTTTAAATAATAAAATTTTAAAAAACTTTCGATTAAACAAAAGACCTAATGTTATATAATTCATTACATTGGGAGTCTGCAGTGTTTATAAAATTCTTTTTTGCCTTAAATTTTGTTCAGGAATAACTAATGACTTCAATATTTTGACGTCAATAAAAAACTATCGATACATACATGCGTACTACATGTGTTAAAAACGGCCGGTGCTAATGTCCTGCCAGTTGAATTGTTCAAAACCAGTGTCGATGAGCTGATAGGGTGTATGCACCAACTCGTAAAATATGGCTAGCAGAAAGTAAGCCCGACGATTCGAATCTCAGTGTCCTTAGTCCTATACTGAAGAAAGGTGACACGAAAATCTGCGCCTACTACCGGGGCATCAGTCTTCTTGCCTTTTTATACAAGGTCCGGTCGACCATACTGTGTGAAAGACTTAAGCCGTTCGCCAACACACTGATTGAGCCTCATCAGTGCGGCTTTGGACCTGGTAAGTCGACCAACGACCCAATCTCTGCACCAAGTCCTTGAAAAATCCCACGAAAAACAGATTGATACCCATCATCTCTTTATCGATTATAAAGCTGCTTTCGATAGCCCGATACGAGATTGCCTATACACCATCATGTCAGAATTTTGTATACCTGCAATACCGTTCGAGGTTTTAGACAAGGCGCTACAACCTCTTCAACTTGGTGATGGAAGGGGTGTTGCGAAAATCCAGTGAACATTGTAGTGGCACTATTTTCTACAAAAGTTTTCAGCTCCTTGCATATGCCGATGATATTGATATCATTGGACGTCGCAAGCGAGATGTTACTGCTGCGTTTTCTGCTATCGGAAAAGAGTCAGTGAAGGTGGGTTTGACGGAGAACAACGGAAAAACAAAGTATATGCTGTCCACAAACAGGGAGACGCAGCGGATAGGATCGTAAGTTACTGCGGGCTGCTATACTTTCGAAGTTGCCGTGGAATTCAACTATCTTGGTAACGCCGTCAACACTAAAAACGTTGTCAGCCTGTAGATAAAGCGAAACCTCATTCTTGCTAATAGGTGCTACTATGGTCTCAGTAAGCAAACTGACATCTACAAGGCGCTCATCTTTCCCTTAGTACTCTACGGCGCACAAACATGGGTAGTATTGCGGATTGATGCATCCACTCTTGGGGTGTTTGAGAGAAAAACTCTTCGCAAAATTTTCGGTCCTATTCGCGTCAGCGACGACTACCGTATTCGAATGAGCCACGAACTGTGCGAGCTCTACAATGGTATTGACATAGCTAAGCGTATCGCATATCCAATGTCTGAGCTGACTGGGACATGTTGTGCGTATGGACAAAGAGGAAGACCATGCCTCTGATGGAAAGACCAGGCCGAGAAAACCCTGTCCCCGCTGGGTGTGATTGTTTGGAGAACCCAGTATCGGGTTCTTATGACCACCCAAGTAAGTGAGTAAGTACATGTGTTAAAAATTTACCACATTATGTAGGGTGATTTTTAGAGTGTCGTATTTTCCAATAAGGAAGACACGTCAAATTTGTTAATTTTATTTCTTATGTCAACTATTGGTATACTTTCTGGCTCTGACAGATAAGCCATAATACATACGCTAAAGTACATAGCCCGCAAACTCATTTTGAGAGCTTATTTTCAAGATACGAATGACGAGATAAGTTTTTTAAAAGAAATTTAAGTATGTACAAGCAAAGGCACATGCTGAAATGTTGAAAAATTCGAATGATGTTAAATATTTTTCAAGATATAAAGTGTTGCTGTATTAAGTATGTGGAAAAAGTCGATAAATGTCGAAGATGCCGATGTATATTGAATAATGTCTAATGGCAAAGAAAAATTTGAATGTTGTCGAAAAAGTCGATCCAATTAATCAAATTGAGATATTTCAAAATCTTTGATAAAGTATGTGTATTCGAAAAGAGTTGATAAAAATCAAAAAAGTTGAATAACAGAACATTAGAAAAATTCGGACATTTTCTTAATTCTAATATTTCTTAGAGAACAGTCGATAAATATTCAGAAATCTATAACCATGTCAAAAAATTTTAAATAAATCCAAAAGAATTGAAAACACGGAAAAATCCAACGAATTCAAACTAGAGTAGAGCCTCGTTTATCTGAAACAATGTAAAGTGGAGCTACATCGGATAAGCGAAAATTCGCGTAGCACGGGAGAAATTAAACAAAGAAATAAAAAAATAAGGAATAGCGTGGTAAAAAACGCTGCCATCCTAAATGATCGTGGAAACATTTGCTATAGAAGGAAATACATTATTCGGGAAAATGCTGGAGAGTCTCTTGATGCACTAGGGCTTCTGAACTATGTACATTTATTTTAATACTAACTAGAAAAGTATTCGCTATTATTATTTTCTCACCCGGTTAGTAGGACTAATTATATGGCAATAGCTTAGTAGTTCTAGTAGCTAAACTCTATCAATATTATTAATTTACAAATAAAGATTCACCTCATATTCGAAAATACTCGTATTATTAAATATTTTGGATTGTAAACACTGGCTATTAGAGGCTTACAAGTAAAAAATTTCAAAATTCTTATTTCACAGAAGCCTTAATATTTCCAATAAGGAGTAGAGAAGTCACCGCACTATTGCTCCTTCTGGTCATACCGACGCACTCTCCTAAAAAGCTTTGTTCCTTTGCAGAAAAGCTCTCACTCACGCAATATTTTGAATTTTAAAATCTACAACTAAAACGTTGCGCGCCAGTCAGTCACAGATTGTCCATTGTGCTGGTCAGGACAAAAGCATACGGATCACAATTGTAATTCATTTATGGTAGGTCCTTTTAAATTGACGTGTTCATATTTAAGAGAAAAAGGAAATGAAATAAAAATGGGATACAAAATGCCCAGTTGAATCCTTATAATGAGCGCCTTTCCGTTGCTGCTGATTTTACTGTCATGCTATTGCTGTTATCCTTATATACACATACTCACATACACGCATATGGTATATACATACATACATAGCAATACTAAAGAGCAAGCAAATACATATAAAACATAAAGTTTGTCATTGACTTCTCTAAATTAGATGCTGTAGAAAAATGTTACATTTGTGTCAGTTTTGGTGATGTTTTTTATTTTGTTGTTTTTGCTATTATTTTTCTTTTTTGACTTCGTTGGTCCTTTTATGTCGCAAATGCAACGAACGACAGAATTAACCGTGTCATATGTTAAATAACGATGACGACAAGAAAATACATATAGAATATTTTAAGTCAAATTCCAAAATAAAGAAACATTTGAATTATGTAAGGATTCAACATTTCACCGCTACCGCATATCGCCGGTCGCTGATGCTGGGACATTTGAGAGTCTTTTTAAAGCAAATTTCATGCATTTAAAGGATGCTCATGATGTGCTGTTGCTGTTTGCTGTGTCTGTTATTTTTTATTGTCTCTCTTGTTGTTGCTGCTGTTGTCCTTTGGTGTTCTTTCTGCTGCTTTTTTGTTTGCATTTTCAATGAAGACCAGCAATGGAAAATGAGGTCTTTGCATAAAAGCGCATGTATTTGTCAACTTAAGCGTTTTGCAATTTCTCGTTTTATTTCTGTGCGGCAAATTTAAATTTACTTAACATTTTTTTTTTAATTTAATTAGAAACTTTTCTGCTTCAGTCAAAAGTTTGTGCATATTTTATTTAAAAATATCAACAAAAAGTTGAATAAGGAAAAAGCATCTTATTTTAGCTAAGTAAATAGTAGTGAAAACTTTAACCAAAGCAAGGCAAAGTGTAGTCAAATAAAAGCCATTACTCTTCGACATAGTGGAACGTCAAAGGGTTTTCTTGATTTTAGCAATTAGATGCCTCAAAAATAATTACTGACACCAAGTTGTACTTTTTATGGTAGGTACACAATTGGGAAAAATAATTAAAGACGAATTTAAAGGTGTAAGGCTACAACAGTTGATGAAATTTCTTAGATTATTTATTGTTCTTCTATTACTGGACAAATTGCTTTAACTTAAACGCTTTCAGAGACTTCATAACTTGCCCTTTTAGTCTTCTTTTTCCTACATTTATTTAAGTTCTTTGCATATTTTCGGTTGTAAGAGGAGCAATTACCATCCATTGCTCAGAGGCTCATCTGCTCTTATATAGGTGTGGTATAATTTGAATGCCTCAAAAGCTTATGTTTCTAAGATTTTTTTTTTGTTTTAGAAAGTTTAATTTTCTTTAAAATGATTGTTGTAAATTTTCGTTTCAATTTAGATCAATCCTTACGCCACAAATAAATTAATGTTGATTAGTGACAAAAAAAAATTGACTTTAAAGGTCTACAAACCGTTTGAGTGAGAGTAATTTGAATGATATCATTTTCATGCAGCAATAAATTACCTTAAAAATGTCAGCAATCGTAGCCTTATTTTTATACATTCGGCGTTGTTTCCATCATTTTAAAAAGCTTCATCATCTTGAGTGACCTTTAAACATTCGATTTCAAAAATATAATTGGGATTGGATTTCATTTAAGCTATATTAGGGTGATTAAAATTTTTTTGCTGTTTTAAACAGGCTTAATAGCTGCAGGTTAATTGAAGGCAAATTCCGGTGCAATGAGAGTTCATTATTTTAATATTTACTGGTAGCTCATCGATCTTTTTAGTTTTCCGTACGCTTTATATGAGAAAGAATGCTTTATTCGACAACTTCGTCTATATCTCGGGGAAAAGATACCATCACTGGATTTGTTCATTCTCGGAACACTTGTATTTTTTATGTACATTTGCATTTTGAAAAATATGCTGCGGTACCAGGGTTACCAAACTGAAAATAAGCACAACAATAAGGCTGTTTTGGGAGGTGGAGTCAACTCCAAAAGAATTTTAAATAGCGCCATCATGCTCAGCATCCTCGAAGACGGCGGGGTGGGGGTCCGGTTGCTGCTTAAAATATTTGCAATTTTCAAGGTTTCTTTCGACTCACAGAATCCACTAAATTGCTATCACAGCAAGTGATTTTTATAAATATTTTTGAAGTCTTCTAAACTTACAGCAAGAGATTTTTGAAATACAATGAATTATGATGACCATGATCTTGATAAGCCGATTATGTCAGTGAATTAGATAAGCATTAATGAAAGTTCAGAAAAAGGGTAAGAGAAGGATGGATACTATCACCATAATAGGGTGCTTCACGGGTAAATGGCTCATCGTCTCGCACAAAAAATATTAGACCTCCATCATTATCTTTTCGTTCTCACCGAGTTTTCTCGGTTATTCTCGCTTACATTTATATATCTGCTAGCTGTCCCGGCAGATTTGTTCTGCCCTTTGCGGAAGGTGGCGCTATGTTGTAAGAACACATGAGATGGAATGTAAAAGCGACACAGCCAATTTTTTCAGTGAAACAAACTTTTCTTCCTATTCTTTTACAAACATACAGCAGGCCAGGCAGATGTTGTTATGCCTTTACTGGCAGGTGGGGCGATAAGTTTAATTTGTTATAGTCTTTGTCTTTTAAACGTACCAAGTCTCATTCATCTGCATCAAATAGTTGCTAATACATAAGAATATGCAAAATATTGTTTTATTCGCATATGGGGGGAGTGGTACCGCCCATTTTGCCCTTTGATACTTACTTTTGCCCATTCCTTTCTTGTACATATGTATGTACACAGTCCTGTTCATCTTCGTCCAGTAGTTGAGAAGATATGATGAAATTGATTTTAGAGGGTGTCTCACCGCCTATATTTCTAAACGAATCTTTGTATAAACCTTCATACTATGTATAAGAAGCATTTAAAAACCACTTATGAAATCTTCATGAAAATAATATATAAAAAATAATTTTGTGTGAGTGGCTCCCAAAGTATACACCGTGAAAAAAAATTTTACGGCTCCAGCTGTGCCTCTTAATAAAAAAGACATGTGGTGTATATTCCATGAGAATCGAATCGAATCAGCTACCCTAAATATGCACCCTAAATAAAAGTTTTAAAGCCTTTGATACCCGCTTGGTCAATATTAACATACTATCATAAAAATGTCATCAAAATTGGCCAGATAGTTTTCGCGTCCATAAAAGACAGACAGACAGACAGACAAAAACAAAATTTTGTACAGTAGATTATTAGCTGCTCCCGCTGTTTTGCCCGAACACATTTTACGCAGTCCGCACCACAGACAATTGGGTCCATGAACCAAATTTTACAACTTAGTATAGATACCAAAAGTAACAACTTACGCATTTTGTTGTATTTTTCAATCTTGTTAGAATTTTTCGACAAGCTTGACATGAATAATGTACATCCATGCAACAAGTTGCATTTCTTTAGCTGCCTTACCTATACATATAGATGCTAAGATATAGTTCATATTTCATGAGATCGGCAATCTATATTTTTCATAGAAAATATACATCCCAGTACCAAATTTCAAGATATCTGCTACCATAGGTGAAAAGATATAGCGTTTTAAGTGTTTCTGTTGTATGGAAAGTGCTACGCCTCGTGGTCCAAAAAAGTTTAAGCAACTAACTATTTCGATATTAAAGCAAATATAGCTTCCTAATTCAAACTCAGTCAAACTTAGTAGTTTCCAGTTCCATAAATATAATGCAGATTAGATATGTTAAAAAAAACTCATGTTCTTGAAAACTTCGGGAATACTCAAAATGCGAAAATTTATTTAAAAAAAATGGAGTCTTAGGGTTGCTACCAGAACTGCAAAATTTGCATTTTTCGGAATTTGAGTGAAAAAATTTGACTTTTTAGGTATTTAAAACTTTGTTTTTTTACTTTTTTTCGATTTTCCGTATGTACACATAAGCAAATATCAAAAACAGTTTACCGCTATTTTTAAGCCTATATATAAGGAAAAAATGTGGTATTTTTTATATAGCAGCTCAAATCCTTTGCTGTTTTCATTACATTCACCTTAACCTACTATAATTTGAAATTGTCAGTGCCACTACATGAGTTTCCCTTAAAACAATAAATTCGAAAAAAAAAATTTATTTTGGTCTTATGTTTTTTGATATACAAAACCAAGGTATTGAAACCCTATGGCGATGTCTAATAATCTTCAAAAAAATGTTATATCTTTTTCTCATTTATTTAAGGATGTAAATGGAATTCGCAAACAAGTGTCCTATTTCTTAAAATGCTTAATACTCTTCATCATTTTTGCTGCAAGTACAAAACAAATTTTTTTCTATTTATTTTCCAGTCGAGCGTTTCTTTGTTCTTTTCGTTCGTTAGCGCAATGACTTGGTTAAATTTATATTTGTCGAACTATTTTTGTGTAACGCTTTAAGCATTTCCGCGCTATCTGCCACGCGCAATCTAAATTTTTAACTCCCATGCTCCCATTTACACTTTTGCTTCTTTTATATCGCACTTAAAGTGAAGCACAAATGGGTCAAATGGCACAAAAATATAGGAAAGAAAGAGACAAGAAGATAATTTTTGGTTCGTTTTTTAGCTTCACTGACTCGAAGGTGATTAATTTTGCAATTGTTGTGATTTGTTGTTGCTATTGCTGTTGTTTTTGTAAGAGATGATTGCAAACTTTAGTTGAATAATTTGTTTTTTTTTTTTTTAATAAAATTTACGAAAAATATGTTTTTATATTCAGTCAATTACTTTTGCTGTTTAATAAAGTGACCAGACTTCTTAAACTTGTTAACATATCTATAAATACAAAAAAAATCTTTGTTTTGACTGAATACGCAGATTTAAGCATTTGTCTTCAAAAAAAAAAATAATATAAGCATAATTTTAAGAATGCTTTTTCGAAACTAAAAGCGTATAGGTGTATTGGATCTGGCAGAATAGCAAAGTTCACTACTATCGATATAGAAACTAAACGAGAGAAATGCTCTTAAAAAATTCATGCTGTGAGAATAATCAAAGGTTGCTATCTAAGTTTTGAGAAACAGCAACACTGTAGTATATGCGCCAAATCTTAACTTTCCATTTTCAAAGTATATAGTTTTTATAGGTACACGCTCTTAAAGGCCTTTGTCGTCGGAGTTATATTTCAGTTTTTAACAAAGTACATCTCGGCCAAGAAATGGAATTAAATCGAGGGCATTTAAATTTGGATTAAGTTAGCAACAGTGTGTTGACCAATTCGTTTCTACTTTAGTGACGAAGCACCACCACATGTCACTGATTTTTAATGGTTTTGCTGAATTCCAACGTGGTTATAGCTTACTACAGAACAATTATCGTGAAGGTTGTCCAAAGTCGGTTGTTATGCCAGAAAACACCGTACAATGCGGAAACTGATAATGCTAGATTATCATGTGACTTATCGTAAAAGAGAAGAGTGAAAACTTTTTCGAGTTCAAAAATTGGTTCAAACATTTTCAAAAGTGTTTTGATTTTAATGGAGAGTATTTTGAAAAACAATAAAACCACATTCAATGAAAAATTTTTGTATGTGATATCATTTCTCAAAATAAATAATCGTCATCTTGGATGTGTCTTTTTGAATTTCTGAATTGATATAGCACATTAAATTTATAAATTTCATTAAAGCTCTTGTAAATTATTGCGAGAGATTTGTGTTCCGAAACTCCTCAGAAACTACTACTGTGCGGTGGATTGTGCGCGCTGTCATTGAAGTGACCTAGCCAATGCATCATATCTTAGACGCAGATTTGGGCTATTTAACAGAAAGGGTATACCATAGCAGTAAGGAATTGGTCATGGTATCAAATTGAATTATGTAACATCTCAGTCTCTAGAGTAACAACCGGGCATCAAGGTCAATAGAAGAACCGATGAATTTGCTGGAAGAGAACTATATATATCGAAATAGCCTTGCATCTCTGACAACCAAACCATGGTAGCCAATAGAGGAACCGGCAAGATTCATCGGATCTGTGGGTAAACTTAGTCCTTTCAGGTAGAATTTTAACAATGAATTTCCTAGCTCTTGACATGTAGTATAAACACCTTGTACATAAAAAGTGGGCAAGTTGTAGCAAACTAAAGAAGCTGTTCCCCAAATTTAATGAATTGCGAGAATCACTTTCGCTCAAGGACTAGGAGTATCTTTTCTGAATACCATATGAAGTAAAACTGATAACGTCTGGTCACTTCATTACTTGTTGTTGTAATTTTTTTTTACCAATTTAATGGAAATATTTTATTTTTATTGCAGTGCTGTTGCTTTAAATTCATTTAAATTACAATGCTAAGTAGTCCTTGTTGTTGTTGTTGTTGTAATTGTTCTCATTTTTGTCGCCAAAGTTTGCTGTTGCTGCTCCTGTTGCTGTTGCTAAAGTTAAAATTTGATTGCGTCCACTGGGAGAATTCATCGAAAATTTTTGTTGCATCAACGTTGTCGTTGAAAAAAGCGCATAAGGATAACGATGATGATGATGATGATGATGATGAAAAAAAGAACTTATTATGACAAGTAAAAATTGAATTATTCACAGGAAAATGAGTACGAAAAATGAAAGCAAAATATGTTTTCATTTTTTGTGTTGTTGCAAAAGTTTTCCTTTTGTTATCCTGTTCATAATTTGTCTATATTCTGTTTTCAGCTTTTCTGCTCATCACTTATAATAGACGTTGCTTCATCTGCTCTTACCGTTGTCGTCGTCATCATAAGTTTCTCATTTCATTGTTCGTTGATTTTAATACACCGTAGTGCATTTTTGCAATTGTTTTGTTAAGGGTAGCCACTCGCCCCCACCTTGGGTTCAACAGCCCCTCTGCAGTTTGAAAGTAGGTTTTTTCCGCTTGCTGTATTGACCGGAAAATAGATTTTAAAAATTTCTTACATTATAAATTTGCATACTTCCGTTTCGCTGCGTTAAAAAGTTGGCAATTTGATGAAAAACATTATTTGTTTTTGTTCTACCTTAAGGTCATTCACTTGGCTTAAATCAAGTATTTTTTTTCAGAAGAATTAACTTTAACATTTTTGTGTTGGACCTAACTATTACTTAGTTTGTAGCTTGTGATCCTTCCAGATACAGAGCTTACTTCTTGTTTTTTACTTTTCATCAAGTTTTATAACTGGGAGATTTTCCCGACCCATGTCAAAAGAATTTAATAAGTTGTGTAATTTATAATTATGTTAAACAGAGCTTATCTCCATAAAGATAAATTGTATGGTTTATAATAAACATTAAATTTTTTGATTTATCAAACGCTTCATTGCCATTTATTTTGCAACAAATGAATTTAAATTGGCAATTAACTGATATCTAATTAAAATGATATTTTCCATTAAACTGATTTATTTTACACAAACGATTTGCAATGGTAATCGGTTCAAGCATTTTCAATGAAATTCCCAAAAACTTGAAATAAAGAGCATTTAATTATAACGACAGCAGTTTAGATGATTCTATTAAAAAAACGTGCAAAGAATTTCTTTATCCTTTTCATTCCAACTGCCGTCGTCGCTGTTGGCGTTTGTCTCAAGATGATGTCTTAAGTTCAGGCATTTGGAAAGTGTAAGATGCGCATGCTGCACTTAAGATGATTTAAAATTTTAATTGCATTCCTAGAAAAAAACGAAACGAAACAAAGCAGCATTGCTGAAAAGAACAGCATAGCGCAGTTGTCAGCAAAAAAAAAGACATGAAATGCAAACGGATACGGAAATGCTTGTACATTGACTACCGCCAACATTTTAATTTAAAAGATTTAAGGTGGGATATTGAACTGGAAAATTATAAAAAATCTACTCATGATTCTATGTTCGCGAAATAAGATAGCGTATCCATTTTATCTGTGCCAAGAATACTTTGAGCAAACTCTAGGGTTAAAGACAATTTTCAAACTGCTAAAAGTTTTCCATTAAACTATTTTTTTTTGGCCTCTGAAATTTTTCTTCCCAAACTTTTACTTTTAAGATATACTCGTATGTTAAAAAACTCTTCTTTTCAGAAGACTTCCAAAAACATCTTAATTTTTGCAACTGACAAATAAAAAATTAAACTTGAATATTTTGTGGAAACCCCCCTTAAATGTCGAAAATAGAACCCAAAAAATAAAAACAAACATAGCAGAAGTAGCAATTCTAAATGTTACAAAAATTACCAAAGAGCAAATTTAAAACATTAACTCGAACAACAGTACAGAACGGAACAGAACAAGACAGAAAAAGAAAATGAGGGTAAAAACAACGCGGATTTCCTTAACAAAACAACATAATGTCAGTTATAAAAATAAAAATGAACCGCAAAAAAAAACAAATAACATTTAAAAAGAAAAGTATAATAAAAAAAAAACAAAATAATAAAAAGAAAATATTGCAGTAATAAGGAAAATAAAATGACAACAAAAGAAAACATCACTAGAAAGAACAAAACATGAGAAAAAGACCGAACCAAAAGCGACTGAATATAAAGTGACAGACGAATCGAGGGACAAATGAATGCTTTCACGTTACGGCTAATAGATTTCGACTTTATACGAGTGCAGCTGTTTGACCGGAAATAAAAAACTTAAAGTATGGCAGCATTGCGTACCTAGCCCAAATGGAAATAAGTGCATCATCAGTTTGGAAATGAAACGTATTATAAGATAATTATGGAGGTAGTAAAGGCCTTTGATTTGTTCGTTATGATTTCTAATAATAACCTCTGCAAACTTATGGAAGTACCTGGAACTGTGGAGATTTACTTACACAAATGCGATCAATGGTACTCAAAATACGTATCGGACAAAAGACATATCAGACTTATAATATCAAACTGAACGGATTGTTTTAATAAATTAATATAGACCGAATCCATTTCAAATCAATGAAGTCTGACAGAATACAAATCGCAAAATTGTTTACCGATTAAATATGTTGAATTTCCGAGGAAATCAGAGGACATGTATTCCCCCATTTGGAATGAAAAACATTTTTTACGCACTTATGCGCATTTTCGTTAAAAGGGGATTCTTTAAAAAAGCGGAAACAAAATGTATGTATCTGCAAATTTCAAAATATCTTAATATGGGTAATCCTCTAAAGGCGAAAATTTTCGTAAACAGTGCATGTTTTCGAACCTCGAAACAGAGTTGTAGCATGAAACAAAGTTTGCTTAAACTTCGAAAGTTTTCGAAGAAAGTTTGATGATCAAACTACGTCGAATTGATGGAATGTGAATCAGTGTTGCCGTTTGTCGAAAAAAACTGCAAATTTGAAATTGATTTAACAACACTTATAGGATCTTTGATGTTGTTTCCTATGGGCAAATTTTTCCCATTTTTGGAAATTTTTAATAGTTTGACTCGTTGAAAAATCTCTTAGACCTTCGTATACATTTTACAAGTTTTTGCATTTACAGGAATACCCTTAATGCACTTTTTATTATACTCTATTTTTTTTTTTTGGAACAGCATTTCCTAATTCCCTAAAAAAATCCTTGAGGTGACTTTCAAGTCTTTTTTTTCAAATTTTATTTCCTGGCATGGTATAGACAAATAAATCAAATATTTGGTCATGGAATTGAAAAGTCGATTTGAAATACTGAGCAGTTCCTTGGCGTAGAATCAACATTTTTCAATTTCAAATATTCAATACTGAAATGGAATTAATAAATCATTCAATTTATTTTCCATGGAATTGAAATCCTTAATTTTGGATTTCAATTCCTTGGAACTCAAACTCAAAAGTATTCATTCCTACCCAGTTCTGATTGCACGTACGTCGTTGAAAAATTTCATCGGGTGAGGGGGCAATAGGAAACATTTTTTTTGCGCCTTATGTCTGCTCATGCTTTTCTAATGGTAACAATAATCGCCAGCAACAACAACAATAAAGACGATGTTTGACAATATAATCTGCAAGAAAGAAACAAAAAAAAATCGAGCAAAGTAAAATGAAAACCAAAAAGAATTCAAAAAAAAAAAAAAGAGCTGTAAGTCAAAAATATATTGAAGCTTTAAAGCAGAATCCTCAAAAAAGTTTCAGTAAAGTCGACCGTTTTGTTTCATAGTGAAAAATCCCCCATGAATAAAAGGCGGACATTTAAAATTACGACAACATCTCGCTTAAAAGCATGTTTCACTACCAAAGTCTAATGTGTGTGTGTGTGTGTTCGTTTGTGTAAGTGTGTGTCGGATTGCCAACATAACTCAATTTCTTTCATCTTGTTCCCCTTTGGATTAGGCTACTATGAGTTGATATCGGCTTTAGTCTCATGCTCTGTTGCATTGTGGAACGAAATGTTTGCGCCTACGGGTAAAATGATTTAACGGGCCGAGGTCACTTTGAAAAAGATAAGAAAACAACAAAATGTGTATCAATTTTCAAAGGTTTTACTTAAAAATTCTGTGAAAACACATTGATGTCAATATTGGTATAGTTCATTTGAGACAAACATTTGTTTTTCTTCTTTGTTTTCCCATGAAAGTTTAGTAGCTAAATTTTCAGTCTTGAATTTTATTTTGAAGAGTTCCATCAACGAGCTATAAATTTTTGCCATACAGACTACACAGAAAGATTATGTGTTTACAGCTTTCCCTTTTATTCCCTATGTATCTAGAATTTTATGACTTCAATGACTTTTTATCTTACTTAAGCATGGAATCCAAAAAATTTGGCATCTAGAAGATCGTCAAAATATGTTCAGGATGAACCAAAAATCGGAAAAACGAAAACCGTAGGTTATACAATTTAAAAATTTAATTTTAAACTTCTTTCACATTGGCATCAGAATTGGCCCGTTTTGCATTTCTCTCGTTTCAGCACCAGAAGCATACAAAACACAGAGCTGTTTTTATGCAAATTAAATGTCAAACAAAACCAATTTGGACTTCTTTTCCACAAAAACCAGTGCTATTTAAAATGACTGTATATCAGAGTTGAATTTTTCCCACTATTGTCTAAAACTTCATCTTTAAACAGCTGTTAAGACAAGGAAGAACAAGAAAAGTTATTAGCACCGTCAAAAATTTAATGCTCTACACCGCTTCAACGGTATAGATGCGCTTGAGGCCTAAATTTGTATTAAAAGGGTATATCTTTCACCTGGCTACGTGCTAACTGGATTAACTTAACGTACTCATATAGAATTTGACAAAATATAGCTCTCTGTGTAGCGTTTTGAAGTTTATGCTTGTGTGGGAGAAACAACGCCCATTTGAAATACGTCAACTTTTTGTTTGATGCTAAATCAAACCAATTAACTCTCTTAGTACAGTGCCTTAGAGTCTCTTTTTTTAAAAAATGAATTTTCTTAATTATTTTTCCGATTCACTTATTATTTGTTTTAGCTATCGATTCCACAATGATTTAAGATGGCCGCGTTTTCTGCTATCTTGAGAGCAGTGTTGTAAGATGCAAATTTTGCAAGTCCGTGGAATGGCTCTAAAATGTGTCCGTAGAATTTTTTTTTCTTATGTTTTTTCAAAAATTTTAAAAGTAAAGATAATTAAAACCTTTAAAAATACCTACTACATATATAAATGCATTATGTTTTTATATATTTTTAAAAGCAAAAATAATTTTGAAATCGCTGTTTTTCTTAAAGGTTAAGGCACATATTTTATATATTTTAGTAAGTAAATATAAGATTTTTAAGAAACTTGATTACACTACACCAAAGAACTCTCTGAATATAGCATTTAAAAAGACATACTTGTATTGGCGGTAGGGGGATCCGTGTACCAATTTCTCAATTTTAAATCCCAAGAAGCCTGTTTGAAAGTGTAGCCTGTGCTCTGAATTTAATTTAACTACTTACTTTGCATGATTTTCTCGTAGTCGTTATTTTCACAGACAGACAGACAGACAGACATGCAGAGACGCAGACATGACACTAGTATACGAGTATAATAAATACACTTTCCTTTACCTGCCACGACGCCTTCTTTGCGTGACAAACGGAATGACAGAGTCAAGTGTGCCACATGCCACACGCCACACGGCACGCGATACCATGGATCTATTGAGATGCGAGTTTGGAGAGCAATTAATCTCACAGTTTGGAGCAGTTCATTGGCCGCCAAGATCACGCAGTTTGACCCCACTAGACTATTTTTTTTGGGGCAACGCGAAATATCTCGTGCATAGGAAGAAGCCAGCCCCAATTGCAGCCCTGGATAATAACATTACAGTTGCCATTGGTGAAATACCGGCCGAAATGCTGGAAAAAGTATGCCAAAATTGTAGCTTACGGATGAATCAGCTCAGGCGTAGCCTTTTTTCAATTTTCAGTAAATAAACGCTTAAAAAAATCATTCTGCCAACAAATTTAATTTAAATGTGTAAGCTTTCAGATAAATAATCTGCGTCAAATGAATATTTGGGTTAGAAATAAAAAAAAATTTACTGAAAGCTGAACTTTCTGGTTTTTGGGTTAAGTGGTCTATTTTAGAGCTTTTCGCTATGGTAAAATTTTTTTTGAAAGAGAAGCTTAAAATGGTTCCTTAAAAAGCACAAACTTTCCTAGTGATGTTCAACATTTTCTTCTCCAATTGGTGTACCAATTCTGTTTTTTCAGAAATATAGCCTTTGTTGCAGTGTTGGGAAGTTGGGTAGAATAATGTCTGATTGATAAGTGGCAGCTGCAATAAACCACATCAGTTATTAATATGAATGATGACTAAGCCAAAAAAATTAGTTGCATTACGATTAATTTTACAAAACTTTAAGTAACTTTTTTCTTATGAATTATGAAAATCACCTTGAAGTATGCAGTGAAAGCTTACAACAATGTTTCATATCGTCCTTTTAATGCCAAAACTGTAAGTGTGTAAGTTCTCGTTTTTTATGGTTGGTTATTGGTTTGATGAGTTTATTCAAAGTTGTGTCAGAAATGTGAGTGCGCAGGCTGAAATAACAATTTCTTATTGAGATAGGTAGAAGAATAACTCGACGGCAGTTAATATTCAAACCCACTTTCCATAAAGTTTCAAACTTTAACGTTCATTGTTTTGAAATTATGTAGAGACAACAAATATTTCAAAATAATTCCACGTAAAGCCTTCACAAGATCTTAACAATGCTAGTCTTTAGATTAAGTTAAAATTAAATATATAGCTTTTATTAATTTTGGTAATGTCAACATGTGCGTTTTCTTTCCAATATCCTTATCGACATTTTAAAAAATTCACAAATCTAAAAACTTAATTGTTTAAAAAACAAAATAAAAGCTTCACTACGCATTTAACACAGAGATTGCATCATTAAATCCATTGCTAAATTTTAGTAATTAGTTACTGGTTCCAAGCCATTAATAAATAAACTTGGCGAAATTGTTGCCTTCTTTTTTCCAATGAGCTGAGAACGAAAAGAAATCAAAACTGACTTGTGGGACTGATTAAATTCGTTGTAAGTAACAATGTACATGGGTTCTATATTAATTGCTCATTAAATTAGTTAATATTGAATGGTTTCATACATACGATTCTTATTAGTAGTATTTAGTATTATCTAAAAAATCCCTCTTTTTCAGAAACTTTGAATTTTGGGATTTTACTAACAATTTATCTTAAATTGTTTTTGGTTCTAAATTTACTGAAAATTCAATGCCTTAATTTGTCTAACCTGAAAGCCCTTTGTTTTTCATTTAAATTGGATTTCGCGAATATCTTTCATTTACTATAAAATTTATCAAATCAAAACCGCCAGAGGGCATATTTTTTTGCGTACAAATATTTATTGGGATCTGCTGATTTCCTAACATAGATCTATTTGATAAGGTCCATACTAAAGGTCTGCATGAGTGCACTCAAAACGATGATCAAGCCACTTGTGATCATCAAGCTACTCGCGACTATTAAGCTACTCGCTACCATCAAGCCACTCGCGAGACCATCATTTTGCACAAAAACCACAAATCAAATCAAAACAAATTGAAACCCCAAGCAAGTGAGGTGCATGCTGTACTTGCAAATAAATCACAAAACTGTTTTTTACAAAGTTCAAGCACTCGAAGCTTATTGCAATCGGAAATTATTATAATGATCATTTCAATTGGACTCATGCAGACCTCTAGTCCATATTCTACATTTGGTATCTTTTATGTATGATCTGCCCCACCGTACGTACATCTTTACCAAGTATGATATTGTCGTGAATATTTATGCCAATGTTATAATGTCCTCTGTTGGCTCGTTTATAAACTACGTGGACGTATCGTTTTGTTCTTTTTTTGGCTCCCTCATACAAAAATAAAGTTGTCAAGTCGTTCTTTATGCTGTCGCACCACAAATTATTTGATTTTTTTTTTGTCAGTTTTGTCTCCTTTATGCCTACAATCCCATTTTGAAGAGAAGAAAAAATATATATTTATGTAAATTTATGAATTTGGTATAATTTAAAAACTAACTTATTCATAAAATATTTTCACCCTGCTAAGCGATTCTTCGCGCCTTGAATGGATTCATATTCCCATAGCTTGTGTAACGCAGAAATGGATGAAGAAGAAGTTTTCCACTAACACCCAACATTAGTGTTGGTGATTGGGTGGAGTTAATACGTTTTTATGGAGATTTATTGAGACGCTTTTTTTTCTGTTCTGTTTTTTTTTTCAGTTCACGACTCAGTTTCTGCGGATATGGGCAGCGCCTGTGTATCGTTTGTATTATAATCCTTTTTTATGCTTGATATGTGGCTGGATGTGTCGATGTTGTTTTATGGGTTTAAATTTATTTTCTTTTTTTAAAAAGAAGTTTGGTGAATTTTATTGCATTTTTATATAGTACGCATATATGCTGAAAGCTTTAATTTTTTTCTTATTCTGATTAAGTTCTTCTATGTAGAATGGCTTTCAGTCATTTTGGCAGACATTTTAGTACGATGTTGCTTATGTCATTCCGATCAAAAGTCAATAAGAGCACAAAAGGATAATGTCAGCAATATTATAACAAAATTATGGCAATTTCGACGAAAAGCCAAAATAAATTGTCTTTAATCGTATCAAGTTTCAAAAGGAGGTAGCTTATGTCGTTTTGATTCAGCGTACATAGCATTAGCTCTGTAGATATTTGTGGTTACATTTCAATGAAACTCTTATGAATTAGCCGTATATTAAAATTTTCATCCATCATATTTCTTAAACTTTTCATATGAGCAATTCTTAAATCTGATTCAAACTTCTCAATAATTAAAACATACTTTTTTATGCTGCAAATTCAAATAAATTAATTTTTCCAACAATTGAATTGATATGAGAATAAATACATTTCGAAAATTGGTCCTTCGATAAAGTGTAATATATAATATATATATATATATATATATATATATATATAATGTTTGTTACAAAATTTTTGAAGACTAAGTTTGTTACAAAATTTTTGAAGACTAAGTTTTCTACTGTTAAAAACACAACGTTGAATTTTTGATGTTTTTTTTCACCAACCGCAAGCAGCGATATCATTATATCCTTCATTATGAATACGTTTAAAAATTCAATCCATTGCCGGATAGTTGACTAAATATTAATATTCAAATTTCGTGTTTAGCGTAACAAAATGCACAGTTGATGAACTGCCAAGCTAACAAACTCACAGGCCGCACTGAGTGACAGACATTTATTGCATGTTTTGAATATTTAAAAGCAAATGCAAATGTTTTTATGGGTTTTCATTCATTTTTCGTTTTTAGATCGGGTTAATTGAAAGTTCAGTTCAAATTGGTGAGATGGTTCACCAAGTGATGGTGGCATGTTAATGGGTGTGGTTGTCCTTAGAGGCTGTTGCGCAAAATGATGTGCGTGAAGTACAAAATTAATAAAACGGATTGCAATTCTGGCATTTAACTTTAATAAGGGGAGGTTGGTGTTTTAAAATTTAAAAATATTCAATAAATTTTGAAGGGATAAAAGTTTGTTCCAAACACTGAAACTTTTTTTTCTCGTGTTAAAAATGTATTAAAATATTTTTTTTTCCCTACTAAAGTCGTCTTTTGTGCACCTCGTATTAATTTGATACAGAAATATTGTTTAGTGTTGCGTCTATATCATTAAGTATTAAAACTATACTAGATATCATTAATACAATTAATTATTTGCATAACAAGTCCATTTTGGATGGACTTTTTCTGTAGCTCCTTTTGTGAGGTTTAATTGCATCAATCAAAAATAAGTTCATCGTTCGTTCTGAATAGATTTTTTTCAATAAAATTAATTGAAGAAATTTTTACATCATAGATCACAGAAGCGTTTATATTACTTCCAGTTTAGCTTAATATTTTCCTTGCTTGCCACAGAAACTATAGTCGTAAGTAAGATCTTAAGAGAAGTTCAAAGGTTAGGGTAAATATATTCTAAATTTTTGTTTCGATGAAGTTAAAAGCCGCTAATAGAGACGATTCGATCGCTGCTTCATACTTTGTTGTACTAGTTAACTCGAAACATAAACAGCTTTCATCAATAGATAATAGGTTTTTGATTGAGTGTCAGGGTTTTTTAAGGCTCGAAGCAATTATTTTTAAGAAATTCAGCCTGAGTTAGATTTTCGACTTTGTTGAGAAATCTCCATGTACTAGCGTGTTGATTGAGTAAATCTCTCACGTATCGCTGTTATACAGATATCAAGCAGGTGATTGCAGAGCTTTATTTGAAACTGTTTTGCTGGTATTTTACTGCAATTGGTTCAAACTTCAAAATTTCTGCAAGTTTTTTTGCATCAAATTCCGCCCAGTCGCCGGAATCGGGAAAAAGCTGACCTAGGCATAGAAAACATTGAATAGCTCGAACACCTAAGTCGAAAAACAACAACAGGTCATCACTCTCAAACGATTGGTGTACGAAAACCGTTACGTTAAAAAAACTACAGCTATTTGCGACGGTTATTAGACACATATTAGGTGCATATTAGCTTAGAGTGAATCTAAGCAGCGTTGTTTCGTTTTTCATAAATGAGATTTAATTTCATAAATAAAAATTTACTCGAAAATGGAAGGTGCATTTTGTGAATCCACCATACTCTGCATATTGTAAAAATTTTATTCAATTTCTTTCTTCTAAGCCATTTTTAGGTGTTAGTTCTGACAATCGTTCGCAGTACAGAGTACCATCACATCATTTCATTCTAAAATATTAATTTTTTAAGACAAAGTCGAAATTATGCTTAATAAAACTGACCGATTAAAGAAATTATTCAGTCTTAAGCATCAAGACTAACGATAAAGTGATTATGTTCACAAACATGAATCGGACCTGGAATTCATTTTTGACAAAAAGCTTATTTTTTCGAAGCACTATGATGTTATTATATCTAAAGCAAATGCAATGATGTGATTTATTATGCGGGATACAAAGGAGTTTTCAAATCCATTCACACTTAAATCGATTTTTCATTTCGTTTGTTAGATCAGTCTTGGTATATGACTGTATTGTTTGGGACCTTTTGTATGCAGGACATAGTATTAGAATTGAAAACATTCAAAAGCTTTTTACGCATTTAGCTATTGGAAAAATTCGCTGGGAGTTTATGCCCACATATGAATCTCGCTGCCTACTTCTAGGGTTGAAAATCCTAGAGTACAGGCGTAAGTATTTTCTCATTGTATTTGCATGGGATATATCGATGAAACATTTTGTTTGTGCACCACTTCTAGCTCATTTTGAGACATATGTCCCCGAGAGAAATTTTTGGCAAAGGCCTTACTTATATAACATTTCATTGGACCCATTATGGTAAGTGTGATCTTGTGTATAAAATGACCTTTACATTCAATATCAGGTGTAACTCTATTGATTTCACCCAAAATAGGGATGCGTTTAAGAATAGTGCTATGGTTAGTTAATTGATAATTTACTTTGTTCTTGTAATTTATTGATAAGAGCAAATTTGTAACTGTATAACAAAGATGTTAGTAGTTGAATTACATTGATAAATATATAAATAATTAAAAAAAAGAAATAATTGAAGCTTTTTCAGAAGCTTGAAACTATGTCTTAAAATAATTAAAGCATTTTTCTACCTAGAATTTTTTGGTATATACTATATGCATAGGGTATACCCCTTAGTTAAAAATCGTCGGCAAACCTCATTTACATTCTTGAAATTGCTTTACGTTTTGGTTGCTTTCAAATTGTGCACATTGGTGGTTCCATTTCAAATAATGAGTTTTGTACATTTTTAGGGCAGCAGGCGGACATCCAGTCAGTTAACAGTTTTTAAAAGTGGACTGGCCGTTATTTTTCATGATTTTTTTTATCAAGTAAATCGGTGTATCAAGGTTTTTTTTTTGTTAAAATAATGAAGTTTTGACTTAAAAGATTTTTATTTTATTCCAGTATGGTGCATTACGGAAAATTTCTTTTATAAAAATAGATCTACCGAAAAAATTTTATAAGCTTTTTTTGCTTATTTTTGAATGCTTCAAAATGAAATTTAATCAGTCTGCAGCAAATACATATTACATCTAAAATTTTTTCACAAGGATTTTCTTTTAAAGTATTTGATTTTTATCTTAAAAGGTAAACAAATTATTTTTTTTTGTTAGACTACTAACTTTTATGTCAAAAAATAAATTAAATAACAAACGTAAAAAGCTGGTTTGTTTGTACGCAATTCTGGACAGAAATAAAGGTTTTTTTATGTTGAAAAATTTATTCCTTTCAAACATAATCATAAATATACCTAGCTCATGAATTAAAGAAACTTAGAAAATAACGGTTAGCCTACTATATAAGGCTGTTCGTTATATCTAAAGATTATTTAGTTGAGAAAAGTTTTAATTAAAAGAAATTGGTAATTTCATAATTTTTTATTAAATTCTTTCTACTTAAAAGCTTATAAGAAAGAGAACAAGTTTGCGAGTAAAAAAATAATAACAAAACTCTTAGCAACTAAAAGTATGCAAAGTAATTTTAAAATTCTTTAAGGACTAAAACTGTAATATGAAAGTTTTGTATTATTCTTATGCGATAATTTGTTATGTTCTTTGATCATTCATCTACCATTAATTTTTTGACACCGATAAACTGTTTTAATTATTACGGCTGTAAAATCTGATTCACTAACAATACAGAACAGAAGCTACAGAAATTTCAAGTGTTCACCAACGATTGCCTTTGGACCTGGGACCATTACCAGTATCGAACTCTTCATAAGATGCTGTCAAGGTCCGATTTTCATTCAAATCAAACGGCATAAATGTAACATTCTGCAAAAATCACCAATTGAGTTCTGGCAGCAAACAATGGAGTGAACCCCTCAGGGTGATGGCTGTCTTGGATAATCATGAAAAGGTTCGCTATAGCAAAAATATACGTGAGTTGGGAAATACTGCAGAGAAGTGAACGCACTCGCTATAAGTCTTGCACATTGGAAGAGTTTTGTGAAGGGGCTATGATCCATGTTTACATAAAGGACATAAGAGAGAAACTCAGAAAGAAATTTATAGGGGAAATTACGTACAGTCTAATGTTCTACATATAGTATACATATGAGCACAGTTAATGCAAAAATAGTAATTTTAATTTTTCAACGACGGAAATGTAAAAATCTACTGTGCGTAGATTCTGATTTAGGGCATGACTAATGAATGCAAAACAATTTTAACAAATAAAAAAAGCTACAACAACAAAAATTACAACAATACTGCTTTGCTTTCAGCGTTAATTTGGCGAAATAAATGATTCATTACGTTGACCACTGCGTTTGTAAGTGGCTTCATTTGTTGACGACCCAATTGTTCGAACAAAAGATGTCAAATAAATGGTGCTGGTGGTGGCAGTGGGTTGCTGCTCCCATTTTTATGTTTTTTTTTTTTTAATTAAGTGCTTCAAAAAAAAGATGTCATTCAGTGTATATTTACAGCATTGGCTGACATGGGTCATGCAAATACATGAACGTGCAAATAGGAGGCAATTAACAATGCGCATTTTCATCTAAATAGTCAGTGGCGGAGATGAAATATGCAACAAATCAGTTTTTTACTCTGAACGTGGTAAAAATGAGCCAGCTCACTTTTTTTCTTATATAAAAAATGACTCTAAGAAATGTGAGAATAAGTCACCAATTCAATAACTCATTTGGCATAAGAATAAAACTGACATTGGAAAAGATAATGCCACTCGAAAGCGATATGAACTACAATGGAGAGTTTATAAAATATCTGAAGCCAATAAACTGAATTCTTTAAGACATAAAAGTTGGCAAATCAAACCAATTGGAACATTATCTATCTCAGCAAGTCACTTTAGTCAATTGTTCATTAGGTGTTAATTATAGAGATACATTTAAAATTTGGTTGATTTCGGGAATTCATAAAAAGAAGGTCATGTAGCGACATGATCGCTATATTTGCTTCATCTTCCACATAAAGACTACATTCAGTTAAAGGAAGTACTCAATTTGCTGAAGACATACGAGCAAAATACTTGCCGTCCTAAATCATCGTTTGCTAGAACAGTTAACGACAGTTTGGGCAATCTTGGAGATAATTGATCGCTTTGATATTTTTCTATTTTTTCAATGTTCGAACTTTCCAACATTTTAGGACATTTATCGACTTATTCGATATTCTGTACAAACATACTGAAACATCATCAAGTTCAAATATCACGCAACGAGCGATCCTTTGCAATTTTCTTTAAAGCCTACTCTTAAAGCATTTTTTCAAGTTGTACTGCATGCCTTTTGCTACTGTGATTTTATTCACATTCCCTGTCTTTAAATATTCTTCAAAAAAGTATACAAAGTTAGCTCATTTTAAAACCACATGACGCCACTGTCCATCGCCAATCATTGCTCCCACTACTCACGTTCACCCATGATTGCGTTGTATGTAGCACAAAATTTATTGTGAATGTCCAGCGCTGACAGCGGCTCTTGATTGATTATTATTTTACTGCTACAATGATGTTGCGTTACCAGCATTTTGCTTTGCTCTTCCTCCTTCTCGTCTTTATATTACACTTTGCCAACTTTCCAACTTCCCGTTCTATTGTTCTCTTTTACGCACATCCAAAAATATGCTACTGATGAGCTGATAAAATTAATCCATTTTGTCCTGAAGGCTAAAACTTTTGACAGCAAATTAACTTAACGTCCAACTTTGGTCCTTTATCAATAGTTTATCTCTTTCTTGCATTTGCGCAAATTCACTATCTTTTTCTATTAATTTCATTCACTGATTTTCACCTTGTGTGTACGTTAAGTGTCCTTTTGTTCTATAGGCAGCATTGTTTGAAATCTTAAATCTTGCAGCTGCTGCTCATCTACTCAGCTGCGAAATTTATGTTCATTAATTTAATAAATTCTTTTTTTCCCCCCCTGCCTCGCTCCCTCCCGGGAAATTTATTTGCCTCGTTGTGTCAAATGTCACATTTGTACAGAGCATATCTGCATTTAGGATTTCTAGAATAACTACGAGTCCATAGTAAGAGATGTCATTAAAAACTCACAAAGTATATAAATCAAAGTGATTTATTATGAGAAATAATTTTATTTGACTGCATTTCGGACATTTATTGGGATGGTCAAATGTTGTTGCTGGTTTGTTTGTTTTTTCCTAATCAAGGATAACGTGTTTTTGCAGTCAAATTAATTTTTTGACATAATGTTATTAGCAGTTGTGTTTGTTGTAATTTTTTATTATTTTTTGAAAAAGATTTTAAAAAGTTAAACAATTTACATATTTACTTGACACAAATTTACAATGCTAAGTGATATTTCAGTTAAGCAAAAAAAAAAAATTTTAAATATTCTCAGAAATGCACCGATTCAATTTTTAAATTTAATAAAACACCTTTTTTTTTGGCGAAAAGTGGGTGGGCCTTAAAAAGTGAACATGTCATTTTACAAAAGAGATAGAATGTTTTCGAGGAAACATAATAAAATTTGGAGCAAGGACCTATATTGGATGCTGCTTCGACTGGTTTTCTTAATTTAATTGAGTGATTTTTTAAGCGTTTGGTTATTGAAAAATAAGAAAAGAACAGAAAATTTGCAAAAGTGAATGAAATATTTATTTCAAACAATACACCAATTCCTTTTATTTGCTTTTTAAAAATTATTTTACGTAAATATTGTCCGCGGCTACGCTTGAGGTGGTTCAAATGGGGTCGAATCGCATGATCTTGGTCCCAAAATATAATTGCTCACCAAACTCACCTCCTAATAGGTCCATGATATCGCGGACCGTGCGGCGTATGGGACCGTCTTGACCGTCATGTCAACCAAGTTCAATTCTTCCATTTTCGGCAAAAAAGAGTCGCTAATTATCGCACAGTACATTGCTCCATGGACTGTAACGTTGCGATTTACATTATTTTTGAAACAATACGCTCTAATGATGCGGCCGGCTCACAAACCGCACCAAACACTGCATTTATCAGGATATATTGGCAGCCTTTGGCTGATCTTCAGACTAAATTCGGCAATTCTGTTTTTTGATGTACACATTAAGCCAAAAATGAGTTTCGTCACTGAAGAATTTTGATAATAAAATTCAATGCAAGCGCTGTTTGTTCGTCAGTCTATTTGTGGTAAATTCGCAAACCTTATGGAGCATTTTTGGTGTTAATGCATGTTACGACTCACGCGTGAGACGACAAAAAATTTGCATTGAAAAATCAAATAGAAAAAAAAAATCACCCATTATATAAGCCTATACGCCCTTCAAACTTAGCTATTTGGTTTCATTATTCTGGGATATCACAACAAAAGTACCGAATATTAATTTTCGTCAGTTTTTCCATAAGGTAGGCAGCTCTAGAAAATTGCTGCACCAAGTTTTCTTCCATAAATTCCAATATTACTGTTAGGTTTCAAATAAATATTTGTTTTAATTCAAATTTCCGGTACTCTTCCCGGGACACCTTTATTTTTTACAAACATTAAACCTTTCACATTAATAGCCGCCATACACGTTGACTTTGATATGGTCAAAATACTTTTTCGATGAATTAACGAATTAACTTTTACGTTAAGCTAAATCAGCAAAAAACTATACCTTACTCATTTTACGTAGATATACGTATGTATGTATGTGCATAGGTATTTATAATTACATACATACATACAATTGAGTAGGTATGTAAATTTAGTTAATTTTGTTTTTGTGTACTTTTATTGGATTATATGAGTATGTTTAAGTGTGTTAAGGTACACACATACATACGTATGTGTGTATTACCATGCATGCATGGTGTAATTAGGGTGACCAGCCCAATTAAGGTTCATTTAATTTTCAACACAATTAAATCCGATTGAATTAAATTGACCAGCGTATTTACCGTGAGGACATTTATTAATGATTAATTACTTTTGGTTTTAAGGACGATTAATTTAAGTCTATTTCTTGCTTTATTTTGCAATTGTAATAAAAGTGAGGAGATTTTTATATCTTTAAATTATAAACAAATAAATCTTTGAAATTTTATTGGTTCTTATCAATTGAATAATTAGAAATTAAAATTTAAATTTTGCAACTTAACATTGTATTGTGCAGTTTCTCGTAAGTAAAAACACAAGTACCACGCAAAAAACTAACTTCCTTGAATAGTTTTACCCTCACTTATTAAAATCTTAGATGCTTCAAGACTAAACTTTCTGATATTTTTGTTAATCATTATGACTTTAAATGTGATGTTATAGTCGTGATGAAGACTTAGCTTTGGAAAAGCTTTTCATATGCAAAAGTACTTTGCAACAAGTACTAGTCACGCTTCCAGAATACAATGTGGTTGTTTTGATTGCCATTTGCACTTCCTTACATTCTAAGAATGTGATTGCCGAGTGTGTTGATGATCAAGAATTTGCCACGAACAAAATTCCAAGTTCGAAATGAGCGAGCGAACGTCCGTGAGGAATAGATTTTTAGCCTTTTTTATCTCCTCAAAATGCATAGATCGTCTACAAAACTCTTTCGAGTGCCTTCAATTCTTCCTATTCTTTTCCCGATTCAAGTATTTCTTGCTCTAGCAATCGTTTTCATTGTGATTTGGGACGGCTGAGTTTTTTACTACCCTGAAAGTTCCACTCTAAAGCTTGTCGGTAGACTTCAGTTGATATACTTTCCACAACATGTGCTCAAACCATTTCCACTTGCGCCGTTTAATTTCAATGAAGATCAGATCATGACGGCATCTGGTCGGCACGTAGACATTGGAAGTGGTCCTTGCAAAAGCAGTGCCCGTGTAAAACCAAAACTTTTCTTGATTTTTAAGTCAAAATATAAAGATATGCACGTGAATTCTAGACAATTTGTTCTCAAAATCGTTTCATATGACTATCGACTCATTCCAGAATACACATTCGTTTTCAGCATGGCAACGATTGGTGACGAAAATACGCCTCTAACGCCCCCATTACAAGCAAATATCTGATTGCTATAAAAATTCTATTTTAATGTAAATTTTTTGAGTGTCAATTCGCATTTTCATTTTCCTTTCAATTTCTTCTCAGATATTTATATCTGCTTTTTTTAGTACGCCAAATATAAAAAATTTATGCCATATTATAAAATTTATAACAATTTTTGTCCAATCCTTAAGAGGACACTTACATCAAAAGAGTCATAAAAATGATTTTTACACTTCACTAGTAAAAATACAATAAAATTCACAACTGTGCTTTCCGATGAAATTTATCAAAACGATAATGCAGTTAATATGTTATTACTATTGTTATTGTTATCATTATTGTTGTTATTGCATTACATTTATTTTTATAAAGCAAATATGCAATAAATTCATAACAAGATGGAACACAAGAAAATCACAAAAAAAGTCAAGTACGAAATGAAAATATAAAAAAATGTAGGTACTCGTATCTTAAAGAGCAGATTTTTTTACCGCCAACACCAAAGTCAGTCATACGACTGCATGTGTTATGAGATGTTTGCGCATAAATCAGAACATTTAACACCATACAAATACAAACAGACACATGTTCATACAAACTGACAGTCTGACAGACGGAAGTCGAAATTGAAGGACAGCTAAGAGAGAAGTGCGCGCGGAAGTTAAGGAAACAACCAAGCGCGACGGAAAGTGCGAATCAGCACCAAGGCAGCAGCAGTAGCAGCAGCAGCATCAAAAAAGAAAAACTCTTAAGAAAGGAAGCACATGTGTTTGTGTTGTATGAAATTTATGGAATTGGCGCACTTAGCAGTAGCGCGAGCAATATTTCGAAAGCACTCGCAAAAGCAGCTTATAAAATTCACAATTGCAGAGAATTTTGGGAGATTTCATGCGACACTTGCAATTAATAGAAAGTTGTAAAAGTTTATTTAATTGAAATAATTGTTATATTCTTAAATTATAAATAGTTTGAAAAGAAATTAACAGTGAACAGGTCGTATGAGCAATCATATTAAATTTACTATAACACTAGTTAACAAAATTCTAAAAAAAAGCTCGGTGACATGGAAAAATTTTTAAAATTCCCATTTGGTAAGTCAGGTTTTTGAGATATCAAACAATAATTTTTTTGACCTTTTCAGTAGAGCAATAGATTCCGTTAAGACTAAGGGATTCTATTGAAATCACCTTTCAACGAATGGCAACTAAATTATATTAAGTATTTTGAATTATTTTGCTTCTATCTCATAAGAATTTTAGGAAATATAAACGAATTCTGTGACGAAATCAACAAAATGATTAAAACTTCCATGGAAATTGTTTTTCACTAAACATTTTTGAGCAAGAAAAACAAAAATTTTTTTTATTGCAGTTTTGTGAAATATCCCAAAAATTTTTTCCTCTTTCTATTGATCTCACTAAAAAAAACGCAGTTTTTAAGCGCGCTTGCACGTTTCACAAAATTACAAAAAATAAAAAAGATGAATATACATATACATACATATGAACATAAAAATGTGCAAAAAAAACATGAAAAAACGGAAACAAACAAATAAATATGTGGCAACCATGGCAAACAAAAACCAACAAAATGCACATGGCATGAATTTTACTTTTCCGCGCTTTTTTTTTGTTTTTTAAGAAGCAACAAGAAAATTTTGAATTTACATTTAGAGAAAACCTCTAGAAAAAACTTATAGCATACATTGAGGCGCTTTGATAATGTGCCACTATGTATATACACACAAGCGTGTGCGTACACATACAGACATATATGAAACATTTTAGTGAGTATATTTATATGAAAAATAAAAAAAATATAAAAATGAAATCCTTTCAGCGGCCTTAAATGTGTTTAAATTTAGGAAGCAAATGTTATTTACCTTCTAAAATAGCGAACACAAGTTGGATTTTATTGAATTTACTGAGAGCAAAATTTCATATAGTTTGTATGCCACTTTTTGCACTCGAATAAAAGATTTTGGTGTTTTGATAAATCTATTTAAAGCTTATTAGGTGTGATTTTCTTAAAGTGATAGAAGTTTAAATTGAAATATTACACACATTTACTTCTAAAATGCTTATTTCCAAGAAAACACAATTTATATTGGCAAGCAAAAAAAAAATAATTCCTGCTGGCTTATGAGCATAGGTCAATGAAATCACATATTCCCATATGCGTCAGATCACGTGATTTAAGAATTTTCGCAAAATAATTTCGAAATATTAAAAATCAAAAATTGAAATCATGTTCTCCTCCACTCAAACTGGTTTTGAAGCAACTGAAAAATATTTTGGGATATATATACTATCCAATACGGCAATAGTTTGAGTTCAATCTGATATGCTCGATTTTTGGCTTAAGATATAATGGGTGTTTTTTTGCTATTTGTTATATCAGTGTAAGTTTTTTTACGACTCACTCATGATTTGTTACATATGTTAAGACCAAAAACGCTTAATAAGGTTTGCCATTTAACCATCAATAGACTAACAAACACCCAGGGCTTGCAAATCATTGAATTTTACTATCAAAATTTGTGCTATGTGAAAATGTGTTTTTTATCGAAAAATTTTCTTCAGCGACAAAACTTATTTTTGACTCAATGGGTACGTCAATAAACAGAAATGCCAAATTAAGCAATTCAAACGCTACCAATGCACCCTGAAAATGCTCTGTTTAGGCCGAAATGCTGAAAAAATTATGCCAAAATTAGAGCTTACGGATGAACCATCTCGGCGTAGCCGCGGACAACATTTACATGAAATAATCTTTAAAAAGTAAATGGAAGAAATTTGTGTATCGTTTCAAATAAATATTTTATTCAATATTACAAATTTTCTGTTCAATTTTCAAAAATCACACGAAATTCGTCATATGCGGTACAAGGAGTAAGCATCAAAATTAGATTATGACGCCAAAGAGCTTAACAATGTCCTCCTTAAGTTTGGCCAACGGCACAAAATCAGGCACTACTTCAGCGCTATTGAGAAGTAATTAAGTGCTTTTGTAAGAATTTATATTTAGAGTAAAAATAAAAAAAATTATATATTTGTTTTTTCGGGCAAACTGAGGGTCTTAATTAACCCTTTCTTGCACTTGAAACTTAAAAATCGCCATTTTTTTCAGTTTTAAGTTGATTAATGTAGTTAATTTTTAAGTATTTTAATTGTTATATATTAATTGCTTTAAGATGTAATTAAGATTATAACTCTATAGTTAGAATTAAGATGCTTATGTGATTTCACCACCGCATATAGAAATCAGCAACAGGAATACGAAATTGGTTTTATATTGTGTTGCTGAAAAGTTTAACCAAAACCAAGTATGCATTCTATAAAAGTAATCAATTTTACATTTTTATTTAAAGAAAAGTTTTCAAATTACTACTAACATTGTACCTTTTAGCATTATGGTTTATTTTACAACAATAAGAAGTATATTTTAATTAAGCTGATTTTTTCTTATACGAATGTCAAAAGCATATGTTACACCCATGTCAAGTGATAAAAAAACTCTTAAATAAGTACTTTTATAAAAGTTTGGGACTGGAATTTTAACAAAGCAATTTTGTAGCAGAAATCTTGCCGAAAACGTTTTCTGCAATTGAAAGTATGAAAAAAGTTTAGAATATAGTTAAGTTTATTAAAAGGTCTGTAGTGAACAAATCAAAAGTTTAACATTTGGTTCACTTAATTACTTTTGTATCAATGTCAATCAAAACGTCGTTAACGTTCTTTTAAGTAATTTAAAGCAACATTCATAAATAAATTCATGTTCATAATATTTGTTCAAAAAATGTTTTGAATCCTTAGTTCTCAGAAAATAAATACAATCTCTACTTCAATGCCGTTCTATGGCGGCAAAGGGGATTCTTAGGTTAAATGAATACAACAAGCTTCAAAATTCTGAAGGTCTATTTTGCAAAATATGCAGCGGAAACTTTGCCTTACGGCAAGTGATTACCGAGTGCCAATACTTGACTTTAACACTGCCTACAATCTCAACTTTCTAACAAGAAAAGATTGAAACTCTGGCATCGTTCTGGAAGGAAAGGAGCTAAGGATGGATTCAAGATGGAGTGCGGCACTGGAGCGGATGTATTTGTATTTGTATTTATTATTGTATTGCAGCGTTTTTCAAGCTGAAGTCTATGAAGCCTATAGACCAAGCTGCACACGTGAGCTTACTCTCTTCATCATTACCAGGTGTGTGGACAGTCAGGGAACGTTCAAAGCCTTGAACGCCAAAATCGTGAAGTCTAGATGTATAGAACACAGGGAATCACTATGTACGTTGAATCCGACAGCATACTATAGAGCTCTGCTGAATGCCCGGTCATAAGGGTACTTCCAGAAATGAGAAAGCCGACGAATGTGCCAGAATAGGATCAGAGCAACCGGAGAATCAACAAGTGGTAGACCTTGAGATACCACTGGCGGAGCTACACTATTGCATCAAGAAACAAACGAACTTAAAGCAGGATGCAGAACGTCTTGAAATATGTGGAATAAACTTAATCAGGGAAGGACGCACACTCTCTTAAGATTCAGAAGAGCAGAGCTAAGGACTTTTGTAGGCCCTATGGCCGCCAAATATGGTGCTCTTTTCAGAGATTTCTGCAGAAGCTGCGGAGATGAAGAAGAGGATGAGACCGTTAGACACCTGATCTACGAATGTCCGGGTGATGAGGGCACGAACCAAATATTTTAGTTCTGCGTACTTTGTTGTTTGTTCACCAGTATCCTCAACTTCACAAAGGCTTCTGGGTGGTTCATCTTCATTCAATAAGACAATTTAAGGAGAAAGATGATTTTTAAAGGTGAAGGGCATTATAATGGGCAAACTGCCTCCGAGTGCATCTTGCTATATGCAAGCAACCCTTTTAACCTAACCAACTTCAATGCCATGAATAAACCTCAATATTTATTCTTTTTTTTTATTTCTCTGCTTTTCTGTTGCATTACTCAATAAATTTAAACAAAAGCAATAGGTATATGCAGCTAAAAAGTTTGAATTTGAATTGAGTTGAACAGCACTGGTCAACAAAATAAAACTTTTTGTGTGCTTTTGAAATAAATGGCATAGTATTACTCAAATTTGGCGTCACTGAATATGAATATACAAATAACATTTGCTCTAAGCTTAAAAATATTGCTGGTATAAAAACTGTGGTATTCACTGAGGTTTGTTTGGTTTGGGTAGAATTTAGATTTTCAAAGGTATATGACATAGAAAACCAATCAAGCTCCCATTTTTTTTTGAATTTCACTATATTTTGCTGAAAGTACTCAATGTAATACACCTAATAATCGCATTCAAACAACACTTGGTACAACATTGTGTTAACTACTCGTTATACGTCTGAGTAAAAATGTTACAGAATACAACTTTTTTTAATTATAAACTTCAGAAAAAAAAAATCAGAACTGTGTTAATAAAACCAAGCGTGGAAGAACTTTTTTCTTTTGGCTATTGTTGTTGCCTTAGTTGACAAAAATAAGTTTGGAAGAAAGATAAAAAACAATATAAGAATAGAGACACATAAAATGCCTGTTTCGAAAAACTTATACTTTTATGGAGCATATTTTTTAAGAGTTTGGAATTTTATTTATATAATAAAGTTTGTTTTATTTTGTTGAAAAAAATAAAAATTTTTCGAATAATTTGTTAAAAGTTTAAAATTCCATTGCTGTGCGATCAGTTCAACTTATATGCTCAATTTTATTTTACTTCGAACTTCCAGATGATATTGATCATAGTTCAATATAACTTTCTATTGATAATAATTCTACCTCCAACCAATTTCGAAACTTCGAAGTTTGATTAGAAATTTCTTTTACATACATTTTTTTTTTGTCTGTATTAAATAATTGTCTGGTAGTGCTGCGCGCTCTGGCGTTATGATAACCGTTGTTTTCTCTAACTAATAATTGACGACCTCGATCTTAACAATCGGCGATGTATTATTGCAGAAAGAGTACCCAGTACACGTATATGCGAGATTGGATGATGTCTATTGGCTGACAAGATCATCGATTCGGTGCCGTTGGAAATTTCTCTTGTGCGGCGACTCGAAAGACCTTGTTTTTTTAACCAATTTTCTAACTCTAGACAATTTAAAACCAATTTTCGTTGAGCAACGGCCAAATTACAGCATGATTTGTGCAGAAAATGTATCAAACATTGCCTTAAAAGGATTGGATTCCATAAAAGGCCTGAAGTACTTATGTTGGCATAATACAAAGAGAAGCGATCGATAACATGCATTCCGGGAGAGTGCAAAATATAGTCAGCAGATAAATCCAACTTCAAACCAACTCTTTTTATATATAATTTCATCTTAAATACGGCTTGGGGGTGTTATCAATGCATCAAATATGCCAAATATTTTTTTACTGACATCAAATTATTCTATATTATTTTTGTAAAAATTCGTTAGAAATGTAAAATTCGTATATCCCTACTGACCAATCAATCTTAAGTCACTTTCATTTTGATCCAATTACAAACAGAATTGTATTTAAAATGACTCAATTTAGTGTGCAACTTCATTCAGACTATAATCCTACATCAATATGACTTGAATTTAACTCTAATCAAAATTTAGTCTAACTTTCAATAAACATTAATTAAAAATCAATTCAACTTTAAACAGGTTTCACAACACTTTCCAGCTGAGCACAATCTAACTTGATTAAATTAATTTTTCCACTTCCAAAAACTGCAATTCATATATTTATCCGAATAAATTCTAACTTAAGTTCAATTTTAACAGAAGTTTAACCTGTCTTAGTTTTACTTTTAATCCACATCTCCAATACAACTTATATCCGACTTTAATCTAACTGTTATCTTACTTTAATCTTACTTCATGCTAACTTGAATGCACCGTTAATCCAACTATAACTTAACTTCAATCTGACTTTAAATTAACTTACTCCCTTAAAAAACGTTGCCTGAAACTTGAGGTTCTCTTCTAAGGTTAATGGTTTTTGAGCGATTTTTCATTTCTATTTAGCTTTATGGAAATGATGGATGACTTTGCCTTAAAAAGTTCCCATAACGAATGGGTCATCATTTTGTGGAATTGTTATCGCACCCTCATGTAAAGTGTAAATTGTTTATCGCTTAATTTTCTATTTCTTACAGGGTCCTATTGCAAAGTTCATGTGTAGATGTTGACATAAACACGTGTGAACAGTATTAAACCATGACATAGAAAACTTTTCCAAAGTTCACGAAAGGCGTTGAGTTGAAACACCAGAACAAGGAACGTATCTAATGAAATAATTAATGAAAATGAAATAAGTAGCGAAGTTCGCCAAGAATTGACAAACTAAAAAAAAAAAAAATTGGAATTTTGTTTCAAAATTTCTTGCAAAATTATAATTATTGGTTTTATATATATATTCGACAACTTATTTGCCTTAAGTTGTCATTCCGTTCCTCTTAAGTTATACCTCATATCTAATTTATTTTGTTTTATTTAATTTACTTATTTCATTAAACAAAAATATAGTGCATTCACTTAAGCACTTAATGTTTTCTCATAAGTTGAACAATTTAAGTGCTGCTATTTCTTGCGCAATACAATTATATTATTGTTCTTTTGTACAATTATGCCCAGCAAACATTTGAAAGATATTGAAATCTGATACATTTGTGGCGATGAATTTATATCTTCTAAGAAAACTAAATTGGCATTATAGATATTTTTTAAGCTTCAATCTTTTCAATGCATTATGATTCGATATTACTTTTTTGTTATAGCTGTGTACATATACGTTATCAAATTTGTATAAATGTGGAACTGGTGTATCAATCATAATTCACAAGGTCTCAACAAAAACTATCAAATGTCGCAAACAAATAATGTAGAAAAATAAATGAAATAATTATTCTAACTACAACGAAGTAATCAATCTATTTAATTTATCTTCTTCTATATGATTCATACATGAAATACTACCCTAAGACAATTTCTTCCGAACAAACTTTGTCAACAGATTACAAACTCTATCGCAATCAAAACTATTGCCTTGGCGTTTGAGATATTACTCTTCCGCAATTAAAAATGTTTGCTGGGTAGAATGATGCGCTCACGCCATTATCTGTGTGTCTATGTACTAATAGTCGTATATCTTCATACTAATTTTCATCATTAATCACTCACTTTTATGAATTTATGAAAAGGACACAGATGAAATCAACTGCAAGGACATTCAGAAGAAATACTGTATTGGAGCTTGTATGTTTTTATATATATGTGTATAAATGAATGTCTCTGTGCACTGACCAGTATTGCCATTGCGCTAATTTGCTTAAGTTTTGCTAAATAATTTTTTATGTTAAAAAGTTTCTAATTGGTAGATGAGCATCAAATCACAATAAACATTCAGAATTGGATTTATGTGATTCCAATACAGTTAAATAGGAGAATTTTTAGTTTTTTAACGCCTAAATGATATATTATCATAACAAAAACGAAAACCGAGTATTCCGTTGAAACAAAGAGTTTAATTCCTTCTAGCTTAAGATAATTAAGGTGTAAAATGGTCAAATTAGTTAGTGGCGAATGGTCAAAAAGCGTTAATTATGTTACTTCGAAGAGTTTATTGAATATTATTGAAAAACCCATATGAGTTTTATAAGTTTGAGTGTTGATAGAACTCACGTTGTTATATTGAAAGCTATAAAGTTTTTTGAAATATCAAATCAAAGTGTCGTAAAGTGTCAAAATATATAAAATTGTATTATAACATTTGTCAACTACAAAGGTTAAAAAGTACTAAAAAATGTCAGATAGTATCAAGAAATTCAAAACTTTTTGTACATAGAGGTAGGTATTGGATGGTATCGATAATTCGATAAAAGTGAAGCACTGCTAAGTGGATTCGAATGGCAAAAGAAAAAAAAATTCAAATAGTGCTTAACTCTTACAAAGTATCGAGTAGTTTCAAAAGTACAAAAAACCGAAGACGAAAAGAAATCGAAAAATATTTGAGAGTATCGAACAATATCGAACTAAGTTGCGCTGTAGTGAAAAGTGAATAAAGTCGTTAAATACTGTAAGATGGATGGCACAAGATATTATCAATTACTATCGAATATAATTGATTAGTATCGAGAGGCCATAAAAGATATGGAAGACACCAATAAGTATCACAAAGCCGGCAGAAATTGCTCGAAGAGCGCTAAAATACTCAAATAATCTTATGAGAAATTAGAACAAAATGGCAATTATAATGGATAAGTATCGATAAGTATCGAAAAGTATTTAAGAACTAATAGTGTAAAGTTGTGAGACATTTTCATTCATTCTTATAATAATAAATAAATGTCTTTGCTTCTTCTTCTAAAATCTCAAGGAGAGTATATAAAGATATCTCTATACGTTCGCACAACATCATTATAATTTGCCTTATGGTGCCAAATAAGTTTGAGTCTGTAAAGCTGGTTAAAGTGATATGGTAATGTCTAAACATATGGTATCTTTCTTTCTATCATTTTCAAGCTATGGCAGGAAAAACACCAAGAAGCCTGCTACAAGCATAATGCATTTCATGCCATTCGGTAACACTTTTTTCTTCTATTTAATGCCAGATAACAGCGTTTGCAACCAACAAAAATTGCTATCACAACGCTAACATTCGTCAGCTGTTGAACAGGAAGTCCGCAAAATGCTTGCTCACCTCAAAATTTAGCCGACCACATGATGTGTTCTTCCTTCCGCGCTACTACTGATGATGAAGAATCTCATCGTTATCCTGCAACACAGTTACATGTGACATTCTTTTTTTTTCGGAATTCTGTTTTTCTTTCCATACTACGTAACCCATATAGAGTGTGCATGATGTAAACGTATCTCTATACTGAATGTAACATCTATGCGTGTATTTGTATGAGTATGCGTTACATGACAATTTAATGTTGCATTACAATTCACCTTGAGTGTCAAGGAAACCGTCATTTCTTGATGTTAAAACATTTTAATGAAGTTTTCAGAAAAAAACGGAAATTGTAAGCCTTTTTCCCAGAAAAAACAGAGAAGATGCTTAAGCAAAATAAATTAAATATCATGTAGACAGCTGTTAAATTTAATTCCGAACCGGTTATGGTGTTGTTGTTTATGTAATATTGTGTCTACCTAAGTGAAAAAAAAGATAACAAAAAAAAATATTTTAATATGAAAATTTATTCGGTTTTTGTATACAGCTGTAGGCCGGATTGTAGACTTTAATAAAGCGCCGCCTGACTTTGTCTTCTGTGAAATTGAAAATTTGCATTTTATTGAGAGAAAATAAATTCTGAGTATTTTGCTGCAAGAATAATTGTGTGTACTCTTTTCTTTTGCCATTTCGTTTTTCCTCATTTAATTTAATGACAAGAAAAATAATCATTTTCCAAAACATAAAAATCACGTATTTTCTATAGAGCACAACGCAACAGCTCTTCTGCACAAAGGACGCAAGGAAGGAATTAAAGGTTAATTTTAATTGAAGGCAATAATTAAGTCTTAAGAATTCTTGGTGAACCTTAATATCTATAACTGCTATTCGAATCGGATTACGAAAGCCGGAAGCAAATTAAGATTTTAATTTATGTTATATATAATATTACATATTGGAAACTTTTATAGTTATTGTGGGCAGCGTCACACCCTTTAACGAGTATTGAATGTAAGGCTGCTTTCAGTTGTAACATCTCAAAAATTTTTATGAAAATCATTGCTACCGTTCTGAGTAATATTGAAAAAAGTCTTTCGATTGCTGAAAACTGCCACGCTCATTTTTTAAATTCCGCCTACTGAGAGTAAATTCATGATACTTAGGATCGGCAGCCTTTCAACGAAATTCTTGACAATATCTTGCATGATTTGAGAGGTATGACCTTATTAATATTTATAATTAGGGCAGTGCCACGCCCCCCTTAGAAACTCTAAAACACAAATCCTAGCCTTATATATATATATAGTTATACTACTATGTGCACGATACGATAATTTTTGAATTACCGTATCGTTCTTGTATCGGTGGAGCACAAGTTCCTAGCTAAAGCCTTTGTAAGAAACTAACATTCCATAATACAGTTTTTTTTTTAATAAATATGCATTTTCCTTAAGTTCCATTAGATCAGCCAACCTGTTTAAAAAACAAAGTTTTTCCTTCAATAAATTAAAAATAAAAAGCTGAAGCACCAAAAAAAAAAAAGTAAATATTTCATTATTTATTTGCCCTTACAAATCTGAATCATAAATTTTCTTTTTAAAGGATTTATTGGAAAAACCCTCAAGATACTAAACTAAATATGAAGATAATTTTGAAAAGAAAAACAAAAATCTAAGCACGTGTTTACTTAAAAATATAAATGAGGCATCAATGGCACATTCCATAAACAATGATGTATTATAGCCTCCAACACGGAAGCCGTTGGATATGAAAAGTATGAAAATAAGGGTGAATATCTATATAAACAAATACATAAATATAATAAAATTAAAGAAATATTCAAGTCATATGCTTGTACATACAATAAATACTTTGCCTCAAGGCTGAGGAAAAAATCCCAAAACAAAGTGAAAAGAGCTTTATAAGATATAAATCATAAAAAAAGTTATAGTACTTTAAAAGAATCTCTACTTAATGGGTTACATTTTTTTTTAACCAAAAGATATAAATTGGAGTGCCATTGAAGAAAAAACAATGTATAGCATTTAAAACAAATAAGAAAACTCTTTGGAGGAAAAAACAGAGACGTGAGAATACGTTGTCTAAATGTCGAACATGTTCGAAATCTGGAATATTTCATTTTAATTGCATCACGAAAATGCCACAAGGTATACGAACGTACGTACTTCAACCAGCATGATGATGGCGTCACATTGTATTTGTAGTTACATTTATTACATATCAGAAAGAAAACGTTCTAGAAATGAGAGCTTCTGATATTGCAAACGACACAGACAGACGACTATTTGATATATTCGATAGTTTTAACCTTGCATATATAGCATTTTTTGATATTCTTCAAGCGTTCGGTACTATTTCGTTTGTCGCCCCATATCGATACCTGACAATTTTCGATTGTTTTTGATTTTCGTTGAATATTTTATGCTTTTGCTATTGCCCGATGTTTTTGCTATTACTCAATGCTTTTCTGAACTCTCTTCAACAGTGTTATACTTTCCAGTCCTCGTTATTTTTTCCATCATTTTTGAAACTTTCTCAAGTATCAATTTTTAGAAAAATCGGAAATCACTATTAAAAATCTTTAACAACTTAAACCAAACTAAAGATAATGTGCAACTATGTAAGTATTTGTGTCCTTACATCTTTCGTTCACTACTCCAATGCTGATGATGATTCTTTGTGACATTCGAATTTCTATTCAGCAATCCATCTTACTATCAATGATATTTTTACAAAACTTTATCTGCAACTGTGTCTTCGTTTGGTCGCTTTGTCATTTTGTGACGATACGTCCTTTTACTGATGGTTCTTGTCTGTCCGACTTTGTTTCTGTCTGCATGTCGGTTTATATATTTGTGTGTCAGCTTGGCGTTTAAGTCTACGTGGAAATTGCTTTGGGGTATTAAGTGAATAGTCAAAATCTCTGTTTAACTGTGAATACCCACTAATGAATTTAAGTTTATGCTTTTTATTTGCATTAGCTTTATGATTTAAATAGCTTTTTTTTTAAATTTACATCGATGTTGTTTGGATATAATTAAAATATATATCAACTAATTTTTCTAAGCCTACCCAAAAATGAAGTTACTCTCAATAAAAGTTTCAATTTCATTTCATCTTATAAAATTCCATTACACGTCCCCGCAAAATGTTTGTACCCTTAGTTCATACTAAGGACCACAATCGAAAGTTGGTTTAAAAAGTTTTTCATAAAGGATATGTAATGCTTTGTGCGTACAAATAACGGGTGATTTTGTAATCGTTTAGCTTTTGAAAATTGAAAAAAGAACAGAAAATTTGCAATAGTGAATGAAATATTTATTTGGAGCGATACATAAATTCCTTCAATTTACTTTTTAAAGATTATTTCATGTCAATGTTGGCTGGGGGTTCGTCTGAGGTGGTTCATCTGTAAGCTCCAATTTTGGCATACTTCTTCTACCATTTCAGCCAGTATCTCACCAATAGCAGCTGTAATATTGTTTTCGAGGGCTGAAATTGTGGCTGGCTTGTCCATGTTCACAAAAAACTTCACGTAGTCTTACAAAAAATAGGTTTGTGGGGTCAAATCGCATGATCTTGGCGGCCAATGGACTTCTCCAAGACGACATGATTAATTTCTCACCCATCTCGCTTCTCAAAAGGTCCATGGTATTGCGTGCCGTGTGGCATGTGGCACCATTTTGTTGTAACCACGTGTCAACCAAGTCCAATTCTTCTATGTATGGCAAAAAAAAATTTGTAATTGCTCCATTGACAGCAACGATTTTCAGTATTTTTGAAAAAGTACGGTTCAATGATGCCGCCAGCCCACAAACCGCACCAAACAGTGCATTTTTCAGGATACATTGGCTGCTCTTCATACAAAATTTGGCAATTCTGTTTATTGACGAACCCATTGAGCCTAAAATGAGCTTTGGCCGCTGTGGAAAATATTTCGATAAAAAATTGGATCTTCAGTTTTTAGTTTGATTTCTGTAAAATGGCAAACCTTATTGAGCATTTTTAATTCTGACACATGTTGCAAATCAAGCGTAAGGTGTCAGAAAATTGACAATGGATAAACAGATAGCAAAAAGCTCACTCGTTATTTGTATTCTCACGTAAAATGTAGAATATATTTAAGAAATTTAGATATCAATTTATAATATTTGTATTTTTTTTGCGAAATATTAAAATGTTGCTCATACGACACGTTGTGCCCAAGTTCATTAATCGCATGGGAAGTAATTTTGCACCTATTGGAACAGACCTTGAACTTCAAAGTCAGCCGTAGAAGTATTCGAATAATGGTTTTTTAGTAAAAGTTGTAGTTCAAGATATACACGCAAGCAGTTTGTCCGTGGTATGGAACTTTCATTAAATAAATGATAAAGTAAACCGAAAAGTAAAAGTATAAGCCCATAAAAAAAGTGAAGTTTACGATTCATTGTTTTTTAAATTTAAAGGTAATTTTCTCAATAAATAACCATTAAAATGACGAAATTGTGTACACTTACCCTAATGCTCCCTCTTTTATGAGAATGTGCAAAAGTACTAGATCCATTTTGCAAAACTATTTTACAAAACGACTACCGCTGTCCGTCAATCTAACATTTCGTATTTGATGAAAAATGATTTCCATTCCTATGCGCCTTAAACACTGATTGGCATACAAATAAACAAACAAATACTGATGAAAATTTTTTCATGCACACAAACACAAAAATGTATTTGTCGTAGTATTTGTGCTCTTCTGACAATTCGTTTGCTGTTTCTCGTCGTGCAAATCATTTAATCTTCTGTTTTTTTTTTGTTTATTTCCGATATTTGTTTAATCAAAGTTTTCATCAACCACTGGCCTCCAGTCAACCCTTTCCATATTTGCTCCCTAGCTAGCGAATTTATACGCTTGGTTTAGTTTTGCGCGAATACGGTTGCCATTCATTTTCACTCTTGCTATTTGCTGTATGCTCTACAGCAGAAATGTCCAACATAAAGTCATTTACGGGTCGCTTTGGAGACTAGATATTGGTCACATGCAGCATATTCAGTAAACTGAAATGGGTAAAAATAATTTTAAAAAATTAAAAAAAAATTGATTGAAACGTTGGCTCTATATCTTAGCACTTTCGTAGTATCATCAGAGATAGTAGGCTAATGTAATATGCACAATATTTATTGAGCTCACCGCTAGCTTTTGACTAATTGGTGAACTAAAACTTTTAATTTTCGGTTGCGAAATAGACTTACTTGAATGTTATCCTTTATTTTTTTGAAATTTTAGTTAGAATATTTGGGTCACGGGTTATTGTTTGGGAAGCCGTCCCCGTCATACAGCGTTACCTACCGTAGGGTAGTGAAGTCAACATCACATAACTACTAACTGGACGAATACATTTGTCCGTTTGTTTTCATTTCAATTTATCAAAATCTCTGGTTTAATCAATACAAGAAATAAGTAAATATACACAGACACATGTCATCAATATGTACAAATACTAATACGCAAACTAATACACACATTGAATCGCATGATTATTTTCATCAAACAAACGATTTTTTGCACTATGACACTAGGTCTCCAATTTTGCTATTTGTTTTTTGCTATAGTGATTTAATAATCGAAGATGTAAAATCAATAATTTTTTGCGATAGGATTTTTCAAAACTTATAGAAAATAAAAGAATTGTTTTCTCATCTCTATAAAAATTAACTCTGCGAAAAATATAGTTTAGATATAATATATTAGGAATTTGTTGATTTTCAAAAAAATTGGTTTTGAAAATTACAAATATATTTTCCTTTAAACGGTATTTTGTAAACAATGCTAAACATTTATCACCTTTCAAATTAAAGTTCCCGACATAGCTTTGAAGTTCAACATGCTTTCAAACAGTTTGAGTAAGAGCAATTTTTAGAAAATTTACCTTTCCTTATAACTGCTACACAAATTTTCCCGATTAGATCACAAAATCAATGAATACTTATTTGGGACCAATTCAGATAGCCAGACTGCTATCAATATCGCTCGTCTATAATTGAGAAGGCTCAACATTTTAACATTCACCTCATCTGAGTGCCTGGGCATTGGAACATTGACGGCAATTGCAAAGCTGATGAACTTGCTATGCACGGGACTACTGTACAAAATCCTCAGGACAAAGAAGGTGTTGACATGCCATTTGCTACGTGCAAGTTGCTGCCTAAAGAAAAATGGTAAAAAATGCTAACAAAAAATGAACTCAAGGTCAACTTGCAATATAACTAGGCAAATCCGGCCGAAATGGGATGCCAAGCGTTCGTCATAGCTATTTTCTCGCACGAGACATAGTGTCTCGTCAGTTGTTGCAGTCATAACTGTACATTGCCTCATTGGCAGACACGCGGAGAGATTAAGTGTTGGGTCTTTTGACATCTGTAGAAGTTGTGAAGTTGTGGAAGAGGAAGGAAACATTAAACATTTTCGCTGCTCCTGCCCCGCACTTGCTAGAAAATGCCACAAAACACTTGGGTCGTTTTTATCTGATGACCTGGATGATCTTAGACATGTAAGTTTATGTCAGCTATTTAGTTTCATTGCAAAATCTGGTTGGTTCAACGAGAGAGTATAGTCAGACACCCTGTGGTAGGACAATGGATCACATTTGGTCTAAGCGAGTCGGTTTTTGTAACTGGCTGCCACTCATACCTAACCTAACTTATTAAGGACTAAAAATTAAATGGCAAGATCGATATTTTACCCCGTTTAAGTTTGTGAAATTTTATTCAGGATCAGGCCATCTATATGCTAAGCAAAAGTTATTATACTCCCAGATAACTTCATATAAGAAAGCTTCAATCGAATTCAGATGTAGTCTTTGGATGAAATTCTCTTTTCATTTATATTGTACTAAAAATTTACCCTGTAAGTCTTAGAAAAAAAATAAATCGAATCCCATGAAATCGAATTGTCAATGTAAATTTAGTTGAAATTCATGCTGATGCATTTCAAGTTGATTTTGTTGCTTTGATTTTCCACCAAAGTTGCACAATTTGTCGTTCGTGTGTAAATACAACAAATTTTACGAGTGTGGAAACATTTTTGTTCTTATTTTCCAATTTTCTACTATTAAAATGTAAATATTTACAGGTAAAGAAATTTTGTTATGCTAATAGAATGTTAACTTTTACGAGAAATCACAAGACGATAAGTAACTATGCAACATGTCGTATGATTGACATTAAATGCGATAGGAGAAGAGTTCTCACATTGGCAGAATGCAAAAAAAAAGTTTGAAACGAGTTTTGTAGCATACTTTCTTGTAGATAGATTTGTATTTGTATAATATGTCATATATACAAACATACATATAATAGAATATTTCAGTGAAAATGCTGCCAACAATTTGTCAAGAAATTTTTTTGTGTATTATTTTTCTTTAATTACAGTCAAAATTCAATGTACATAATATTTTCTATAATAAAGCAGATGTAAAACTTACTCAGTCATAAACATAATTGCACAGAGAAATGTTTCATACATATACTGTGCATACACGCACATATGAAAACATTCATTTGCCTGTGGCTTACATGTCGTATGAGTGACATGCAATTAACATAAAAAATTCATGAAATTTATTTTTTTAATTAAATATTTAAAAAAATAATTAATTTTGTATTTTCACCTACAATGAATTGCGGAATAGATGAAACAAAACAATATTAATAAGAAAAGTTTTACACGTCTTCGAAAAATAAAAAAGTTTTATATAAATTTAGTTGATAAAAGAAAGAACAATCTCAAAAATAAGTTTTTTTTGGTGAAAAATTGAAACAAATTCAATGACAGAAGCGAAATAATAAAATTGAGAAAGACTTTTCTATACGAAATTAGGTTAAGGGTGAATGCTTTTCCTTTTGCTATTAAATAGACAGACGTTTTATTCTCGCACTTGTAATGTCTTGAATTTCACGTATCTAGTTAAGTGTCTAACTTTTTGTAGGGTAAATCAATGCAATTCGTAAAATTTTTGAAAAAAAACGATGTTGAAATTTATATTTATAAAAATTTACTTTGCAATAATAATGACATTTTATATGGCAAGATCAATCCAGTAGTTTTTGCATTATGAATGAGCACATTTTTTTGTCAACTGATCACATTCATGGTGTCAAATGCGTTAAAACTGCTGAGTTTGATCCAATTTATTTAAAAAATTCAACTTGATTTGTAAGAAAATTGATGTCAAATTAAGATTTACTGCAAAAACCAAGTGGAGTGAGACAAAATGTTCCGTACTGAAATATGAATAACAAAACATTATTTTGAAGACATAAGATCCTTGCTCATTTAAACGACTATTTCTTCGACTTTGTGTCTTCGTAGTTCTCTTTTAGAAAACTTTTCAGAACATAGTTCTAAAAAAGTATTGAAAAGCAATGAATGTTTTTATGAAATCTAACATTCACTTACGGTGTTCTCTTGGTCGAAACGGCAAGTCAAATTTATCTACAGATTTTATTGCCCTTCACGTGTTTTTCAAAGTTTTGTGCAGACTTTCTGCTAAGTTTATTTTATTGAAAAGTTTGCCCAGCAAAACTTTTTCTCTTAGCTCTGATTACTCTTTCCTTAGAAAATTCTTTTATTTTCTTTGTAGACCTCTTTCGTATAACTTACCTTATTCCTTTTCCTTTTCAGCAACACTTTTGCTTGTGGTTATCTTTTATTGTGTTCACACAATTTCATTCATTATTTCGTTACTGTAGTTATCGTTGTTTTTGTTGCATAAATTAAAAGTTGAAAAGATAAAAAGTAATGGATTTTATGTTTTTGCCCTATGATATTTTTGTTTCCTACTTTTAATTTTGTAAAGTATTTTTTGCACAACTTGAGTTTTGAAGTTTACAACATTTTACGCGCGCACTTTTTAGCAACATTTCTCATCGACAACATAAGCGGTGGCAGCAGCAACATTTAGAGCAGTAGCACTAACAGCTAAAATGAGCCACACTTCAAACAACTCGGGTTAAACAATAATTTATCATGATTTATTTAAGTGGCAGCAGACATTAAAAAAAAAAGAGAACCCAGCAGCACAGTAACGTAACAGCAGCGGTACGTGGAAAAAGCAGTCGATAAGGGTGCGCGAAATAAAGTTGCCAGATTCATTGCGAGGATTACGAAGGCTATCTAGTCGATTAGGTGAATTCACGAAAATCATCAAAAATACAAAATGTTAACACAAATTAAAGAAAAATGTATCTAAGTCTAAACGTTTTAAAAAACTAAACTACAATAAAAATATATTTATAATAAAATCGCTCTAAATTTGAACCCATTTTCTTTCTAAGCTATGTTACTTATTTCTAAATATTTAAGTTACATATTTCTAAAAGAAACACATCGATCTTAAAGTTTGGAACTTTTCCGAAAATTTCCAAACAACTGGCAATGCTCAAACGTAGTCTATTCTACGTTGTCTGTCTATGGCAAGGGATGTATTTACGTGAGTGAATGCTTGTATCTGTAACCACACTGCTTATGTCATGGTCTTGGTAGTAATTTTTCATCTTAGATCGAAAATGATTTTAGTTCTTTATTTGCCCCCTTCGCAATTTTATTTCGCAGCAACTTTTCCACTTGTATTCGTGTGAAACACGTAAGCGCCGCACCGAGATGCACCATAATAAATAATATAAAGTGTGGATAAACAAGTCCTTGAAGGACTTGAACATTAAAGTGAACGTTACTGCGGCTGCGAAGCTAATGTTGATGTTAAGTAGAGTAACGTGATAAATTTTTGTGTTGTCACGTTATTGACGAAAAAAAAAAAAATTTATAAAACGTAGACGTAAAAGATAAAAGGCGTTTTTTTTTGTTAAGAAAAAGTTTTAAGAAAAGTTTCCTTTTTTGAGTACCAGAAACTTCTTTGGAGAACTCTCAAAAATAATTGCGTTATTAAGTGCGACAAGGAGTTGTCAAAAAAAGTTTCACCAAAAGTGAAGTTTTGTTTCATAGATTTTGCTTTCGTCTGCAAGTTTTGAAAATATTTATAAGGTATTTATTTACTGCTTTTATTTAATCGTTAATATGAAATTATATAGTTAGAATATTATTTTTGAATACTAAAGTATCATTACAACATGAGCAAAAAAAAATTCAACAAGCTGGATAGATCTGAACTTAACTAACAATACGTAGGACCATCTTGAGATACCTTGATTATGCAGTGAAGAGTTTTCAGATCAGCAATATCTTCCTTATACTTTGACGCATGAAGAGCTAAGCAAAACAAGTATTATCACTGAGAAAATTGACATTGATAGTACCAATGCAAGCGTAGTCAGTGCTGCATTTTCATTGACCCTTGACCACATTTGATGTGGTCAAGGGTTTTGTCTAGCTTGGATCCATCATTAACAACAAAAACAATACTAGCCTGGAGATCCAGCGAAGAATAATTCTTGCCAACAGGTGTTACTTTGGGCTCAGGAGGCAATTGAAAAGTATAGCTCTCTCTCGAAGAATAAAAACAACGTTTTACGAATCACTCATTCTCACCGTCCTGTTGTCGGGCGCTGAGGCATGGACGATGACGAACAACGATGAGAAGATATTGAGAGCATTTAAGAGACAACTCTCAGCAAGATCTATGGTCCACATATCGTACAAGATGGAAGCACGAACTGTATGAGCGATACGCCAACATTGATTTAGTATAGCACATTCACATATAATTTCATGCTTTTAAAATTTAAAAGAAATCGAAAGTCGCTTATGCTTAAAATAAAAGGAAAAATGATAGTTTTAAAGTTTACAATTTCAAAATTGCGCGTTTATATTAAAAGTAAAATTTTCAAATTTACAATGCCAATTTTTCTTGAGTGTATTATTGCAAAATTATAATTTTTTTTTAATTAGTGTACATAAATCTTTTCAAAGCACACATTCGCTTTATTGCTCTTTTTTTTTTGCAAAAAGTTTGCTATTAAGCGTGCTGCAAATTTAGCGTTTATCTGTAATTTTCATTAACCCATTTAGTAATGATAAAAGTTCAATTAAAAACTTAATAAACTGTTAAGTAAGTAAAGCGTGCACAATTTTCCGACATTTTCCACCCACGTAAAACAAACACAAAATAAGAAAAAAAAATCAAACAAATAACTCATACAAACAACAGCAGCGCAGCATTTAAAATTTGCGCCGGAAATTTTTGTAATCGATTTTCCGTGCTGATCAGCATCGAAATGAATGCGGAAAATTGTGCCTGCCGCCAGCGTTTGTAATTTCTGTGCTGTTCTGATTGTTTGTTTTTTTTTACGTGTAGGTAGTGTATGTTAAATCCTCATTTTAATACAAAAAAAAACAATGCATAATTGCATTGAAATCAGTTTTAAAAACAAATTATTTTAAAACCATTTAAGGTTTACATTTCTCTGACCAAATATTATTATTTCATGGGAAATAATTGTTTAAAATTTTGTCGCAATGCAAACAGCGATATCTATCACATGCAGCAATTTTTATCATTCGATTGCCTGCATTTTAATCGCACACGCCTGCATGTGTTATCGCATTTCAAGCGTTGTGCGCACGTTAACTCAAGTGCTTACCTTTTTGTCGTAATGTTGCCAATTTTTGTGTATTTTGGCGTTATGCAACATAATAGTGATTTTTGCTCAAAGTGTTGTCGATTTTGCAAGCGTTGATTTTAAATATCTGAACATATTTAGTATGTTTTTGTTAACAAAATTTGTTGTGTAATTTCTCATTTTAAAATATTTTCCCTACTATAAAATCGCGTGCAAAAGAAGACACAGTAATTTTCTTTACATAATTTGGTTCAGTTCAGACACAACTTAGATAAGCAGCCTATCGTGATAGTAATTTCATCAATTCAGCACTGGACAGTAGGTTTAACTCCAATAGAACTGACCATTGCTGACACAGCTAAGTTCATACAAGTGGTCTTGAAAGAACAGACCAAGTCTTACAGAGTGTAGAGCAAATAAGCAAAGTCTGTGCAGTTTTACTCTAAGTAGGGCAATAAATATATTCATTATTATGAAAATAGATGATTCAAATTCGGGACTGTAAATAATTGTTATTTTCAATAATTGCGGTAAAAAAAATCACAACGGAGTAATAGACCAAATATGAAAGACGAAACGTGAGTATACAGATGAGTGCCCTTTGACGAGAGCGTTTGTATAAGGGGTGATTTTGTTGCTATTTGTTTTTTCAGTGTAAATTTTTTGACATCTCACGCATAATTCGTAACAAGTGTTATTATTAAGAATGCTCAATAAGATTTGCCATTTTACTATAAATTGAACTTTTTTATCAAAATAAATGCTCTGTGAGAAATGTGCTTTTTATCGAAAAAATTTTCTCCAGCGACGAAGCTCATTTTTGGTTCAATGGGTACGTCAACAGTCAGGATTGTGCAATTTGGTCTAAAGAGTAGCCAGAGGCAGTTAAAGAGCTGCCAATGCACCTTGAAGTTTGTGGGCCGGGGGCATCATTGGACCGTGCTTTTTCAAAAATAATGAAAATCACAACGTTCCAGTGCATGGAGCAAGGTACAATGCAATGATTACCAACTTTTTTTGCCCAAAATAGAAGAATTGGACACCAAGATCTTGCGACTTAACGCCACTAGACAATTTTTTTGTGGGGCTACATGAAGTTTTTCGTGTACAAGGACAAGCCAGTCACAAGTACAGAAGACAACGTTATAGCTGCCATTGGTGAGAAACTGGCTAAAATACTTGAAAAAATATGCCAAAATTGGAGCTTACGGATGAACCACCTCAGGCGTAGTCGCGGGCAATATTTACATGAATTAATCTTTAAAAATTAAATGAAAAAAATCAATGTATTGCTTCAAATAAATATTTTATTCGCTTTTGCAAGATTTCATAATTTCTTTAATTTAAAAAACCAAACCAAACATTTATTTTATATATCAAAAATAGTCATAATGTTTGATTTTTTACTCTTCTTATTCGAAGTCTTAATACACTGTGTGATATCCATCAATTTTTCTATTTTTTTTCAACACTTTTCGAACTTCTTCAATTCAATTCGATATTTTTGAACTCATTCGATGTTCTCTGACTTTTCAAAGTTTTTCGATATATATCTAATTTCTTGATAGTTTTCGACTATTATAGATTTTTCTAATGAGTTTTGATAATTTCTGAAATGAGTCAATTTTTATTCTATGGAGTTTTTCTAATCAACTGCTATTAAGGAACTACTTATCGCCGGTGCGATAAATCCGCAAATATATGCTTTTAATACTATATTCTTGACATTAACTGAATTTCACTTATTTAAATATCTTTCAAGACGAGTAATCGTGGAACTCTATGCAAGACACAACACAAAAACAATTAGACTTTTTTCTTATTAGCATTCTGCTACATTTTTGCAGCAGTTGCGCCATGGCTTTGTTTAGCCTTTCTAAAGCAAACTTTGAAGAAATTGCAGGTGAGCCATAATTTCACAAATTAAAAACTTTTACACCTCTTTACCAACTTTAACTCGTAATGGCATACTTCATAATTAAGATATTAGATTGACAAAGCAACACTTAGCTATAAAACTTGCCGCTGTTATTGAATTAGAATAAATAAAATAATTTGCAGCAGTGATGCGCAAAAATGTTTTAAAAAAAAAGTTGAAATTAATGACTTAGAATATCTAAAGTTGAAATATTTAAATTACGAAACGAAAGTTTCCTAATTTTGCTACAACAATTTGTGTTGCCATTGCAGAAAAAAAAAATAATTAAACAATGCCAATATAATATACGAAACACAAAACGAGCTTAACATTTAACAGAAAATGACCCAACACTGTCGCTTTATACCATAAGCTCACCGTGTTGACAAGGTGACATTTTGTAACAGTAACCGCATAAAAGCCAATGCTGCCAGACTGTTGACACATTTTCGCCTTCAAGCTGATAAAATGATAAACTTTGTTAAACTTTATGTATAGCTGTTGATTTGTTGGTTTGCTGTTTTCTTGGTGTTAACAAATTTGTTGTTGTTATTAAAAGTTTTGTTGACAATAATTGTCAAGAGGCAAATAATTCATAGACTTTGCTAAAACTAAAAAAAAAAAATTCTTTTACAAAAAAAAAAAACTCAAAAAAGTTTTAAGAAATTGCAAAAACTTTGACAAAGCTCAACTTGTACCCGTAAATGTATTCGTAATAGCACGCTTGTATGCGTGTTTGCTTGTTTGTGGTTTTGCGGTAAAGACCGATTTGTTTATTTTTTTGGTTTTGATTTTCACACCTAAATCCCCTTATAATTTGTTACAGTTGTTTGGTGCTTATTGTTGTTGTTGTTGTTATTGTATTAAAGCCATGTTAAGGGAAACAACCGAAAGTCTTTGCTGTCTTTTTAGTCTAAGGATGTGTTAATTTTACCAAACACTACTTATTTGTGACATTTGATACTTTATATAATAACACTTTCAGACATTGACATTTGAGAGAGTCCTTCCAAGCTCATTTTCATCAAAAAAAGTAATTTTGGAGTACACTGGCTATAAATTGGAATAATATAATTTTGGAATACACTGACTATAATCTTGCTCTGAAAGAGTTATACACAAACGGAATTTCAAACCGTCCTTATGCAATAATTTTTGCTAAAGGTATGTCCTTGCAACGAAAGTTACTTAAAGATATTTAGAGAAGAGGTGCAACGTCACGGTCAAAAAGAGAGTCATCAGAATAATTCTCTTTTCAAAAGTTCTTCATGTTACTCTTGCGTACAGTTGTCGTATTTAAATACATAATAGAAAATATTTTTGCACTATCAATACTTATTGTTTGGTTCTTGAGACCAAAGAAAACCCATTTTTGCGAATCGTATTCTGCGACTCTATTTATTGCTTTTCCAAGAAATTTTTCACTTAACTGAAGATATGTTTCGAAAATATTTTTTCTATTTTTATTAAACTACTTATTCATGGTATCCAAACATTTTATTGATACTATGTTCTATTAAGCGCTTGGATTTTTCAAAAAAAGCTTTTCAGAAAATGATAGTTTTAACCCCAAAGAAGGCGATTTCGACCACTGTAGGAAAACCTTGAACACTAAGCCCGTAGCTCTATAAATATTTAAAATATCTTAAATAGAAGTTGCCACTTCCTCTTTCGACGCCAATAAACCAAAAATTAATCGCATCTGAATTTGAAGTCCTGGGTGAAACCATCAGTTTTGTGGCTAAATCACTTTTTGTAACGAATTTTGAGGGTCAAATTAAAGTGTTGTTTTCACAGGATCGCTAATCCATCCAGAACTCTTCAAAGATTGTAACGACACATTAATCCACATAAAGATTGTTTTAAAAAGGTGCCACATGCGTATGTAAAAAGTGTTCAGAGTGTCATTGGGTTCGACCAAAATAATATTCTTGAATGAAAAATCGATACATTTTCTGTTCTCTATCACTCAGAATAACGGCCATTGACACGACTACGCTCAAAAACGTACAGGGCTTCATGGTCAGATGTAATGATATTTTAGCTTATTGTGTTCAAAAAGATAAATGATAAGCTCCAATTTGAAATATCATTTAAGATTCTAGAGCTCTGGGCTTAGTACCTACGGATATTCAGAAATGTTGAAATTTTTTTTGAGTCTTAACGCCCATTTTCCTAAAAACTTTATGTGATGGACACTCTTTGAGTCCAGATGCTAGTTCAGGGTGCAAAAATCTATTGTTAACACTTAGTCATTTTCCATTAGCAGACCGAAGCTTGAAATTTGCATGCCAGTGTAATAATGGCATTTACGTCAAAGCAGATCAATTTTTAATCAGAATGATTTTTCTTAATCTTTGCTGCACAAATACTTTGGAGATTTGTTACTCCATTTCTGACATCCAAATGATGTGTTGATAATCAACACTATGTTTTACTTTTTGACTATTCACGGTCTTAAGTTATTAAAATGTCTGATCGTAGATAAGACTCTCACAATTTACCAATGCATTTACTATAATCCCCAACTGATTTTATACTTAGATTAATGTCCGACCGTGATCAATTAAAAGCAAGATAGACTCACCAAGATGTACTGTGAGTGCAGAATGCATATCATTGCGTCACCAAGCTTTCTGGTGTCAAGCGCTTCAGAACTTTCAGTATATTATTAAGGACATAGAATATGAGCTAAGCAGACATTAGCTTTTTTATAAATTATACAACGCTAAATATATTGCTACAAGTACATATATCGATATTTTTACAACATCTTAAACCACACCCAGCTCTATTGTTATGGTGCTCACGTTATCTACTTCTCTCTACGTCCTTTTTTTTTGCATTCCTTTGCAACAAGATATTTGGTTTCTGTTTGGTCCCTAATTTTCACAACATTTCCAGTGCAAAATTACGAAATAATAGCAAAGAAGTGATGTATGAATTGCTCAGCGCGGTCCACTTTTGAGACATTAATGGTCGTATGTTTGTCACCAAGTATGTGCTTCTGGTAGCGATTTCTGAAATGGCATGCGTATGTAAAATTTATTTCACTTTTAAGTAGCAACAGATTTAAATCTGAGTGATTAAGCAATTACTCTAATATTCGATTAGTATTGCCCTAAACATATTTATGTCAAAATGAAGACGGGATAGTTATAACGTCAAGTACAATGGGGAAAGCTTGGAGTTTGAGATACCAAACGAATATTTTTTTTTGTTCATTAAAGAATGTCAGTGCCCTTGACAAGCTTTTAGAAAAAATGAATTAATTTTTTATATATGAAACTCTAACAATTTGCAACAAACAACTGAGTTCTCAAAATTAGAAATAGCCATTTCATTTGTTATCACAGTACCCAAAAGTCCTAAAATAAAAATAAATTTTTTTTATATATAATAAATAAAATAATAAAAAGAAAACTTTGACCAATGCTCAGAAAATCCAATCAAATTTTTTCATTCTTAAAGAAACTCTTCAAAACCACAAACTCTAATGAAAAACCAAATAAACTGATTTGGCACTTGCAAAATACCAGCAACAACAACAACAACAACATCAACAACAAACACTGAATATAAACATAAAGTGTGCAAAATCAACCCCACTCTATTCCCAAATGGTGTAAGGCACTATAAAATCGCAGACGGCTTTCATACATTTAAATCAAACATCCTTACGTAAATCCACTTAATATGGCTTCATAAATCCTTGTCAGAAACTTTACGACACGTGCATCCAAAAAGGCTATACAACTAACCAACAAAGAAAGCAGCAGCATGTTCAAGAGCATAAAACGAACACATAAATGGAGCAGGAGAATGCCGCAAAAAATCCAAGATAAGGATATGAATCACCATGTAAAACACGCAAGAATCAATCACCGCGTATTATGTGCCAAACCAATGTTTCCACATTCCATTTAATATAAAAAAAGCCTCCAAGAGTGTTGTGTTATATCATTTACGTTGAAACTTAAATAGTTTATTAAAACAGAACAAAATAAAATTTTTATTTCAAAACAAATCTTATAATTAAATAACACTTTAGTTATAGGCCATCTCATTGTAGGCTCTGTCATTTGGTACCGCACTCATTTCTATTCTGCGATGATGTCCTTCACACGTCAACAATTTAAAAAAGTTATGATATATTGGTGGCACAAATATCAATAGATCCATATTATGTTTGAACTTTTTCAGCTTCATTTTTAAAGGCTCTTGGTGAAGCTCTGGTAAAGCAGAATAATGTGGTTTTCTTGTTCGCATTTTTAAAGCCTTCACTTCTGTAACTTTAACATGCATGGAGTTATTTTGTATATTGCATGTTTTTAGCTCTAAGGTAATTCAGGAAATACCTATATCTCACCACTTTTATCTCACTGTTAACAAATTGGTCCATAATAGCAGAATTTAAGTAAATAACACAGGCCGAGAGCATCTCAGACCCAAAAAGCAGACTATATATTTACAATGGTTTTTAAGGCGCTAAATCCAAATCTGGCCTCAGAAATGCTCTATCAGCTCTGGTTTTTGAGATATTCTAACCTAAAATGCAAAAAAACATCGTTTATGTCCATTTTTCAGGTTATGTAGCCTTGCGGATTTTTTATTTCTCTTGGCTTCCTGTTTGTAAATTTTCCTATACATGGAAATCGACTGAGATAACATAGACATGATATAGTTGATTACTAAATTTCTTGAAATGAGTCTTTTAAATGCGATATCTCAGAAAAAAAAAGATAACTGTGAAAGAAAAAGACTGGTACTTAAAGAAATCAACATTAAATTTTGGTGAAATAAGAAATGCACAAGGCTACATAGCCTCAAAAATGGGCAAATTGTTTTTTGCACTTTCAGAGCTGATAGAGCACATTTGAGGCCAGATTTGGAATCAGCGCATCAAAAACCTTCAGAACTGTATAGTACGGTTTCTGGGTCTGAACATTGGTTAAATTTTGTCGGCCTGTGTAATTCTTTAATACAAGATATCATTCTTTCAGCGAGAATCTGAATCTGGTAGTGTCTGAAATAACTACACTCTGGCACCAGTAAGTCAGCGTTTACACGAGAAAATTCGGTCAGATAAATTCTTGTCTAATCTCCTTTGTGAATTTATTTTGCGTTTACACACGAAAACTAGAATTTCTTTGTGCAAGAAAATTTCAAAGAAATTACTGCGTCAACCCGCCACAACAAACGTAAATTCAAAGCATAATATCAGCTAACTAATGGATTGAAAGAGAGTTTGCGGGTACGACAAATTCTGTACACCACCGTTTCGTTTTTCCCTTCTTGCCAACAAACAGGAAAACTTTTTCTCAAGAGTTTCCTCGTGCAAACGTTGTCTAAGACACGCGTAATACCTCACTATTATGATATCGCACTAAACTGTCTCTCTCACTATGGTATACTTTAACAAACTATAGGCTAAGCAATAATTGAGTGGCGTAACCTTTCTTGCTGTATATATAGCTGTAAAAAATTGACACAGCACTGCTATAAATTTTCGTCAAAAATAAAGCCACCGAAAGTGAAATGCAGTCTTATGACTACAAATTTTATGCTTCAAGTCCTTAGAGCCAACAAAACAAATGCGCACCGCCAATCCTTTCGATTTCTCACACTTAAACCGGATGTATTACCCTGAAATTATTACCATCATTCGTTTATAGTGTCGATTTTTTATTATTATACACGGTTGGCAGCGCGCTCTTCTGACGTATGTTGCCGAGCAGCAACAGTATGGTTTCGATAGCATCTTACAAGAATGTCGTTTGTTGTTGCTGCAACTGGTCGTTTTTTATTTGACATCACATTTTATTATATCAAGCAACTAAATAGAAAACAGAAGGCAACATATATACTGCATGTGTTTTTCTTTTTCGATTTTTATCTTGTAAAATTTAAGGGCTTACTATTTGAAGTGTACACTGAAAAGAAAATTTCAAGAAAATGGTACATTGAAAGAAAAAATTCAAATTTTCTTAAAAAGGACAAGACATTTAAGGAAATCTGCTTAAGAAACTTTTGATTAAACGATATACTATCTTGGGCGTTATATGTTAAAGGAAAATAGCATTAAAACTTCCCATTTAAAGAGAATTTTTTTTAAAAAACTTAAATTTTAGTTCAAATGGAGAACTACAAAGACAAATTGATTGAGATTCTCAAACCTTTTGATCCATTTTTCATAGTACAAAAATTTGTACAACTAAGCATCAAATAAGTATATATTCATAAATTCAATTTGGATACGCTTGGTTAAACCTTAGTCAGCACGTGCCGAGGTGGAAGAGAAATCCTTTTAGTAAAAATTCATCCAAGGTACAAATTTACATGAAATGTTTCATTTATGTATCAATATTTGTCAAATAAAAACGTTCATAAAATTTCAATAATTCTCAATATAAATTCTTCACAGTGTTAGGATACGTCATAAATTTTTGGTTAAAAAAAAACTATAAAACCCTGAGACTGGATTACATTTCTTTTTTTGTTTCGTACGATACAAAATGCTGTGCACCATTGTGCGTGTTTGGCTATGGCGCTTGTATGTATTAGTATTTGTTTTCCATATCATAAATTTCAAAACCGTAAAACTGTATTGTATTTTGTTGTTGTTTTCATTCTTTTTGTTGCTGGTTTTTGTTTCGTATGTATGTGTGTCGCTTTTATTCAAGGACATCCTAATGCTATGTATGCAAGGTTTTGTTGTCCTTTAGTGTATTGTGGATGTAGTTGTTGTTGTTTTTTTCGGCTGTTACCATTGACTGACACTGGCGAAATGTTAGCCCAGGTGTTACCAGCACACATATGAAATTCGCACAAATTGGCCTCTAGGTCTGACACTCGCTTTGTTAATGGCAGGGTGAACATAACACAATACGACATCAGCCATCAACCCACTAACGAAAACAACAATTGATGAAGTCATGTCAAAGGATGAGGCTTTCATGTGGTTAAACGTAAAAAAGGTTCGGTAGTACTTTATAGTTTGTTGTTGTTGTTGTTGTTGTTTATGATGGTGGTGCTGGTTGAGTTTTTTGTTCACCTGAATGGCAACTCATTTGTTTTGGAAGATTCGTTTTGTGTGATTTGTTGTGATAAATCAGCTGTGGCTTTACTTGTGTGTGTGTGTGTGTGTGCATGTGTGTGTGAGCTCAGTTTTTATGCCATTCTTTCGATATTGAAATTCAATACAAGATTTATTATGAGATTTACTACAAAAAGCATCTTATTGACAACGCAGCATTATAGTGGTTGCAGTAATAAATAGCGTGCGGCTTTATCCAAAGCACTAACATTTTGGCTTAGATGTAGGGGATGGAGAGCATTGTTGGCAATTTGTAAAGGATGTTAATTTTACAAAGACTTTTGCCATGTTATGTGCATAACAATATTAGCATATATTTTTGAGTAACAAAACCACGCCTATAGATAGAAAGAAATTTAAAATTTTAGTTTCAAAATTTATTTTTAATAAAATATAAAATGTTGCCATGAAGAGATAGCTCTTATGTAGACATTTTGGAACTGTTCAAATATATATCAAATGGGCTTAAGTCAAATACATTTTTATACAAAAAATCAAAAGACACCTCAACATTAGTCACCGCAGCTCAGACATTTTTTATATATAATTCGAAAGATATTGATATTGACTGTTAAAATAAAACTATCAATAAATGTACTCTCTGATTTAAATGATTCAAGTTTAATGGATTAAATGTAAATATTACCTTAAGATCGGGCCATAATAAGACTTGAGAAATCTTAACAAAATAATATAGAAAAATCAGTCAAAACAAAAATTCATCTAAAAGGAATATCCTAATCCTAGAGAGCGCTTGCTTATTTTTTACGATTTTATTGTGCGGCAGATGTTGAAAATCATCAAATTCTAAGTAATAAAAATAATATGAACAGTTTCTGCCATTGCTTTATATCTACGTTATTAATTGAGAACTCTTTGAAGCCATTTAAAGGATGCCATAGGCAAATTCATCGCGTCTGCCTTTAATTAAAAAAAAGGTATCTAAGCACCATATCTGATAAATGCAAGAAGTAAGCAAATTGAAATTGAAATTTTTTTACTTGCATTTATAAATTAAATGTTTTTTTTGTCAGGCATATTCTGATGACCATGAGGGTTATGTCATAAGAACCAAGAGAAACAACCTCTGCCACTTAATACTTACTTAGAATTGCAATTGCTTAAAAATTGCAATATCATGAACATGTAAATGATAAATTGAATAATAAATCATTTTATTGCGTCTGTCTATTGGCAGACTGTTTTTTCTATTTAAAAGATACAAAAAAGTACAGAGGGCAGGTGACTATTGCACTGATTTTTCGAAGGCAGACGTTTTTGAGCACTTAAGATGAATACTAACAAGAACATAAGTATACAAAACAAATACGGTACAAATTTTGAAAAGCTATGCAAAATTTGTTCCTTTTTTATCAATAATTGAAATTATTTTTCATCTTTGTTTTGGCTAAATGTGTGCAGCATTCCACGCCAAATCTATTTTCCTTTTGCGTATCTGGTTTTTGGCATTTTTTTTTCATTTATTACTGTTACCAATCTTTCCCAGACCCTAAGAAACATAGGTGACAAATCTTTCGGTGATCGGTTGAACGGTTAAGGAGTCCATAAGCAACATATATACATGCCACATTGAGCTTTGTATACGTTACTGGCCAAACTAGTTTTTAGAATAAACTAGTTTTTTTAGAATAAACTAGTTTTTCCTAGGTCAAACCCTAGCATACTAAAATTACAAGAAAATTGACAGTGAGGCCGTTAAAGTAAATAATAACTCTAGTTTATCCTAGGTTAAACTGGTTCACTCTAACACGCTTCGGATGAACGAGTTTGGCCTAGGAAAAGCTAGTTTATCCTAAAAATTAGTTTAGCCGGTAACATATATATACTTAAATTGACATTTTTTACACAGGTTATCATACATATCTACTTTAACAATATTTTAAACATAAAAAATAACGACATTATTCGAAATGAAATTTGAAGAGAAAAGGTTGAGCTTTGCACCCTTGTAAAAAAATGTTTTCGGAAATATTTCGATTTCCCAAAGTTAATATACGAATTTGACCAAAGTCTACGATTTTTACATATACAACAGAGCGGATACTTACACGTCTCGTTGTCATTTAAGGGTAGTTTTGCTGTAATTTTAATAATCCTTCTCAATTGTAGTCATTTGTATTTTTATATATCACACATACGAAATAGAGCAAAATTTTTTAATTAATTATTTTAGTGCAACTGAAAATATGACACTTGATATTTGCAAAAGTACGCACGCCTAGTGAATTTGAGTCAACTTATTTAATGTTCTTAAGTCATTTTTCCGAGGTAAGAAGTAAAAAAAGCACAAATGAATAGCCAAAAGCTTAGGGCCACTCCTTATTTATAATATCTAATAACGAATTTGTCTATTCCCAATATATTGTGCACTGTCGTGTGTAATTACATTTATTTTTACGGTCATTTCTTTTACACTTAATTTATTGTAATGTAAAATGTGGCAGAAGTAGTTGAGAAAAAAAATGCAATAAACCACTTCAGATAATCAAACCAGTTTTCAAAATAATTAAAGTATTCCTGGCTTCTAAGGATTCAATTGAAAATAATTTATATTCTGGAAACTACGCAATTATTAAATTTGTTTAAAAACCAAAATAAGTAATGTATACGTAAGAAAAAACATAGTCGGCAATCAACGTAGGAACTGTAAATAAAAACAAACATATGATTCATATAGTGCAATGTAGGTGTACAAGTATCCCAGTAGACAAAAATAGCAATAGGAAGTGTTTCTGTGTGAAGAAACAAGCCTTCGTGGTTGCCTTAATAAAGGTACATATTAGAATGCACTCTTTAGCAGGTATCACTTAAGATAAAAAGGAGTTAGGAAAGATCACCAAATATATAGTTCTCAGTTGAGTTTTCCATGAGTCATGCTCAATTGTCTTCTGGGTTTCAGTCAATTGATGTGTATGTGTGCGTGTCAGTGTAGACAAGTTTTCATGTGTTCAACATTTTTGCTCTAAATTTCATTTCATTTACACTTGAAATAACATTTTCAAGAAGAAATAAAAATGAGAAAGAGTCCGAACATATAAAAAAAAAAGAAAAAGTGTAGAAGCTTGCAATGAAAATGAAATAAAAATGAGTAAAGGACAGCAAAAGCAGACAAGTAGTAGCAGTAGCAACAGCTCAGATATTCATGTAGCGTGCTTCCGGTTAGAAGTTTCTATGTGTGTCCTTGTCCGTGTGTGTTTCCGGTTGTGCTTGCAAAAATATAAAAACCAAACATCTATTTTGTTTACTAATGCTAGTAAATATGGTGTGGCTGTGCGGGTGAGCGCCTATGCATGTGTGATTGTTAGTGTATTGAAAGCACTTAACCAAGTGAAATCTATTGATATTGAAGGAACATACAAAAAAAATGTCCAGATTGAAGCGGCTGCTACGCAACGTTGTTCCTCATGAGGCAAGTAAACTGAGAGCTACGATAATGTTCGGCATGAGCAGAGCCGTATATGTACCTATCGTGATACTCAGCTGAGATCTTATTATAGGTGACTCGTGGTCATAAGTTTACATTTATTGAAATTTGATTTTGGGTGCAGTAATACAAAGTGTGAGTTAGGAACGACCAGTTTTTTAGATTTTTCCTGGCTGGTATGGAAGAAAATCTATATTGAAGTGATTTGGTTGAGAAGTAAGGATATTACAATGCCCATCTGACATTTTTCGACTTTTCCAAAAAAATATTGAAATTCAAAAATAATACAAATCATCCAAACTATGCACTCTATTCATAAAAAATATTTTTTGATTTAATTTTGCAGTTTTTTTGGAATATATCTATTATAAAAATTTTACATTACCTTTGCCGTTGTAGACGTTATCGTGAGTCGTCATTATGATAATTGCAAAATCACCACACAGCATTTTAAAGTAATTGTTTCACAAATATTTTAAGTCCGCTAGACTTTTTTGTCTGAAAAACTGTGATGCTCGGGTGGGATGATACTTACTTACTTACTTAGCTGGCGCTACAGCCGACAGTCGCTCTTGGGCACCTCCAAAATACTGCGACATTCGCCTTTGCTCAGCACGCGCTGACGCCAATTAGAAACACCAAGCGCGTTCAGGTTTTCGCCAACTTGGTCTTTGCAACGGAGATTAGGGCGTTCTATTCTGCAAGTTCCACCAATACATTCTAAATAGAGTACCTTCTTAGCCGGAACGTTGTTGTTCATTTGATGATTATGGCCTGGCAAGCGTAGCCGATCCTTTTTTATGCGCTTTACTAAATCAATTTCGGCGTATAACTCATACAGCTAATGGTTCCATTTTATATGGAAAGCGTCGTTCACATCGATTGGACCATAGATCTTGCAAAGAATTTTTCTCTCAAAAGCTCTCAATATCTTTTCATCGTTGTTTGTCATCGTCCATGCTTCAGCACCATAACACAGGACGGGGAGAGTGAGTGATTCGTAAAGCGTTGTTTTTATTCTTCAAGAAGGAGCTCTGCTTTTCAATTGCCTACTGAGCCCAAAGTAACACCTACACCTGTTGTCAACAGTTAATCTTTACTGTATCTCTAGGCAGTGACCCAGCTTTGTATTTAACAAGGACGTCATCTAGCTGGATAGCTAGCTTTTACATGTTGAGCTTCAAGCCCAACGCAAAACCTCTTTAACCTAATTCACTACCCAACTGATGTTGAGTTAGCTATCCAGAGACGCTACGAGAAGGATGTGTGTGGACTTGGTTTGAACAGGAACTAGGATCGTTCTGAAAAACCCCAGTGGGAAGCAATCAGAGACTTTGTCTTGTTTGCTCGCACCCTGATCCACCAAATCCAAGGAAACAGCAGACCCGTGGGATGATATACTTGAAAAATAATGACTCATATAATCATGATAAGCGACACCTTCATTGCCATGTTCGTCTGTCTGTTTGTAGTAGCATCAAAGTTAGGGAAAAACGAACGGGATAATTGGATGAAATTTTATGGGACATAAAGTAGGCGAAATATTTTTGTGTATATTCCTATTGCACACATAAGAGAAGGTTTTCAAATATTGAGCTTGAATAAATTTTTCTAAGATTTTTCTTTTACAGCAACCTGAAACTCAACTATTGTTTACATATGAAGCTTAGCTCACTTGGACTATTTCCTATAAGGTGGAATGTAGAAGTACAACGTGAATTTCTATTTGGTTGCATATCTCTTGTTCAGATATCCTCGCTACTACTTCGTTTTATCTCTGATACTACGACAGGATATCCATTGGGTGCCTTTTTACGTTTCTTTTTTTCTTGCGTGCAAGTAAGTAACAATGCGTATGTAGTATACATACAAACAAATGTGACATATGACAACACATAACGAGAGCCTAGTAAACCGGATGTAGCATTTAATCAGGTTGACACAAGAGATATACAATTACAACAAAAACAGCAAGAAAAACATGAAAACAACAACAATAAGTAAAACGAAAAGCACAAAATTGAAGTTGACACAGTTGATCGTTTCGTAGATAGTTTTATAGTTCACTGAGTGCTTCTGCAAGGACACACACTGACATTTTAGGGTGCCTTAAATTATTGAAACTTTATAAATGTCATCTTAGCATGAAATTCATGCAAAAACAAAATTAGCTTTTGTGGAAGTCCCTAGCCTTTTGGCACATGATTTTTGATATTTGTAATAATTTTGATATTATTTAGAGCAACCTTAACAAATGCTGACTGATAAATTCTTGTGCAATAGTAGCTTAAGTCTCTGCTTTGCTTTCTTCTAAGCTTCGCACAATTGAAATATATTTGAAAAAAAAAAATGTTTTTTTTCTACAGTGCAACTAGGGAAGGAATTGCTTTCAATTCTGTTGCAATCTTCAATCCAGTTTTATTCCAAATTGCTTGCTTTATTGAAAATTATTACATTTGCTATTGGTGTTTTCATTTGAGAAAGTTTTTTCATTTCTTTGTGACGATGTTTGGATACACCAAAATTTCAATTTAAAATACTATTTAGTGCCTCAAAGCAGGATATGTTTGGCAGTCGCTTGCATTTACGTTGACCGCTGCCCCACGTGTTTATTTACTTTACGAAATTCACCAAATTTACTTTTGTCAACGCTGATGTGTAGTTCGGTGCCTTGGGCTGCTGCTGCTAGAATGTTGAATGCTAAAAGCCACACAGCATACAGCAAATGCAGCAAGTGCGAATAAAATGAAGAGTAATGTAAGGAAGCAGAAAAGACAAAGAAAAGAAAAACAAAAAAACTTTAACATAAATTTTGTACGGTTTCTGTGTTTGAATTTATTTTAAGCAACCTCTTTTTAGAGATGCCAATTTTCTTGTAAGACTGAGAAGTATCGGAATCACTTAAAATTCCAGTTCCTAAGGAATAAAAGTACAATAAGTTTACTTTAGGAGCTCCTATCCTTCATTATAAAAGTATTGTTCTTTTTTCTAAGCATAAAAATTTATGCAAATTTCTGTCTAAGTTTCTGTTAAAAAAAATCGTTATTTTTTCGCAAAAAATCTGATCCCCGCTTGCCCAAGCAACCATTTCTTCATTAGTTTTAGCATCTATGCTGAGTTAGGGACTCAATCGGTGCTGTAAGTGAGAGTGTTGATGCATAAGAAAATGTGTAGTGTCGATGCCTAGCCATAAAGTTAAAAAAAAAATTAAAAATTCATAGCCGCTGCCAAAATGTAACGATTAGAAGGGATTACTTAAAAATGGTTATAGGCAAATTTGCATAAAACAAATCAGTAATAATTGCCGACAAATGTTGGCCAAACATCTGCCACAGAAATCAGAATTTACTTTTCCGAATGTTTTTTGAGAGCTGCACTCGAATCTGTCGTCAGAATTTCAATGATGGCCCCGGTTTTTGAGATATTCTAACCCAAAATTGTGGAAATAGCGTTTTACTTTAGATATTTGAGGTTATATTACATCGAAAGAAAATTTATTTCTATAAAACTATAATTACATAAAGCAATTTGAGAAAAAAAAAATTGAGCAGTTTTGAGCATCAAGACAAGCTTTGAGAAGGCAATTCTGGTTAGTAATTTTCACTAAAAAGCATCTCCATCTTCATTTTCCCCATACATCTCATCCTGTAATCTTGTACACTAGAATTTTCTACAGCGGGCTCTTGGGCTATATACAAAAAATCTGAGGGCAAGCAAAATAAGGCCACTGCGGATTACTAATGAGGGTAGGTGGTCAAAACAGATTTACCTATCAGAGTTCGTGTGACATGATTAGTGTTTACCAGTGATATTTGAAAATTTAACTTAAGAAAAGAGTATAATCCAAAAATATATTTGATATATTGTTCATTATTGCAAGTTATATACGAATTTTTATGAAATCGGAGCATTAATGGCCGAATTTCCTTAATATTCGATAAAGTTTGGGTTGGATTTGATAATAGGTATAAAAGTATTAGAAACAAAATTTAAAAGTTGTTATCTTCGATTTTAATATTCGAAAGCCACTCTATGTTTTATCTCGAAAATACTGGTAAGGTTTGAAGTGAAAAGTGTTAAAAATTTTCAAAAAGAACCTAAATGCCAAAAAGAAGTTTAAATTTCTTAAATAAGAAAGAAAATTTTCATGTAGGGTGATGTAGACAGAAGTGGGCCATGTTTTTATTTTCGGTTGTAAAATTGTGAAAAATTCAAATTTTCCAAAAATTTTTTTTTATTCGCAAGTGTATCCCAAGACGCAACTTTTCATCATAGCAGATTTCTTAAATTCAGTTGTAAAGAGTTTCCCTTTCTTATGTAAAAGAAAAGTGTATTTTCCGAGTTTTCTGAAATTGTAGGGAGAAGTGGGCCACCAAAATTTTTATCTGAAAAATGCTTTAAATTCTTCTTCCAGAGGTTTTTAGAGGCGTTGATCACAAATCTGTTGTCAAATTCGCAAAATTCAAAATACTTGACGCGAAATGAGAGTCAAAAATTAAAAAAAACATGGACTTTAATAATGTTTATTTAATGTCTAGAAAAAAAAGTGATAAAGTAAAAATTACAAAGTTGTTGTAAGAAAACATTTCGCAGTGATAAAGCACAGATCCTACTCGCAATTGACGCACGTGAAGTCGGTTCGGTTGGTCATATCGACGCACTGTAAATGGAAGGGTCGGTCGCAGATGTCGCACTCGATGGAATTTTTTTTTGTGAGCTTTGTCGGCATCAATTTAGTGCAAATCATACAAAAATCAATGTATTCATCTGAAGAAACCATTTTTTCACAGCTGGTTGTGAACAATTGACCTCTTTTGAATAAGTTGTTTGATTCCTTCTTTTTTTTTGAGGCATAATGGCTAAAATGATAAAAATGAGTAAATAAGACATTTGCATAATTAATAAAAACACTTTACTGTGCAAAGAACGGCATTACTAAAGTGGCCCATGTCTGTCCACAAATAGTGGCCCACTTCTACCTACAAGCCCTTTTTTTTGCATATGCATTCCACAAAAACACAACGTGAATAATGGACCAAAATCACTTTGCATTCCAAAGATAACATGTTTAACTAACATATTGCATATTTAGCTGAGTATTTCTCGTAAAAATTCGATCACAAATCGTATCCTTTACGAGGGTAAAAATTTTCTCGCCAAAATCTACTGCGAAAGCAAGTTCATAACCCCCAAATGCTTATAAAAAGTGACCTCGCGTCAAAATACGATAATTAATGTGCGCGGTTTGACATAAATGTCACTAATCTTAAAATTACTTGGGTGGCCTACTCCAACCTGTGGCCCACGTCTGTCTACATCACCCTACTTATGAGTACTCGAGCATTTTTTTTAAAAATATATTGCTTACAATTTTAATAAACCATCAAGACACTGCCAGTCAAAAAAAGAAAATCAAAGTAATCGGTTTTGGTCTTATGTGAAAATAATAAAAACACTCACTAAGAAAATCTTAAAACACTGAAAAAATTGAGTTCACTACTACACAATCAAGAAATTTCACGAAGTAAAGAGTTGCCTTTTCAAGCTTCCCTAAGTGGAGCGTGCCAAGTTAGAGAATTGTAAATTTTTTTGACTTCGCCACGCAAGGCAGTGTGAAGTTGGTGAATTTAGATGGTAGCCAAGTTCGTTCAGCACCACCAATGTTAAGTTAGTAAATCCTATCGGTTACAGAGCACAACGTTTGTTCCGAATCGCATTGTAATGCGTTGCGTTGCGTTGCGTGGTGTGGCGTAACGTTGTAATGCAATGCAGCAGTTGAATGCGATGACTGAATGGAGCTGTTTAAAAAGGCAGATTTGGGTGCAACTGAAAGGAATGGCAGTGCTGATAGCAAAACTACATCGTTGGTTGCTGGCTTGCATCCCAAACTAACATTTAAATTCGTCGTACGAGTATTTCATGCATTGCCAACACGAATTGTTGTTGTTGCTGTTTTTTGTTTTTTTTTTGTAAGAAATTCTTCGTTGTTTTTGAATTTTATTTCTTCTCTGTTTTTATTGCTTGTTTGTTGCTGTTTTTGTGATTTTCTGTTTTTATTGTATGTTCTGGATTCTTAGTCAACACTTGTTAAAATCGTTGAAATGGTAATAAGGATATTTATTGTTTGGTTTTCTGAAGACAATTGCACTGATTCAATGTAATGATATGAAAATTGAGCTGAGAGTGCAGTATGAATGCGGTCCATTATTAAGTAATAAATTTTGAAATAGCACAGTTTGTAGTAGAAAAAAGAAAACGAATCTTATTTTCTTAAGAATTTAAGCTCGAATAAATCAGAATTTTAATAAATAAGTGTAGCGTTTTGAAGCTCCTTGCAATTTGTTGATGTATTCGTAAGAGAAAACTTAAAAAATTTATTGTTGAAAATTTATCAATACTCAAAATTTAGACTTTTGTTATCAATATATTAGCATATTACAATTCTAAGTAGCTCGAGTGTCCCTTGGAAAGGTGATAGCTGCATACAAAATTATAAATTTTATCAGGAAATCTTGATGAAAAATTTTTAAAAGTCTTACATTGTTCTGGATAAAGACGCCTCAAGAGATAATTGAATGCTTAAGTGAGGACGCCCAGTTAGAAAGAAAAACCTCTGACTAATCCGTATGGACTAATCAGAGGTATGTGTATGCTTATCAGAGGGGGAAATGCTTATAAATTGAGTCCTTTTAAGTGTTTTTGACTTTTCTTTGGTTATTTTTCATACAATACAGACTTCCTAACGTAAATCCTAAAAGTTTTTAACAAAGTTTTATCAAAACTTGCCCAAAAGAAGTAAAAATACAACAACGAAAAAATCAAAACAACTGCAACATTGAAATTACCTACGCCGGACCCTCCCATGAAAATGGACGGAAGTCAAAATCTAGCGAATTCGGAATCGAACAACTTCGACATCATCGAACTTAATAAACTCTGCTTCGGAAGTGTACTGAAAACGCATTAAATGAACTTTAAATCTGTTCAGTTTGTTCAGTTTTGAAACTGTCAATATACTAAAAAGAATGCGATTGCATCGCAAATGTTGGAAATCATTGATTTGCTTTGATTTTTTGTACGCTGAAACTTGAATAAATTGACAAAGTTACGATGATTATATGGAAATTCTCCAACGAAAAACAATTTGAATGATCTTTTCATAAAAAACATTTTTCTGCCATCAACAACTAAAAGATACAGCACTATACGTCAAAACTTAATTAAGTGCTACAAATATACCTACAACATTGTTTTACCCTTTTTCAAAGGATATAGCGTACAAAAACATTGCAAAGTAAACTTTAATAAATGGACATGATGTCCTTCCTGCCTTATTTAAAGTGTAAATAAAAACTCCTCCCTCGCAAATGTACAAATCAGGCAACTTTTTTTGCCTCTGTTTAGCAATTTTGCTCATTTCGCAATAGTATTTTGCAATACGAATGAATCAATTTCGAATTTATGCAAGAGCATCACCATCATCATTATCTGCTCTCTCAAAGTTATCGTTTCCTTATTGAGGATACTTTTTGTTGCCCTTATAGCTTTGTTTTTTGCTTGAGGTTTATGCAATACAAAGTTTTTATTGCTTGATTACATCTTTGCCAAAGTGCAAATATAGAAAAAACTTGAAAAGTTTTGCTGCAATAAAATAAAAAAAAACATAGCACCGTAGAGAAAAAAGTTTGAAATCAAAAATAAAAGTAAAAAAAAACATTAGGAAATCAATTGCAAGAAATGTTGCAATTCCCACAACGTAAACTGGGAATACGGAAAAAAGGGTGCAACAAGAAAAAGTTTAAGAAAAAAACAGAAAAGAAAATGCGCTATAAAAAATTAAAATTGTTATAAAATGAAAAGAAAAACTCATCAAAAGATAAGGAATGAGATTGGATGTAAAACAAAGACGCCATCTAGTATTGTATTTGCGCAGCGTTCATTCGAATCATTTGTTTATTTAAGCATCCCTCGTTTCGGGACTGCTGAAAGTTCCTTATTCCCAATTTGCCTTTTTTTCCGTTTTTTTTTTTTTTCATTCGTAATTTGCGATCTCTTTTTGTTTTTTCATCTTTACCAACTAACTAATTCAATTGGTAACAATTACGACAAATACAAATAAAAAAATAAAGTTTTGTGGTCGCGGCGCGTGATGGGATGAACGTAATTTACTCCGCCTTTTTTGCGTTTGCTCTCAAGTAATAAATTTGAATTAATTGATTAAGTTAAGGCTGCTTTTTTTCTTGGGTTTTGCTTGCGAAACTTTAAGAAATGAGCTACCGTTTGTATTTAGGGTCCAAGTTCTTGTTTTTTATTGTGTACTTAGCGTACATTTCAATTAATTAATTATACGGATAACAAGCAAAAACAACGAGAAACTAAATGCTCAAATACTTCACCGAAAGTTTTCTGGTAGTCAGATATTGTAAATAAGGCCGCAACCGCAATAGTTTTTTTATCTGGAAAATTAAAGTTGGAACAAAACAATACCTTTGATTTGACGCTTTTTATTCTGTTGGCTTTATTTTGGCTTGAAATAAATGTAGCATTATTGAAAAAAAGCATTTAATTATAAAATTTCAAAAAACGGTCCAATCAAAACTTTCGGCAAACAAAAAAATTTTTTGATATTTTAATTTTGATTTTGACTACTTATTTTCTATGAAAACCAATCGCATAACCCATTTAAATGTAAAATGAAGTAACATCAATATAAGATACCATTAGGAAAACAAAAAGAATTGGACATAGATGTGGAGAAGCTGTAGCGATCAAAACTCTTCAGATCTGAGAGTAATATGTTGAGTATAAGTTCATCGGTCATTTTCCTCAGTGCTTAATTTATGTTGTAAATGTTGATAAAAACGGTATATTAGCTTTGCTGTAAGAACCTAATATTCTGTTAAGGGTGTGACAACGCTCATTAAAAAGAAATATATTTACTCAAGAATCAATCTATCTCCGTACCAAAAATTATCAAAATCGATGTAGTAATTCAGCCGCGGTAGCGTTTTTTATCATAATGCGCGATACCATGCCCAATAAAAGTTTAAAAAATATATAATGACCATTCTTTGAGTTCAATCTATCTTCACATTAAATTTCATGAAATTCGCTACATTATGTAGCTAAGGCGTGGATAATTATTTTCCTGTCCCTATTCATAGGGATAAAACTCATTTGCCTTTATTATGATATTCGATAATGCTCAGCACTTATCGATTTTTTCAATGATGATTGTCGATACTGTTCAATAATTTTTGACCATTATCGATTTTTGATAGACTTTAATTTGAAGATAGTTTTCGATATCATTCAATACCTTGCTACTTTTTTCGAAACTTTGTTATTGTTTTCCTACGCTAATCGACCTATGTAGGCATTTTCGATAACTATCGAAACTATTTAATATTTTGCGATTGCATATGCTGTGGTCGATATTTTCGTTTACTTTTTTGAGCTTAAAACTTTTTCGATATTTTTAGAATCATATGATCATTTGATGCTTCTTCTTCTTCTTCTCTTTGTCGACTTATTCGATGTCTAATTACATTTAGAATTGCATTGATTTTTTGATATCTTCCGTCCTTGCATCTTTCACACTTGTTATAGAATACGACTCTTATAGATCTTTTTCGGCAGTCTGCAATGTTATTCGAGATTTCTAGGCATCGACCGATGTTTTCGAATTATTCGATACTGTTCAATACCATTCGACTTCGTTCAATATTTTTCAAAATGTAGCATTCGTTCGTTTTTTTTGTTGCCTACAGTTCAGGGCTTAAAATCTTTCATATGATATAATATATAATTTTTTCTTAGGAGACTTTTTTCATTGATTGCGATTAAAATTTATGTTATAAATCAAAAATAAAAGTGAAAATATGTTAAGTGTTTTGTTTGATGTAATACAATGGGATGATCAAAGTCATTGTAAAGCAAAATGGTATTAAAATAATGAAAAGCCTAATCTGTATATCGTTTGCATATCTTTCGCCACTCACAATGACACAATTAGGTTGCTACTTAGCAATTGCGACTCGATACCACCCAGGCATATGAGAAGAAATGCCTTCTATTAAGAAAGCCCTTGCATTAGAATATCATTCAATGTAGTTCTTCTAATAGGCCAAGAATACCTCTGAAAAGATATTTGATGTTATACCTAACATAATTTTCAACTGCGTATTTTAAAGAAAAATATCTTGTGCATATAACTTTTGGTTTCTAACTTTCGTAGGTTTTTAACGATTATAAATGTTTCTGGTGTCATACAAACTAGTTCTATTGTTGATTTGTAAAATATTTGTTTAAATTTTTCATATAAACATTGTCTGTAGAGTCAAAAATGTTCTTATAAATGACAGGTATTACATAATGAGTATCTACGTATAGCGCACTGCAATCTACGCGATCTGATTTAATTTTTAGAAAAAATACGTCTTTGTTTGATTGTTCAAAATTATACTGAATCAGTCCCTAAAATTTCACAGGAATATCAACCGTTCTTAACTTTTTGTTGGTTCAAAAATTTCTTTTATTATGCAAAAAAATGTAATTTAATTTTATATACTAAAAGTACAAAAACTCACTTATTTTAACTCAGAAAATTTTTTATATATTTTGTGAAATTCTCATCTTATATTTAAGTTAATGAGCTAAAACTGCAACTACACCAAAACGGACAAAGTAGTAATGCAAACTAATTACGAGACAAGCGTAAAATTGCTCAAATGACTTTAGAACGGGCTTTAATTAAGCTCGGAGCAACACTATAACAATGGAAAAATGACAAAACAGGAAAAATGGTCTTGCCATCACAATGGTAAAACGAGAATTCATGACATTAGCATTTAATCCTTTAATTTCGCTACTGTTAGTATTGTTTCTCGCATTAATGCGTTTTCATATAACTACAGGCCATGCAAATAAGAGCACACTGCAATGAACTATGCCCCACTTAGCAGTATATAGACGCACACAGTAAAGTGCAACATCATGGTTTGCTTCAGGGAAAAATAATTTGTAAATTCATTTTGTTGAAATGAAAAACAAACAAAAAATCCAAATGAGATCTTAATTACTAAATTGTGGGCATAGTAAAGAAATATTTTGCAAACATTTTGGTTAAACTACGTAGAAATTATGAAATCTTGTGTGAAATCAAGTTACTTGGTAAAATATCATAAATTGTTTGCATAAACAAAAGTTAAAAAAACAGTGCATACTTTCGTGCGTAATTGCATGAAAGCTTTTTTATAATATTTTGATTAAATAAAATGTAGCTCATACGACCTGTTGAACTATTTATGCTGTAGCAAAATTAATCATTTTAATATTATTTAAAATAGTAGCTAAAACCTCCGATGATTTCTTTGATGTTATTTCCAACAATTTCATTAAGAGCTATGTAGTAATGATAGTTGTTGTAATGATTTTTTTGCGTCACTATTTAATGCTTTATTAAGAGATAATATACATTGATAATAACGATTCTGATATTCATTTAGCTCAGCTATAGTGGACTAATTGGTGTTTCTCTCAATGAAGATGAATTAACTTTCATAATTAAAATATTACTTATAATATCTTATGCTTTTAAAATTCATTTAGTACCTTTGTCAGTTATATCTTACACGAATGCAGCCAGTAACACTACAAGAAGCGACAACGAAAAATTCCATTAATATTAATAAAAGAATCGTTTTAAAATGCTGTTGTGCTAAACGATAGCAATGGTGAAGAAATTAAAACGTGCAGCTTTCGTCACGTGTTGCAATGTATGGACGAGCAATGATAGCACTCTTGGATGGTATTTGTACTATTTGTAGAGTTGCTTTAATTTTAATTTAAGATAAGGTAAATTTAAAACTTCAGATGGAATTTATGTCATATTTATTTCGAGAAACCGATTTTTTAAGATATGCGTAGCATGCTTGAAGCTTTGGGATCATATAAATTTTGACATATTTCACATGTCTTGAAATAAAAAATTGTTTCACAAAGATCATAAGAACCAGATAACCATATTAGAGTGAAGCCACTACGAATTTAAAAAAAAATAGCTATAAAATTGCTTAATGTATATAATACCAAACGGTGTTCAAATCGATGAGTTTGATATAAAAAAAAAAAATAAAATATTTCGAGATCCAGAAACAATAAAGTCTTAAATTTCATTATAGGCACTTTTTTAAAAAAAATATAAGTGTGGTTTTATAAAACTGGGATAAAAAGTAAGGAACAGTCTAATAAACATATATCTACTTATAATGATAGCTGCCACACGCAAACAAACGTAAGCATATTCACACACTTGTACATACCACCGACTGACACGTTTACAATTCACTGATGAACACATTTTAAAATTCAGTTTCTTCTCTTCTCTGTTTGCTGATGCCATTTCCGCGACAGGAAATACAATTTAAATTGATTCACATCCGTTGATAGTCACAAAGAAGAGAAAGTAGATAGACTGAATGAATGATAGTGATATAGCAACCTGAGTGAGGATGTTGCTGAGCTGATGCTACTACTTTTGCTGCGATTGATGACGAACGCAAGAGCAGAAAATTTCAAAGACTTACATATAGACAAAAATTTAGTGTTCACCGCCAACACGTTTCGTCATTTTCATTGTACACTTTGTCTGCTTTGGCACTGTCTGCATATTTGTTTGTCCTCTATCTAAGGTTTTGGCTGCTGAATGTGAATTTAAAGAATTTCATGTGCAAAAAAAAAAAAAAATTGGAAAGCGATAAGAATTTTAAGCAAAGTGCTACATACACAAAAAATTTAAGATTAAAACAATTGTGTCTGCTGTTTTGTGCTTTGAGCAGCTAAATTAAAATTCGACAATAACATTTTCCATTGTGTATAGCATAGGTCACATGAATTTTTTTTTTGACTTCACCAGCAGTAACTTAGGGTGCAAGAGCCTAGAAGTGGCGCATATTCTGCTGCTGCGTCTGCTAGGGTGCTATTACACTTGAATACGCTAAGTAAATTGAAAAAGCAAAGTAGTAAAACCAAAAAATTACCCAACGTATTAATGTGGCTTGAACGATTTTAAGCGGCAATTATACAGGCAATTGTTTATTTGTACTAAATAACAATGGTAGTTGTGAGGCAAAGTGATGCGGAACGTAAGTGAAATTTTAAGATCCAGGCTTTGTTGAGCCATTTTTTTTTGTTTCTTTGTGTTCGCATGAAACAAACGCGATTGTGAAGTTGAAGCGATGACAGAGGGGGGACTTTGTGTTTTTTGTGGCCTGAAAAACGTGAATTAATTTATATGCAAAACAAACATTTTAATTTAAACGTTGCTTCCCTTTATTCGTGCAGTAGAACGATGTGTGCGTGTGAGGGTGCGTTTTTATTAATTCGCGTGCAACATGGCGTATTTTTCTTTTCTGCAACGTAGTCAAAGCAGAAAATGTTGCCAATTCAATTGATTTCGTTTATATTTTATTTTGCTTTATTTATTTAGGAGCTACTGTTTTTTTATTAAAGCTGATGTAGCCTTAATTTGAGTTCATTTAAAATGAAAAAAGAAATAAACTAAATTAACTCAGCTTGTAGCACATCACTTCAGGCGCAGAAATTGCATTTATTTGAGTTTGAAGCACCGTAAATAAATTGAGTTAAATTTTTCAAAGAGTGCACGCAAAAAATTATTTTTTTGGAATATCAATTAAATTCTTACAAAATAAAAATTTTAGGAAAATTAATTGGCTATCAGAAATTGACTGAAATATTAAGAAAACTTCACATAAAATAATGGTAGAGTGGGCTTAATATGAAAGCGAAAACGAACGTCTCGTTAGGGAAATATCAGACATAGGACGATATATTCAAGTAAAAACTGGACCATTAGGTGAATAACTAATCGCCAAAGACTTTTTCTGCGCAGTTTTTTCTTAGCTTAGTCCTAAGAGTCTCTGACTTCCAATTAACGTTTAATGGTAGTGAAAAAGATTGGTAGCTTTAATGCCATAATTCCTACTCTAAAATTACTTTCAATCCGTTTAATGAAAAAATTCAAACAACAAAAACAGGAAAAGAAATTCTGAATTTCGGGAAAAACTGCGGAAAATATATGCCATCCTATGAACAAGTCAGCAGATTTCCTCATTTTTAGTTATATTGAGCTAACAATGATACTTTGAAATAAAGATAAGTTTGCTTCAATCTAATGAAAAATAATCATTGCTGCAAAAATTCTACCTATTTTTAGCGGTCCCAGAGGCCATTGTTTTAGATGAAGACCTCGTGAAGGTTCTCATAAAATTTCAGTTTGAGAAAAAACGTGTTTTCAATTTCTGATAGCAACATTTTAATGAAATTTTAACTTCTTACAAAAAAAGTCCTGAAAACCAAGTTCAAGAGTTTATTGCATTCAAAGATATGATCGGTTAAACATTTTCATGATAATGAGCAAACTCTGTTTGCGCCGATCACAGATTTGATCTGCAAAGCGAAAGTTTTGGGAGAATTTTCTTTAGGTTCAGTGCTGAAACATTTGCCTATGGGACCTATAAGAAATAAAAAGAGCATATAAAACATATGATTATGGACCGAAAAAATAATAATAAAAAGACATTCTATATTTTCCAGATACATAAAGGTTGTTTTTATTATTTTTTGCTAGAAAGCTGAAGTTTTGGGAAAAACAATTTTTCTTAAGTTCCAATGTTTAAGTAGTGAGCTATGTTTGGGACAAAAAAAACATAATATATAAAAACATCCTATATTTGCCATATACAGTGCGACATCGATAAATGAAACTTCTCAATGTTCGTAGTCCTCAATGTACGTAACGAGTTCTTTTCAGACTCATTAAGTTCAAATTTTCAAACAAATTATACCTCGCTTATTGCACTTTATGCCATTTGAATATTATCTATAGCATTTGTCTTGGGAAATCGAATAATGTTGAGAGTTTGTGAATACCCCAAGATGAAAAAATCATTAAACAAATGGATTCTTAAGCAAATAAATCATGACATTCTTTTGATGTAATAACGTTGTTTTATATTTAATGTTTTTCTTATAAAATATCTATACCTGGATACCTAGGCCGCACTGTATATCTATGTGTTTTCAATTTTATTTTATTTTTTCTAAGAAACTGAAATTTTGGCAGAATTTTCTTAAGATCAAATGCAAAGCAATACTAAAAAAACTTCCAGCATTAATAGTTATCTATATATAGGAAAGCTTATTTTTTTTCCTAGGACGCTGAATTTTTTATTAACATTCGCTAAGCCTTAGGTCAAAAAGATGGTTTCCACAATCGCGATGTCCTTAATTCGAAAAAGTTTTCATTTTCAATTAAAAGAAGGCCTTATTCATTCATTGCGGATTTCAAAGCTTTGCATAGTTTTAAGATACAAGAGATTTATTATTAGTTTATTGTAAAATTTTTTAACAATCTTTTTAAGAAAAATCACTTACGAGCCCTCAATCTATTTTATTTGAATAGCTAGCTTACTTACATAAGTGTGAACTTATTTAACTAATGAAATTGTAAGACATTTTATTACAAGTACTTATAAATTAGCAGAAGTTAAAAAAAGCTCGGTATTATCTTAGCATGGCAAATTAAATGTGCTTCATAAAACACATTTGAAACAAAAATAATAAAAGCAATTCAAGTTGCGCTACGACAAGAATAACAACTTAAGCTCAAGAGACTAAAGCCGTGTCAACATTGTACTGCTTCAAGTACATTTTTACATATTAAATAACCTTGTAGAAAAATTATGGAACTTTCACAATAAATATTATACTGAAAAATGACTGAATTTCAATATTCAATCAATAAATATTCACCAAAACATAAAAACTAAAAATCGCGAGCAAAAAATATCTAAAAAAAAAAAATGTTTGTGAACATTAGAATAGAAAAGTTCCTTATGAAAGGAACTAAATGTTCTGTCAGACGTTGCTCTACCTATTCCGGATGATGGCGCAATGAGTTTGATTTGATTTAAATCCTTGTATAAAAGAGCCATAAAGGAATAGAACGTTTTCGTGATTAGACCAAATGCGGAAAATTTGTAACGCTCAGTGAACGGCATCAATAAAAGATTTCTTCTGCTCGTTTTGTTTTGCCAAAACTTATCGAAACAAGTTTGAATCATAACATTTATTTTTTTAAGCCCAAGCGACTGTTGTTTGAAATAAGGGCTTAGAACTTTATTTCTTTTGACACCAAATAACTTATTCTTTAGGAAGTTTAGTTTGAGAAAAAAATATTTTAGCTTACTGCTGTTCCGAAAGCTACATGTGTTGGCATAAAAACACCAATAAATTTTGATTCATCAACTCTTTTATTATTTCAAATTTTTCCAACAGGGTTTCCGCGCTGCTGCTGCTACTACTTGTATGCGTATGTAGGCAAACGACTTGAATTAACTTCCCTGGGAGAGTTTCATACCAATTTACACATATTTTTTAACTCATTCTAACACCAGCAGTAAAAGTAGTAACAACAACAAAATTATAAGAGCCAACCAGTAGCAAAAAGGGGAAAAAAGAGCGACGTATGACATAAATAAAATGATAAATGGTTTTAACTAACACAGTTAAATTGAAGAAAAATAAATTTAAGTATTAAATGGAAAAAGAAATCAAAATAGCAATAAGTGACTTCAGAGAATACTTAGGGTTTACATGCGTAATTATTGAAACGAGTGTATTGAACTAGGAAAATGAAATCACAAGCGATGTTAATGTGATAAAAAAAATATCACAGAACGAAACAAAAAAAGTTGTATCGAAAATTTACAATGATTATAAACTTTTTATTAATACGAACTACTATCTAAGAATTTCTCTCATCAAAGTGATGTTTTTGAATGTAAGACCTTTTCAAAAGTCACATATCACTAACAATATTAGTTTAACATATCGCAACTTTTTAACTTTACGTGTGTGACTTTTGTGAAATTTGTTGAAATGATATTTTTTTCAACTTTAATTTCAAATATAGTCTCAAAATATTTCTCCAAGGTTGATAATATGCTTAGTTACTAACCGCGTATACAATGTAAGAGCTGCACATAAAATTTGGCTTTAATAAATGCTATAAAGTGTACCTTTCTTAATAGCTCTCAGGACACTTTAGTAGGGTATTAAAGTTTTAGTGTTGGCAATATAACACCAAAAAGCTCGTTTGAAAAAAGGAAAAAAATTTGTAAAAAAGGGGGAAAAAAAAGATGAACCAATAAACCTGAGTGACGAAGGTGGCAGGCATACACTAAAGAATGACACACAAAAGACGACATGAGCAATAGTGAGCGTACAAGCGTAGCACCAAATGCAATGAATGCAAATTGCTGTTGGCTTTTACTCATTCATTGCAGCAGCAGTAGCAGCAACAACAACTACAATAGCAACAGTGAAACAGCAACAACAAGGATAACAACAGAAGCAGCTTAAATTTACAAATTGGATTGTTGCTGTTGCTGTTGCAGTTACTGCGTTACCGTTGCGCCTGAATTAATGACTTCAGGCAATCTCCACTATACTCAACCTCGTAATTTTTCGTTTCTCGTATTTCGTGACTTTTATATTTATTTTTTTGTATTCTGTTTAAGCCATTGTAAGATTTTCAGCCCTAAGCTGTTCTTTTTTTCTTTTCAAATTGTGTAAAATAAAAAAATGCAATTCTTGAAATGCCACTTGACATCTCACAATGATATGTTTCATGAAGAGAATTTTTTATTATTTAAACCATGTAGTTAATTATTAAGCAAAACGCTGAATTAAAGTTTGTTTTCGTTTAAAACCTCATAATAGCTCCATAGTAATTTTTTGTGCTTTAAAGCACATACAAATTTTAAGCAAATTCGGTTATTATTTTGTATAAAAATTCGTTGTCGAAAAAAAAAATAGTTTTGTGTGTTGTTTCGAAACAGAAAATAATTTATAATTATTGAACTAAGCTTGCACTATGTGATAAAACAGCCATACTGGTTTCATCCATTGCTAAATAAAATCATCAGTGACATTCAATGGAAACATATCTGACTTTGAAGTTCTCGCTCATCAGCTTGAAGTTCACTGATGATTCCATTTAGTATTGAATGCAACTAGCATGACTAACCTAATCTGTTGTTTGTTGTTTTATTTTGTGATTTTTTTGGTGTTATCACACACTGTACTGAGCGGTTAGCTGAGTAAAATAATCATAGAAAATTTACTTTTACAAAACTAATTAAAGATTTCACTAGCAAAAGTATAGCAGCAACTTTTGGACAATTTATCTGTTCAAAAATGGCCAACAAATTTTAATAATTTTTTTGTTCTTTTCATGAGAAAAAATTGCACAGTAAGTAGTGGCGTCACTTCACCCAATATTGGGGGGGAGGGGGGGCGAGAATTATAATTACACCACTATTAGATGGGTTTATTGAATTTATTTATTGATAATAACTACTAACAATTCTTTGGTGGGGGCCAATGCCCTCCCCAATCCTAGTGAATTGGCGCCACTGACAATAACAAACTAAAAACTTAAGTTAAAAAAGCTTGAAATATCACTCAAGAATTGCACTATATTTGTAAAAACTAAAATTAGTATCTATAAACATCCCCAATGGAAGTCTGCAAAAAACTAACGCAACGAATGAAGACGTCACTTTCAAAAATAAGTTCTTAATCAAAACAATAGCTTATTGGCTATTGTTCTGCGAAATAAAAGCTGAGAATAGAATTCAAAATTTGATCAAAACATATTATGTTTTTCTAGACATGCACTATTCTATTAATCTGTTAGCTAATCTGCTCTCATAAATACAAAATCTTACTCATTTTAGCAGCTTATCAGCTTTTAAACCTTTAATATCAACAACAAATCAATCAGTCAATCCAACAACAATTGTGTATATTTCCATTCTATCACTGCATCATTGCATATGACGAGCACTTCCGCAAACTTCAAGTCATTCACTTCTACTGCGCATTAATTCTCAGTGCAGTTTAGCAAACGAAAACATTTTGAAAAGTTTCCGCAAACAGGAAGTCAAAAATTCTTGCACTTAAAGATCAGATTGCAGTTGTATTTGGGATTGCAGCGAACAGCAAATACAGCTCATGGATGCTATAATAAAAGGTACCACAAATACAACAACGCAAATAACAAAAACATCATCAGCACAATAGCGTTGATGCCCAATAGTACAACGCACACAAAGGCATTGTTATGCTGTCATGATGCACTCTAAAGGCCTTGCAAAGTCAGTCATGCAACCAGCCGCCTTTACACTGTTGTGCAAGTGTTTGTGTCTTTGTGTTTGTTTCTCAGTCAATGTTTACAAGCTGACTGCTAAAGTTGTTGTTCTTGTTATCATTGCCGTTGCTGGTGATATTCGCACACAAAAATGTAACTTTTGTCCACGATACAGAGAGCGTAGTCAATAATTTTTTTTTATTTACGTTTACAGTGTGCAAAATTTACTTTTTTTTTGTAAAAATTTATAACAAAGTAAAGGAATATATAAAATTCAATACATGGAATAATTTCAATAAAGTTTTACTTTGTCTTTTTATACAAAAATTAAAAATGAATGACCTTATTTTACAAATGATACATGAACAAGAAATAAAATACCCTGTATTTAATAAAAAACTTTCTCTTATTTCTACACTGGAAAAAACAGCAAAATGGTATTTATATAATTTCTGAGCAAATGCAAAAATTGATATCGGTGAAGAAATATAGATCTCTATTAATAAACAAGAAAAGAAAGTGACTACCTGTAATGTGAAAGGTAAACAAGTCATTTTTGTTTCACCAATTACATTTCAAAATACAGAATGTAATACTCACGCATGGGGTTGCCATTGGGAGTATCAAGTTACCAGTAGTTATATTTTGGAAAAACACCATTAAAATTTTGATAAAGAAATCATTACAAATAACTTTTTAGTACGCATTGCTGAAATTATTAATAGTTTAGTAGTGCATTTTTTTTTTGCTAGAAAGCCGAACAAAAAAGGAACAGAGGGAAACAGATAAGATATGAATAAACAGAAAATATAATTCGCCCACTTGTTGAATTTTAACCATTATATTGACATTACAAAAGAGTTCAGTGCCATTCTTTCTGATTAAATGTCATAGCTTCAAAATAAATGCATGAAAATTTGTTGCCCTATCCCTATGCCTAACCCTATCTTTTTTTGTAACTCTTGCTCAGAGTTCAATTTATCTCCATACAAAATTCAATCAAAATCTATTCACTAGTATTGCTATGGAAATATATTTTCTGGTTAGGGGCGTAACATTACCCATTAGAAACAATTATCTTTCTTCTGTGTTCAATCTATTTCAGCAGCAAATTTCATCAAAATCGGTCTATTAGTTAAGCTGTGAAAACATATTTTTCTGTCAGAGGTGAGACACCGCCCACTTAAAACAAACATCTTTCATGGAGTTCAGTCTATTTCCACACCAAATTTCTATCCATTTACGAAGTTTCATCAAAATTGGTAAATTAGTTAAGCTGTGAATACGTATTTTCTTGTTAGGGGCATGGTGCCACCGACAATAAAATAAGTATGATAACCTTGGAATTAATCTATGTATTTCCAAACCATATTTCATCAAAATCGGTATAGCGATGAAATCGTTTTTCCCATGAGGGGCGGTGCATCGTGGTGCCACATTCTCTAAAAGAATCAAGTCATTAATACGCCTCTTAGATTTCAATTAATCTCCAAATCAAATTTCATCAACGGACCTAGTTAATTTAGCCGTGGAGACAAATTTTTTTGTTGGAGGCGTGGCACCACCTTTTATCAAAGCTTCAGAAAAAATAAGATTTTAAACTTAAGTTTTATTCGATTATTTGCAAGGCAGTTTGGGACATTCGATTTGTCGAAAATATTTCGTTTATAATTAAAAAAAAGTCTTATTTTTGTTTGATGAAACGATGCACACTTTTTAGTGTATCAATTTTTCTCACTCTGCGCTCCTATGCTGTTTGTAATTCCAATGTCAATGCATCCCAAACGTGCGATAGTAAACCAAATTCTGAATATGAAGGAAAACAAGATCCACTTCAGTCGGGAAATTGGAATTGCAATTTGAATTTGAGGCAATAAAAAAGTTTTGCACAAAAATTGGAATATTCTTCATGAAAATGCGAAAAGCAGAGTACCAGAGTTGCAGTGGAAGGGAGACGCATAAGGTGTAATATATACTGTGTACTGGATGCAGTGTTAAATGTCTGAAATTGGCTTACTGCAGTTATTGTTGCTATTGCGGTTCCCCTTTGTAGGCACTATTAAAAGCAAAATTTGATTGTTTTGCTATTTTGTGTGGAATATTTTGATTGATTGTAAAATTTTTGACCATTTTTTGTAAACTTTTTTTTTAGAAAATTCTCTATGAATTGCAATAATTGAACTGTTTGTTTTATTTTCATTGTAATATGAGTTAAGATAACAGAAAAATGTTTGATTGTTTTGTACAAAATTCGTTACTTTTTGAATGTTGCAAGTACCCATTGATGAATTTTTCAAAAGAGAGCTTAAATTGCAGTTTACAAGGAGGATTATTGTAAGAGGCGTGAGTAAAGGGAACATGTCGGGCTTAAATTGGTTTTTGCAACATAAACTATTTATGTACACAAAAAGATAATTGGCATGAAAAGCCATAAAGGGAAAATATTTATTAAGCCACGTACGATTTTCAGATCAGAAGGTCAGTGTGAGAGTTCAAGATTGACAAGAAAAAATTAAAAGTGATGCCATTATATCTTCGTCAAGTCATATAAACCGCTTGGGATTAGTGAAGCAAGATGAGAAGAGCTGAGAGAAAGGGAAGTTAATTCTTAATTGCAAAACTATAGAAAAGTTAACTTGTTGACTAAAATAAAAAAGGCGGAATAAATAAAAAGGATATAGTAACAACTTATACATTTGAACATTGTTAGTTGATAACTACCAAATCATGTTTAGCTTGAGAAAATCTCTATAGTTATTTTCCATAAGTAGGCGGTGCCACTTCTCACACAGGGAAAAACGTTTCCACGGCTAAGCTAATTGATCGATTTTAAAGAAATTTGGTTAAGTTCTCTAAGTGGGTGTATTTCCGTGCTACGGTGGAGTCACCGCATCGAATTTAAAGAAATTCGGTACAAAGAAATATTTTAGTGGGGTGGTGCCACGCCCTTTACAGGAAAAACCTTTTCTTTTCTGAACTAATCAAATGAGCGCTGCGACGGCTCTAATCAAAATATATGTTCTTACAGCTAAACTAATTGACCGAATTTCATGAAATTTGATACAGAGATAGATTGAACCCTGAGAAAGTTAATGCGTTACTAGAAATATGCTTTCACAGCTAAACTAATGGGCCTAGGGAAATGGTAAAGGTAGGGATAGAGTAACTTGTATCCCATAATTCTAACATTTCTGCGATAAGATAAATATAAAAGTAAAACATTTTTATAGATAATATTGATATTGATTTTGCAAATGAACAACTGAAATGTAATGCAACAAAGGGTTGAAGAAAGAAATTTGGAAAGTTTGAAATGACCGATGACTAAAACTTTATCATAATAACCACACTGAATTCTTACAAATTTGAGTTTCAGAATGCATTAGGCTCTGCTTACGCCAGGACATGCATAGGAAAAAATATCGAGGGATGACATTCAAAATGTTATTTTTGATGATAAATTAAGTAGGGGTATTATTAACAAAAAGTTAATTCAGGGTTAAGCGGAGCATAAAAAAGAAGAATGATGAAAGTGAGTTCATTATCTTATAGAAAGATATTAGTTCTTCGAGTTCAGAAGGTGTGTTTTTTCCACAGAGCTTAGAGCTTGCTTGCTCTATTCGATTTATTGCATTCGCCGTGTCATACATCTATCGACTATTTATCGTTTTGATCATGTTGGCTGTCATTACGCAAAGATTTTTAAATACAACACGTTACTCAAGCAAGCAATTTATTTTATGCCTGAGTTTTCAAAAAAAATTATATATCTTATCGGTTTCCATTCAGTTGTATTTGTAATAAAATTTCAAAAATTCACTAGCGGTTAAATTTGTGAAAGCATTTTAAATCAGTTCCTTCTTTTTGATTATGATAAGGTCACAATAGGACTTCTGAGTATCTGGCAAGTGATTCTCTGTTATTTTCTGCTTTTTCTAGCAAATCTATCAATCGGCTTCTGTTTTGATCATTATAAGTTTAATTCTGAGGAATAAATAAGCATTCATACTTGTGTAAGATCTTTGTGTATATCCTACATCTTTACAGCATGCACTTAAAGGAAAATTTTTTTATCTGTTGATACCCGCTGAGTAATGTGTTTTGGAATTACGGTAAATTTATTTACATTTGCCTTATCCGCATTTCTTGATATATCAACAACATAAAACCCTGCCGACTCAGCAGCATTGCAAAATGTAAACTTTTTTCCTCAAGGTTGAGGAAAAGAGAGAGGAACAGACAGCAGTCTTTTATTAGTTTTCATTTAATTGTTTTGTCTGTTTGTTTTGCTTACACTTGAATGCGAATTCGATTCCCAATGGACTTATTTTAATTTCACAGCCTGGTATCTGCTGATGTTGTTCCTTTGCAACGGCATCAACATAGTGAGTAACACTGAGAAGGATACAGTAACTGCGATGCCTGTCTACACTCTGTGTGAGTTGTGAGAAAACTGATGCGTTGCTACGGGCACTCGTGCGTGTAACTGCGCGTGGTATAAAAAAAGCAAAAGAAATACCCAATTTGAAGATCATTTTTGCAGTGAGCACAAGAATGCATGGTGGTTGCAATATCCTGCTACCGCTGTTGTTTCACAGACATGCAGCCAAACTGAAGACAGATTGGCAAACAAATTGCACATGAAGTGGCCTCGCAGCGCTGACACCACAACGTGCATAAAATGAGGAATGGAAACAGCTGCAAAAATAAATATTTCCATTTTTTTTATTAATTTTGCGTTTCATTAAAAATCATGCAACTGCATTTATGATTCGGCGCAAATGAATATGGCAACTATTAATTTATTTTCATTAAAGTTTAACACAATGCGATTGTGTGCATCAGTTCTTGATTCTGGTTTTTTAATTTAAATGAAAATGCGTTCTTAAGTGCTTGAGGAATATCATAGAAATCATATCATATACATACATTGATATAGGATCTTAGTTAAATATAATTTATTTATAAGAAATAACGCTTATATTCACATTTTTTTTGGGCTCTTTTTCGTTTGATTTACGTAACCGTTTTTTGAAAAATTTATCTCTTAATTAAAAGGTAAGCATAGTAAGAACGTAAAAGCTTAGAATTGCAAATAAACGAGTCAAAAACAGACTTTTTTCAAACTAAACAAACAAAAAAAAAAAAACTGAATTTTCCTACGTTGTTGCCACTTTTTGAAGCATAAATCCAGGCGCACAAGGCTGTTGCTGCTGACCAATGAATAAAAAAGAAAAAATAAAAAGAAAGAAACCATTTCCAGACCTTTGTTTTTATTGTAGGCCATATCTTTTGGTTGCAAACTTTTGGTAGTTCGTTTAAATTTTTTTTTTTTCAGCAATGGCAGTCAGTATTCGTAGCGATATTGGTTTTTAGCCAATGATTTGTGTGTCGGCATTTTGAAAACTTTAGCATTTAACATTTTCTGCGGCATTTTTTTTGTTGATGATAATTTTTTTCCTTTGCTCGCGTGTGGGCTTGGCTTAACGTTTAGTAAATAAATGAATTGGAAAAAATGTGGCAAAACGAAATCAAATTGTCCGAAAATTGGCGTACGGAAGCGCTTGGATTAAAAAATAAAAACTTTTTCTCTTAAATTATTTATTGTTCGATACTTTTTTGTGCTTTTTTTTGTATTGCATGTGCCGGATTTTTTTTATATGGACTTTTAGCTTTTAATTCAATTTCATCATAAATCACTTTTGCAATAAATCGACAAAAATTGCAGTTATTTTGAAAGTAACATGAACTATTTACATAAGAATTGCAACTATCGCATGAGTATTTTGATGAATTTTTTGTTCGAATGAGCCGCTGCTGCTATTGTTGTCATTGTGATAACAGTGTGTTATGTTATGTTGTGATTTAATGAAAATATTTATAAACAAAAATTAATCGAAATAAACTTTTTATGAGAAATTGTTGTTACTTTAACACTTTTTACTTGTGACCATAAATAGCTAAAATTCAATGAATTTCGAAAGTTTTAAGTAGCATCACCATGTATCAAAAGTATCACTGAAAAAATCAAAATATTTAGAAAAGTACAAACAAGCTAAATCTTATCCAATAGTTAGGAATTGTATCGTATGACTTAAGTCACTTAAAACTTCGCAGCAATTCCAAACTGTCAACATTCAACTATCTTATTGAAATGACTTTGGATAAGTCAACGACGTTTATTTTCAGCAGGACGTTACCATATGTCACACAGCTGGAGAAACAATAATTCTATTGCGTGACAAGTTTCCTGGACGTCTTATTGTTCAAAGAAATTTTTTTCAAACTTCTGAATAGCTTTCATCACACTTAGAATAAGTGTTAATAATAAAATCACATTATTTACTCCTGTAACAATTCATTTTAACTGATCGTAATGTATTTGTGTATTACTTTAAAAAGCATCGGTGTAATTTAATATCAGTAAGAAAATAGCAGTAAGTTCCATAATATACCTCAAATTTTAACAACCTTTATGTACATCCGTACATATGCAGGAGACAAGAAATATCGTTTTCATTTGTCCTCTTACTTCTAAACCATAACTTCTAATCTCTCCGTAGAGCCGGCGTTAGGTCAAGGAAAGATTTAGAATGCATTAAAGCATTATTTTTTCTATAAAAGACTTTTGGCACCCGCAGTTTTGCACGCACATGTCTCGTTGTTTTTTCATTATGAAATTAATTTTTTGTTTCACATTCTATCTTCTCTTTTCGAAAGTAAAAAAAAAATTAAGAAAAATAAAACTCGTAGCCGAGATATTGTTCGTTGAACTTCGAAGAAGAAAAAACAACAATCACAACACAAAATTCAAGAAGAAGCATAAGCATTAGCATAGAAAAATCAAACGATAAGTTTTGTGAGTGGTTTTGGAAAAACTCAATACTTAAAGAAGGATACTTAACTTTAAAAAAGTAAGTATGCAATATCCTTTTTTGGCATAAATATGTTGTTTTAAAAGTAAAATTATTAAAATCGGTCAAGTATATTTTGCGGCAAAGCGTTACAAACAATTTTCATAAAAGCAATTTTGTACCAAAGAAAGAATGTTTAAAGCCACAAAACATTTTGTGATAAAAATTCAGAATCTGCAAGAAATTAATTTTTTAAATTGATCACATTTCCTTGTGTTTCATATATTGCGTGGAAAAAAATTATAAATTCCACTAATAAAGAGTTCAGCAACCAATATGTCAAGGTTTTGTAGTAATAACAAATTTCGCAAAAATGTTCTATTTTTGTCTAACGCAAGGATTTTCTATTTATTTTTTTTTTTTGAAAAATCTTTTCTCTGCAAGTGTTCATAAAGTTTTGGTTTCTTTAATATACATTATCTAAGCAATAACAAAAATATCCACGCTTTATTTTGCAAGCTGTATAAATTTTATCTTAGAATTTGCTTATACCAAGAACGCTCAGTTCCAAAAATACTTTTCAAATTGTTGAAAAAAAAAAAGAGAACAAAAAATCATCAAGAATACTTTATTTTCACTTTGGCGTCATTCCAGGTGATTTAAGAAAACTGTATACGTCATTACGTTGCCCTCAAGTCAGCAACCGTCCAGCAACGCCAGAAGCCTCATTTGAACACTGCTATGTCATTTGCCGCATATTCAAGTAGATAGATGCCAGTAATCGCCACTTGGCAAAATGCCACAAAATATCAAAAATTCGATTAGCAGCCAGGCAGGTTCAGCGTACTTCAGCTGGCATGCGCACCTTCGGGCTTCCGTCGTTCCTGACATCCTTCCGTACTGACTTCCGATGTGAATAACGCGACCCTCACTTACAACAGTTTTTTTTTTCGTGCCCACTCCTACTTTGAGTTATGAAACTTCACTTGCGGTTTATTCGCGCGTAATTCAGCTTCCATTAGCTAACGCTTAAGTGGCTGGCTGAATATTTGGCAAATACAGTTTACCTGCTACACTTTTTAGCTACGATGGCATGTCTTTTGGACTTTTTTTTTTTTTCAAAATGTAGTTACTTAATCTTAAAACTTTTTTTATGGCAATTAAGTGTCATCATCCGTTTTGCTACATACATAAAATGTATACTGAAAGCGGTTGTGCGCCGAAAATTTGATTCAAGTTTTCAGCTACTTTACCGCACTGACTGAATTAACAAATGCATTTGAATATTTACAAAAATTTGTTTTTTTTTTAAACATTTTAGTACATTTTGGTTGCTACTGCTAAATAATATCGTTTGATGTTTTTTTTCCTTTTGATATGAAGATGGCTCTTATCTTTCGTTAGGTCGGTTCGCTTGGCTTAATAAATTAAATTTGAAATTCTTTCTTTGGTGGGTATTCAAAGCTCTTTAAACGGAACTCGTTACTTTTGAAGTCTGTCACGAGTACGTGATAAGTTGAGTTAAGATAAAATTTAGTTAATATTTAAAAATATTACAAATTATATCAATGGATGATATTTCAGTCTTATTCTGTCTACAATAGTTACAATAAAATGTTGAAAAATAAGATGCCCAAGCCAATATTTTAATCTGTAAAATATTAAACGGACTATTAGAAAAATGAAGCTATAATATTAGTCGAGTGCCAATATAAAACAAATCCTTTTCCTCAATATTATCAAACTAGTTGAACTATGAACAAACAACTGAACCCTGATGTACAGTTTTGTCTAATCCATAAATTTTGTTAAAGTTTACCATCCATATGAGATTAAATATTTGAAAATATCATATTTCTGAGTTTTACCTCGCCAATATCCGGAGAACTAAGTTAGATAGTGGATAAGATTGTAAGACAAACGTTTATGTGGGATCAAATAACCCTTCGACGTTGCAAATTATTTTCAAGGTCAATTTGGGGTCAACTGTAATTTTGTTTATATGGACACCTATTTTCTGTTTTGCAGATTTGGGTTCTATGGGTACAGATAGCTCATAATTTTATGACATTTGTCACATGTCTCACTTTGATCTCGAAATATTTATTGGGGGAATCAAAATGCCTCACACTATACTATGAATTGTCACACACACACATTGGCCTAGGTTTCGAAGAAAAATTTGAAAAATCTTTTGGGGAATTTTACATAAGCATAGTGAAGCAGTGTTAGCCATACCCCCCTAAATTTGCTCGTTGCATTTTTACACGCGATGTCATTGGACGTCAAGGCCTGCCATATTGGCTTCCATATAAAAACAAGCAAAGTAGGTCCACCAAGCTTTCTTGTAAAACGAAAGGATAGAAGCAGCTCTGGCGCGCTTGCTTCTTTTTTTAACGACATTTACGACATCTGGTGTAGCTTCTGAAAACTAAGAAGAAAACAAAGCACTTGTGGAAAAGTAAATGTGTGATAAGCTTGTGGTCAAAAATTGTTAAGATAGCTATCCACGTTGGCAGACACTTACATAAATCTCTACTTCCATATACATATGAGACATTCCACGTACAATCAGACACCATTTTGTTTAAGCATCTCACTTTTTTTAAAAAATTTCTTCTTTCGCTTAGTACATAAAATACTAATAAATAAAATAAAATAAAGTAAAACTATGGCGCATGTGGATATCTTTCAACAAGAGTAACTAAAAACATTAGCATTAAAATTCTATAAAATTAATCTTACCTTTTGCACATTATCGAAATAGACTTAAAACTTGGTAAGTAAATAGCAGTTTTTTTACGAAACATTTGATATATTTTTTTGACAAATCAAAAAATTTTCAAAAAAAAATAAGAGATCCGAAAACTAAATGGTGTACGATTTAGCGTAGAATGTCACATATGTTCATATGTTGTCATATATGTACAAAAAAATAGCCAAAAAGTTATATTGAATCACAATACTAAAAACCTTTGATATAAATAGAATCCTTCTTTCCTGCCTTCTATATAAGGCATTATAGCACACCTGCTGTGGGAAAGCATTATAACATGCTTAGAAGACCTAAAAGAAGTGCAAAAATTAGACCTTGTTGTGAGCAGGTATTGGCCGTTCTGTGCTCTAACTTGCATTTAATTAATATTGTTGTCTCTTACTCTTTGCTAAAATTACTCTGACATTCTCCAAGCAAACACATTAAAAATGTTGCTATAAAATTTGTAGTATGTCAACGTTTACACGAGGAAACTCTTGAAAGAAAGTTTTCCTGTTTGTCGGCAAGAAGGGAAAAACGAAAGGGTGGTGAACAAAATTTGTCGTACACGCGAAATCGCTTTCGTTCTATTCGTTAGCTGATATTATGCTTTGAATTTACTTTTGTTGTGGCGGTTTGCTTTGAAATTTTCTTGCACAAACAAATTCTAGTTTCCGTGTGTAAACGCAAAATAAATTCACAAAAGAGAATAGACAAGAATTTCTTGCACCGAATTTGCTCGTGTGAGCGTTGACTATGAGTTTCAAAACTTCTAATATGATTAATAACAATGCTCAACACAGGTACAAAGTGCAACGCACAGCCGCGTATCAAAATCTATACGCTCTCTTTCTCCCTCTCTTGAATTCTCTCACCACTTTTGATTAACTGCATGTTACTGTGTTCAGCCGCCAAATTAAAAGCAGTGGTTTTTAATTGATTGAAGAGTAATGAACGTCGTCTGACTAAAGTACTGTTAATTTCCGAAAATTAGATAATAAAAAAAAAAAATTAAACTTTGTGGCTGATCACTATCAATGCTATATAATGGATACAATAAGCATTGCAAGTACTATCACAGACCGAGAGGTTAGTTAATATTTAAGTTTATAGTTTTCAATCGCCTTAATGGCCTAGCTAGAGCTAAGCATATATACCTATGTACATAAGTAAACATCATAAAGTTCAATTTTTGCTTATGTCAATCAAAATGGTTATGTCATACTGTCAAAGTAAAACAAAATACTCGCACATATACATTTCGAAATGATTTTGAATTTAATATAAACAGAACACAAGTTCTAAAAATATATTTAAAAACTGCTACAGTTTTGTGTACTCATAAAATTATCTTCAGATAAAAATAGATAAAGCAATAAATCCCAATATCAAACAAAATGGTCAACTATGGAAATTTTTTTTTAAATCATTTTGTTAAAAAATATTTCTTTTATTAAAATAATAAAATATTTCCATGCAAAGTTAAATAATCTAACCAGATTTTACTTTGGTCGTACAAACAAATAAAATTGAGCTAAAATTATCACATGCGATAGCGTACAGTGGTGTCAAATTGAGTTTATTTGAAAAAAATTAATTTTCCAGCTCAGCAGAAAATGTACATAGCTAGCTGGAATTTGGTATAATAATGTTATTACTGAGGACTAACTCACTGCAGATTACTTAATACCAGTTTACTAAAAGTTTAAAAAACAAAAAAAAATAAATCTTGGAACCTTACTAAATTGGCATTTTTTAATTTCTTATAAATTAAAATAAGAATTTTCCAATAAAATCCAAAACATCGATTTTTTATCATAAAAAATATTCGTATAAATAAGCTTTTTTTAATTGCTCTCGCAATACTCGATTTCGAGAAAAAAATAATGTGAGTAATCCGGTTGTGAATATAACAGGAGCAAATTATTAGCAAACGTTTGGAGTAATAAACGAGAATCTGAATTTAGTCTTCATTAATTTTATTCACACTTATGATATCTGGTTAATAGCGTAGTGGCGAACCCATTCATTAATATTTTATTTTAAATTTACAATAGTCTTGTTACAGCGTTTCCAAATAGTATTTGCAATTTCAATTTACAATTTTTCAATTGGTGCAATAAAGGTGTACCACACCCCAATGGCAAAATGTTTATGTAGAATATGAAAGATATTGAGGAAGTTATTTTTTACTTTTTTCAGATTGCTCCAAGGGTAATACCCGTTCTAACAGGTTTTTTTTTGTATCACTATGGAGTTTTTGCACTATAAAGTTGAAACTTGGCTTTATAAAGCTGTAAATATGAATTCTGTACAGATTTTTCTGAAATGATATCACTCGCACAACATTTTTCACACTTCTTGTTTTGATATGGTTTTTAATTTAGGGACTACTCTTCAAACAAATTTACAAAAACTGAAGAAATTCGAGTTTAAGAGTTAAGTTAGCTAAACTTTTATTAATTTGGAAATTAATTTTGCTCAGTTGAACTCAATCTATCCCTACTGTGCGGTAATTCATTTCACCAACGACTGCTTATCACAATAAAAACATTTTATTTTGAGATATGAAAAAACAAAAAAAAAATTCAAAATCAAAAGTAAACAAATAAAGTTAATCAATATGCAACAATTCAGCGATGGCAATTATTTTTACTGACTTAATAAAGTACTTACCGATTTGTTATACATAGTATGGCCAGACTTTTACAACTTATTTTTGTAGAAAAAATGTATACGGAAAAATTTTAAGAGTAAAAACTGATTTGGTTTTTAAATGCATATTACCATTTCGTTGTGCTACGGTATTTTAATGACTAATAGTTGTTAAGCGTTGATATACATAGCTGTGTCAACAAGGAGTTGAAGGAGCTAAAGTTGATTTAATAAAAATGCAGTTAAGGCTGAGTCAAGGCCATTTTTCCGTAACACTTGCACGAAATTTAATTTTAGTTATAATGTGATTTTTTTTGCTTGTACTTAGAACTATATTATGCCTAAATGCGAAGTAAAACTTCGCTCAGATCTAATGGGAAAGTAGCCTTTACTCAATCTTAATTCGATTCTTGTTAACTGACTTTATGCCTTGTTGGCGCAAAAATGCATATATACATAAATGTCAAAAAGTAACGCAAAGTTGAATTAAATAGCGAAGTGTTTCAAGTTGCAGCAAAATGTCACTAAAATTTGAGAACTGTTCAACTTTGCGCTCTTTACTATCTTAAAAGTAACCAATTGCACATTTTGTAGAGAAGAGGCACTTGCCGACTCAACACTGCGGTAGTTGTTTAAATTGAAATAACGGCCGCTCTGGTATTGCATACATATGTACAAGAACTGGTGTGATAATTGCTCTCTCGAATTTGTGAGAGAAACATTTTTTGCGAAGATACCTGTAAATATGTATGCACTGAAAGCGCGTATTGAGCTAAAACAGCTGTATAATATCAAAGTAATATGATATAATATTCTAAGTGCTCCAAGCAAGCAATTGGACAATACGGTGATGTACGCTCAGTTGCTCTAATATTGAGCGTCAATGATTGAATTGCCATAAATGAAGAGAGAGGTTTATAAATTATTTGAGCAATGCTCTTTTAACATCAGAGAGTACTCCTACAACGCGATTCGTTTAAGTTTCAAATTTAAGATTTCTTTAAAGTTTAAACCTAACATCATGCTCTCTTGTCCAAAACTGCAAAATTTTTGTCCAAAAAGTGCTTCTCCCATGTAATGGTTTGTTTTTGAGTTTCTTTTCATTTTCTAGTTAAATCTTCTTCACAAATAATTGGTTTTATAAAATTTTCGGCGTTTCGTGTAGTCCTCTCAAAACTTGTACTTTTTTTGATACCAATCGATTCAGCGAGTAGGGGAAGGCTTGGCAAAGTGGCATACCTAACGGGTTAACCAAGTTTTGACCAAAAAAACAATTTTTCTTTCGCACAATTTAACGTGTTGGTCATAAGTTCGATATATATTGAATCTATTAGGGTTATTTGGCTCATTATTTCCTCAAGAGATGTTTATTATTGCATTGCAAAATAAGATCGCTGCTACCGTTTTGGCACGTATCAAATGATTTATTTTCATATAAGAAAATTTCAGTGATTTTGTGCGCACAAAATTTTGAAGCCTCAGTGTATTCGCTCTGAGCATATTTATCTAAAAATCACTATATTATGTTTTCACTACTAAGCCAAAAATTTAAAACTCGATTTCAAGATATTTACATGCAAATTTTTGTAAACTTATTTTCTTATATCTTGAAACTTAAGTCTTTGACCTGAAATATCGAATTCAAAAATTATTCTTTCATAAAAACTTTGTCTAAAAGACATGAGAGAAAACAATTTTAAAATAAGTACCTATATTTGATAAATTTTTAATTAAAAAAATTTTGAACCGAAATGTTGTTTTTTTATATATTGAAATTTATAAAACTTATCAAGTTGAATAATTTTTGGTATATAAGAGTACCATTTATGACGATGATATGTGAGCTGAACTCAAAATATTATTCATCTTCGAAAAGATGAAAATTAAAAAAAAAATTGCGATCTAAAATTCAAAGTAATTCTTGATTAAGAATATTTCTTTAAAGTATTTATGAGATTCTGTTACAAAACTCTCAGCGCCATTTTTGATCTGTGCTCTAAACTTAAATCACTGCACTTCTTAAGTGAAAATAATCCATTTGTAACTAAATTTAATCAAAAATCTGAGCTTGAAGCAGGGCAAATAAGTTGTGACAAAAAATATTATGTCGTTGCAAATGGGTCTCAAGTATTCACCAACAGCGTTTATCATCCGAAGTCTACAATCATTACTCACCACAAATTCTTTTTTCGACAAAATTCTTGCAACTACTTTCACATTAGTCAGTGACAAAATATCTTTTTGCAACACTGCCATTTTGCGTGTGTGTGTGTGTGTGAATATATATGTATATGTATGTATGTTTGCAAAGAAAGCAATGATAAATTGTTCTGTGAGATTATAAAATTTGCGCTGGAAAGTTGCACCAAAATATACGTCATCAATTATCTGGGAATGTCACCACCATAGGTGTTGAAAAAGTAAAAAAAAACAAAATTCCTACAATTCCTACATTTCCTACACAAGCAAATGAAAAAGTCAAAACTAATGAATGTATGAAATATCACACGTTACAAATTATCTTATAAGCTTTTCTCATAGATATGTGAGTAAACTTTGTTCAAATATTTATTACCTTGATTCCTTTCATGATACTTCTGTTGTATCATTATATGTAGCACTTTATGCAAGCGCAAACTAATTTACCAAGAGTTATATCAACGATGATCATAAGAGTTAAAATTTATTAGCATAATTGAGTAGAAAACTCCCACACATGTGACTTATTTTCTTTCCCAACGTTTTGGAAAATTGAAGAACAAAAAAGTAAAACAATAAAGGGTTCTTAGTTTTCAATAACTCGAGGTCAATCACTCAAATTCTAGGACGCATGGTAACTCTAACCGTATGGCAGGGCCAGCTATGATTTTTCTACATCGTTTCGTTTCCCTGTACTTAATTTTATATCCATACCAACCTGCATCACTATCTTTCATCATTCATTATCTCTATCTTATTCTTAAGCACGCCCCTTCAGATTTTATATTTTATGCATTTCCCACTTCTTTTTCTTGGAAAATTTTGACTTTCACTGAAACTCGACTGTAAAAAGCTTCCATTTCCAATTTATTTTTCGAATTACAAATATATCATGTAAAAATAATATATTTGATACTTTAAGTATAGAAATATCGATACATTTACAATTTCACCACATTTCTATTTATTATATTTTTCTCTTCTCTATCATTTCAGTATGTTGATGTGCGAATTTCAATGCCATGGGGTTACGTTGTTGGCCGTTGGTATGGCAATCGCAAAGTTCGCCCCATACTTGCACTCCACGGCTGGCTGGACAATGTGGGTTCCTGGAGTAAACTCATCCCCTTGCTGCCCCATCACATAGGTGTGCTCTGCATCGACCTCCCTGGTCATGGTCTTTCATCTAAACTACCAAAGGGCATCGTTTATCATGCTGTCGACTATGTCTGTGTCATACTGCGCATTATGCAGGAGTACAACTGGACTAAAGTCTCCATACTGTCGCATTCGATGAGCTCAATGATTTCATTTATTTTCGCTGCACTGTATCCAAATCGTCTGGACCTGCTGATTTGCATCGATGTTGTACGTTCACGTTATCGTCAGCCTGCTGCACAAATTGACTACATACGCACTAACATCGACAAATATCTGGTAGAGGATGAGCGCTTCGACAATCCATCACAGATGGAGCCACCAGCCTATACGTTTTCACAATTGGAACGTGTCCTATATCAAGGCTCCAGTAAGTCTGTTGAGTTGGCCAACTGCCATTTTCTGCTAGAGCGTAATATACAAAAATCAACGAAGTATCCGGACAAATACTATTTCTCACGTGATGGTCGTCTCAAGTATTATTTTGAATTTACAACCAGTCCACCATTTGCCGCCGAATTGGCGCAACGTATTACAAATGTACCGTATTGCGTGATCAAGGGCTCAGAATCGAATTACATTGATGAAGAGTCCGATGAAGTTATTGAGATATTGCGTCGCAATAATCCACACTTTGAATTGCATGAGGTGACGGGCACACATCACGTACACTTAAACAATGCCGACGATGTGGCGGCCATACTGTGTCCATTCATCAATAGGCATCGTCCACCAATGGTAGAGAGATGGTCAATAGCGGTCGATGAGGAGGCAACGGAAGCAACGGTGGTGCAAACGAATGGTGGCGGTAAGAAGATGAAAGGAAATACTAAGCGAAGAAAGAGAAAAAGTAAACTGTAGGTGTTGCATCATGTGAGGTGTGGATGGTATTCACATGATGACAGCTTGATATCGAAAAACTTACAAAGGAATTGAACTCGTTAACATGATAAACAATAAAATTATTTATTTCATCAAATGACTACGTATTAAAATTAATTTACAATATAGCAAATTTGAAAAAAAAAAAATAATTTAAAATATTAATAGATTATCTCAATGTTCAAAGGACATTCTTCAAAGGAAGAATGATCAAATGCGCTTTCGCTGCTAACTAAATGGTAATCGTCTACAAAACCATATGCTCCGATAATGCTGTTAATTAGTTAGTAAAAAGTATGGCCTCGTTTTGAATAACCATGTGCAGCAGAAAAGTTCAAAAGTAATATCCTTCATTTACTCAATAAGCATAGAATACGGTAATGGTAGCTTATGGCCAGGTTCGGACTTAGTCATTGAATGTTCAATGCACCATCGGCTACTCCTTCTCATTACAAAACCTTTTCGAATCGTTCAGTTTATAAAATAATTTATCAAGGTAAATGAGTAAGTTTGCTTCTTTTTTTAAATAGTTTGCACAAACGCTTCACTATATGTTGCTAAAGCATAGTGGCGTACAAATCATCAAATTTTTCATCAAGTTGTTTGTCAAAAAGCAGGTTCTATATAATTAAAGTTATCTTTCAAGTGTGTTCTCTTTTTTAAGAAGAGAGTGCCGGTTTTGTTTTTTTGCATACAAAATTGATACTAAGAGGCTATGTTGGACTTTAAAAATTTTAAATTTCTTAGAATGATTTGTTAAATTGAAAGAATAGCATGGGGTTACGAAAGAATTTGTGGGGATAAGATTGTTCAAAACTTAATCTATTGTTTTATTTTTATCAAAAAGTAAGAGGAAAGTGGCAGCTGATAGCATTAAAAGCAAAGGCATGAGCTTAAAGGTAACTAAATGCAATATACTTTTTTTTCTTTAAAATTCAACTCAATATCTACAACTTTCAGTACAAAGATATCACCATTCCTATGCCATGGGGTCACATTGCCGGCCGCTGGTATGGAAATCAACAACAACGTCCAATACTTGCACTACACGGCATTATGGATAATATTGGAAGTTGGAACAATTTGATACCCCTACTTCCACAACATGTTGGTATACTTTGCATCGATTTGCCAGGCCATGGGCATTCTCCAAATATTCCACCAGCTGGCTGCCTTTCTCATCTTAATGACTTTACCTGCATAATAGGGTACATAATGCGAGCGTTCAAATGGGAAAGAGTGTCCATTTTGGCACATTCTGTTGGTGTGACCCTAGCTTATGTTTTCGCGGCATTATGTCCACATCTCGTTGATATGATTATATGCGTAGATATGCTGGTACCACGTGATCAAGATCCATGTGATAAAATTAAAACCATACATGATTTCATAGAAAATAATTTGAAAGCAAACGAAAGTGAGTCCAAATTGGAGCCAAAGGCGTACACAGTAATGGAGTTGGAGCACTCGCTTCATAGAGCTTATATGGGATCAATTGATCTACACAATTGTCATCATATGGTTAAACGTAATGTGCGGAAGTCCACAATATATCCTGACAAATATATTATTAAGTCTAATGATCCACGTACCAAATACATGTTCGAATTACAATTGGAATCTGGTTTAGTAAAGAAACTGGCCGAACAGATTCCTAATATACCATATTGTGTAGTCAAGGCAACTCGTACAATATTTGTAGATGAGCAGCGGGAAATTTTTAAATTACTGAAAAGGAATAATCCACTGTTTGAGTGTCACATAGTGGAGGGCACACATCATGTCCATTTAAACGACGCTGAGAGTGTAGCGGCTGTTCTAAATCCATTCATAAACAGATATAGTCCCCTATTATTGAACACGAAGTCACATTTGTTGGATAAAATTATGAATATTGGAAATCAGAGTAAATTATAGGAACTGCAATAACGCAAAAACAAATTTTAGGATGCAGTTAGCGCTTGTCTGAATAAAAATTTTACTCAAATTGAAATTCGGATCTTATTATTTTTGTGAATCGTTTTTTTTACGGCTTGATATTTATTCTCATAAATTCTTTGCTTTCGAAATTTTCAGCATTTAATTTTGATTAAAAATGTTATGATTACGAAGAATCTACCGAAGTTTTCGATTGCGCTCTTACAAAAACTCACTCACTAACTAAACCAATCAAAGTGCGAGAAAGTTCTCACTATCTTAATGAAGACTGCCAGATTATTGGCAACAAAATTCATTTTTCAAAATAAATTTTCTCTTTCAATAAATCAAACTGTGGATAGAGATAATCAAAATAAGTTGTCATTTGGGATATCTAAACTTTATCGCAATCAGACTAAACATTCTGGCTTTGGCTTTAAGGAAGCAGACATGCACACAAATTTATTAATTTTATCAAGCAAGGAACAATGAATTTAGTATATCGTCTTAATTTGTTTGACGATTGAAGTCAATAATAATCAAATAAAACAATAAAATGCCCAGTTTAGTGTCGGATGCTCATTGATAAAATTGTAGTCTAGAAGAGACAAAATGAGAGAAAATCTGCTGCTTGGTTGTTGTATTCAAAAATTTTTTATACTACCCTCAAGTGCATAAAATCCCCTGCAACTAGAAAAATTTATGAAAGCTGGCCACGCTAACGAACTACATGTAGCGTAGCAGAAGCCGCATAAACACATCAGTCGATTGTCAGCTTTTAAGGTATAAAGTTAAATAAATTAATTTCCTTACTCGATTTAATAATTTGAACTAAAATTTGCAATGTGTAATACACCGGTTACGCGAGAGGAAAGTATTAAAATTAGTAAAAAGATGTAAATTAAGAACTTTAGAAAGGATGTTGCCGTTTCTACTCAAATTTCTGAATTTTAAAAGCAAAAAATTTGGCGAACTGAAATTTTGTGAGGATTGTTTTTGAGTCCAATGCTAAAACATAAGCAAAACAAATAAATAAAAATATAAAAATCCAAAATAGCATTAAAAAACAAAACAGCAAACGGCATCACTGGTTTAAAAATGAGTTGTGCATTCTCTCAGAGAATGGTGTCGTGTTTTAATTTTGGGCATTTCTTATCAGTAAACTAAATGCAGGTAAACACTTTGTTAGATTTTGGATAAGAAGTTTTTATTTTGATTATTCAGCATATTCCTAGCAAACCAATATTCAAAGTTTGCTTAAATTTATTTGAAAAACTTCTGAAGAAACTTCGTTGAGCAGCTTTTCAGACTGAGTTCTTCCCTGCCCTCAATAAAATTGAAGTTAATTAATCAAAAATATATATATTCAATTTTGGAAAACGAAACGCTTAAGATATCACCCGTTATTTTATAAATACATGACTGAAGAGTCGATCTAACTAAATTAAATTTCTTTCATTACAGTTCAAAAATGTGCGCATCTCTGTACCTTGGGGATATGTCGTTGGCCGTTGGTATGGTAATACACAATTGCGTCCCATACTTGCGATACACGGCTGGCAGGATAACATAGGCACTTGGGATACACTCATACCACTATTGCCACAACACATTGGCATACTTTGCATTGATTTACCCGGCCATGGACTCTCGTCACGTTATCCAAAGGGTATACGCTATCATGTTATTGATTATGTGCACATCATTATACGCATCATGAAGGAGTATAATTGGCAAAAGGTGTCACTAATGGGTCATTCAATGGGTTCTGTATTGTGTATCGTCTACGCTTCAATGTATTCGCGTACCGTAGATCTGTTGATATGTATTGACTCACTAAAAGCTACTACAGTTGCTGCTGCCTATGAAATTGAGCGTTATGCACGAAATGTAGAAAAAACGCTAATTGAAGATGAGCGCTTAGACATATTAGCCAGGAAGGAGCCTCCAACTTACACATATGAAGAATTGGAGTATATTATAAATGAAGCAACGAGAAAATCATTAGATCAACAAAGTGCCAAATATATTTTAAATCGCAGCATTGCAAAATCCACAAAATTTCCAAATAAATATTATTTTTCACGCGATGGTAAATTAAAATATATTGTGGATTTTATTATGCCACTAGCACTAGAAGAAGAAATGGCTAAACGTATACGGAATGTGCCAGTTTTCATCATTAAAGCAACTAAGTCAAGGTTCATAGATGAATACGCTGAACGACAGACGCTTGCATTGTTGAGGGAACAAAATCAACATTTTGAGTTTCATATTCTTGATGGTACACATCATGTGCATTTAAACAATCCGTGTGAGGTGGCAAAACTGCTTAATCCTTTTATAAATCGTCATAGGCCTGCGAACTTAGATACATGGTCGTTGAATGAGAAAAATGGAAAACAAGATGAAGTGGCGAAAGCTATGCCACTTAAAAATTCAGATACTAAGTGGGCTTCAGAGTTTCAGCAGGGAAGCAAATTATAGTCAACATATAGCTTAACTGTTGTATACACTGAAATATTTTTCTGGATTATATATTTACTATGTATTTTTTATTAAAAAAAGATTTAAAAATATATGGATGCAAGAATTATTGTAAACAGAGCAAAAAGTTCAATTTCATTTGGCATCTTTGTTGTTAGTAAAAAAAAAAAATAAGTCTGTAAAATGTGCCTAGCTTACAAGGAAACTTATGGTCTAAGTCCATAGATTCCATTACGACTCTTAGGTCGAAATATAAAACTGTCAAAGTTCTCAAATGCACATAAAAAATACATGGTGTCAACCCAAATATGCAGCGTATGTACGCAATGCTTTTCGAATTTCCAATTTTGACGTGCGTAACGATGTGAAGTTGGCTTTTAGAGCATTACTAATTGTTGTTGTTTGTACTGTATAGGGTTAAAGCCCGCCCGATTGCCTCAAAATGATATGGGGCTATTATTCGCTCTAAATAAAATTTGTTCCGAGACCAATGTCTCAAGCAAATATTTTGTTTTGTTTTTTCTCAATATATTGACAAGCCAAAATTATTAGCGATATAATTGAAAAAATGACCTGGCTTAACACTCTAAGCTATCGGAAACTTTTAATTTCAAATTCAATGGAAATATTTTTTGAAGGAGCAACCTGGAGTTAGAGATTTCAAAACAGAGAGAAGTTGTCAATAGTTTTCTGAAATCATTGCCGTTGGTCTAAAAAAGAACAGCATAAAAAACTGCTTTGTTTGGGTATAGTACCCAAAAACTTTAAAAATTTCATTCAAACACTTAATCTATATACACATAAACAAAAAATATAGAAATTCGGCTACACTGGCCAAATATAAACAACACAGCAGTATAACTAGTGGGAATCCATTAGTCGCTTGATAACTAATCAGCTATAAAGTTGATTAATATAAAAAAAATACAATTTTGAATTAATATTAAATGATATTAGCTAAAATTTCCAATGCCTAATACACCGCATACGCAAAAGGAAAGTATTATTAAAATTAATAAAATAAAATAAGTGTGTTTTGTTTCTTTCTGGGTAAATATTTATAAAGTTTTAACACAAAACGTATTTCGTTCAGCAGAAATGTAGTGATTGAGAGAGAAAAAATGAGAATAAAAACAGCTGATCATTTCCTTTCCAAGAGAAAAGTTTCAATATTTACCTAGAGTAATTTGTTGTTGGTTAAACTTGAAGTCAAGTTGAATTTATCGAAGGGTGTGACATTTCAAGGCTAATCTGTCAAGCTAAAAAAATCTAGTGTGGAAGGAACTTCATAACTGGTCTGGTTCAATTTGAGCTACGCATTTCCTTTTTATCAGTTAAAGTCTCGAAACAGCTTCAGTTGACTTGCATTCAGAAGGTATTAGCCAAATATGCAACCACAATGCATGGCTTTGCCTCCTGAAAGCTGCTGATGCTTAAGTGGTTCGGTTATTAAAATAGGCGCCAAACAGCAGCATTTAAATTTTAAAAGTTTTCATTTTTACCCATTTTTGTGTTTTTTTCTGATTTTGTATTGGTTCGAATTGCGGAAAAAAACTTTAGCTTTTACTCTCTTAAGTCTAGTGATATCAAAATTTTGATTTTTTTTGCCATAAAATCAGAAGCAACAAACATTTAAACTGTGAGAAATGTGAATGCGAATCAACGGTGTTGCCATTTCACCAAATTCACCATAATCACAAAATTTTGAAACGACTTCTCGGTATTTGGATGCAAGCTATTTTAGGGCCTAGCTTTCAGCACAAGCTTAGCCTAGTCTTGAGCTTAAATTCAGTTTAAAATCAGCTTCAGGCCTTCAGTAGCAGCTTAGTGTTGGTAAAGTCGCCCAATTTTGGACAGTTGAAACTTCGTTTATATTGCCATACGATTCTGAAATATGCATCTTGGCCAAATAAATGAAAAAGTGAGACAATTTCACAATGAAAAAATACACCAGATGACGGCAGTGGTGATCTTTTGTCCGTAATCGCTGGCAAAATACGTTTGTCTTATGTTCGAGAGAAATCAAATCCAATCAAATTGAAGTTTTTTCTTGTAGGGTTTCTTTCTGTATATTTGAAAATATGCAAGCCATTTTGAGGTACTGCCATATTGGAATGCACTACGTTGAGCTCAAGTTGAAGTCACACTGGAAAATTAATTTTATTTTTTACTTAGTTGGAACTCTCTGGAGTGGTTTTTGACAAATTGTTCAAAAATGAAAACTAACGTTTCTTAGTTTCAATCAAATTAGGGAATTTTTTGATCAGAAACTTCACTGTTCCTACTTTTATATTTTAATTTGTTCTTAATAAAATTTATTATTTTATGTATTTGTCCACCTACGGGTCGAACTGATTATGTACATTAATTTCCATTGTCACCTTATAATAATGGCATAATTTTCTCATACAGTTCAAAGATGTACGCATCTCTGTACCTTGGGGATATGTCGTTGGCCGTTGGTATGGTAATACACAATTGCGTCCCATACTTGCGATACACGGCTGGCAGGATAACATAGGAACTTGGGATACACTCATACCACTATTGCCACAACACATTGGCATACTTTGCATTGATTTACCAGGCCATGGACTCTCGTCACATTATCCAAAGGGTATACGCTATCATGTTATTGACTATGTGCACATCATTATACGCATCATGAAGGAGTATAAGTGGCAAAAAGTGTCACTAATGAGCCATTCAATGGGTTCTGTTGTGTCTTTCATTTACGCTTCAATGTATCCACGCTCCGTAGATTTATTCATATGTTTTGACTCATTAGGACCACTTTATCGTGTTGGTGCATTTCAAATCGAACGCTATGCTCAAACTATAGAAAAAACGCTAATTGAAGATGACCGCTTCGACATGTTGGCCATCAAAGAGCCACCGACCTACACATATCAAGAGATGGAGCATATTTTATATGAAGGATCTTATAAATCATTGGACCTTTCGAGTACTAAATATATTTTAGATCGCAGTATTTCAAAATCAACCAAATTTCCAAATAAATATTATTTTTCACGCGATGGTAAATTGAAATACCAAGTAGGTTTCAATGTGCCACCAGCACAAGCAGAAGAAATGGCTAAACGTGTACGTAATATTCCAATTTTTATCATGAAAGCAACAAAATCGGGATACATTAATGATGATGATCGCATACTTGCAATGTTGAGACAACAAAATCAACATTTTGAGTTTCATATTCTTGATGGTACACATTATGTGCATTTGAATAATCCGTATGAAGTTGCAAAACTGCTTAGTCCTTTTATAAATCATCATAGGCCGGCAAGTTTAGATACCTGGTCTTTGATTGAAACAAACGGAGGAAAGAATGAAGATTACAAAAACTTGACACCTAAACATCAACGTGCTCAATGGACTTGGAAATTTAAGCAAACGAGCAAACTATAACTATATTTTTATATAATTTATGTGAAGAATAAAGTTTGCTAAGAAATTATTTTGTATTGGAATTTTTTTAAATGTAGCCTCGCTTATACCAGAAACATAAAAACAAGCATGGATTTTTTTTTTTTCATAAAGCACCACCTGGGATAAAAGTTTTTATGTCCTAAAACAACAATATTTAAATTTATGACTTGACAGTATTTCCCGTTTTGGATTTTTCATGATTTTTAAAAATAAAAAATTTTAATTTCGTAGGCAAGAAATATTTTTTTTTTATTTATAACTGCAAAACTGTTGATTATGTAGAGAAACAGTATGTGAATAGATTAAGGCAATTGTAATTATTAATTTTTTTAAGTTTGTTGCAGCAAAATCGGCCTATTCGCTCTCGACCTATGTCAAACAAAAGATCCCCAAACGTGACGAATTTCCCTATATGATACTTTCTAACTTTAAATCGATATATCTCGATTCTTAAACGTGAACCAGCGAAACGCCAGGACAAGTATAATTTTTTTTTTTGGTGATATAACGGGGGTAGTCAGAACCCCCGCCGATGACTGACCCCTATCATTTGTTGCACAGTGTTATTATTTCGCTTCAGTTAATCAAGTACCAAATCTTAGATAATAAAACTATTATATAGATAAATAGCCCACCTATTAAGACTTAAATAAAATAGTAAAAGTTTAGTTAACCACACTGGTTTTGAGTAAATGAATCTTTGAACAACATTATGCCTATGAGAGCGAGAGAGAGCGAGAGGGAGAGCGAGGGAGCCAAGCAAGCAAGAAACCTAAGTGAATATAAAAATTGTGTCAGCACAGTTTTGTACTCTTGCTGTTGTTCAGCAAATATCAGATTCAGTTTTAGTCATTTCTAAGTACTCGGCAAATAGTGACAGCAGAATTTGGGTATCCTAAACGAACAATTTATTTAAAACAGAACATTATAAAAATTATATCAAGCTGGCTAAAACTTGTTTAGATAAGAGTTGTGAAACAAATTGCTGTATTCATTACCTATATATTCAAAAAAACAAGTGGATTGACTGAAACCAATGGAAGCAGCGCCAACGCGAGAGGTAAGTTAAAAAATGAGCTATTTGCTGGTGAGGGAAAAAAACATCATGTGAATAAAATGAAAGTGAGCATGACGCTCAATGCGTAATATGAGCAACATGTGCTTATTCGTGATTTCTTTACTGACCTTTATTTAGTTCCAATGTTTACATCTAATCAGCTGCTCGGCAGCCGGCTAGACATATTGATAAGTAAGTTGCGCTGCAAAAAAAAAATTAATTTTTAGATTTTTAAAGTTCAGTTTTTTGTATTCGTAATTATTAAACTTCTTCTCCATTACTGATATGCCTTTTGAAAATTTGAGTTTTTCCTATTTAATTTTTTATCGACTTCCTGTTTCGGCTAAAATTTTCTTTATTAAAATCTCTCTATCTACTTAATTATTCGGTTAACATTTTCTTCATTACATATTTCCAAAGCATTTCGAATGGGAAATTTCAATTAATTATAAGCTCTTGATACTATCAATCTGGACTGAGATTTTGCTTTATTCGATCCAAACTAGAAGTTAGCATTAACAAAAGGAAAAAATCATTTTATAAAATACTCTAATATAGGGCACATCTTATCTTTTAATAAATTGTAGGTAAATAATTCTTAAGATTTGGGATAAGAGTTTTTCATTAGGATTAGTCAGCAATTTCTCAAGAGCATATCAATATTCAAAGGTTACTTAAATTTAATTTTCAGATTTGTGAAGAGACTTCATCGAGTACCTCTTTAGATTATGTTCTCTTTTTACGAATGAATTTACGTTGCTTCAAAAAAAATTCAAGTTGATGTAGTTTTGTTGTTTCTAATATAAAAATATCTACCTCTTTATAGTACTTTTTTTTTTCAATAAATTGATGTCTATATTTTATTTAAAATACCATAAACTTAATCCATGACATAACCTTATAATAATGGCATAATTTTTCTTTTACAGTTCAAAGATGTACGCATCTCTGTACCTTGGGGTCATGTGGTTGGCCGCTGGTATGGCAACACTCAAGTGCGACCCATACTCGCACTACATGGTTGGCTCGATAACATAGGCACTTGGGATACACTCATACCATTATTGCCACAACATATTGGCATACTTTGTATCGACTTGCCCGGACATGGTCAGTCATCGCATTTCCCGAAAGGCATAGCTTATCATGTTGTTGTGGACTATGTACATATTATCATACGAATTATGAAAGAATATAAATGGCAGAAAGTATCACTTATGGGACATTCTATGGGTTCGCTTATTTGCTTTATATATGCATCGATTTATTCTCGTACCGTTGATATGGTTATAGCAATGGACATTATAAAACCTGTTTATCGTACTACAAACACTGAGATTTTACGTTTTGCACGTAATATCGAAAAGACGCTTATTGAAGATGACCGTTCGGATGCATTAGCATTTCAGGAACCTCCATCTTATACTTACAAAGAATTGGAAAAGATCTTATACGAGGGTTCATACCAATCAGTGTACATTGAAAATTGTAAGTACTTACTGAATCGGAGCATTACGAAATCTACAAAATATCCGGAAAAATATTACTTTTCACGAGATGCTAAATCAAAATTTTACTATGAATTTAACCCCGCGCCAAAATTGGTAGAGGAAATGGCCAAACGCATACATAATGTGGCATACTTTGTTGCCAAAGGAGGAGCATCAAAATACATCAATGAAGACTCAAATCCGGTAATTGAGATTTTGCGTCAACAGAATCCGCATTTTGAATTGCATACCATTAATGGTGGTACACATCATTTGCATTTGAACAATGCAAAAGAGTTGGCGTTAGTATTAAATCCATTTATTTATCATCATCGACCAGCAGCTTTGAATACATGGTCTATGGCGGAGGCTGATGAAGAGGAGCAGAAAGGTATTGGCATTAAAGGGCAATGGAAAAGTAAATCAATTCATAAGCGAAAAATTAAAGTTAACAGCAAATTATAAAGCATTTGTGTATTTCTTATGTTTAATTGCGGATGTCATAGTATTAAGAAATATGTATTATTATTAATAAATATAAAATGTATAGTAACGAAATGTGTTAGATTTAAGTTTGAATTTATGCTGAAACACTAAAAATTCATCACAAATCTATGTTCCAGATTTTTGTGATTATTTCAGATCTTTTGTTTCAATTTTCCATTTCAAGTTCTTGGATAAAATAAGGACTAACATTAAAGCAGGAAAAGTTCCTACAAAAAATAAAAACCTCATCTGTGGAAATAATATCGAATTTTAGACAATTTTTCTCTAGTAGATAACGTCAAAAATCTGTTATTTGCTTAGCAGAAACATTTTTTATAAATATTTAATTTATGCTTTTCAAGATTATATCATATTTTATAGTACAAATACACTAATTACTGTAAGAAATAAAAAAGAAAACAAACATATTTTGAAAATAGAGTCGAAGCCTATAGCGTATCAGAAGAGGACAAGAAAAACTTTGTCTTAGAATAAATTTCACATTCCAGTATAATGAAAAAAAGTTTGTTGCTCTAATTTCTTAATTTGTTATTGAAATAATCAGTAATTTCTTTTTGCGGGAGTTCCGAACTGCTGGGCCATACTCCTTTTTTTCTTTCGACCCATTTTAGCTTCCTTTATTGTTAAATCCTTTTGTTCTGCGAAGATCAAAATGAAGATTTGAAATACAGGTGAAAAAAATTGTGAACAGAAATTGTCTGATGGTTTCGGTTTTCGAGATATTGCGAACTTTAAGTGGAAGTGGTTTTTCGAGATATTTCGAAACGTAATTATTTTATGAAACCATTAATGCGATGCGAAAATAACTATTTTTCCTCTTTTTATTCCCATTTTAAATATTATCGAAAATAAAAGAGTATTTTGCGATTAAACTTTGAATCAAGTATCTCGAAAAACCGTGATTTTTTAACTTTCAGGTTGCTCTGGTTTCTTAAAAAAACAAACTTCAATTGTTTAATAAAACTAGTTTCTTCTCTTATTGGAACCCAGACACAAAACTCGTGTTGCTCTGTGTAATCGATGCACAGATATGAAGATTAAAACATACTAAAAGTAGAATGTGGAATAGACCGGGTCGAAATTTAGATCCATCCCGACACCGACTCAAAAGTTAAAAGGACCCATAAAAACGGTATCTGCATCATTTATTTTTCGTTTCGAGAAAGCAAATGGAGCACTTTGGCTAACAAAAACGTGTTTTTGAAGAATTTGAAGGCAGTTAATAATCGTTCTCGCTGAAATAAGTTTGCAAGGAACATATGTTCCTTCGATGGTAGAGAAAAAAATAATTTCAGCATTGTCATTCTTAATTTCCACAAGTGATGCATGCTGTCTTTGGTACTGAATTTTTTATGTCACCAATTACTTCGATGTGAGTCTCTTTAAATTTACTTTTACATAGTTTTCAAAGTAAATCGATTTAGGCCAGATTTAGCCAATTGCACAATCGCACCCAATTTACTTTTGTTTATTGGCTGATTGAATCACCAAATATTACTTTACCGAGCTTGTACATAATTAAATTTATACATCAAGTACCCACATCACATTTTTGAGGCTTACTCTATACGATTCTCCTAAATTTTAATAATAACTTCAATATTAAAAAATAAGTTATCACGTTTGTACAAAACAAATCGTCGTTTTATTTTATTTTATTTTTTTTAAAGTAACTGCCTTCGAGCTATCAAATGTAATTAATATCAAATAGATATTCTTAAACCGAAAGTCATTGTAGTCTTAACGGCTGCGGATTTAAGTTTTGCTGAAGTTCTCTTAAATGATTAAATTTGTACATGCCTCCTGTTTTTTGCCAGACGTCCTATGACTCTATGTCACCTCGCATATTACGAAGCAGAGTTTTGTTGCCCTATTTTATTTTCATAGGAAGCTTTTACAACTAATCTAATGACATACATAGCACTTGTTATGTCACATTTTGAATTACATAAATAATTGAATATTTTTGAGTAAATAATATAAAAATTCGGATGATCAAGATTAAATCGAATGAAAATACAATACTTTTATTGAAAGGATATGCTACGTACAGGTCTTAGAATAAACGTTAGACTTAGAAAGACATTTCATCTATTTCATAAGATATGATAATCACTGATTAAGAATCGAGAATATTGAAAGTTTGATCGTTGCGGAATGAACTGTTTATATTGTGAGATATTTGTTTGATAAAATTACAATAGTTTTATCACATTTTAAAGAGTAAGTGTGCTAAAGTTTAGCATTGCATTTTATTTTCCCATGTATTTCTTCAAAGTTCTGCATCTCTTATCCACATTCGTATTTGACTTTCTTATAAAAACTTAATTTAACTTGTATGTTTTCGGTTGCTACGTGCTTTTGTTAAGCCAATGCCTGCAGCCATCTTCCAACGTAAAGCTTACAGCCAACGTTGATTTCGCACATTATTGATGATTTTCACATACACTGCTTGTGCCAAAGAGCACCCACAAATTCACACACACACACATTAATAAAGGATATTGGAGAAGAGCACTTGTGTTCATACAGAAATACAACAACCGTAAACCGAAAAACTTTCACAATCCACAAAGTAAACGCGACAATGTTTTCATTCAGCATTAAATGTCATGGAGCAGTAACAGCATTGAAGGACATTCGGCAAAATTAGTGAGACATATTCTTAACTTTTACTTTCGATAAGGAAAGTATTAATGCAAACCAAAAGTGATTGCAAAGAAATGAAAACTAATTTTTTAAAAAAGATATTTTTTTTTCATATTTTAAGTTTCAGCTGGAGAGACTACAGCCAAATATGGACACATTTTTTGAAAATAATAATTCCTTCACATGTTAAAATTTATAAAACATCGATATTTGCATTAGGAATATCGCGATAGTATAGATTGGCATCAGCTGTTGGCCCACAATGTCTCACTCAATAAGTCCCTTCTAATATTCCTTCACTCGAACTTGCATAACTTCGCTGCTGATGTGGTTGACATATTTGTGAATCCTTGACATTCATCATCGACTTTCGTCGAAAAAATCCCTAACGCAATGTGCTTTCAGCAATTGCCACTTGTAATACTCAATTGCTGTTTTTGTTGTAGCTGTCGATGTTTTTGTTTCTGCTGCCACTGTTGTTTTTGTATTTACTACAAGGACTACTTGAATCAATCATCATTGCTAAATGGTGCGCTCATGGATAAAGACAATATATGTGAGCTTGTAAGCGCCAAGGACATTGAAAATGGTGTAAATTTTCTAAAGCGATGCATTAAGTAGAGAATTTTTACGGCTCAATATATGGTGTTTACAAGTTATGTTGATGAAATTGAGTTGGTTTTATGACAATAGCTGTTCGAAATTATTCACAAGAAACATAAGAACTTAAGTGATAGATAAAATATGAGTTTTTTTTATTATAATGGCGCCTCACTTGACAATGATTTATTTTCAGGTACAGATAACTCACTGGATATTCCAGCAGTAGTTAGGAAGTTTAAAATTGATTTATACCATATTGTTTTCGGTATAAGCCAATTCTCATTCCCAGAGAATGCCGAGGTATTCTCAATTGCTTAGTTCTGATTTTTTGGATCGCTATTGAAGAAGCTTACAATTTTCCGTACTTAAGGCTTGCGGCTCCCACCCAAAAACGTATTGGTCAGTCAAGGTTGTTCAGGAAGTCTCAGTTAATTTCAACTATGTAAGATGTGTATCTCTGTTACTTCTTTCGGTGTTCTCTTAAAATGAAGCCTAGTTCTTATGCGTCCAAGTACGTAACAGATAACGAAAATATGTTAGAATATTTATTATCTTCCTGACCATATCTGGAGGTACTGGTCTCGACTGCACAATGCACATAATGTTGCCAATTGGTAATTCGATTCGATTCGGTGTGGTACCAAAAAATGTATAATGTTGGATAAAGCTGGAAAGGCCGAAAAAATATGAAAAATGTTGAAAGAGGTAGAAAGATTCGAAAAAATATGAAAACTGTTGACCAAAGTTGAAAAAAAGTAAAAAAAACTGTTGGAAAAGCCGAAAAACTTGAAAAGGCGCTGAAAAAGTCACATGTAGGGCGATGACATACCCACTGGTACAATTCAGCCCGATTTCGATCCAGAAATAAAGTTTTGTATGCAAAATTTTTACATAATTTAAGGTAAGTATGTTAGTTGTATGGGAGGTGCCACCCCCACTGGTGCCATTTGGTTCTCTTTATTCATCTATACCATAAAGCAAGTAAGCCATTACATTAAATTTCATGCCAATTGCAATAGTTCACTCTAAATATCTTTTAAAACTTTTTGTTAATATGGGGTGCCACACTCGCACCTGCAATCCCTTTGAATTCCATTTAATTTCAAAGCTTATAGTAAGCGACACTTGAAGATTATACTCACATCACACTAACTATAACATTTAACGTTTTTGCTGCATGGAAAGTGCCACGCCCCTCGTTAAAACTCGAGAATTTTTTTTTCAGAGCTTATCCTTATGTTGGGAAAGAAATTTGGTCACACTACATCAAATAAATCTTTTAATATAGCGTTTTAAATATTTTATTTGTATGGGGCGGTTGGCGTGTCTGTTGACCAGTTTTCCCAAGAAGCTTGCTTGAAAGTGGGGCCTGTGTGCCAAGTTTTATTCAATTAGCTTGCAGCATTTTCCGGTAATCGTGATTTCCACAGACAGACAAACAGACACACAGATAGAAAGACAAACACACGGACAGACACACAAACAGACGGATAGACATGGCTGGGTCAACTCCTGTTTATATCTACCCTGCCTCCATCTATGCGGTACAAGCGGAAATACAAAGTTGAATATACTCCCTGTGTAGGGTATAATTAAGCGGGACCTTGAGAAATGCTTTGCCACCTTCCGGATTACTACTACAATCAAATTATGGAATTTAAATGCGTACTTTTACCTTTCTAGGCAAGAATAGCTCGAAATCCTTACGTGGTTAAGAAAAACAAAAAAATATTTTAGCTAAGCAGTCAAAAATTTTTTGGACCTATTTGGTCCCCGGGTAAAAAACTTGTGGGACTATATATTTTAAAGTACTAAATTGTATCTTCTGCATGCACAATATGTTTCATCTTCTATTGCTTCACGTGCTATTTCGTATATTTTTTCTTGTGCATTACTTCATCTTTGTCAACATACATAGTTATTCATGTATGAAATGAAACTGTCAAAAGGATTTGTGCCAAACACAAGGTAACAAATACAGCAACAATAACCACATTTGATGTGGTATTGCTGTAAAGGATTTAGTTACTTATATTTAACTTAATTCCATTAGAATAATATGTTGGTTATGTTGATATCAACTAATGAAAGAGGTGAGTGAATCCTTCACCTCCTTCAGTAAACGTATGTAAGTACTTAGTACATTTTATTTTCTAATTTAACACCAACGAAATGCTGTGTACATATTTGCACAAAAAGGAAAAAAAAAAAAAGGAAGATTCAGTGTACATAAGTTCATGTAATAAATTCTAATTATCCTTGCTGAAAATGCAACACAAAATGCATTCAAGCGTACGTGCACAATTTATAAATGACTCACTGTACGATTTTGTTGTTCATCTTGAAGTAACTAAAGAAACAGTTGAGGATATATCTCAAGGGATATAATAAATATCTGTTGAAAAATATCGATATAAAAACTTAAGTCTACATTTTATGTAAGAGAAGTGAGTTTTAGAAAAATGCATGGAAACAATATCGTAGTAAATTCACAAATCAAAAAAAAAAATGGCCGATATGTCCTTTGATACTGTAATTTTAAGCTCGATGTAAGACAAACCATTGAAAAATTCCGCTGAAAACGGTCTCGATTTGTAAAGCAGATACAGAGATTAAAGTATACCTATAGTCATGCTGTTACTAAGCTAAACCTCTGTACAATTTGTTTCGGGACACATCAGGCTTTGAATATTTTATGATAGTAATGGGGTAGTAAAAAAATAAGACTGATTTCTTAGAAGCCACTGATCGTGAAGACCTCTATCTCCCAACTTACCAAACAGCCGCATAATGTTGTCGTTGAAGACAAAAACAAGAAGAGTATGTGTTTCAGCAGAAGGCCAGAAATGGCTTAAAGAGTTTTTAAACATAAATATTTTATTAACCACATAAGGAGATACAAGAGAGTTTCTGATCAAAAATGATAGTCTGTAAGAGATTATCCTCGCAAAGTGCTTCAATTAATTTTCTTAGTATCGCTTTGATAGAGTACTGACGATCAAAAATGCAATTAAATTCACTCAAGTACAGAAGTAATTAGTATCGACAACAAAGTACTAAGTACCATTGGCACAACCATAGCATATAAATTTCCAACTTCTGGTTTGAGAACAACAATGCAATATGAATGTATATCATAGTCCTTCCCTGGTGCTGATGTTGCGTTGTGTTGTCTCGTCTTGTGCTGTGCTGTAGAAATTGCTACATCAGCATCCTTAACTCATTTCTTGCACTTCAATTCTACCATTCAGTGCAGCCTTTGGTGTTTTTTATATTTCTCCTTCAATTTTCGGAAGTTTTTTATTATTTTTCTCAATATAAAGTGGCGCTATGTTTTGTTTTTCTGTCTTTCGGGCAGGAAGCATTCGACTTTAATTACTTTGTATTGTGCTGATGTTGCACAAAATTTTAATTTTGCCAGAAAGGATGCTGATGTAACGCATGCTCTCCGCATGCAGAGAATCATTTCATGCACCACTCAACATTCGTCGTAACTAAAATACCATTTGGTTCACTATTTGACTTGATGGCTTTTTTTCTACATACGATTTATTAGAGAATTTCATGTTTCATTTCATTTATTTTCTTTTTAAATGCACACTAAATGAAAGATATTGCATTGAATTTTTCTTACTTCAAGATTCCTTGCGGGTTTAATGGCGCTTTAGGAGCTGCACATTAGATTTTGTAATTAATTACCCAAGATATTTTAGGTTAGTTACATTGGTATGGTGCTATGTTTTAATGAGAAGCTTCTATAGATTATGAAGAAAATGTTGAGAGCTGTTTATTAAAAAAAAAGTCTTATGTTGATTTAAATTAAATTGCCAATTATTTTAATATACACATTTTTAATTCTTTGTATTTTACTAGGAGGTTGAAAGCATTTGAAGATTTTTAAAATCTAATTTGACTTTGATATGACGCGTTTCTTTTCTAATTTTTTAATAGTAAATTTTGGCAAAAACTTTACATTTCTCGAATGGATATAGTTCCTTTTAGTACTATCAATGTTTCAATTTGTCTATCTTACACACAAGATATATTTTAAACGTTCCACCATTTGTAATATCCAGCAATTAAATAGTTATTTGCAGCATTATATATTTGAATCAATATACATTTACTATATTCATACAATTATTTTTTCAGTGTAATATAAGGCGTGGCAGGTGTATCATTGTACATATTCAATCGATCAACGTCTGTAAATGTATCTTTTTCTTTTTGGAAAGAAAGACGTGAATATACTAAGCATTTAGTTTTAATGTAAAAATACCTATGCGGAATCCTTACAGTAAACCATCCATTTGATAAACACGAGGTAGTCCAACGCAAAGTTAAACAGGATGCCTACAAAAATGCACCACTGTCTAAAAAGCTCATAGCTTCTGTTATGGGGAAGAAGGCCGGTTAGGGACCCATTGAAAACACTAGCAAGCAGTCGGCTGGGGGGTTCGTTGGCTCTTGCTGTCACCCAAACTTGGACACCTTACACTTTTTTTATTGTAGAGTTCCTGAGTGTCACTTTACCGAAACAAAAAAAAATATGCTAAACAAAGTAAAAACCTAAAGAAGAACAAACTGCAAATGATTTAAAAACAAAGAAAGATAATGAATTGATAATGAATTTTGTACGGAGCATCTATTTACACCTTAACTGTTATCTCAAAGATGTGACTGAGATGTGTGCGTCGATACCCTCCCATCCTAATGATCCTATTTTATGCACGACAATATTGTAAAGGATCCCATATCTTCACAACTTTCACTTCACATACCCCATTACTCAAGGAATTTTAGTTTAGAAAATCATTATTTAATTTACTAATACTTCAGGATTTATTCAAAAATAATTTCATGGTGTTTTTCTCATTTTCTTAATTTTCGATCTTAAAAATATCTATGGTAAAATTAGAATTATATATCAAACAATTCATAGTAATTCAAATTGCAAAATAACATATCGGGTAATATGTAACAATAAAACAAATAAGGTTTTTGTTGTTGTTAAACATATAAGCTTAAAAAAAATTATCTTAGATTTTTTAACGATATAAATTCGCGACCCAAAGAGGGTTAAAGAAGTATCTATGTACTAACAAAAAATTTCTTAAATTATACGCGAAACTTTAGAACAATAATATCGATGTAATACATATAATTTTCGTCATGTAGTCATTGAACTCAAAAGTTGCAGTACATAAGACAAAGACTATACGATCTCAATTAATTACAATGCCGATGCAATAATCAAAACAAACAATAGAAAAATGTCAAATTACTATTGAGCGCATGCTCCGATTTTTTATGAGTTTCAAACTCTCAATTATCCGGACTCGCGCTTACTCCAGTGGAGATTATGATCAAAAGAATTATAAAAAGAAATAACAAAAACAAAACTCACGGTTTATCCAGAACATGGTGTCAGGCCTTTCACGATGCTGCTGGCTTGCAGTTATTGTTGCTATAGAGATTTGATTAATGCATGCTTAACATAGGTTTAGGCTTAGGTTATAGAAATTTTGAATTTAACACTTATCTAATTTTTACTATAAAAAGGTGAATTTGCAACCACTTTACTAACTTATTTTCTGAAATTTTGAAGATCAATTTTCATTAACGTTTGTTTAGTAATGATAGTATTTTTTATATTTTCTCATTTTTGAAAAATTTACTTAACATTTCTTGATGAAATCGCGACTTTTCACTGGAATTTAAACTTCAAAATTTCTGGTTAGTATAAAATTGAAAATTCACTTTACTTTAATATTTTTACCAACATTGGTATTGAAGTTTTTTCTTGGCGGGAAATAACAAAGCACTACTTAAATAACTAATCAGATATATGTCCGTCCGAATGAAATGTACGACTCATATGCTGCAACTGAAGCTAGGCTTACAAAGCGGTTGATCTGCAGACTTATTTATGCTTTGCTGAATTTGCTCTTTAATTTTGTTTTCCTTTAATAATAAGCAATGATCCTATGCCCAAAATGAGAGTCAATTTGTGGAGTTTTGAGCTGAAAAACTTGAAGCTCGCGAATTTGTATTAAGGCAATTTGCTGAGTTTCAATTATATAATAAATAATATTATGCACGAACCTGAGCAAAGGAAAACTGATTAATATGAAGATTTTTCACTAGTTTTTAAATAAGAATTCTTACCTCAATTAGAGGATTCGTGCATTTGAAATTTTCTGAATAAATTCAGACAACTTATTGCCAAATCTTAATTGAATGATTTTTAAAATTTTCTTCGCAAAAATTCCAGTTTTATGAGCAGCAAAAGTTAGGATTTTCACTTGTTTTAACTATTATGCTGCGTATTTGCAATGTGCGTATAGATATAGGTATTTATCAAAATCACTATTTTAACAATTAAACTTTTTTAGCAACACTTAGTATGACTTGCTCTGATGGAAGCTGATATTAAAAAGAACTATCCACGTAAAAATAGCATAGTTCATATTTAATTGTGTATGTTGGTACTTCCGAATTTATAAAGTTTCGCAAAATTATTAAAGAAAAATTCCAAGCTACCAACTGCTGATTTTGTTTTCAAGCATAACTTATGCTGTCACAAATTATCATTCACATATGTATAAACATATGTATACACAAAAAAATAAAATAAGGTGACCAACCGTAATATTTTTATAAAATTAAAACTTTAGACTAAAGGTATAAAAATACAAAATTGGCAAATTTGTTCGTTACACGTCACCTTTTGAGTCGAATGTCCGCTTTTCTTTCCGAATTATTGTTGAAATCTCGAATAAATTTTAAATTATAGCTGGTGTTATTGAAAATAGGCGAAATTGGCTGACGAACACGCTAGCGCTCATACAAATTAAAGGAATAAAACGTTACACAAAGATAATATTTTTGTTTTGGAAATATATTCAAATTTCACACGATTACTGCGAATTGTTCAGATGATCTCTAAACATGAATAAAAAGACGAGGAACCCAACTATCCTTTGCAAGCAAATATTTTAAAACGCTATGAAAATAAAGGCGTGGCACCTCCCGCTAATGACTTTACCGATTATTTAGTGTAGGTTTTTTGATTTTTGGCAAAGCCAAAGATAGCACCCATACTTGATTCGTAATAGTTTTTGGGCATCCTTAGTTATAGTGGCTGATGTCACGAAATTATCAACAGATACTTTAGACTGGAGGGAAAGAGTTTGAAGATTCAACTACACACGTCACTAATTTTGATATCGAAAATTATTCAAACTTAATTGCAGGCATCACATATTCAATATTGTGGTGAACAAGACTAAACTATAAGTATGCTTAGCTTATAAACTATATAATAAAACCAATTTTATTTTAATTAAGGCTTTGTTATTTGTAGAACTTACCGTTAAATTAACGAAAGTTTTGCGGTAACCTTCTGAAAACCTATTAAAAATTTTGAACAGAATAATACTACAAATGATTCATCAGTCTAAAGATTAATCTGCAAAAATTGTCGCATTTGTAAAAAGTAGGTAACACTGAATCCTTTTGACCGACGTTTAATCGCAAATATTGCCACAATGAGTAATATCGTTACTAAAAGCTCAACGTTCACAAGGTTAAGGCGTATTCAGAAGTACTTTACTTAATCTTATATTCTCCTCACAAACAGAATATTTTAAGAGCAATTTAAAATTCTGGAACAAATTCTACTATTTTTTAAGTTCTAGCTATTACTCTTTTCCGAACTGAAAGTATTAGCATATAAGGTTAGTAGAAGTTGCATAGGACTAGCTCTACTGGAAATCTAACAGAAATCCTCACTAAAACGCTTAATCAATATCTTGGTAATGCTAAAGGCATTGGTTACATATTTGCTGACAACTCCATCAATGTTAAGATCCTCAGGGTCCTCTTCCATTCCGAAGAAGTAGGGTTTCGCAATCACTACTCCATCTATACGTTTTCACTATTATTTGTTTTATTCATATGAACCCACGTGTGGTAGCACAGCATTTAAATACAAAATATCTGAAAATTGGCTTAAATTTAAAGAAAGGCAATAAGAAAATTACTTAAGTCTGCAAAAGAGAATTTAAATGGTGTTGCATTTAACAAGACAAACGTAAACTGTTGACCGTAGTTAAGAAGAAAGCAACCAAATTTGACGTGGGCAGCCAAAAAAAAAATATTTCTGAACGTAAATATTGAGTAATGAAATTTTCAATAATAAAACCAAACATACATTTAATACTTCAACGATTTTGAAGAAATTTCCGAGACAAGTAATGTGACACATTAAGGAGGTTCACAAATTACACACATAAATTTCCGATATAAGAAAGTCAAATACTTAAATTTATGATGAATGTCAGGAAATTCTTCATTAGAATTAGATTTAAATAAGGGATTATAGTGATTATAGAGAAGGTTTTACTCGGCGCTCAGATTATGTCACCCAACCCTCTCTTAAACAACCACTACCGCTTGCAGTACAACTATGATAGCGCTTGATCCAGTCCCATACACATTATTTGCAGACTGATTGAGAAATATACTTCAGCTCCTTTATCGTATTAGCTTTTATGGCTCAACCATCTCAGAGAGTCTTCCACGAAGTGGGAACTTAACATCGGGAATAGCAAAAAAACAGGTCCACATAAGAGGTGCTTGTTTGATGATATTTGTTTGTCCTTTCGAAAGGATTTCAGAGCTCACCACACCATGGTAGTCGAATAAGACTGTCAGCATAGCCTTGGTTTTTAAGCGACTTCAACGCGATTTTTTACATTATTGAGGCGTCATTCTGAAGACCACATTCTTCGTACATTCGTACACGAAAATGCAAGTCTGGTTGCCAGTAATACGAATCAAAAACTAGAATGCTAGTGTTTTTGATAAACATGATTCGTTTGTAGGTCTTCTGGAATATTTTGCGTGATTCGGCACACAAAATTTGAGGGAAAATCTTAGTAAACTGACTGATTCAGTTTAAAAATCGCAGAACATTCAACGGCATGAGTAACAAAGCCGGCAGCAGTAGACACACTGAGTCACAGTTCGCGCTCTCGTATTTCAAGAAGGCAAACCATATTGAATCCTCGTTAACAATACTCCAATGACGGTTATACCAACTATAAAGTGTAAGTTGGCAGATTATAATTTGGATAAGACAGCCAATTATAAAGATTAAAATTTTAAAATTTCAAAACACCCAAAATTGACATATCTCTCAGAAGTCTCACATGCTCAACCGCTTAAGCAAAAATTTTTACAAAAGTTGGCGACGATTCGCCAGGACCGAGGTTACATCCTGTGACACTTGTACAGAAACGTAGGAGGAAAAAAGAGCAAATGAAAAGTAGGCAGCAAAGCAAGCGAATGAACTTATTTAAGTGAAAATGTGGAAAAACTTTCGAAAAGTTTTTAACGTTTTTTTTTTATTCGAAAATTCTTGCTTGCCACAAATCCGATTTGAGTGCAGAAATTTTGTATATCTATGTAGGTTTTAGAACGCATTCTCGTAGATGTGTCGTTTATCTTGTCACTGCGTATTGAAGCGGCAGCGTACGCTTTACTTGAGTTGATCCTTTGAGGGTTTTGTTGCTGCGGCTATAGCTGTGGCGGCTCCATTCGATCCTTTTTAAAATTGGAAAATTCACTTCCGCTTCCGTTCTTCTATAGCAACATGCTGCTATGTATGTTTGTGCTTTTGTATACATTTTCTTTTTAAGTTTTTGCTGTAATTTTTGTTACTTACTCTGCAGCAATATCTTTTCTTTTTTTTGTATTTTCTTAGATAGCAATGCATTGATTTTTGGCAAACGCTAACTGTCGACAAAAAAGCGACAGTGAGCATCACTTTGTTGTTTTTGGCTGACCCATTTGGCAGTACTATAGCTACTGTTTGATATTTAATTTTTTGTTTTAGGGTGTATTGTTGAGATTTTGTTATAATTCAAAGAGAGATTTGAGTGAGGAGATTAGTTTCTTCACACGCCTTAGCAGATTTATATAAAACAAATATCTTGCGGCATAACATACTGCCGACTATTGCAAAAACTTGTTTGTTTTTCAAAAACCTGACATGATAGACTACAACTTTGGTCAGCAAAATTGATTTCAACAGCGTCTTCTTTTTCGATTTTATCCTGGTGACCCTGGTGTATACAATTCCATGCAAGAAAGAGGGGGCTCTCATCAAACTTGCTTGTAAGAAACTTTTATATTCATATGTATATAAGATAAGGATATAAGCAGCTTATAATAATCGCGAAAAGTAAACAAAAAATCATCCAAACAATGTTTATATAAAGTGATTTCATTAATTTTTACAAAAATCTTCGGTATAAGTGCAATTGAATTGAGGTATAAATTTATTTAATTTCATTTTCTTTATTTTGTGTACAAATTTTCCTTTTTATGGAGAAGCATTGCTCTATTTCTGTTTTTTCCTAAATAATGCATAATTTAACACTCTTAATTATGATCCACCCTAAAGCTTCGTTTTGTAAATGTTGACAAATAAATGAGTAGGGTGTTCGACTGTAGTGTGCAGTAAGTCCAGAGGAGAATACGTGTGTGTGATTGTTGCACATGTAAAAACATTTTTAAATAAATTGCAAATTTATCTGTGGCCGTCAAAAATGGCGCCTTATGTTGACAGGAGAATTTTTTTTTATTTTTTATTGTATTTTATGCGATTTTTAAAGAGCACGGCAGTTTGCAGTTCATTTTAAACATTTGAGGTAAGACTTTTATTGCTTTTGTGTACTAAAATTTGGTTTATGAAAGTCATTGTCGATTGTTATGTAGATTTAAGGAAAATTATTCAAAATGGTGGATCCCCTACCTATATATAAATCATTTTTAATTTCTTTCAAGCCGACATTTCTTTTGCATTGCGAATAGTGACTTCTCATAAGGTTTTGGAACTAGTTGATAGGAGTTTTTTAGAGAGTATACCCATGTCAAAGTATTAAGCAATAAGCAAACAGTACAGCACAAATTTCTAAAATATCTGAAATTACGAAAAATCAAACTACTTAGGCATAGCTTAAGATTTTTAATTGAGTCACATGCAATTGCAAAAATTTCTGAAAAATATTGCGAGCTTAGAAACTCTTAAAGTTTAAGTATTAACAGATTCTATGCATATTTTCATCAGCGTCTATAGATCATTTTGAGAGTTTGTTATCAGTGATGTGATTTTAGGTTTTTGGCAATGTATTGAATTAAGCTTAGAGTTTATTTTTTGAAGGGAGAAATGATTTTTTGTGTTGTGTTAAGAAAACTTACTATAAATAATAAACAAAAAATAAGATATTTGGGTAGAAAAATGCATATCTCTGGGCTTGGATTTTAAAAACAAATTAGCCGATAAATTATTTTAAAAATTTAGTCCGAATGTACTTAAAATTGCACTAATTTGCGTACGTTCGCTATGGTGAAACTGAAGCTCCAAATATGCTGAAAATACCATCACTGTTTTAAAATTGACTTCAAAAGCACTTCCGAGGCCGAAAGTAAAATTTTCTTGCATATGACTTTCAGACACAGGGTTTGTGTGCAGAATAAACAAAGGTTTAACTTTTAGATAGTAGCTTAATTTCGATAGCTTAATTTCGTTTATAGCGTCGGCTTTTCTGTGCACTTTCTTTTTTTGGATGAAAAATTTGTTAAAAATTAAGTGAAAAAACTTACGTAAAACTATTTTCTTTTGATTGCAATTATTTATCACAGTTGTAATTTATCACTCACGATTGGTTTTATTCGAATTTTAGGCAGGTGTTTATAATAAATAGTTAAAAACATTTATTTCAGTGACGAACGAACCGAAACAACTGAGATTGCAATTTGACACTGAAATTCCACAACAGTGCTGCCGTTTCGAAAAAAATTTAAGTACTAAATGTAAGTTTTACGGATAGTGCATTGTGATAATGCGTATTATTTTCCTAAGTTATGTGTACATAATGAATGAAGCTATAAATAATATGTACTGTTTTTGATTGTATTAAAATCCTAAGTTAGAATATGCAATATAAATGTAATTATAATTTCAGACTTAAGTCCAGAATATTTTGTAACCAAAATTCCCATATTACGAGTAGCAACAGAAGAAATTCGACTTAGTTTCAAAAGAGCAGTTCAGATGATCCCTCATTTTGCAAGATGTGGCTTCAAAACATTAATGTTTGATCACGTGAATGGTAGAAATAATCACTTGATCATAATGTTGAATGATTTAGAAAATTTTTTTTTGATTTTCAAAATGGCTTTTACAACTTTTGTGAACGCTGGTTGTTGAGCCAAATGCAATATTTTTATTTCAAATAAGATTTCAAGATTTCAGCAGAAACTGAGAGAATATCATAAAGAGCAGATAAATCCTCTTATGAAAAATTCAAGGAAATTGAGCAAAGTGCTAAAGATAATATAATGGCAAGAGAAATATTCGAATTCGAAACTAGAAAAAATTTCATGATCTTGACGTTTGAAAAGTTTTCTGCAAATGACGGTTGGCAGCACGCAGTACCTTGTTTACGTAAAGCGATATTTTGAGTCACATCTCTTTGTCAAGCCATACTATCGAACAAGAGGGATCATGTGAACTGCCCTGAAGAATCATAAAATATAAACACGAAGTCATAGTTCAGAAGGTATAAGTAATCATTTCATAAATGTGATTTGCATTTTATTATTAACAAAATAAAGTCACAGAAATATGCAGTGCAAATTGTAATTCGGTAGTACAATAGTGTGCTTGATTGAAATATACTACTAAAATACAACTAATTGATTAAGTACACACGCACTTTATTGTGAAGACTGTGTGAAACCCAGATATATAATATTTTATAGCCAATTTCCTTAATTTTTGTTTATAATTTTTAGTAAATATTCTGGATATAGCACAAAATACAAATTCGCCATCCAAAAAAACATTCTGAGCTCAATTCAATACATACAGCAAAAAACCCAAATGATATCACTGATAACAATCCTTCAAAATGATATATAAACGCTGAATTCACTTGTGCTTAGAATCTGTTAATACTTAAACTTTAAGAACTTCTGAACTCTCAATTTTTTCCACAAATTTGAGCAATTTCAAGTGATTTAATTAAAACTCTGAAGCTATGAGTAAGTAGTTTAATTTTGCGTAATTTTAGCTATTTTAGAAATTTGTGCTGTACAACAAAATTGGTGTAAGATTAAAATAAGGACTATACCAAATAATATAAATTAAATTAAATTAATTTTTAAATTTCCTGGATTTACATTAAAGTTTTTAAGTTGAATTAATAAATAAAAATAACAATGAAAATACTAATTGATTCCTAAACTGAGGTAGTAAAAAAACTGTCACATGCACACGAAAATGTTATCCACCAGCAACGTTGTATTAAATTACATAGCTATTCACAATAAATTCAAACAATTGGGTCAAAGTCGCTTGCAGGTTAACTCCGATTAAAATGGTCAGTGAAAACAAAAAAATGTTGAATAATTAATGTGTGCAAATAATAATGAAACAAAACTGATTGTTGCGAATTTTTTTTTTATTTCGCAAATAAAATGATAAATTGTTTGGTCACGCGCACCAATTTGATATTGTATGTGTACTAACACACGGACAATGAAATTAAAAATAAAAGCATACAAATTTAAATAAACTGCTTTCCATAACAACAAATTGTTGGTTTTATCAATTAAGTTGTAAAATAAAAGTTCATCTGTAAAACTAAAGTCAAAAAGTTTCAATTAAATGGGGAAAAATATTTACTAGCAAAAAAAAATATGCAAAATATAATTTTTTTGTGTTGAAATGTTGTCATTGATGGCATTTAATCTTTTGGCTGATACACTGAATTTATAATGTGTAATAAATTGAACTGTCGTCCTCTAAGTCTTTATCCTTGGGAGAATCGTTTAAAGTTATTACATCTTTGAGCTCGAGCAGAAATATTGCAGATAAACTTTATCTGCTTCAACTTGTAACTGGGTCTCTTGCTGCATTAGAGCTTCTTAATTACATTAACTAACTTGTAACTATTATAAACTATTTTATGTACCTGTGCTGCAGAAAAAAATAAAACACCTACTTTTTTTTTAAATAAAACTCTCAAATTGTTTACATTCAAATCATTTTATTCTGATGTAATCGCGTATGCGTTATTTTCTTGTAATAAATGAATACTTATTTTGTTCAGTACTACTTGAGCGATATGAAAGGCTTAAGATCCTTTACGATATACCCAACACTGACATTGATCATAATTATTACATTCGCCACCGATAAATCCATTATCTATGCACCACTTGTAGCAGTCAGTGACGCCATCCGCAGCTAGACACTTCCTCTGCATCGCTTCTGTTTCCATTAGAAAAGCGAAGACCAAAAACGCAATGTAAAGATAAATTTTTGGCTTCATTTTATTTGAAGAAACGTCTTTTCGTTTAAAATAAAGCTTTGGTATGACTTTCGCTTAGAATATTCCACTTTATTTATACTCTGCTTTCGATATTTAGTGAGGGTGGTTAACAGTAAAGATACTGCAGTCACGTTTCAAAGCCATGCAAATTCATTTTGATATACAATTATTAAAACAATGCATTGTGACTGTAGTTAAATTCAAATAAATTGAAACCTCTTGTGCCATGTTGCTTCCTTTATTAACATCTAGGCATTGATAATTTTCCAATTTAAATTTGCGCTGATTGTAAAATTTTACTTTTAATAAAACAAGAAACTTTATATGCACATCAGTTAATTTTAAGTCCGAGCCATTTTGATTTATTTTGAAACGCAGTACTATATTTTGTGCAAATTGTAATTAGACTCAGTTAAGTTTCATTATTTTATTGAGATAAAGCTAAATATTTTAAAATACTCCAATATTTTTTGAACTCACCAGCAACCCCGAAATCAAATCGATAGGGGTTGGATTGGTCAGATTTCTTTTAGGACGATATCTTCCGCACTTGAACTCAGGAAGAAATGTATTGCACTTATTTAATATGAATTTAGCTCACGACTCAACGACTTTGCAGTTGATATGTAATTTCAAATGTCGAGCTGAATTTACCGCAGTCATACACAGTGCTAGCAATTGAATGAAGGCATATGCTATAACAGCAAATTATCTATGATTAATTAACATCAGCTCAATGCAAAAAAATCGTATATATGTCATTCCTATCTGGAAGGATGAGATTTCTTTAAAAAATATATATATAATAATCAATTTGATTTTTGTGCAAAACAGGATACTTGATAGTAGTTGTAGTGCCTTCTGTATATAAATTAAAAACTAATATATAACCTACTCATAAAGCTACTATGAAATTTTTAAAAAAAATATCCCTTTTGAAAGGTTAGCCCTGAGCGCTTTCAGCTCTTAATCCACTGCTACTATCAAATTATTCATATGCTTCACACTTATTATACTGCAAAAATCACTGCAGACATAAATCTAATATTCACATTTTCATGATGATTTTTTTTTTTACGCAATATAATATATTCACATCCATAGTTTTTTAGTTAATAAAGTTAACGTTGTTTGTAGTTTTTGTTACTTTATGTTGCCATTTTTTATTTTTTAAGCAGCTTAGGAAGATGCTGCTTTTGCTGCCGCAGGAATGGCGTTAGTTTTGCATAACTATTTTAAAACTTTTTATTTTATTTTTTTGACTTCTACTAAAAAATAACAACTGAAAGAAAGCAAATAACCGTACAGCAACAAGCAAAGTATAAAAGAAGATAAAAAAATCCCAACCAATATAGCAGAAAATTTAAAGAAAATTTTATTTTTGCATATGAAGTGGCAAATCCTTTCACGCGTTGTATAAAACCAAAAAAAAAAAAGAAAAATAAAATGAAATACATTTTTGCAGTAATAAAAAAAAATAAAAAAAATCCGATTTTATGCTTGTCAGCAACAGCACTATGGTAAATGTGTCAGCAGCATCGTGTATTAAATTAGTAGAACTTGGTAGGACCTTGAAATATTTTCTTAAAGGCGCGGAGTGTGAAGTAAAAATTACTTACAGCAAAAAAGTTATTGCTGATGATATCGTAGAAAGTCCTCATTAATATACAGTAAAGCATTTTCCAAAGGACTGCAAAGTTCTTATAAAATGATTTGACATGACACACGTATGTGTACGTAACTTGTTTTCAGCATTTAAGCTCGATGAAGTTTTTCCTAAAAACGATAACAGGAAAAAGTTTTTACAAAAATAAAAATGCTCTTTATATGGGAGAAGAGGACAGAAAATGCATTTTGCAATCGTACGTTAAAAAGCAATTAAATCAATCGCGTCATAGTGCCGCGAGCAAATTTCACGCTTGTGCATCATTAAAAAAAAAGCCAAAATAAATTTAAATTGCTACATTTACTTATCTTTACGTTCTTATGCGTAGCAGTAAATGCAAAATTAACTTAAATTTTCTGCTACAGAAATACACATTTACTTAAAGTTGCATTTAAAACGAAATTGAATTGCCCATTTGAGACAAGCGTAAATATTATGTAGCATATTTATGTGCGCAAAACATTATGCCATAAAATACTCTTTGTTAAATGGAGTATACGAAGTCGTTAAATAAAAATAGAAAATGTGTTTTCAAAAAAAAAAAAAAGAAATAAAAATAAAAACTCACAAAAGAAACCAACTCAATATGAGTAACGTAGTCTAAAATAATAAAGAGAAACCTGACGCACAAAAGTACCATTTTGTAGTTTCAACGTGGAAAGTTTGGCGCACAGGTGGAATTTAAAAACAAAAATGAAGTGAAATGTTTGACGTTTCTATGTTTAAAAATTAAATTTGTTTTATAATGTGCCATGAACATTAAGTTAATATATACAATTAATCATGACGCAAGGTTTTTTTTTTTTTATTTTTGTTTGCGTCTGCGGGACTCAAACTCGCTAACAAACTCCATTCGTCAGCTCCTCCTAAAACTACCGCTGTGTATTAAGTCAGGAGGCCGTCTAGAGCATTACAGCTCAGTTATCAGTCAGTCGTTTGATCTGATCCGTAACTGTCTTCAATCTAGCGGGATCACTGGTACTTTCCGTTTGCAGGTTTCTACTCTCCACAGATTTTTCATGTTCGATAAACCGTAGTTTTTTCATCATTTTCTCTACAAATGATTGAACCGCCAGCCATTTGGTTGGTATTTCACACGTTTTTCACACGAGACTTAGAACTGTGATAAGCTCGTTAAAAGCTTCTTGTATTTCTCGACGCATGTTTCTGGAACGTCAGCAATTCAACAAACCGTATTGAACATCTTCAACATCACCAGGGCTGTTAGGACAAAAGGGGTACATGCTTAAACCGATCAAGATATTCTTAAAACATCTTTGTCCACTAAACAGCTGTGTTAGGAAAAAATCAACCTCTCCATGCTTACAGCGGATCCGTGCTGCAATATTTGGGATTAGAGAAGAAGTCCATCTTACCTTCTCCGACGTTTTCGAACTTCGCTGTCACTCTTGAATACAGTGCATTCTGTCGTCTGCTTGGGTGCGTTTGTGCCTGCGATGTATGTGCGGTGCAGTTCGTGCGCTTTAATATTTATTGGTACCATTCTTTCAATCACTCCAATAGCATCATCCAACACTGTGCGGAAGGCACTTGCTACTCGAAGTGCGCTTATACGATATTTAGATCGGATTAAAGGCAAGTATGTTTCTTGCTGTGTTCCATCAGCCCATACTGGCACAACGTAGAGGTTAATGGAGCTTGTAACCCTAGCCAGTAGCTTTCGGCTGCTGACATGGTACGCGATAAGACCCTATTTACATTTGCTGCTTTCACACCAACAAACGTTTAATCATCATGATATAAGTTATTGAAGGATATATGATGTTATAAAACTATTCGCAGAATTTTTTCATAGTTAAAAGTTCAAGCATAATGCTATAATTTAAGATTTATTGCAATTTTTGATTTGAAGAGAGCAATAATTCTGACACACAGCTTTTCTGTTGCTTGCATTTTCGAAAATATCAAAATCAAGAACCGACAGCTTACATTGAGGTAAAATACTTAGGTATTATGATTGACCATAAGCTAAATTTTGACACACATGTTGATGTTAATTTTCTAGTTAAATTTCGAAGAAAACTTTTCTTAAAATATCTATTCAAGTTTATAATACGTGAAACAGCAGTTTGAAATTTAAAAAAACTTTTAATTGATTATTAAAAACAGATTTGTTTTGTATTGTTATTTATATAATATTGTAGGTATATAATTAATAAAATGGCAAGATATGCACAAATAAAATCTTTTAAAATTAAATAGCCATAATTAGCGCCTGTTCGGGCTATTATCAAGTTTTTTTTTATAAAATTCATAATAAAATATAAAAATGTTTCATTATAGAAATTTTTGATTATTTTGCAAATATTTCAATCAAATAGTCAAATCCATATGAGACCTCACTAGTAAAGTCTAAATAAACATAAGGGTAACCAATGCCACCACCGCTATTTCGTATTATGGCAGGTTGTGCTTTCAATTTTGTTTCACAATCTCTATAAACATATAAAGCAGTTAATGTCTTGTTACTGGAACTCTAAAAATATCAATAATACAATTGTTAAATTTTGTTAAATTCTTAATATTGGCTAGAAGAAAGCAGATATGATTCAAGCAATATTTTAAAGCAAAATGTTTTTGACTTTTTTTTATAAAATTTACAAGAAATCAGGAAGTGAATGTAAGCGAAGAATTTCTATACATTCAATAGCTTAAAACATAATCGTATAATAACACATAGATATTGATAAATTGTCTTAAAAAAATGCACATATTGCTTTAAAAAAGAGAAATTTAAATTGCTTCACTTCTGCTCTCAAGTAGCCCTCTATTCTTAATTGTTTATCTCACTAATGTCTTGAAACTATAATGTCTTAATACACGCAATCCTTCTCTTGGAGCTGCTTGAAAACGCTCAAAGATCTGCCGCTTATCACCAGGCTTGCGTTTATCTATTATTATTGTATTTGGATCCAGATAGCCGGCAGAGCAATAGCCCATTAAGAGCTGAGTTATTACAAAAACACTAACGATACTTAGTAAGACTTTCATTTTAAATAAAAACGTCTAATCAAAAATAAAAAGACTGGTGAAGAAAACCCTTTATCTTTCTTTTATATATGAGATTTTTTTTGCCAAATGCTTAAGTTTTATGACAATTATAAGGGAAACGAATGCATTTGTTCTGTTCTAAGATTTTATTTTTATAATTACAAATTCTTGAACTTGAATGCGTTTTATTCGAATTGTGAGGGGAAACGAATACATTAGTTATTTTTTAAAGTTTTTTATTTAAAAATGTTCTATACCTACGATTTCCGCTACCTTGAAAATGTGTAGTTACATGTGAACCACGTGCAACACTCGAAAAAAAAAACTCTATGGAAAATATGCATATCAGGATTGACATTATCTCAAGCTGAGACGAATATCAACTGAAAAAGAGCATATATTATTATTACATATTTTAAGAATTTGATTTTGAAAAAAGGACAGAGAATTTGCATCAATTTCTTCTGTTTACCTTCTAAAGATTATTTTACGTAAATGTTGCCCACATCCACGTCTAAGGTGGCTCACCACCATTTCAACTGGTATCTAACCAATGGCAACTTTAATGTTGTCTGCCACGGCTACAATTGTGGCTGGCTTGTCCTTGTACATGAAAATCTACACATAGCCTCACAAAAAATAGTCTAGTGGGGGAGATTAATTGCTCACCAAACTCGCTTCTCAATAGGGCAATGGTATCGCATACCGTGTGGCATATGGCACCAGCATGTTAAAACCACAACTCAACCAAATTAAACTCTTTCATTTTGGCCAAAAAAAAGTCGGTAATCGCACGGTACCTTGCTTCATTTACTGTAACGTTGCGATTTTCACAGACTTTGAAAAAGTACGGTTCAATGATGCCGCCGGTCTGCAAACCGCACCAAATAGTGCATTTTTTAGTGCTCTTGGCAGCTCTTGAACTGCTTTTGGCTGCTCTTCAGCCCGAATTTGGCAATTCGGCTTGTTAACGTTCACATTGAGCCAAAAATGTACTTTGTCGCTGAAGAAAATCTTTCGATAAAAAATAGGTTCTTCATCCAACTTCACCAAAGAAACGACGTTGTGATAGGTCACCCAGCTTCAGTTCTTTCACCAGCTGTATTTTGTATGGTTTCATACCAAGGTCCTTACGTAAAATCTTCCAGGTAGTTGAATAACACAAGTCCATATATTGCGATCTTCATTGACAATGGCCGATATAGCAGAAATATTCTCCTCGGTTTGCACTCTCTACATACGAGTTGGTGGATTAAAGGGAAACTGGTGCAAAATTTGGTCACAATAGCTTGTTCGGTAGATCAAACGTAACAGGAAACTAAGTCAATTATATTAAGAATCGAATATATCGAAAAAATCGAATGCTTAAGTTAAGTATTAGAATAGCTAATAGAGTTTGTCGTCGTCGTCGTAGGAGGAAAATTCATTAGAAATTTAAAAAATTGTTGCTGGAATTTTTAAAACTCATGCACTTTATGTAATCTATGATACCTCTGAAATTTTCTGCATTAAAATGTTACCAACTATTTCAAACTTAACTTCTTCGCAAGCAAAAAAATATCACTGACGACAAAACTCTTTTATGAGTTTTTATTACTTCCTTCAAAATAAAAAAAAAAGAATAATCCACAAATGTATTGTACATATCTAACCCTTTTAACATCAAAGTAAGCACTTCTGCCTATCATATCTATCAAAAAAAATTTTCAACTGTCATAAAAAATAAAGAAGACTAACAACTTATAGTACAACCGATCAAAGTCGACAAACCAGAAAACAAAGTAAATTTTTCGCGATTATTTTATTATTATTTAAATTATTAAACGATTCAAATATTAATCAATCATTTAGCAATTTATGAATTGAGTTATCTAATCATTTGTACACTTAATCAAAAATTCTCAATATCAATATACTTTTTTAGCAATGTGTAGGGTAACTTACTAATGCAAAAGAAATATGCAAAACTAAAAAACGGAGATAATAATTTTGCGCATTGAAGCAAAATTTAAAATTACGAGCCGGATATTTCTGTAGATCCCCTAATGGCAGCCATTATTATAGCCCGGAAGATGCGACACTTTACGACCACACAAAAGAGAGTTGCTAGCAAAACGTCCAAAAGCTGTATGACAATGTGTAGGAAATTTCAAAAATATATTAAAATCTGCATACAAAGCATTAAAATTTTACTCGTACCTAAGGATACTCAAGCAAGGACACTTTAACATTATTAACAACAAAAATATGTTTACATTTTTTCTAACCAATTTTTCATGTCTAACCAAAATTTAAAATTGTGTTTGCCTTAGGCTTCTTAAACGTTGCGGTCAATTTGGGTTACTCTCCACCCTACTCCATTGAGTCGCTTCCGGTGTACAGTAACATGATACTAATGCTGATGCTGACGCCAGCGTAAAATTCAAGTTGAATTATGTGCGCTTGACAGTTCATTCATTCACTCATTCAATGCATTGGAACATGAATGCCTCCATTAGTTGACAGTTACGTCAATATTGACACATTTGCAAATCTGCTAAATTGACAAATAAAAACCTCTGTACAAAGTGAGAGAGCGAAAAAAAGAACCGAAGAAAAGTGTAAGAACCCTTCAGTTGTAGGCAATGGAAAGGATGCTGCAGTAAGGGCAGCATTTTAAAAATTACATTACGTAAACTGCTTGCCTCACTACCAGCCTGAATTGAGATCTGGTAAATAAATCATGGTTTATTTTTATTTTCTTGTTTTGCATGAATTTTCTCATTTTCTTTAATAAATTACTTGATTTTGCTTATCGAGTGATTTTCACTTGAATTCGTTTCTTTCTTCATCTTTAACATTTTGAATGATTTGCCATTTGATGATGATGATTCCTGGTAGGATTTGTTTTTTCTGCTTTTTACGTACCTTTTCGTTTTCCGAAAACTTGTGAGGATTATTTGCTATAGAAATAGACATTTATAAGTGGAATTATGTGGAAAAGCAAAACAATGAAATTTATTTACTTCTGTGTATTAAAGAAAATATACAAAAATATCGTCCGTCAAAAAAAATTCTGTAGATTTTTGTTTTTTTTTTTTATACATTTTTTCATAACCTTTGCTTGCATAATAACTACCTGCGTAGATATTGGTTTTTGATTTTAATAAAGCTCGAAGGATTTTTCTTGAATATAAGATTGTGCAACAGTGCAACACTTTTAATTCGGCAACACTTTTCAATATCTTTTGGTCATTTTGTCTTTTTATATTTACAGTTCCAGGAGACTCACCATAGTTCGGTTTTTTTCTGAGTTGAAAATGTCGAAAAAACATGCAAAATGTTGGAAAAAAATGAATTACGCTATGAAAATCATAATAATACGAAATATATTTGAAAAATTGAAAGTGGCTGAAAAAGGTTGCAGCAGTTGAAAGTGAAAAAATGAATTAGGTTGAAAAAGTCAAAATAAAGCGAAAAAGGCGAAAAAAAATATAGAATATGTTGGAAAAAAATTGAAAGAGGTTGAATAACTCGAATAGATTTGAATATATCAAAAAAAAGTTGAATGAGTTTGCAAAGTAGAAAAAATTCAAAGAGGTTGAAAAAGTCGTTAAAAATATGAAATCATGAAAAAAATGGAAAAATATTGAAAAAATTGAAAGAGGTTGAATAAATCGGAACAATATCGAAAATATTGAAAAAAAAAATTAAGGAGGTAACTAGAACAAGAGAATATTGATAAATATTGTAAAAGCCAGATATATTTAGAAAATATTGAAAAATGTTTGAAAAGCTGGAAAATGTTGAAAAAGTCAAAAAATGGAGTTAGTTGAAACAGATTGAAAAGTGTTGAAACAGTTAAAAACAATAAAAAAATCAATAAAATATGGAAAAATGAAGAAAGAAGTTAATCAATGTTGAAAATTGGATAAAAATTGAAGAGGTTGAAAAAAATTGAATGAAGATTGAAAGAATTTAAAAAGCTGATGGCGTTGACGAAATATAGAAAATATTGATAAAAAGATGAAAGAGGTTGATAAATCGAAAAAATTTGAAAAAGGTTTAAAAAAAGAGTTGAAATCTTGATAAATCTTGTAAATTAAATTGAGTTGAATGCTGTTGGAAAGTTGAAAGGAAAAAGGGAAATTGTTGAAAAATGTTGAAATAGTCAAAATATGCGACGCTTGCAACTTTTTGTTAAGATGACCCAATCCCATTGACCCAATCCCATCATTTAATTCAAAGCTAATCGTAACCGACATCTCTAGAAAAATTGTGTAAGGCTCACACATATGCTGTACTATCTGTATAGTAAAAAAAAACATTTAACATTTTTTGCTTGTATAGGAGGTGCCACGCCCACTGATACAATATCGTCAAAATCCAAATACCTTCAAAACTTAAAAACACCACACACCTTCCGAAATTCGAACAAGTTATTCCAATAGCACACAAAATATACCTTTTTACGTTTTTTGCTTGAAAGTGAGGTGCCACGCCCACATGTGATATACGCCTACCTTTGGTCATGAGATACCATATAGCACGCATATTAACCATGTTAAATTTTATAGCGCCTGCGTTGTTAGTTCTTTTATTATAGCTTTTATAAATATTATAGGCTGTGCCACGCCCTTCAACGAATTTTGCCAGTATAGTGACATAACTTATTAAAATGACTCTTTCGTGCGGTATTATCATGAAAGTTTATATAAAAATCTTAGAGGTATCGAAGAATATTGAATCAAAACTTTCAATTAATGAAATACACCACGCCCACTTTTAAAATTTCGGTATCTTTTCGATCAATTTAAAACATTTATAATCTGCATATGTTCACCACAATATCTTGAATGGTCTGTGTGACGTTATTATATATAAAAATTAAAGTTTATGGCTGTGTCCACCTCTGCTAGAGTCTTTAAAAAATACCTGGGTTTCATCAAAATAAAAAAAAAAGATATTTCTTTTCCTAGTGACCTTGAAATAGCATATATTGAGTAGAGATAGAGAGGAGTATTCGGTAGTCATTCAATTAAATTTTGCTTGCTTCAAGCGATTTAAGGTTATTCATAAGCCATGACTCCTATAAGAAGGCAGAGTATTTTTAGTCCACTTTATGTTTCTTAAAATACACCCAGAAACTTTTCTATGTACAGCCTCAATTCGATTTATAATAATTACTTAAGAAGAACTCCATGTGCAAGAAGCATGCTCCAATATCGTTCTTATCAATGACACTTATATTGATTGGCCTTAAAATTTTAAAAAAAAGTTACAAGTTCTTAAGCATTTTGTAAAAAAATGGTGCTAAGGCTCTGAAATACAAAATAAGTTCCTTTTTAATAATGCAAACCATAAATTTGAAACGTTAAAACAGCCATTAACCTTGACCTAAATTTGAAGCATATAAAACGTTTAAGTAAACAATAGCAGCCCATTTAAAGTCAATTTGGTGTAATTAGTTTTGCAGCAAAAGCATCATTTTTTAATAATACTAAGAAAATACGCTGCCAGAGTTTGCTTTCAGGCTTTTGAATAAAATTTGTTCAACCATAAAAATTTCATGCACTAAAAAGTTAATTATTATAATAACATTAAATATGCAACAGTTGCAGTGTTGCATGGAGAAAACATATTGGCGCTTACATCAACCATAAATTTTTTTTTCTACATTTTCTTTCAGTGAACTTTTAACATTAAGCTTTACCACGCTACTGTATAATGTTTTTTGCTAATAAAACACTTTATTTTGATAGCATAGTTTAAATTAGTCAAAATTGTTTAAAGTTCTGCAAACTATACCAATGGTCGTTATATCAGTTGACACTGAAAAGTTTAAAGTCGTTTATTTTTTTATGTACTAAGCGAATCGATTTTATTATGATTTAAAAACTTTGTATTTTGCTCAAATTGACTTTAAAAACTTCTTTTCATTGGGGATAAAAACAAATAATTTTGTAAAATTTATGATGAGAGAAAAACTTTTTTTTTTGATTGTACAATGGTTCATAAATTGCATTAAAGAAGAAGTTGAATTAAGAAAAAAAAGTTTTCTTCAATTTGTGTGCATAGTTTATGACAAAGATGGGTAAATCTTTGGAAGTCGGAGCAACTTGCAACAAAAGCAACAATTACAACAATAAAAAAAAAATCAGCAAAAATTCGATCTCGATAGCAAAAAGCAATGCTGATATACACTGAAAGTGAATTCCAAGAATCAAGCAAAAACAACATGAGTGTAGAAATGAAAGTACACTGATCGAATTAAACGAGAGAAACTGTTCTCAATATGCGCATTTTTGCTTCCACGTACGCTAAGTTCGGTTTTTTTGTTTATTTTCCGAATGATGCAACAATAACAACAATAAAAATAGCGTGCAAAGCGCTTATAAAAAAATCACAACGTTGAAAATGTGCTTAAGAGCTAAACTTGACTTATTTTTCGTATTTTGCCCATTGCTGGTTTTTAATTTTGATGTCAGTGGTCTCAAGGTAAACTAGCGCTTTTCTATCAGAGTGCTTTATGCACAACAAATGCTGCAATTTAATATGGAACACAATGTTAACCAGAGAAGTTTAGCCACAGGACTTACATTTTTTATTGCCAAAATATTACAAAATCGAAATTTGAGATAGCGAATGTTGCAAACATTTTTTTTAGAACTTTTTGTTTTTGGGACTCTGATTTTAATAATTTTGCACAAAGATTCTTTCCGTTCTAGATATTATGAAGACCCAGATATTTTTGAGAATTTCATTCCACTGGTCTATTATATTCTTGACAATTTTGTCTACACTTAAAAAAGTTTATAAAGACATAAATATCTCTTCATTTTATCAATATGCGTGGCATAAATAAATTTGCATCAGCAATAACAATTTAGCTGCAATTTTGTGTGCAGGCGTGTAACTAAAGAGATTTTACAGGCACGCACACACACAAACTCACTGTTTTATGCACTCGTAAATGTATTTTATAGTGTGTGTTCATAGAAGTGTTTGTGTACTTAACTGTATTTTATTTTTTCTTTGCCTGCTTTCGTGCATTTCCGGTTTCCTTCGCTGTTGCTGTTGCTGCAAGTTACGGTTTTGATTTTCTTTTCTGCTTTTTATTTGTTAGCATTTTATTATCTTTTGAATTGTTTTTTTTTTTTTTTATTTATCCAATTGCTTTGGCTTCTTTATTATGATTTCATTTTATTCGCACACTTTGTTGTTATGACTGCAAGACGCATGTAGGTTCAGTGTTGTTGTTGCTACTGTCATTTTCATTTTGCTTTTTTTATTTGTATTCTGTCTTACCCGCTATTTTCTAAGTAGCTGCGCTATGACTTTTGCTACTTTATTCGTTTCCTTTTTTTTGATGTTTCGACACATAATGTTGTTGGTTGGTTTTGGCTTTGAATGAATCCTGTTAGCTGGTTGTCGGTTATGGTTTTTGGTTTCTTCTTGTTAAGTTCAAGTGTTTTATTTGACGTTTTTTGTCATTGGAGTTTTTGCGTGCAGTTTGTGAATTCAATGTTGACTTGAGATGAGATTTTGGTGTGCTACAAAAATTGCTATTTTATCAGTGAAACACAATGTAAAGTATTATCTTATAGTTTATTTATTTAACAGTAAAATTTAGGATAAATTTGCTTAAAAAAAAAGTTGACTTATATCATACTATCAAAAACTTGAATTGGATTTTTTGTTTTGAGCATAATCATACAATTTTTTTTTTACCCGCAAAAATATATTTTACTATCTGAAACTATTGTACGTTTCAATTTTTTTTCTGTTTGATACATATATAAAATATAATTTAAAAAAAACTTTCAGACGCTCCATTCAGGACAAAGTTTCTTGAGTTTTCCTTATTATTCTGGAAATGTCACACGTGTGAGCCAAGAAAAGAACGAAAAGAACTATGTGCAAATTAACGTGTTTAGTTTTTATCCCTGAAGAAGATGAGCGAAGCATCGGAAAATTGATTTAAAAGTATTTGTTTTTTAATTCACTTATCATAAATGACCAAAAGAACGATGAAAACTTTTCACAAAATTTTAAGTACAAAAAAAAAATTGGTCAAAATAAAATTTCCATTTCAACACGATTTAGCTTGAATTATGTTTGCCAAAGATCATTCTTACTTTTCCAAGATAATTGAAATAAATTAGCCAATAATGCTGCTACAGCCTTTCTTGGCGCGAATTTTTACGAGAGGTTCACTGTTTACTTAGACAGTTCTATGGTTCTCTGATGTGGATCAATATATATATATGGTTTCATCATAGTTACAAGCTGACATTACAATTCATTAGGATTTCGATTTGTTATTGTATTAAACTCCTTTGAAGTTCTCATATTTATGAATTTATTTCAACTATGTAGCTGTTCTCGCGGCAATATACGCGTAGCATGTTTCATGTTTTAAAAGATCCTTTATATAAACTTTGCATACTAAGTCCATATTGCATATTTGCAATAATTTTCATACAGCACAGCTTTTGTCTTGATTTTTCAGAACAAACTCGAAATCTTAAAAAATCCATGAAGCCGAAGGCATGAGAAAATTTTCTCTCTCAATCGTAATGCTATTTATTTTATTGTGTTTTGTTTTAAAAATTAATACGCTCTCACGCTCTCCAAATGGCGTCCATTTTAACATGTATGTATGGCTCTCTCTCTAATGAATTCACCTTGTATGATTATACATTTTATCTTGCTATTAAACTGTTTGCTATTAATTTTTTTGAGCAACTTTTAACCTGTACAACTTTTAAGCTGTACCAAACACTAAGCATCCTTTATGCACAGTAAAAATCTTTATATCAATGAAATCATGTACCGTTCCGGTCGAAAGTGTAAAGCTCCAAATGGATTACTAGAGTAACGATCTATTCAATTAAATGTCGTAAATATCTTATTTCAAAAAAACATAGCTTTAAAAATGCCGAACAAAAATAATTTTTCTAGTGTTAATATCATATCAGTTAATTAACTTACCACGACAGTATTTCTGATACATTTAAATGTGCAAAATTAATATTTATAAAATAATTAAATAAAAATTAAATTCGTATATTAATAACAATTGTAATGAGTTCAAAGTTTACTCTTTTTCCATTGTCAAATTCCAAACTAAATCCATACAAGATTTAATTTTTGGTCTGATTCAAAAAACTTTCGTCGTCGATTTGACGAAGTAAGTATGTCCTTTCAAGATTAAATAAAATCGATTGTCCAAAATTATCGTGTGATAAATAAGTGTCAAGCTTTTAAAAAATATAAATTAATAATATCAACATCTAGTACCTGATCTTAGATGAGTCTTCTTATTGGTTAATTTTTTCATTCCAAAATCTGAAATCAAATAATAATTCTAAATTTAAGCACACATTTCAAAGAAATATTTTATATAGTTTAATAAAGGTCTTAATATTGATAATGTTGCTTTTTTTTTACTATACTGATAAAATTACCAAAAAAAAATTATGCTGCTGAGGGACATGTTGTAACATGATACTGCAGAAGCTTTGTATGAAATTACCATACATTCTCAAAAATAATTTATTCCATGCGCCGTGCAAACATCATATGATAATCATGTGTCACAATAAATGTTTTTCAACATGTAAGGCTAAAATAAATGTTTACGCAATACAGTGACTCATTTTTTTGATCACAAATTTTTTAGGACCTTTTTTTTGATTATATTAAAAGTTTTTCGTAAAGAGATATTTATTTAATTTTAATAAGCAGCTTTGTTTAGCAACCTTTATTTATCAAACAGACAGGGAAAAAAAATCCACCTTAAGCTCATGTGATCAATAAAATGCCTTGAAGGAAAGATAAGCGTTGGTATTTTGCATGACTTTCCTTGGTCTCATGTATGCTTTATCAACTTTTAGGTGCTCTATGCAGTAGCGTACCTACGGGAGGGGAGGGGGGGGTGGGGGGGGATTAGCAGGCAAGGGTGCAAGGCTTGGAGTGTGGCAAAATGATTATGAAATATATCTCATTTTGCGAGGGCTTTTGAAAGTCAAAAATGATGACCTTTTTGTTTTTAGTTAATGAAACTAAATCGATGTAAGAAATTTTCGAAGTTTTAGTAAAATATATCTAATTTTGCTGAATGTGGAAAGAAAAGAACCTTTTCTTAAATTGAGTTTTTTTTGGAAACATGAAATTTCTTTCGGGAGGGGCAGAAAATAATTTTTTTGCACGGTACGTCTCTGGCTCAATGTACATAAGGTCTGATAACTGTAAGTATTACAGCAAAAGTATTGTTTCTATGTAACTCAAATTTTATGCTTCATATTATTATCTCTTTGAGAGCAACGTATAAGCCAGCATTATTTTTACTCAGCACTCTTTTGGTCTTCACAATCATTGCAACTTAGCTCCAAATTTCACTAGACCATGACTTAATTTCAATTAACATTTATACCAAATAAAAAACCTCTAAATATTTTGATCATAAAATTGAGTTAGTGTAGAAGAAAATTAAAGCAGGACCACCCTTCTTGCTACTTAAAATGCACAAATCGTTGCGTTCACTTAGAAACATATTTTGTTCGGAGTTAAAATGAACGACTTAAAAATCAAGTAAATTTTTCTTATGGTATATACACGTACAAATTTTGCTGCTACATATCCACCTTGACACATGTGCCGCTTGCATGAACGCGAGCACCTATGACATTTTGACAGAAATATCAAGAAAACGAATAAAAAGCAGCACAAGTAGCAGTGGTTGTAACAACATAGACAACATTTGAAGCAATATTTTCATTTCTTTACTTGTAACTGAATAAAAATATACCATATTTCTTTTTTTTATTTATCAAGTAAAAGAATGATGCCAAGAAAGAGATAGAAAAAATAATACCGAAAGAATTCAACCTACTACACTTAATATTTTTGAAGGCACCTTCAGCCAATCTTTATCAATTGCAACGAAACGTGAAGGTACAACAGGAGCAAACTGTGAGGCAAAACGTGTTATTTCTAAATTTCAATTATCAGTTATGTAAACAAAAAATGTGCTGTGCAAAAAAAAATTGCACAAATTGATATCGTCCCAAGTAAAAAATCATTCAAAATACATTTTTTCTTAAAAAAAACTTCTGTAATTTTGGCGTTCAATCAAATTTTTTTTTTGCCCACTAAAAATTAAAAATGAAAGCCTTTGAGAAAAAAGTTTGAAGATTTTCATAAAATTTCTCTGTTTTTTTGGAAATGCTGGCATAATTTGACCCACCGTACAATAGCCACATCAACAATAGCAAATGTTCAAAAAAAAAAAAAAAAAAAAACACAACGCAGTTGCTGTGTTGACAGACAAATGGAATAGCAGACAAACAGACTGACAGAAACATACTTTGGCAAACAGACATCTAGCAAATAAGCTTGAGTGTCTAACTGACTGACAGTCAAACAAAAGCGCTCATGCAGTTGGAGCAGCAGCAGGAGCAGCATCGTGCAGGAAGGATGCAAAGTAACAAAAAAAAAGACTCACATTGATAACGCTTTCGCTTACAAATGAGCTACAGCAAACTGCACGCCGATGACAGCAGCAAATCACATTAAGAAAATGCATGCTCAGAATAGCAGAAGTGCACTACTCTGATATATGCATCTGCTAAGAAATTGCATGAAAAAAGAAAATTGATTCATAAAAATAGTGCAGAGATAGTGCAGAGCTATAAACGTACTCATATTCTTAAAAAAATGCCAATAAATTGAAGATGCGTAAAAGAAAAAATCAAGCAGAACAAGCAAAATATCTTATGTTAGTTATATTTTATTACAATAATTTTGCGCACGTAGTGTTTTAGAAATATTTGTAAGAAATATTTAAATGTCACTCATACGTCATGTATAATAATTTCTTTATAAATATTACTAATGTTATGAATGAAGTATTTACTCAAACGTTAATAACTTTTTATACAAAATTATAATTAGTGAATTTATTTCTTTAGTTCCTTGCAGTTTACTTCTCGATATACACAGTACAACCTCTAAAAGCTTTGACAGGTAAATTGGCTGACATACACTTGACACAAAAATTCGATCACATACCACAATTTTTGCTATAACTATTGTAAATGCTATTTGCGTCCAATTTTGTGGAATTGAAATTACATTTGCTTTCGTATTATCTAAGAATGTTGTGTGGTGCGTTCAAATACTTAGTGAACTTTAAGAAAAATTAACTCAAAAATATACTGCTGGTAACCTTCTCAGCTGGAAGCCTCTATATGTAACAGTAGCTAATCCTGAACTTAAATAAGGAAACCATTTGTTACATCAGAAACCCTTATAAGCAAGACAGAATATAAACTTTTCTGAAGGAAGGTTTGTTTAATTTTTGTCGGGTGTTTACCTAAATTGTCGCTTAAAACTAATGGCACTGTTCGATATCACTTAATGGAAACTAATCAAAATAAACTGTACAAATTAAGACTATTACTAAAAATTGAATAATATAATTAACCACAATATGCATCAGTGTTCTTGCAACTATATTGGCCAAAACAGTAACGTTAATACTTTGTGACTATACGCAGCAGAAATATATATATAAGAAAAAAAAATTATCTCTGGCTTCATGGCGAATATAACGTATTTAGTGACACTTTTTCACTTTTTAATGTTTATTGGAAAATATAGTGGTCTTCGTAGATTCTATTATGATAAACTGCAGCAGAAATTTCGTATGTTCTATATGAGTGACAGAACTAAGGAGTCTTATTATTCCTGGTTCATGCACATCATTGTTTTCGTGTGTGCACTCTTATACATGTGGCTACGCATTAGTGTAGAAACTCAGAATCGCTTGCTCAACAAACTCGAAAATGGTGTGCGTCATAAGGCTGAATTTGCGGCAGCTTACCTTGAGTGCTGTACAACGATATTGATGCTTTTGTGCTTCATTAGCTTCAATAGAAATCAGAAATGTTTTATGGAGGTGGCCAACGATTTACTTGCCATACACAGCATTGTCTTATCACTTGGAAAAGGTGCACTCAAATGCTGCAAAAGTCTTATGATTTTAGCATACATATTGTCTTCACAGATAATTGGAAAATATCTTCTTTGGTTTTCGCTGCTGCACAAAATATCCGATTCATATCTGATGTATCTGACTTTAATCAAATTCTTACGCTTAGGCGCTGAGTTACTTCACGATTTGCATTTTTTATTACTTTTGCTTTGTTTCGTGCTCCTTACCAGCTACTACCGACATTTGAATGATATTTTACTTTTTAAAAAACGTTCTAGTAAAAATTATTTAAAGCGTCTGAAGAAAATTTCACTGCTGATACCAAAGTTGCAGGCTGTGCAGCACATTGTGGTCTCATATTTTCGTCTGCAGTTTATATTGCGCTCGTTTTTATTGCTGCAAGTATTTCATTTATATGTTGGTAGCTTTAGATATGATGACGCAGCGCTACATCCATTCGTTGGCGCTGATGATGATGAGGAATCTTCAGCGGATATGTATCATGAACCGAAGATCGCACGTTACAGAGTCGTACTCTCAATTTCGTTGTATTTTGTGTTTCATGTTAATGATCTGCTCAGTACACTGATTGCAGCGCATGCCTTACGCAGTGAAAAGTTGGAATTGCTGCAGAATTTATTGGATTTAGTGAATTTTCCGGAATATTTTCAAAAAATACAAAACCCAACTGTATATGTCAGCGACGTTGAGGTAAATCTTTCGCTGAAACGTTTAGTGTCAAATATTTGAGATCTCAAAAACAAGTTTTTTTCCTTTATAGGCCTTAGAGTTGGAAGTGCATCCTAATGCTATAATTGAAAGCAATTTGAGTACTCATTTAACGCAAAGTTACATTCTAGATTTTCTGGTAAATTTATATAAATTGTTTTTTTTTTGTGAAATAAAAACTTTACATATTTTCAGTTTGAGTCAGACGCTAAGATCTGTAATTTGAAATGTGACGCAGAAGTGTTTTTATTAAAAACACAGCAGCTTAGAATTCCACTAAAACAAATTACTGCTGCATTCAAATTAATTGTCTACGGTGCGTTTGTACTGCTCGTTTTTGATGCCATGCAGCAAAGTGAAATTGAAAAACTGGAACAACTTATCGCCAAGGGCCAAATTGATTGAAAATTTTGTTGTTGAAAAGTACAATAAAGTACCCAACAGTGCTAAAACTTAATTACGAAACGAATATGTGCTCTGTTTACTAGTTAGATGGCTAAATAAATGAGTTTTGAACTTTAACATTTCTGCTTGATATTAATTCTTGGTATCTAAACTTTTATGCTTAGCATTTTTACTAAAATTTGCTTCTAAAAATTTTCACTGAATACGAGTATTGTTTTTAAAAATTACTACAAAATGTTATTATAATTAAAGTTTTTTTTTTAAAATAACTTATGATTACAAATAAGTTTATCGTACACTCAGTGCATATTCATTTTTCGCTTATGGAATGTCTCTTGGGAAATACTTAGATATGATTGAAATTATGAAAACTTCGAAAAAACTTTTTTCAATTTGAAAATTGGAGCAACAAAAATCTTGTACCAAGTCATATTGCTAAAATAGAAAGATGTGCCTTTAGCAGTCAGCGCTTTGCTAAGCAATGTTGTTGCAAGTTCCTATTTTTCTAAGACAGTAATATACCAGGATGCAGCCATGAATACGAATGCTAAAAAATAAAGTCTTCAACACATTTAAAGCAAATGAACAAAAAAATGTTTACATTACACCTAATGTACAGTAACAAAATAGCACAGTAAAAAAATTATTACAAGAAACTTAATATTTGCTTAAAAAATCTTTACCAACTGCACTCTTTGCACAATGTCAAAAGTATTAAAAAAAAATAAATTAAAAACAAAAACGAAGGACCATATACAGGCACAAAAAATGTTGAATAAGAAAGAAATGTAAAACCCTTAGATCCTGTTAGTTTAGCATATCATCACAACATTAAAAATAAGGTCATAAGCAATGAACTTTACTTGATAAGCCTGTGAAATGCCGGCAAATTTTCAAGTTTTAAATTTATAAACTTTATATACAGCAGACCTATGTACCTGCAAGAGCTAGCCGAGCATCTTTAAGTGGCACAGTTTAGTCCAGTGCTTAATGCCTTGAGCCTTAACGTGCCGCAGCAAGTTAAAAATTTTTTATAGTTGCTGCCTTCCTTTGTCCTCTTATTTTTGTTTCAGTTTGCATGCTTACATAGTTTTCGCTTGCATTTACATAGAAAGAAGGAGTAAGGAAACAGCCGACAAACGGAAATGCAACTTAACTTAAGTTTTGACTTAACTCAACGGAATGAAATGGACCAACAACAAGTCAAGTGTTATCGTAACTTTAAGACATTATGCAGAATTGTATTAGGTGGAAATTGTGGGTGGCAGAGACATCAGATAATACAATTATGAAGATGACATTTTTAAAAAATAAAAAATAGATATGTAGCTCTAACTTTACATACCTGCATAATCAAAAACTGTTAGAAATATCGTTATTCATCTTCAAAGTAATTTTATTGACTTGGTTCAATGAAAATGTAGCCAATCGTCTCTAAAAAATATCAGAACACACACAGATTGCACTTGTTTGCAGCTCTGACATTTTCTTATAGCAAAATTTGTAAGCAGCTTCATAAACTTTTTCGAGAAGTTGTTTTTATTTATGTCGTTTGGCAAAAAAGTTTAAAAAAGTTCTGAAAAAAATTTTGTAGTTCTATCACACTTTAATATTAAGTATTTAAAATATTAATTTCATTACAAAAACATACATATTAATATTAGCAAAATGCTAGACAAAGGTATGAAAAGCATTCTGTTCTGCAGTAGACATTTAAGCTTACACATAGTGTCACACTCAATTTACAAATATTGCTCCATGACACTTTTGCTATTCACCTACGTACAGAAAGCTGACAAATATTTCAGAAATACTTTTAATAGACGCGTTACTCCCAAAGAATTTTCTGTAAGTAAAAGATGATTTTAAGTAAACAGCTGCTCTTAAAATTGGTATAATAGCGCACTAAGTATCTTTCAAGCGTAAAACGCTTGCTGCAGGCTCAGCAGTATTCGGCTTTGGTCTCTGAGTGCAAGTTCAAATGTGCCATCTGTTTTACAATATTTCACGTAATCGCATTTATTATAAGGATGGAAAAAGTTTTCGGCAGGCACCAGAGAGATCCCGACACTCAAAGGGAGTATTTCAAGCTAAATTTCGAAAGAAATAGTGTATCAATCGATGAGGAGAATCAAATCAGCCTCACTCGTTCTTAAAAAATATATTTTCTACCCTTACCTATCAATAATAAGTTTTTGGAGAGGTGGTCCAACTCTTAAGAAAAGTCGGACACCAAAATGTGGATTTTCAGTATTCATTGCTTACCCATCGACTCTGCAGTTTTTTTTTATAAAAATTAATTCTAGATAACATTTGGGTTTTGTAGAAATGTCGAGGCTTGAAATGTACTTGTTAGATGCAGAAATGTACTTTTTTGAAATGAACATTAAGAAGTTACTTAAATTTAAATTAAATTTTGACTTTTTTAAGAACAGAAAAAAACCAAAAATGTCAGCAAAGCTTACTAGAGACATATTTCGCGGTAAATATTAAAAAAATTTTTAGAAATATTCGCTATAAACTGAAAGTGCACCAACAATGTAATGGAAATTTGCCGAATGTACTGAAAGTGGGCCAAATGTAAAAAGTTTACTAAAAACTTTTTGATTATACTGACGATGATTTTTCTCGACGGAAATGTTCACTACTACAAAGTCCTTTTGGCTAGTTGTGACACCTTCGTACCTTCAAAACTCCTATTTCTACTTATTTGTTATTAATCGGTGGAATAAAACTCTTTTTAAGACATGGGCTCAAAATGCACTCGTGACAAAATTCATTTTTGATTTCATTATTTATTAATGTGTCCTATATGATAAGTTCTATCCATGGGAATCGAAGACTTCCTAATGACTTTAAAAATTTATTTTCAAACTTTTTTCAGCGATTGCTGCAATTAACTTTATATCAAAAGTTATCGAAAATACCCTCTTTAAGATGTTACAGTTCAGAGACTTAATATATTATCGACCTTTTTGTTTGAATTTTGTGTAAAATTTTTTGAGAAAAATGACACCAAGCTGAGTTTTCCACTGAACAGTCTCAAACATAAAAATTGCAGTAATATATTCAAAAAAACTTCAAGTATATGAATAATAATTTTTTTAGTGCAAGCATAACTAAATTGAGTTTTCTGCAAAGGGTTTTCCTCTTAATTCTTTTTAAGATGGACGACATGTGTTTCGTTCAATGCGTGAACATTTTAAGGTCACTTTTATCTGCTGCGCACATTGTGTGATACGTGTGATATGCACCTCAAATAGCTTTTTTGGAAAGGTATATAAAAATCATGCGGTGCTGGAAAAAACTGACAATGGAACAGCATTGAACTTTGAAGTAATGGTTCTTTAAGATATCGTAAAATGATAAAAAGTTTCTGTTGCAGCGATATTTTTAGTATACAATAAATGCGTAGACGTGTTTTAATAAACAATATCACTTAAAAACAAAACTTTTTCCAATTAACTTAAGTATTTCTTTAAAAAATGTATTTTCATTTTGCAAATTATGTAATCACTTTTGAAGAGAACAACGCAAGTATATCTCATTATTATGAACTTAATCCCAACAGCGAACTCAGCTGTTGTCTAGACGTGCAAAGTGGGCTTTAATGTGTAGCTTCTAATAAAAATGCTCTAAGTAAAATGAAATGATAATTTTGGTAAGGCAATTGTAAATGTTTTAGGGAAAACGAGGAATGGACTCAAAATCTGCTTAAAGAAAATTCATTCAATTGAAAACAACTGTGTCCTATAAAAGGTTTTATGCAAGCAAAAAATAAATTGTAGTTTGAAAGAATTTTATGCTCGAAAACGTTTTGCAATAAAAAATTTCAAAAAGCCAATATATGATATTTCAAATATTTTTAGTGCTGCTAAGATTTCATTACCTGTTTTAATCCTTTTAGTGCTGCTGCCAAACAAAATTTTGCATACTTTTTTAAAGTTTTAGCCAACTTTTTGTTGCTTCACGAAAAAACTGGTGGTATTTCTAAAATGCCATTTGATAAAATAACAAGTTTGAACTTAACCACAGGCACTTACATGTGTACGTACCAAAACAGGATCCTTCATAGGATAAAATAACTTTTGATTGCATTACAAAAAAAAAAAAAATTTTTTTTTTATTTTAAATAAATGTATTCTGAATTTGAGGTTTTTTTATTTTCAGAGCAAAACCGCGCAACTCCAAGTATTAATGTGGGATAGAAAATAATAAAATCTTAATGGCTTTGCAAGCTTTCCAGACTTTAGTCCTTATGTGAGTAAAAACTACGTTTCTTCAGAGTGGAGCATTGAAAAGTGGCAGTTAAAGCCAAATGCTGTATAAAAAAATGTAAATTGTTATTTAAAAATTGCCAATTTTGTACATTTTAACAAGTTTCTCTTAATGGCAAACGAGGTTTCTCCTTTCAATTTATTTTTAGTTCTGTATTTCTGTCCTCGTCTGTTTTTTCCGCACAGACGACTGGTCGCTTTTTGCCAGCATCCAATTACGTAATGGAAGGTTTTGCTGATTTTTTTCTTAGCGATTTTTTCTTATGTTGAATAGGAAAGGATTCGTTTTAGTATCGTTTATTTTTCAAGTATTTAAGTTACATATTTTTTTGATATTTAAGTAGTGGAATTTATGTTTGTGTCATGAAAGTATTTTATATTTCCTCTGTTCATTGAATTTAGTGGAAGTTTTTATTTTGCAAACATTAAAATTTAATACTTGAAAGATTTTAGTACTTGTAAGTTTTGTTGGGTATAAAAGTAAAATTTTGCATATAACTGAAGTTGCCAACAACACTTGATTGATCAAACAAGAAATACATCTCGAGATTTTTGAATTATATCTGTACGCTCGAATTTGAGTATAGGTATTCAAGAAATATATAAAACTGCCTCAAATTGAGCACAAACTAATTCGATCGTAAGCAATTTGTTGAAAAAGTTTTGGTTATGATGATAATTTCATAATCACGGACTTTAGTTTAAAACATCCTTTTGACAATATTGTTTCCCCAAGAACCGATAAATATCGTTATCGCTCTCGTTATCGGGACCGAAACGATATCAAAAATAGTATTTCCTGTTCGACCGAGGACGAGAACGAGAAGGGTCTGGCCGATATCTCTTTCTCGGTGATAATATAATGTTCATCGAACGATAGTCACTAAATTATCGCCGAGAGCGAAATTGAGCCAGAGCTTCCATGATACAAAAAATACTTAAAACGCAATATCTTGCCACCTATAGAAGCAGGCCTTTTGAAATTCGGTGCTATGTTAAGTACCTCACAAAATCTGAACAAGATTGTATAAAGGGGCGTGGCAGCTTTAGAGAATAAAATTACTTAAGGCGCCATATCTTTGGATCTATCGCAGCTACAGTTGTGAAACCGGACACTTAAATGAAAATTATTTGTGCCAAGCAACTTGCTAAATGTAAACAGGGTTGGATATCGGGTAATAGCTCCTCCCATTCAACAACAACCCTTGCATTGCTGTTATTGGAAATTATGCCAAGCTATGTAATTTCGTGCATGGATCTAATAGCCTGCAGTAAGAACTGCGTAATATGTAGTCGTGGTTGAACAACAGACAGTGCGCGGGAAAGCTGCTGGTCCAACTAGTTTTATATATATAAATAAGTATGTGAAAGGAAAAGATTGCAATAATTGATATCTGTTGCTAAGTTTCTGTAATTTTTGAGTGAGTTTGCTTGATAAAGATAGCGCAAATTTTAATAATATTGTCACTTCGAAAAAATCTATATTTTTTGTTGAGGTTTGTTTGAGCAAAATCGCTAAAAAAATTACGAAAATTCTTCTAAGAAATTGCTGTATGAAAAATTGTTTGGTCAAGTTCCTTTCACTCCTTTTTTCCGTTACCTTGAAATTACCCCAAATTTCAGCTTATACGTCATAATCATTCTCTTATTCCTTGAGCATATGCATTATTGTGAATTTCGTTACTTTTGTCAAAAGTATAAAATGAATCCTTTAAAAACAAACGGTTTTAGAAACTCATAACTAAAAACCAATAATGTGGTAAGATATCAAATACAGCAATCTCCACAGATGACAACAAATTTTGGGTAACCATTATTTATGCATTGTTGTAATGATTGAGATAGGGAGTAACAAAGATACTTCAGCGTAAGCCTAAGGCACAAACACACTATGAAAACATAGCTTACACAAATGTCATTTTTGCTAAAATTTGTTGATCCAATATACGTACTCATATGAAAGTTATGCATTGCGATGTTAGATTTGAAAAAAAAAGAAATACAACGAAAAAAAAACATTTTGACATGAGTTCATAAAACATAAAGTTGCTTTCGAGATGTGCCGTAACTGTCCCAGTAAGCATATTTAGTCTCGAAAGAGTCTTATATCAAACACCGAGGCGACGCAGTTGCGCATAAGTTGATACTCTACTGTTTGCTCGAATGAAACTATCCTAGGCAACGATGTGTAAAATTGCAAAACACTTTTGATTTAGAAATAGAAATAGAAGAATATATGCAAACTAAAGTTATAAGGCACCAAATATAAGAACAAAATGCACAATCAAACCTATCGATTAGACCTCGTTGTGTATATGTGTCATAATTGGTGATTCATTAGAATTTTTTTTGTAGCCGAAAACCACTGGAAGGTTTTACAAACCTGTAAAACGGCCAGTCCTCTTCTAATAAAGTGAGAACCAAATTCTTACTGTCTAGGAGGCGGGTTGACAACGTAAAAATCACATCGACCTGCACTGGATACTGGGCAATCGGCAAGCATGCTGAAAGACTATCAAATAAATTCTTCCAGTCACAGCTGCACGAATGCAAGCGAGACGGAATCACTCGAGTACCTTCTTTGCAGCTGTGCAGCTATAGCAAGAATCAGGCTAAGATGCCTCGGAAAACCTTTCTTCAATGACCTTAACGAATTTGGCGAAGTTGAAATCGCATCCCTGCTAACTGGATAACTGGAGCTATCATAACATCCGTATTATTTGCCGGGTCACGTAATTAAAACGGCATAATCAGTGCTACTTATGGCTTCATGCTTAGTTGCTAAGCCACCACCATTATCTTACCTAACCTAGAGCTACAGCGTATACTCATAGTAGCCTATTGCTGAATGCTACGTTGAATTCAATAGTTGAACCAACATTTCTCAAAGAGCTGTTGCAGCTGTAGCAGTTGCAGTCGTAGTCGATTACCGGCTTTTATTGTAGCAGGCGTTGAGTTTTTATATTATGTATTTCATTGAACTGAGTTTTTATTTTTGTATATTAGGAAAGAGTAATACACTCGATAAAACCAAAAAAAAAAATCACACAAAACAGAGAAATCAACAAAAAATGGCAGTAACAGCCGGCAGTAGATTGCGACAGCAACTGTTATAGCAGTAGTCGACAGTTGACTGCGACAGCTCTTCGTAAACTGCAGATAGCTATATCCAACTATCGACAATAACAGTCTTATAGCGAATTGAAACGTTGTTAAAAAGTTTTTCAAATAAACTTTTCAAAAAGAATAAAACAAGAAAATCAAAATTTTGAAAATTTAGATGAAAAATCTAAAAGTCACGTCATAATTTTTTTCAAAGTACAATACTTTTAAGTACTCATCACTCAGTTTTCCTCTTGGGCTAAAGTCATTTCAGCTTAAAATATTTCTGACCAAATCACATATTTGCCAAACTGTGAACATTCGTCTGTATTACCATGAAAGAGTGGAATGAAGCGGCGTTGAACAATACGCCACTGTGTACATTTTAAAACCCGTTGTGAAAGTTTGTGGTTAATGTAATAATTTTCTAAGGGATTAGTCATAACTACAATGTATGAATGTATGTCTCAGGCAAAATGTATTCGTATAAAAATAATGAAAATAAAACCAACAAAAACTTGCCAGTAATTTTGGTTATTTGGTGTGTTTTTGTGGAGAACATAAGTTTTATGTTTTTATTTTTGGGTCACTTTTTCATTTACATTTCGCTTTTAATCTCATAAAAAATTAAAGGTTTTGGTTTTTCAACAAATTGTTGACCAAGTAGGCAATGTTTTTTCATCATAGTTAGGTATTTTCGCGGTTTTTAAAAAATGCTTTTGTGAAATGTTTTATAATGTTTATATAGTTAAAGTTTGCATGGATTTTTTTGGTGAGTTTATGTTAATATGCCAAAGTATAAAAGTTTGCAATTGTTCAATAAAAAATACAGTTTTGCTATGATAAAAAGTGTAAATAAAGGGTGATTCAATATGAGGTCCCTCTTCCAACTAGGCTGTTTTGACAGCTGTCACGTGTCAAATGGCTTGTCCATATGACTTTTGTGTTCAGTATTCAATACGACCTCATCATGAATAGACTTACTCCTGAACAACGTTTATTAATTTTGGAAACTTGTTACCAAAATTAGTCATCATTTTGGTCGTCATGAGCGTCAAATAGAGCGCACTATTCCTAATACCATCATCATATTTTGAACCAATTTTACACTATTGGACATTTATCATTCAACCAGAGAGATAGTCCGTAATTTTGAGAATATTTCTGCAGTAACAGAGTGTTCGTGAAAACCGTGAACAATGGATTCGTCGCTGATTTCAGGCTTAGGGGATCTCTTATGGATCATTGTGGCATATCTTGAGGCGGGATCTTAGTCTGAAGGCCTATAAAATACAGCTCGTACAAGAATTGAAGCCGGCTGATATTGGTTTACGTTTTAATTTCGGCTTATGGGCCGTACAACAACAACAATTGCGATGTAGCTAATGTCAGCAATCGAAATGTCATATTGAATACGAAAGAAATGGTGTTTACAACTCTAAATTTTTTTGAAGTTAACGCAGCCAACTATTGGAGTAAAACTCAAATGAAGAACATCAGCAACTTTGTGAAAATATTCAATTCTTATAGACATATAATTTGCTGACCATTATTGTTGCCAAACTGAAAACTGTGAAAAAACAAAACAAATCATAATTTAGATATTTTGAAAAACTAAGCAAATTATCCAACATAGCATTATGTGATAACTTTATTAAGCCCATGCTGAAGTAACAAAGGTCTTCCCAATTACATTGTAAATTCATTGCATATCTTGTGGAAAACTTTTTGTTTGTCATTCCAAAATATTTATGTAAGAAATTGTAACAAACTTTGCGTATCTCATGCGAAAAGAAATTATGTCAGGATGTCTTTATTAGAAAAGTTTAGCGCAAGAGTGTTGGTGGTTTCCTGGCGTTAGACGAAGTAAACCGGAAATGAACTCATAATCAAGAAAACGCACACAAAAAGTGAACACACCAATACAGCTGGACGACGGACAGTCAGAAATTAAATAAACAAAGTGTGAAAATTTATTACGGAAACATTAGTCACAACTGACAAATGCAAGTAAACAAAAAATACACAAAATCAACAGCAGTTACAGAAATAACCACAAAAACTTACAAAAAAAAGTCAACAACAACAAAATTATGAATTCATTGCTGAAATTTTTGAAACAGCCACTAAATCTACATAAATAAACAAAAAAGATGTTAAAGACGCAAGAGAAGAAACGGAGGCAATAGTATTACGAACCATAAACAAGTAGAGGAACCAGCATAAAAATCAACCAAGTGCGAAACGGCATAAAAACACAAAAACTTTGTTTAATTTTGACCGAGCAACGTAACGCAATGTAACGTAACGTAACGCAGCGCCATTTTTATTTCGAGACGGTTGTTGTGCTTTCAGTTCTATTTTCGTGCTGTTTTTGTTTCTTTTGCGAAACTGCTTTTGTTTTTACTCTTCTTAACAACAATAATAACAACGAAGCTTAGGTTTATAGCCAAATATAAGGCAAATACAACAGTGCCAACAACTGGAAAAAAAAACAACAACATCAGCAGGAGCAACAACCAACCATGTTAACAACAATAATTCTGACCAACATCCGCGCATTCTCTCAGTGTTTGCTCTGTCCTCTTTTGCATATCCATGTCGTTATGATCTCCTCCCTGAAATTTGGCACAGTGGTGTAAATAATTCCAAATATTTAAATAACAAAAAATTTTTTTTTTAATGAAATGAATGAAATGAATGAAATGAATGAAATGAATGAAATGAATGAAATGAATGAAATGAATGAAATGAATGAAATGAATGAAATGAATGAAATGAATGAAATGAATGAAATGAATGAAATGAATGAAATGAATGAAATGAATGAAATGAATGAAATGAATGAAATGAATGAAATGAATGAAATGAATGAAATGAATGAAATGAATGAAATGAAAGAAATGAATGAAATGAATGAAATGAATGAAATGAATGAAATGAATGAAATGAATGAAATGAATGAAATGAATGAAATGAATGAAATGAATGAAATGAATGAAATGAATGAAATGAATGAAATGAATGAAATGAATGAAATGAATGAAATGAATGAAATGAATGAAATGAATGAAATGAATGAAATGAATGAAATGAATGAAATGAATGAAATGAATGAAATGAATGAAATGAATGAAATGAAAGAAATGAATGAAATGAATGAAATGAATGAAATGAATGAAATGAATGAAATGAATGAAATGAATGAAATGAATGAAATGAATGAAATGAATGAAATGAATGAAATGAATGAAATGAATGAAATGAATGAAATGAATGAACTGAATGAAATGAATGAACTGAATGAAATTATGATTTTTCTCCAACTTCATCACACAGTGCAAAAATGAATTATTTGCCAGTAATACACAGTAGGAAGAACAGCAGTCAGCTGCGATGACTGCAACAACAGCGGTAACAACATGATTTTTGCATTCGCGTTAACAACGCCTATGCGAACTGGCACTACTCCACCCCCTCTGACCCCGCACTAGGCAAGAGTATTGTTTTACACAAGCCTTCATAGCGAAAGAGGTCAAATTGTTGGTTTCAACTATGACTACGATTATGTACAGGAAATGGAATTTCGTTATTATGGCTATAGTTATGGTTGTTGTTGTGCTAGCTGTTGCTAACGCTGCCACTGCTGCTGCAGTTGTTGTTACTACTGCTGTTTTCGGCTTCCCGCTAAAACTGTTGGCTCCATTGTGACTGACAACACAACGCGCTTGGCCGGATGTTGTTTATTGCTGTGTAAAGAAGCGGCAAGTGTTGCCACATTCATATAACATTACGACAAATAAAAATATGAAAACTTTTAGGCAAAAATAAAAATTGTAATAAACTGAAATAAAATTGCGGAAGTTGGCGTATGAATTGTAAAAATCCGCTTTTATTTTATCGTGCAGTGTTTTGTTTTTTTCCCATACTTTTTCCCTGATATGATTTAGAAAATAAAATCCTTTTAAGTGTAATGCATTTTAATCCGTTGGGAAAAAGCGCGTGTGTTAAATTGGATGCAGGAAACATTTTTGTAAATTATTTTAAAAATTTAGTTCCGATGGAAAAATGCAATTTTTGAATGTGGAAATACATTAAGAAATGTTGGAAAGCATAAAAAATAAATTTTATTTGTGGTAGTGCTTTTATGGTATCAAATGTATCAATTTACTGCTATGTTATGAGGCTTGGATTTTCATAGGGTGAGGCTCGTATCAAACATGGTTTATTTTGAGCGAAAGAAATAATACATATTTTTACAACTTGTTTTTTTTCTGTTATTTCATATATTATTCAAAAAAAAATTGTATTGATAAAAGATTATATCGAAGTCTAACATTTACAATTCCAAAATATAACTTTCAAATTTGTTAATTTGTGATATATGCAGTCATGCAACGAATTCTGTTCACAGCGAAAGCCTTTTTTTCATATAAAATTCTATATCTGTTGTAAATGGTTTTAATTTAGCTGGAAAATTCAGCACCAAAATTGCAGAATTTAAAAATCTGCGGCCCATAATAAAGCATGCTGTCTGCGTGCTATGCTGGTGCTAAAAGCAACTGCCACTTTGAACCCACTTCCCACGCTTTGGACATTGCAATGTTTTTTTTTTGGATTTTTTTTGCAGTTTTTGACAGAGTTACATATAAATTTTAAATATTTTCATCAAACCTTGATACGTGTGATATATGAGAGATTTTTTTTAATGCATAAAAAAACCAAAGCAACAAAAACTAGTAAAGGTGTTATCTTCGGCCAGGCCGAAACTCACATACCCTACACTGCATTGAAAGTACTTTTTAAATAAATGTTGAAGAGGTTGAATAAGTTGAAAATTAATGTAAAAAGGTTCAAAAATGTTGAAAAGTGTTGGAAAAAAGTGAAAATGCTGAAAATATATAAAAGCTATTAAAGAAAGTTGAAAGTCTCCAATTCCACCCACTTTTGTTTCAATAAATGATATTCGTGATTGACATGCACAAACCAAGTTTTAGCACTACAGCTTGCATAGTTTGCGGTATGCGCCGTAATTATTCTTAAAATTTAGGGCGGTGACACACCCACTGGTACAATCCAGTTCGATTTTGATCCAAAAATAGCCTTCCATAAACAAACCTCTTACACCAAATTTCAGTATGATTGCTCATATATTTCGATAGCTACGCCACTTAAAGTATTTTAATTGTATGGGAGGTGAAACGCCCACTATTGCTATTTCAAAAGCTTTTGATTCATATGTACCTAATACCCAGTAAACCACGTACATCAAATTTCAGATAAATTGCTCCAATAGTTCACTTAAAATAGCACTTACAACTTAATGTGAATGAGGGAGGTGCCACGCCCACTAATACAATCTTGTCAAGTTTCATTGAATTTCAAAGCTTAAAGTAACCGACACCTCTACACAAAATTTTATGAAGATTACTCTCATAGCACTCTATATATTGCATTAAACGTATTTTGTTTGTATGGGAGGTGCCACACCCACCGGTACTATTGTGGCAAAATTTTGCAAGAAGACACCTTTTAGCGAGTATATCTGTAATTAAATTTCATAACGATTGCGTTGTTAGTTCTCTTTTTATAACGTTTATAAATACTGTAGGCTGTGCCACGCCCTTCAACGGAATTTTCCAGTATATTGACGAAGGTTGAAATGATGACTACTTTCAGTAGTATCATTCCTAAAATTTTAGTGAAAATCGTATATGCCAAGTTGGAGTTATACGAAATACAAATTTTCAATTGCTAAAAAAGTGCCACGCCCCATTTTACAATTCCTCCCACTTTATGCACAATTCAAGATATACCAAATCTGTATTAGTGTATTAAATTTCATCACAATATCTTGCACGGTTTACCAGCTATGACGTTATAATGGTTAAAATTTAGGGCTGTGCCACGCCCCTTTAAGAGCCTTTGCAAACTTCAAACCTAGCCTAATCTTAATGTTGGTCTTATATTCACCAAATCACCAAGTTTCATCAAAATCGCAGCAACTATTTTTCAAAATGGACTTGGGTATATTTACGTAGAGTATGGGCGGAAGGCGTGGCCGTTTACCGATTTCGCCAATTTTTATATGCTAGCAGTTTGCAAGAAGGTTTGACCTGTGTGCCAAATTTCATTGAGTAAGCTTGCTTACTTTTCTCGTAAAAGTGATTTCAACAGACAGACACACAGACACACAGACAGACAGACAGACAGACAGACAGACAGACAGACAGACAGACAGACAGACAGACGGACATAGCTATATCGACTATACCCTCTGTATAGGGTATAAAAATGTGGTAAAGGACACCAAAAAGAATTTTAATTTGTTGCAGTGCAAATCAAATTGTTACAGAAATTTAATATCACTTGCAACAAAAAACTTTACATAAAAATGTTGCAGAAAAACTATATTAAAAACAGACCGGCATATTTTATGTGGAACATTATCATCATCATTTTGGCAAGTATCGTTCATAATTTTATCCATTGGGTTAATTAGTAGAAAAATGCACAAGCATATTTCATGACATACATAAATTATGAAAAAGGTCATGTGCGGGCATTCAAGGCAAATTGCTATGTCACCATTTGACCCAAATAATGATAGATGGACAAGATAGCGCATATATAAATAAATTGTAACTGAAATTCTAGTAGAGATATACATATTTATTTTGAGAAATATTCAAACAGCCGTTGATACCTCATAGATTTTGTTTTGTTTTGAAGATTTCAAACTTTTTGTCTGCTAGGCAAACAAGTACAACAAATGGACAGATGAAACTAATTTTTTTAAACATACATAATTTGGACAAACTTAAGGCTGGCTTTCAACTTAATGCCATCGGACTTTTATCTATGAGGTTATTTCAATAAACGAGTATTATATCACCGTAATTCAGCCACATTCAAGCAAAGCAGTCATAAAAAATTTCGACAAAAGAGTGCGCACGTGTCAGCAAAGCGCTAATGGCAATTTTGTACCTGGTCATCATCTTGAAAACAGTTTTGAGCTTTAGTTCGTTTTTGTGGATCATAGTCGCTAATTAGTTTTTGGGCTTATTAACATTTATAAGGAGGGACATTATCCCTAAAACCAGGAGTACATAATAATAAATAGTTTTGGCCACTATGGCCGCTTTTTGGATGGACATATTATTTTTTGAATACTATGACCATTAGAGTAATGACATGGCAACAGGTAATTTAGCCTATGTTTTATCCATTTTGAATTATAAGAAACTTACAATATTGAACTAGAAACTTGTGCTCTCCGTAAAAAATCCTTCTTGCGTGAATTTGGGGATACGCTTTAGTAGGAACAAAGGTGACTTAAAATAAGTTTCTGAATATGTTCCTATGAGTTGCATCAAAATGCCGATCGACAAGTTTCTCTTTAAGTTTTACTGATCATATGACTTACAAATGTCTTGTTATTTTCTCGGATGAAGTAAAAATGTAATTGATAGTCCAAAGAAAAACGTGACTCGGTGTCACAAAATCCTCAATATTTGCGCCAAAGTTGGAGTTTACAAAATTTTGTATTCAACGTAAAAAGACGTTTACCAGAGACGATAAATAATTTAGAAGTTACTTTGTACCACCAATTAATTGCGAATATCTGTAAAGATTTTAATGTTGGATAGAGCGAGCGTTCGTTATTGATTGAATACAGATGTTTTGAAGACTTAGCACTTCACCAGTTAAATTAAGGCTGAACTCAGTGATGAGTTTAGACGTATTGGAGACCTTACACCACACAATGTGAATAGAGACAGAGTTGATATATATAATATCTTTTTCACAGCTCGTGTGACACAAAGTATTTAATGCCTGTGGCATTTTTGCTGTCATTTATTGAACACAATTCCTCAATTAAAATTTTTGTGAAAAAAAACCAAAGAATTCAAAAAGTTTTGAATGCGTATTCAAATTTTATGCTAAAATATAGTATTCGTACCAGTTGAATGCATCTAGATATGCAAAATGCTCGAAAAATGCAAAGTATTATAATTTCAATTAGAAAAACATATCAAGGTCAAGGAAATCGGTGACGTGTAGCACTATTCGAATATATCAAACTGAATGCGATTTTCAAGCTTAAGCAAAATTAGAAATGAAGTGTGATTTCTGGTTTTGTATATAAACTTGCTTCGAATAACCCCAAGAATAACATATTTCGAGGTCAAGGTCATCGAAGACGTGCAACATTTGCCGAATATTTTCTAAATATATAATGCTCAGTAGCATCAAAACAGCTTAAAATTTTCAAGTACGAGTAGACATTTGTACTTTATATAAAGACTCACATTGCTATATCATCTCAAACAAAATATTTTTCCACTGATGGATTCCTGCATGAAACCGCCCACATGCTTAGCAAAATACACAAAGAAAAAACTACATAGCCTTCGGAAATTTAGTGGTACTTAGAAAATTTATTAGTCCTGCATAAATGTGCGCTTTTCCATTACCAACAGAATAATTATACGCTTTCTCTCTCTCTTTGTCTTCTCTGTCTTTCGTTTTTATAGTCTTCATTCTTGCCTCTTCGATAGTCGGTCATAAAACATGGGGAGAGCTTTCAAACCACAAAGTCATTAAAGACATAAAAAATATCACTGGGGTTGAGATAAAATTCCCTAAATTACAATGCAGTCACAATGCTGTTGTTGTTGTTGTCTCATTGTAACCAGTGTCGTTGTAGTTGCCGTAGTTAACGCTGGTGCTGCTGTTGCCAACAACCAGCCAGACAATGTGACGCAAATTAGGCCAAATTAGCTGAAAGCACTCGATGAAACAACAAGTTTCAATGGCAAACAGAAAACATAAACAATTTTCTTGCTGCTGCTGCTAATGCTGCCACTGCTAATGCTGCTGGCGGACATAAAGGACACTCACTATCTTTGTATTTAGTAGCATATAATGAGAAACAATGAAGAAAAAGAGAAAAGAAAAGATAAAGGCTGAATCAAAAAAAGAGCATAAAAAATACCAGAGGGTTGGTTGTTGTTTTTTTTTTTTTGTCAAATAAACAAAAAAGCATTCAGTCAAATCCGAAATTACTTGCGAAATGATTACACTAAGAATGAGAACAGTAGCATAAAGTTATTGCAAGGACACAAGCTGGGGACATCTACATTAATGAGTTTTTTTTTCCTGTCATTTTGAAAGGATGCGCTACTGCTGCTGCAGAAATTTATTGATTTCCAGTATTGCTTGGCTATATTTTGATAAATAGATTTATTGTTGAAGATATATTGAATTCCTGGAAAACTAACTATTCTTACTAATTTTCGAAAGTTTTATAAAATGTGAATTGTGTTTCTGACTCTTAGGCAAATATTGTGTTTTTTTATTCATAACAAAAAATAAATTTTAAAATCAATCAATAAATTTTCCAAAACCTACACTCTCTCCAAAAATTTATCCATTTATAATATCGACATTCGTAAAATATAAAAAAAACTCTCTCTTCGTCTTTTTTTAACTTTAAGATTTAATAGAAAAGAATGAATTCTTTTTTATATCAAACTTATATTTTTAATAGCTATGCACATGACAGCAATGTTCAATTTTCTTTTACTACATCGTACAAAGCTTCTTCTTTATCCGCGTCCCGACACACACATACAACAATTTTTATGGCTCTATTTGCCGAGTCAGAACATATTTTTGCCCAATCAGGACACTACTTCATGTTCGCTTTAAAAGTGCTGATTTGCATTCGAACCATGAGATGAACGAACGGGCACATTCGTTTTCTTTTATGGTTAATAAAAACGACCAAACACCACTCACTAAATTCATGACTTGAGTTAACATTTGCACGTCTTGCAAAACTCTATTAAAATGCTTAACGGATACGTTAAGTGTTACATGAAAAAGGATTGACCCAATTCATGCTTTAGTGGAATTTAAAATTTGGTCAAAAGCTCTAAAATAAAAATATCGTTCGAAAATAGCAAGATTTTGTGCAGGAATTTATTGTTATTTGATTTAAAATTGGTTACTCTTTAAAATGGCATATCCATCGTTTGAAAAAATATTTTCTTTTATTAACTATGAGCATATGCTGCGACAGTATTTCTTTAAAGTTCTTCTGTATTTGACACATTTCAAGTCACCAGTGCCGCTGCAGTAAATATATTTTATGTCATTTGCTGTCGCTTTATTTTTTACAACATATTTATCGCTATATCTTGGAGACTCTAATGCACTTGACATTTTTTTTTTTCACAGCAATGAATTAATTTAAAAGTTTACTTTTTATGTGCAGAATTTTTATCAAACTTTAAGCTCATAATTCATGCTTGTTCTGTGTTTTAGTGAATTTAGTTTTGCTTCCTTTTTAATATTTCTTAAAATATCGATACTTTTCACATTTGATGAAATGTATAGAAATGTAGATCCATAGTTCTTTAAGACAAATTCAGCTAACTGAACTTTCTTGAATGAAACATGGTTCGTTGATTATTGCAATGTTTTTAGCGATTATCTAAGTCAACAAATTTTTTTTTATTTTAGAGATAAGACAGTGTAGGTTCAACAGATTTTTGTTTTGTACTACTTGTCAGGATTTTGAAATTTCCTTGCTTGCATGCGTGAAAAGCGTTTTTTGGAGATTCATATGTATGACTCGCTTACTGTTAGTTTTTCGCTAAAATTCTTTTGATTAAATCAGTCAGCAATATCAGCCGACTAACATATTATATGTGTAATGGGAATTTCAATAAAATGTTAGCTATTTGATCATCTATTGAAATGAAAACTATTAATAGTGGATTTTGTGAGTCGGAAAAAAAGGTAAACATTTTAAGCAGCAAACAGACCAAACCAGACCAGAGCAAATAGGATGCTGAACACGATAGTGGTGTTTAAAATTTTTATTTTTTTGGAGTCGGTCACTCCTCTAAAATGGACCAAAACGGCCCTGTACAGGATGAACAATTTTTGTTTTTTTTGCTGTAAACGAGAAAACCCGCGACACAACTTATTTTTGAGGATGCTGAAAAAGTTATGGCATTTGGGTTTTGTGAAAATCTACTGAATCGAGACTTGAAATGTTGTTTTTAAAGGCCAAATGTGCATTTTATCTTGAAAACGCAAAGTGTACGAAATTTTTCCAAACAAATTACTAACAGAAAAACAATGGTCTTCAATTTTCCCATCTCAAAAACCCTAACAAAATGAGATCGATTTCACATTAAATAACAAAATCTAGACCTAGCGATTATGTTAATTTTTTCATCAACTTAAAAAAAAAATATTTTTATTAAGCTGCATTATTTTCATTAACTTTAAAAACAAGTTCATTATTATAAATTGTTCAATTGTATCAAAAATGTACTGAAAACGTACTAAAAATGCCTCAAATGTACCGAATATACTGAAAACTTGTCGAATGTACTCAAGACGATTTTCAAGGACGCAAAAGTACCGAAAAAAGTACAGATATAACAAAAATTCCATTACTGTGCTGAACACGATGGCGGTGTTTAAAATTATTTTCGACTTGACCCCACCCCCAAAATGCCCAAAAACCAGCTTCAACAGCATGAAAAATTAGTTTTTGGCCATTTCGGGGGATGCGGTCAGTTCCAGAAGAGTTTTAAACCACTGCCATCTTACTCACAATCCTTGAAAACGGAGGTTGACAAATATTTTACAAATGGAGGACGCGAGTATGCTGTTTTCCGGTCTTCGGAGCGGTTTTTAGCAATTTTTGCGGGTGGGAAATAATTTTGAACACCGCCATCGTTTTCAGCAATCTCGAAAATTAGGGATGACGCGGGCTTACTCTTTTACTCCTAAATTGTTCAACATATAGAGGGCGGCTTTGGCCATTTTAGAGGGTGTAGGGCCAACTCCAAATTTTAAACACCGCCATCGTGTTCAGCATCCTCGAAAACGAGGGCGGGGAAGTGGTCTGGTTGCTGCTTAAAATATTTGCATTTTTCGAGCTCTTATCCGACTCACAGAATCCACTATGACTCCTATGACTTTATTTGAAGTCCATTTTGCTGAAAAATAGCGTCTTTGCACTTTTACGCAAGGATATATCAAAGCCTAATATTTGAAGGAAATATTTGAAGATAAGCTTAAGTTTGACACTCAATGTCAGATCTGACCTCCGGGTATGACCAGAAACTGTTTTCTCTAAGTGTGTACTTATAAGTAAAGTCTTACTTAAAGTATCACTAATTACATTTTTCATAGACGATACATTGCATTAATGATTTTGAATTTTTTGTTTTCAGAAGTGTTTTCTCAACTTTTCCTTAGTTTTGCTGTTTCACTAGCAAACTTGCAAATTCAACTGTGAAATTGATTTTCTAATTTATTGCCATAAGCAGCAATAGCAGCAACAACATTTTTGCTGGCAACAGAGCAAATGTTGCTGTTGTTTTTTTAGTTTTTTTTTTTTAGTTTAAAATTTTTCATTTTTTTCTTGATAACAGTCATACAATGTACAATGATATTGACATTGACAGCTACGCTCAAGATATATGGGGTCTATTACGTTAACGGCATTGTTGCTGTTGCTACTGCTGTTAAAGTTATTGTATTCTTTTTCTCGCTTACTGTTACAATTTAGAAAAACTCATAAATGTCAAATAATTCCCTTAAGATTCATAGACGGTAGCAATAAATTGAAAATGTCATCCTGGTTGACCCTGTTGATCCAAAAACGATGAGAGGAATTGAGTACAAGTTGGCTATTGTTATTTTGATTGTACCCTACACTCATAATAAATTCACTATGGTCTTTTAGTTATAATACATAGAAAGGGGCGTAACAGATATTCGAAGCCAGCTCCGACTTTATCTAGGCCTTTCCTTCTGTCTCTGGAAGTCACTATAACGAGAAAACGAAGAAAGAAAATGAATTTTAAGGCGTTTAAGCGGAGTTGTATTTTTGATGCAGTGTAGGGTATTTGAGTTCTCGTATAGCCGAAGCTTATAACCTTAGTACATTTTTATTCTTTTCGTTGTCTTTGTCGATAATAAAGATGAATGTCACACATGCACCATATGTACGATAGGTACCAATGAGTGGGTAGTAGGATGAACGGTGTGAAATCGTTTGTCATCTTGGCAAATTGTTTTTCATATAGGAAATAAATATTCAAAAAAAAAACGTTGTTGCTGTATTAAGATCATATTTTAAGGATAGAATATTTTCTTTTTTTATTTTTACTCGTGCTCTTTCATATAATTTGAAAAATGAAGTAATAAAATGTCAAACGATGGCCTAATTTCATGGTACTTGTAATAAATATATATCTGCCTGAAAAATAGCATTAATCACATAGTGCTGATGGCGCATTTCGCCAAAGCTCTATGCAATTTATATATTTAGGGCGTGCAGCCATCTACTTGAAAAACATTTTCCGTTGACAGCGCACTGTAGAATACCACACTGTTAGAATCAATCCAGTTTCTGTAGCCTCAAAAAAGGTGTTTCCACTAAACTTTCTGACTGTCTGATTTAAAAACCACATCTACGTTTTACTGCTGAGCGTTAAAACTAAAATGTTTACCAATTATTAATTTATTTTTTATCCCCATGAAATATGTGTTTTTGAAATCTGTGTGCCGAAAAAAAACTCAAACGTTTTGAGTTGAACTTGGTGAAGTAATTTTCATACAAAAAAAAAAAACGATTACGAGAGTTTCAATTCCATAGGGTCGTGACACTGCGCAATTCTATTAATTGACAAAAAGTATATCACATATTTGATGATGCAGACTGTTACTCACCTACTTTGGAGAAAACTGGATTATTAATAAAATGTAATTATAGTTGTTTTTTTACACATCTCGAAAACAAAGCAAACCTTTTTAATGAAAACTTTTAGTTTTTATATTAAAAAAAAAATCGGTTCGAAATATTTTTCTTATGAGATAAAAAAAAATGTTAAAAAAAAATATCCTTAAGTTTTATTTCATTTACCCATAGATTTTCATTTGCGATCTTTTGTCGGTTGGACGACATGTAGAAGTTGCGTTGAAGCCCTTTAGCGGAGATAAGCCAAACAAATAAGTGTCAACTGAAATGTCATTTGCAATAAAAAGAAAAGCATTGTCGTTGTTTTGACGAAGGTTAGTAATTAAAGCATAACAAAATGATTAATGCTAATAAAATCAAATGTTAAAATGCGAAAAAAATATCATTATCTTTTAGTAAATCAAAAAGGACAGGGTTTACAAAATAGGCATGGCTCCTTCCACAGAAGTGTAAGCTCGTAGGGTAATATCACATTGAGTAACTTGTTATAGTGTAGGTCAAATGTGAGTGTACTTATTTTTTTTTCATAGGATACATATATCAGTATTTCAGTTATTTATTATGAGGTGTATCTATTGCCAATTCGATGGGATTATGAAAAATTTGTTCAAATTACAATTTGTTAACCCTTTTTTGCTAGTTCCCTATATAATTCTTATAGTAACTACATTTGTTATTTTAGTATAATGCCTGATATTCAATTTAAACATTTATCACTTTCAATAAAAGAAGTAAACATCGACTTTTATCAAATGTTCTAAAAGCAATTCTGCATAAACAAGTCTACAACAAAACTGAGAAAATTTCTTTTGCCTGAAAATTTTGTAATGAACCAATTTTCTAAAGCATACGCTAACCATTTGTCGAAATGTCCAAATGCTTTTTAACAAAAAAGTTAAGTTTTGTTTGCACTACTGGTAATTGAAATAAGTGAAGGGTCCTAAAACTGTGTAGAGAAACTTTCAACAAATTGAACGTATTAGCAAATATCTACATTCCGATTTCAATTACGAACATAATTTTCGTTCGTTTAGTGAATACCAAAAAAAAAATCGAAATGGAATTTCGTGTGTTAATATTTGACATCGAAATAGGTGTCCTTGCCCAAATGTACGTACGTGTATTTCTACTTCAGTAATAGACTGCACTTAATGAAAATGCCAGACACCCCGTTGAAAATGAGATTGAAAGCAGTGCTGGTATTTTCAATTCAATGGAAATTTTAAATACAACTTTTAAAAATGAACGCTTTAGGTGATTCGAATAACATTTGAGATAAAATTCAGGGTCAATTGAAAAATTTGAAATTTTCTAAAAAACTAAAATTTTTCCATAAAATAGATTTATGTAATAAGAACTTCAAAGAGAAGTTGATGAGTTTTGCAAATAAGCACGGAAATATGTTCTCTATATAGATTCAAATCTTTACAATCTTCTCAAGCTATTTCCGGAATCCGGCCTTATTTTTATAGAATACATATGCTTTGATTATGACAATTTTTGATTTATACATTTCTTTTGCCTGAGTTTTGATCGATATTTTTTTGACGACATCTCCACACCTCCTTTGAATAAAAAAAAAAAAATGTAAATGAATGTTTAAAACTTCTTTTACATGTACACCAAATATATAACTGTGAAAGCCATTTCTATCTGTTTTTCACTGGGCTAGATGCCATAAATATTTCATCGGAACTATTTCTGCTCATATGTTTAATGAAGTTCAAACTTAACTTCATTAACTCAACTTATAGTATAAATACCAATCAGCATTGATCGCCTATTCAGTGCAACACCGATTATCTGGAACAGTTTATTAAATATTATTGACTTTAGTTTATTACGAACGATAATGACATAAACGTGAGACATTTCAAATTTTTGTGTGGAGCGCTATAATGCTTTCGAATTAAATGTTTATAGTTATGAAGGGACAGGCAGCCTTTCGTGTGTTGCTTAAAAACGTGGCAAAAATGAAACAACAAAATGTCATATGCTGTGCAGAAACAATGGTTAATGGTCAATGATTGTGATTCATATACTGTAAATATATTAAGTATGTAAATCTCTCCACTAATAGGGCATCTTAAAAACATTAATGTTTAGGCATGAACTTTTCTATTGTCCTATATGTAGCAACATTTTAAAAATCTACTACTTGAACTGTTTTTTAAGGATTTAAACAATTTCAAAAGCACTGTGATAACATTTCAACTTAAGAAACGTAAATATAAGTCTTTAATAATGAATTCACGTTAATAAAATTTAACAAAAAAAAATGTAACATTTCTAGTGCTAGTGCTAACTCAATAACGTACCTCATTACGGCTGCCAAGTTCTCGCAATACTTAAGGAGTACCTAATTGAGTTTGAGAAGTTTTATTTTTTATTTTTAGCAAGTCATAACTTTTTCACCTGCAGTAAAATAAAGTACGAAAAGTTTGTGAAAAATTTAATTATAATAAAAGTTCCAATTCAAGCATACAAATTGAGCAAGTAATACAAATGCGAATTATGTAATATTATATTAAAAATCTGTGACAAGAATGTCCTACTTGACGAAATTTGAGAAGTTGAAAGAAAACTTTTACGCACATTTCTTAAAGAAGTTAAAATTTTTGCTAAGAATTTATGCATTATATTTTTTGTCGTATTTTGGTGTAAGGTAGCAGGCAGCACACAGTGGAAGCAATTTATTAAATGATGTTTCATTTTGATACTGGAATGCAGCATGAAGGCTTGGCTTTTTATAAAAAAAAACTTCTTCAAAAAACTACGACTGGGTTTCACATGTGAATTTTTAAAATGTATTTCCATAATTCTTTATTATTTAATTGCCTTTATTATTTTGGAGGCTGAATTGGTATCACATTGGAAAATCACTTTTTTTTTGAGCATTTCTGGGTTCACAAAAGTTAAAAAATTTTAATTATATTATTCACGCTATCTGGCCTATAGAAAATGAGATATTCACAAAAGATATATTCGTTCAAACAAAAAAAAAATTAACTTCAGTAAAATTGTTGAAACTCGATGAAATGAAGTTTTCCAAAACAAAAAAGTAGCGTTTTATGAAGAACCTAAAAAAAAGTTAAGTCAAACAAATGAAATCAACTCATAGCTCAATGGCGTGAGCTCTAAGTCGCTGGCTATCGAATTTTCTTCTTTATACATCAGAAAATTAAATAGAAATTATATAAAAACTAAAGTTTTGTTAAAATTTCGTTCATATTACCCCATAGTAACAGTAACAGAGCATCATAGCGTAGCAAAGAGAAACTTCTAGACTAAGGTTCCTTTTCTCTGTAACATTTTATAGCGAAAAATTTCTTTGTATTAATCATTGAGATTAAGCTCGAAACATTGCTCAAACTGATGAATGATAATGATAATACGTATGACTTCCACACTTGGCGTAAATTTTACCGCAAACATAACACACAATTCGTATGCTCGTCTGCTGAATAGCTGAATTAACCGCAGCAGCTTTAACCTTTCGGCGAAGTGTGAGATGGGAAAAAAGACATAAACTTTTAATGAAGTTATTTGAAATCTTAGCACGAATAATCCGATGCACGTGACGTATTTATAATAACGGAAATTTCTATTGAATAACAATGAAATACAGCAGCAGCAGCAGCAGCAACAGTCAGCGCTCTGTGAATAAATGCGAAATGACCCAGTGAGAAAGTAGCGGGTGGTTTTCGAAACTTAGTTTTTTAGCATATAATTTAGGGTGGGTCATAAAATTTATTTTTAGCATGGTGACAAAACGTTACAAACTTAAGGAAATTGCGCGGTCAAGGACTGTTATGAAGATATAATTGTGATTGTTGGGCTCAATTCAAAAAGTTTATTCGTAATATTTTATTTTATTATAATTTGACCAACACATCAATGGGACAATGTTTTATCGATATATTGAGTTAAAAATTCGTAGAAGAAAATTATTAATTTATATTTTTTAAAAAAAATTTCATTGAAATGCTGAGCGTAACTGCGGCCCATTCTGAAGATTTGGTTTTGGATGATACGATCGAGTATTTCAAGTGGTATTTGGCGAATGACGCGAATAATGTTGGCTCCCAATTACTCAATCGCAGTCGGCTTAACCCACTGTAGACTTTGTAAAGAATTCTATAACTTATGTTTCATCGATTTTTGCTCACAAAAACTAAATATTTTGCTGTTTTATCCTTTAAATTTGAATCACTTTCTAAAAATATTAAATTTTGGAATTCAGAATTTTATGCGAGAAGATTAGATTTCAAAATCAATTTTTCCAGATCCTGGGCAAAGAAAAGACAGGTGATCGGACTTGTTTATTTTTTAAATTTTTCGTAAAAAGCTAAATTCATCAAAGCAATTTCATTTAATTTCAACAATAATTACGAAAATTTATTTTTGCTAGGTCATTAAAAGAAATATATTGATTTTCGCAAACTAAATGAATATTACAACTTCCACCCTTAAAAATATGCAAGGTTTTTTGATATATAATTTAATTTGTAATGCATACTAAACGAATAGCAAACTTCAAAAAGAATTTTTCACTGGGAACTACTTTGTCGAAAAAGTGCTAGGGAGCTTTATAAAAAATTGATGCAGCACGCAGCAGTGATAAAAACCGCAGAATGACGCATACAACAATGGGAGCAAATCATTTTTATATGCCAGAATATTTGTGTGTGCGTGTGCGAACAAATATGTATGTACGTATGCATTTGTGCCTGAATACCGTTATCAGCTGCGTGCAGGTGCTTTTGTGTGTGTGCCGGAATTCTTACGCGAGTGCTGCATGAATGCCCAGTCGGAAAAATTTGGGCAAGTAGGACAATCTCTTCATTAAACTAGATGACGGACATGCGTGAACAAGAATGATCTTTTTTTATGTGAAACTTTCTAAAATAAATTAACATTCCGTTAATTCGTCACCAAATTCAACCCTTTAATAAATAGTAGCAGATTATTTATTCAAGTGTTGGCTAAATTAAAAAGGTTATTGTATTGATACAGTATCACCCCAATAGTTTATGCCTACTTCTATAGAGAGCAGTACAATTAGAAAAGAGGTGCTCCACTTACTTACTCAGCAACTGATTGAACAAAATGTCATTGTATGCAGTTGAAAAACTTAGGCAGACATTATTTGTGTAGAATTTGGTAAAATTCGACTCAAAACTTACTGCCAAATCACATTTTTCCGCTTTAGTTTAGAAAAGATATAACGCTCATTAAACTTTATTGCTAAATAAAGTTACCCAATTAGTCTTAGCTTGAAATTTAATTAGATGAAACTCAAGTAACAACACATCTAGAAATGGTAACATATCATCATTTGTGGTTTCATTTGCTTAGCTCATAATGTAGTGATGGCATCTGGGATTTGTTAATGTATTGAAATTAGACTCGAAATGCATTTTTTTGAATGGTGAATGTATCACTATCCATTGAGATTGCGTTCATTTTTAAAAGTGCAAACATGGGTACCTATTTAAAACTTCTCCTCATAGCCAGCATTGAATCACTTTGTTAATCGAAAGCATATTATTTCACATTTTCTAGCAAAGTCTCTCAGCAAAATTTCCAAAAGTAAAATTAAAGCAGCACTTTTCAGTATGCTACTTAACATTCTGCACACACATTTTGTTATATACCGCAGGACACAAAGAAGCAAACATTTTTTAAAACTTACTCTTAGTTCAAGCTCACCAAAAACAACACTTCTACGTCGCCAGTGGTGATTTAAAATTTATTTTTTTTAATGCAATCTCTTCTCAAGTAACGTAGTATTTATGGAGCAAAGGTATTCAAAAAAAATATTTATATTTCTTAAAAATAGCAATAGCTTTTTTTAAATAAAAACAACTATACGTTGATATAAAAAATTTTAAATTTAAATTAATTTAACTTTTAAAAAAAAACTCTTTTATCATCAAGTGTACCAATATGAAGATTACCCGACTTAGTACTCTAATTATTTTTGTTAGAAATAAAATGGCGTTGTTCCAAGGAGGCTGTTGATAAACTAATTTCACACAAAATCACATAAAAGTCAAGCACGTCACCAAATATTTCTAAATTGGAATACGGAAAATATTTGTTATATATTATTTGTTCATTGCATCAAACTCAGTTGTATTTAATGGCCAAAGCAAGTTCTATGTGCGTTCTATTACTTACTTCACAGCATACACTGAACAACTAAGCTGTAAGTGTGAATAAAATGAGCATGATATAATTTTTCAAAAAGAAATTCCTTAGTTTTTGTGCAGTTTTTCACTTGAAATATTTCCTTGCTTACACATCTTCTCATTTGAGCAGCAGTTATCAAGAAAGATGTTAGGGAAGAAAGTTTATAAATTTTTATCATACTTTAGGAAAATTTGTTACAGAAGTGTATAAGCGCCTAATTGACACCCTAAAATCATCATCACTATGTGCGCTTTTGCATCCAACTAAGATCCTCTTCAGGTGAAAACTGCAAATAATTCAAGTGAGTTAAACTCAACGTTCTGTTTGTGTTGGATGAATGCGTTGTGCGCAGTTTTCGCATTTTTCGCACTTTCGTTTAAAAATTTTTCATAATTTTTTTCTCTGACAATGACCGAGAGAAACCGCAAAAAATTCTTTTACAACAACTACACAAGTACACTCACATTTACATACATGTACAAACATATAAGCGACACAGTGACACAACTGCAATAACCGCAAGTGTACTGGTAGTGGCATTTTTTGTACATACGCACACATTTACTTGCACGTCCACACATCCACACAGCTTACATACTCGTTAATGCACATTGAGAATATGCAAAATGCTTTTAACTCATTCAGTTACACCACTTGACACAAACATAAAAATGCTCACGCATACGCACGCACATACACATGCTGATGTTTGAAGGCAAATACTACTCGTACACTAACATCAACACAACATTAAATCACGTGAGTGCATTTTTCTCCCAAGTGCTGCTGTTACACACATTTGTCCATTTTAATTTTATTTTTGTAAGCGAAAGTGTGCATGTGTGTGCGTCGTCTGTTTGAATGCGTGTGTAAATGAGGTTAATACAAAACTTTTAAACTCTGAGGTTTAAGGTTTCTTTTTTGTGTTTAAAGAAAATTTAATGTGTTGTGATTCACTCAAAGGAATGAAATAAAGTGATATGAAAATATTTCATCAAGAGCCCGGATACAGTTAACTTAGCACTATGTGCTTTAGCCACAGCCATCGATGTAAATATGATATCTGATAGGGGAAATTATGGCAGCGAGTGAAAGCAAATCGTAGGTACAGAATTTGAAAAAATTTAATTTAAAACAAATAATAGACGTGTACAATGTACACTGTACATTAGTACATCATCGTTGATGCTGTAAAAATAAACAGAACTCGAAAAAAAGCAAGTGAGTGCATGCACTCGCGACAGCATGTGTGAACTAAGTGATGCTTCAATATGTTCGTACATTAAAGAATCAAGAAGAGTCAAAAAGCACTGACCGGAATTTAAAAATAGATATCATTAAAGTTGAAGAGTTCTTAAGAGATCGAATTGTTTCAAAAAATGTCAAAAAAACAGATGCATATCGAATAGTGAAAATAAGGCGCAAGTTGTTGAAAAATCTAAAAGAATGTCGAATGTAGTTGGTAGCAATATATTCTAAGTCCATCGCCATAGAGGTTTGGAAGCCTAGCATGGGTAAAGACGTGGGGCTATGAGTATGTTTTTTCAAATATGGCTATTAAGGCTTTTTATATATATTTTTGATATTTTAATAGCCATCAAAATATTAATTATTTCTTAAATTGAACTCTAAAAGCTTGTAGCGCTGTTGTTAGGGTCAAGTAAAAGTAACAGTTTGGTAAAGTTCAGATTACTAGATATACAATTAAATATTTCTAATACAGAATTAAAATATTATGCATAAAAAAATACAAAATAATAATTTAATAAGGATATTATTAAGTGAGTAAGTATTCATTTCAGAAGTTTCGTAGTAACGCGGTGAATGAGTTGGGGTGCGATATACCCCAACATTTTTTGTCTGTGTACATTTCCTTCAATGTGTTACTAAGTGTACTTTCTGTGCCAGTTTTAAGATGTTTTTTCTTCAGCTACTGAGAGCGCCGCGACAAATATTCGTGTGAGGAGAAAGCTACTTTTTGAGTTATAAGAAAAAATTATTAAAAACTTTTATTAATATCGATAGAAATTTATTAAAAGAACAAAAGTAAAGTAATACCCAATTATGCATTAACGTACACCATTAGCATTCTGCATAAATCAGAATGATAATATATAATAAAAAGAAAAACAAATGCAAACTCTTAACTTTTATCTGAAGGAAAAGTGCAATTAAAAGGATATTTGATCCAAGCTCTTAAATATAATAGCAAGTAAACACAAAAGAATTCGGATAAACAAAAATTATGAATAAATAGCAATTAAAGTATCTAATGGCTTTTATTACTTTCTTGGCAACGGATGTATCACCACTGTGTTTAACCAACAAAACATTAAATGGTAATGTGTATTTGACTTAAACTGTCTACACTGCAAAGCTTGTATAGAGACTAAAATTAAAGAAAATAATTAATAACTCAGAATAGTCCTAGTATAAATTAAAATTACAGCAAAAGTAGCAATTAGCAATTATTAAATTTAACATTCTCACATACTGAAAAATTATCTTTTATTAAATAATTGTATTCTCTGCATTTGTTTTTTAAAGTGTATATTATTTTTTCGCAATTTTCACGCTAACTGCTATTAAAAATAATGAAAAAAGATTTACGCTCAAGTATGCATTATGCTCAAGCTAAAATTTGTTAATTTTTATTTGTTGTTGTTAACACACACACACGTACATAATAGCATTTACACATTGAAATGGTGACAACATGTACATTAGACTGTACGTTATTTCCCAAATTTTAAGAATCGATGAGGTCGACATCTTACTCGCATGTTTTACCAAAATAATAACTTAGCTCAATTTAAAGTTTCAAATTAAATAGCTAAAATAGCTACTAGTCGTAGTAGCTGAATTCCATTACATTTCTATTATTACATACCATGTTCCTCGCTTAAGGTAAGTTGTGTATTAACGAACAGTCTAATGTACATACATACACATGCGTATACAAGTAAATGTAGTTCATTAAAACAACACAAATAAAAATAATAACAACTACAACCACAAAAACAGTATAAGCAATAACAATGCCAAACAAATGAAATATGATGCCCTGAGGTGTCCTTTACATGCTTGCACGAAAGAAAATAACTGAAAATGAGAAAAGTTTTATTTGTTTATATGTGTGTGTTACATCGTTACGCAATGTGTCACATAACGTCACAGCGCGAAGTACGCGTTGTACGTATTACTTAATATTTGCATTTAGCACATTTTGTTGTGCTTTACTCAAGTGGCTAAGTTAGTTTTTTGAAATGTTCGTGTTACCAAGACGAATTTTTATATGCAAGTAGACTACGCAAACTAATTAAACTTGAGTTTCGCAATAAATTATCGCTTAAACTTTTTCATATAAGCAAAAATATTTTAAATAACAAAATGATATATGTCTTTTTTATATCATCGCCTTTGTCACTTTGACGGTTATGGTTCTGATTTGAATCTGAATATTCTATTGTGCTCTACCCCACATGGTTTTGTTGGATATAATGTTTGACCAGAATATACAAAGTATGATAATGATATATTTGAAACTAGCATTCAGCATTTAATCTTCATAATAACAAGTGAAGTTTTAGAAGAGAGTGACTGATTTGGCAGAATACTTAAGCAAACGACAAACGACAAACCTTGTGTGTTGTTTTTCAAAAACGTAATCATAAAAAAGGATACATACACTTTTGGACAAAAAAAAGCATGCAATAGCTTTCTTTAATACAAACATGTTATTTTTAAAAGGAAATCACAAAAATCGGCTTAGTATATTTAGCGCAAAAGCGTTACAAATCATTTTCATAAAAGCAATTTTATATCAATAGCATAGATGAAGCTACACATTTTTTTGGAAAGTTCCTCAAAATTTGCGACTCATCTCTAATGTGTCAATTTATTTTAAAATTAGTTGCCACTTAAAATTGCATGCACGAAATTGTACTTATAAAAAAAGAACATCAACTTTATTTAAAATATCGTTTAAAAAAATTTGCAAAAAAAAATGTTCAAAAAAAAAACCCCACAATGAAAATCTATGATAACTTTATTGTCTACAAAATTACCAACATCAAACATAGAAGTTATGTGGTGCAACCAACTATTGAATACTTGTCACGTGATGCTTATTAAAGCGTTATTATCGCTTTCCTTTTCACGCACAAGCATGCCATCTCATTTCGTAGCGTTACGTTACGTTATTATTATGAAACTACTTGGCAGATCTTCATAAAAGTTTTTCAATAAAAATAAAGTTGTTTTAAGGTTTTGCGCGCGCTACTTCACGTTTTGTTATAATGTCCATGCACATCTACATATAAGAAAAGCAATATATGTAGATGGTGCTTTTGTGTCATTTTCTTGCTGATGGTTGTGTTGGTGGTAGCGTCATTGGGGTGCCCATTTTATTCGTTTTGTTCGTTTTCAGTACGTAGAACTTTCTTTTAATAGCTTTGGCCTTCAAAACTTATGAATAATACGAAAAGTTTCAGAATAGCAACCAAACGAGTACTATTTGAAACTCAATTTCATGCGAGTATCTGTTTGTTCTGCTTTGTCTCTTCAATGAAATAACCAATATTGATTCAGTTTACATTGAAACTTTTTTTTCTTAGTTTTCACATGAATTATGGCTGATTAGTGAAGCAGAAAAAGTGACATAAATTTGTTTTTCCTTCAATGAAATATGTTGATTTTGTTGAAATTGAAAATGAGTTAGCGCTCAAGTGAAATATGTCGCAGTTTATGTTCTTAAGCATTTGCGGCGCTTATTTGCACGAAATTATGTTCGAATACTAAATGACCTAATATTTTCTATATAACAAAGTGAAAATTTTGATCATTTGACAACTTATCATGTTTTATTTTAATATAAAACTACGACGGACGCACTGTGGAATTTTGTGGCCATAAATAGGAAGCAAATGAAAGTGCTAAGGATTGAAAAATTTCGCAAGACAATGGTCAGATAATACTAAGGGAATGAAAAAAAAGCTATAAAAGTCTTAAATTTGTTTTGAGTTTAGTGACACAGTAGGCTTAAAGTTGAACTTTGACCACCGAAAATGCTCAATGAAAGTTTTTATAAAACCACTTGCTAGATAAGGTGCAATTGCTTAAAGCAAAATCTAATAATTTCCCATATTGGCAGAGAGCACATTATTTCCACTTTATAAAAATTGATTTTATTTTCTTTCTTTCCCCCTTTACTTGAATTGTACGGACTTTTCAAAAACTTTAATGAAATAAATAAAAAATGTGCAAGCTTTGACAAAAAAAAAAAGTTCATATTACCGAATTTTTGAAATTTTTTTATAGGTAACGTGAGATAGTATGGTTAGCCAAGTTCAATTTCAGCTGCTTTTTTCACAATTTTTTTATGAATTTTTTCTATTGCAATAGAGAAAAAGTGTACGTGGACCGATCTTTTTCACATGCGCAAACTTATATTGCTGTAACCTGGAAAACGTCTGTGCTAGATTTCAAGACTTTAGAGCTATTGTTACTGTTTATTGCCAACGTTTTTATTTTTTTCTATTGACTTGAAAACTGAAAGATATATCGCAAAACTTGTAATATTTTTGAAATAAGCATTGCCAAATCAATGGGAATTGATGCTCATTTTGAAAAAAAAATCTCAACCTTTGTATGGGCGTCTCTGTGCACATATATTGTCATATTCACAAATTTTTGTTATCTTTACCTTAAAAAAGTCTGTACCAAATTTAAACAGGCTAGCCAAATTATTACTATTTATTACTGCCATTCCAAACAAACCCATCCATTCACTGTGCGATAGTCTTAAAAAAATATACCCTATATTCTCATATGAGCGCCAACAACTCAAAATTAAATTATAACTTCTGAAAAATTTTATTAATAAAAAAAAAATAGCAAACAAGCGTAGTCAAAACGACGAAGCTTAGTAACAAGCAGTATATACATCTGCATATCAGTTTCACTCTAGATATTTTATAAAAAACTTTGCTTAAAGTAATTAAAATGAATAAAAATCTGTCCATTTGCAATTTGCTGCAACTATTAATGTATTGGTAAGGAGCCAAAAAACCTACTCATGTTTATTTTACACATACAACGATAATTAAAATTAACACAGCAATTCGTTCTTTGTTTCCAGTGGATTTAACATGATGTTGCAATTTTGCAGCTTGCAGCATTTTACTGCAGTTGCAGCAGTAGATGTCATTGTTATTACTACAAGTTAAAATCATTCACCTGCAGTACTTGCCAAAAATATGACACAGCTAACTGCACAGACATTTTTACACAATTACACTCTAGGCAGTTCGAAAAAGATTTAAGTTCTTGTTTTTATGGTTCCTTCATGATGAAAAATCTTATTCAGAAAAATTGAGCCGATTTGTTGCGTCAATGAAACCTCTTCAATTTAAGTACAAAGCTAAGTAACACAAGAGAATGAAAAATAAAAGTCCATTGTATGGTTCGATTTCGTACTGATCTATAAGCGTTAACTTTTTCTCTCTGCATTCCGTATTTCACTCATTGATTAAAACAAAAACACAAACCATAGCAAGCAAAATGAGAGAGCGGTATCGTTATGCTCCACGTACAAAAAACTTTATTCGCTTTTTTGTGGTTTTGACTCGCGATTGCTATCCGAACCCGTACCAAATTTATTGATCAGTTTTGTCTATAGATTCATATAAGGGAAACAAATTTTATTTTTCAAACGAAAGATAGATCAAAAAAAGTTTTCGACTTCACTAAAGGAGGCTAAAGACGCTGGAAAGAAGCGGTTTTGACCCGAAAATGGGGCCCCGTATCACGGTAATCGTTTTGGAGTGGCACCACTAATACGAATCTAATGACAAAAACGATCACTACATTTGGTACGGGTTCAGGTAGCCATTGCGAGTCAAAACCACAAGAAAGCAAATAAAGTTTTTTGTACGTAGGGCCGAACGTTGCCATTCTGTTCCTCTCTTTTACTTCTGCTTTGCTTATAGTTCGGGTTGTTGTTTGAATCAAAGTGCGAATCAGAAAATATGAGAAGTAAAGATTGCGTTATGCAATTTGAACGCTACAATAAGATGCGGTTTTTCCCTGAGTAAAACCATAATATCGCGAAGCCAAGAAAAATATATTTTAGTTAAAAGAAAAAAAAAATTTATTTTTATTTTGGATTGTAAACATGTCAGGATCTTTTTGTAACCTTTTCGAATTGCATTTCCTGTTTAGCTTTTATTTAAATTTTATTGAATCACCCTATTACAAATTCATATTCACTTACATATATTTCCAACATTATCCTTTTGACATAAATGACATCAACATATCCTGCCTGACTGGCTGCAAATGTCTTTATATTGGATTACAAAACTTTGCACTACATTTGATTTTGTTTGTACTAATGTTTTAATTCCATGTGTATGTAGTTGAAATTAGTGCATGTGTGAATATCGTTCTTGCAATTGAGTGCATGTGAGAGTGTGTTATTTGCGTAATATCACAAAATGTTAACTTTCATCAAATGAAGCAATAAAGTAAAATTAGTCAAATATTATGGCAATTTTACACTATAAATAACATAAAGGGAGCACTTTGTACACTAAAGACAATTAATTTGGTTTTTGATTACAAATTTCAAAAGATGGAGTTTGCCATTAAATTAAACAATTAAAATTCTCTTGGCATTAATATTTTTGTTATATTTTACAGTTTTTAACATATCAATTGCTGCATCAAAAATGTCTGACGCCACTGTTAGTACATACATTGCTATGCAGTAATGGGCCATACAACAAGAGTTGTCTTTTTTTATTTCGCACCACTTTTAAACTGTTAACATTCAGCTATCACTGAGTTAATTTTTGATATATAAAATAAAGGAACTCGATGACTATAAGTAAATCAATAATAAAACAAAAATATTTTTTACCCATAAAGGTAAAAAGTAAAATTTTTATGTTAGATAAAGTTGATGACCTTTGACTTGATTTTTTATATTGTTCATTTGACATATACTCTCTCATCATAGTGGGCTGAAGTTTTACTTCTGTGGGATAGGTCACTCTCTCTTATCAAAATTAACTTATATTGGACCAGAGTGTGTCCGAACTATGTACAAATATTTATCTAGAACTAGAAAGCACGCAGAATATTTATATTTGTTTTGTTAAAGTTTTGAAATATATTAAATTACCGATATTACAAACGATTATTTCATCAATAAACAATAACATCAAATAGCAATTAATTAAATTGGAAATTATGTCAGAGTTAGAAGAAACCAATTTAAAGCAATATCAATCCTTACCACATATTTAACGTTTATGCAAAGATAACAAATAAATATTTTAATTTGTTTTGCCAAATCAAATGAAATGTATAGAAATCCAATTTTCTGCAAATAAACTAACGCACAAGTACATACATACAATATAGGGTGGAACAAAATTTAGTAAAATATGCATTTTTATGCCTTTTGTGTCGTAGGTTTGAAAGTTGGATTTTTTTAACGGGTAGTTTTTCTGCTATTTGTTTTTTTAATGTAATTTTTTTTTATCTCATGCATGATTCGCAACATGTGTTAAAGGTAAAATGATCAGTAAACTTTTCCATTTTACCACCAATAGACGAAAAACAAATAACGCTTGCGAATCATTGAATTTTATTATTCGCAAATTGTGTTGAGTGTACGGATGAACCACCTCAGGCGTAGCCGCGGGCAATATTCACATGAAATAATCTTAAAGAAATAAATGAAAGGAATTGAATAAATATTTTATTTACTTTTGCAAATTTTCTGTTTTTTTTTTAATTTTCAGAAATCAAAAGCTTATTAAATCACCCGATATTACTAATTTTTCTCTCAGGCTCAAAGAAAAATTTTAAAATTTTTATCGAAACGATATTGCTCACTTTATAATGAAATAAGGTGAACGAAAATAAATGAAATTTTCAGAGATGGTACTCCCGAACATTCTGAACATTTGGAACCTAAAAAGGTGGAAATCTATTCAAATTTTATTCTCTCGCTTTCATTCTTAATGTTTCAATTCACAATGCAAATCATAAATCTTAGCTTTAAGTGCTTGTAAAATCAAATAGGGTGAAAAAACATGGATAAACTTTCCAGGGATGGTACTTCAGTATGTTCTAAAAATTTTGAGCCTATAAAGACTGAAATCGATGGTGGAGTACTTGGGAAATTGATGTTTTCTTGGAAAGTCAATTTTTTTTATCTTTTACCACATAGAAACCGTTCAGGCCTTCATTTATTCAGATTTGCATTTTTTTTTGTCATCTACTAGTACACATCTACCTAAAAATAATATAAAAGCTAATTTGGATTGTGTTGGTTAGTTATTTATTTTGTTTTACTTACGAGTTTTTTTTAACACAATTTGAAACTTTTTTTAGACCAATCACTGAAAAAAGTTTCAACCTATTTAAAAAACATGAGGGTAATGATACTCCCGTTATAGATGGAATGACCCATATGTTTTGATATCAATGCATTTTTTTTACATTAATTCGTTCAAATTATATAAAACATTTTGAATATCGAAATAAATCAATTTTTTGTACCACCCTTATGAAAAATAAATGCAAATAAATTCAAACAAATATTACTACGCAATAACAGACACATGTATTTAAATATAACATATAACAGAAAGTACTACACATAACCAACCAAACAAATACAACAACATTTTAAATGTTATTAAACCAAAAAAGGATTATGCCTCAATGCTCGACTGCTGCCGAAGTTTGTTATGTAGCTGCTGCCAAAGCTGTTGGCAGTTTCACTGTTGCTGATGTTGCTTTAATGTTGACGTTTATGCTAACGCTGTTTAACTTTTGGATCAGCAACGTTATATGACATAACAAATTTTCATTTACACATACGAACACACAGGCATAGTTAAAGAAGTTAAAGCACACATACACAAACATAACGTCACTTAACACGAAACTCATAAATGTATTTAAGACCAAGTCATTTAAGTACAGAGCAAGCAAAGTTAAACGGCAGCTGACTTAGACAGCCAAGGCAGACAGCTAAGCAGAATGCTATACACTGACTTAACTTTTTGCATGCATGTGTGTGAGTACATACAGTTGTACCTATATAAATATGAACCATTTTTAAGCAAAATCGAAGCTACCGGAATTAATATAATTAATATTTAAGCTGGGTATTTATATCTTAAAATGGCCATTTAAAACTTACTACTCATAGCATTAATAAATCTAAGTGTGGAAAAAATTATGGCTCTGTAAAAAAAAAGTTTTAAATGTTACAATTACACGGGTAAACAGCCAGTTTGGCGCAAGGTTCAGACAATGTTTTCTAGGTACTTTTGGTTTGCTGATTCAGAAAATGAGCTTAGTTCAAGCTTAGTTCTTCTTCAAATTTGACAACTTTATAAGCTCTATTTCATCCTATCTAAGGTTTTCATAAATTTTCTGAGGATATAAATATTTTAGAAGCGGCTTGAAGCTGTCAGGTATATTAAAACATAGGTATGGTTTTGAAAACTGGTGAAATTTTGGGCTAAATTTATATGGAGACGTTATCACGCTTACTATATGAAGTCATTTTTTATTTGATTTTAGTTTTTTTTTGTGGGAAGAACATCCTTGGAAATCCGTTTTTTTAAGAAAAATCAAAAACGAAAGCCAATTTTACATAACAGTATTTGTCTTAAAAAGTTGACATGCAATTTAGTAACAAACTGTAAAATATAAAGCAGCACTAAAATAAGAACAGCAAGCGAACTTTAGTTCTAAAGAAAAACGTAAACGGCAGAGCATGAAATAAAGATGAAAAAAGAACAAAAACTGAATAAACAAAAAGTGATGTGATGAAATTAAGAATTTTATGACATTTGCTTATATGAAATACCTACACATAATTCATATACACACATGTGCATATTTATATATCTAATTTATTTATTTCTTATGTACATATATATATGTATATTTTTACTTCTTTGTACAAATGACATTTACGTGTACTTAACGATCCAACGACGTTGGTGTTGGTAATGCGCCTAATTTATGTAGAATTTTGTTTGGCTCGTAGTGCTGCAGCATTAAAAACCAACAACATTTGCTATGGAAGTGTGTGAGAGTGTAAGCTTGCGTGCGTGTGGGCATCATTTGAGTTATGAGCATCAGCTGTAATTAAGAAAATGCTTTTGATGCGACTGTTTCGCTTTTATTTTTTTACTGTCGAGCCAGATAATTGGTGTCGGTGCTCCACTTAGACCATGTCATTTTGTCTGTTGCTATTTCAGGTAGTAGCACAAAGTGTAATGGTGGAGAAAATAGGAGACGTAAGAGCCTCTAAATTAGTTAAAGGGAGGTTGGCTTTATTTCCATGGAAAATAATTAGAAATGTTAACCATGAGAGATGAGGGATGAGGTTGATGGCTAATGGAAAAAAATAAATGGCATTTTGGAGTTAATGTTTTGGCTATGATAATTGCCTTTGAGTATCTTGTGTGAGCTATTTTCGTACAAAAAAAGTTTTGTCAATTTTCGAACAAACTACTTGAGTTTGATTTTTTTTTAAGTAAAAATGTTACTCATACGCCATGTTAGCCACAAAATTACGACAAAAATATTTTATATTGATATTTTAACTTAATATTCCAAAACTGCCATCAGCTTATCAGCAATAGCGAGGAGCGAGAACACGATTTTTGTTTTATTTTTATAAAAAAGGTTGCCTGAGTGTAAACATATGAAACAACCTAAACTTTGTTGTTCGAGCTAGAAAAATAGTATGTTATGCCTCGGCAATAGCTTTAACAGAAATAGCTATTAGAACGTAGCTATTATGGAATGCAAAATGAGTGCTCAATTTGTATGTTTTGGATTAAAGATAACATCACTTTCATTTCTAAACTAAGACAGTTATTTTTTTGCATCACCTTTATCACAAATCAGTCGAGCAAATTATTTAATCTGTCACTTAACTCTGAAATGGAAAACTTTATTTCATTAGTCTCACAAACAACTTTTTTCAACATGGAAAAAAAGGAGGAAAAACAATTACGAAAAACTTTGCTGGAATAAAAAGTAGTAAGCCAGATTGTACAAACTGAGCGATTTTTTGCATGCAACATTGAATTAGTTTAAATTAAGCCAGGCACGCTTCAATTTATTTTTCATTAAAGTTTTTTGCACTTGAAAATGTAAAAAACAAAAACAACATACCAAAATCAATTGTACGTAAAAACTTTAGACCCACTTTTATTAAATAATTTTATTTTGTTACGCACGTAGACAAGAATTGAACTTAGTTGTAGGTTAATCCTTTGTCAAAGTTTAAGCAGTCGCCATGAACTGTGTCAGTTATTTTTAGGACATTTTTCTGGTAGTATTGATTTTTTTTTGACTATTTTAAAACACAGGCGGAAAGTTTTATCAATTGCTTGAATTTCAGAAAGGAAAGAAATAAACTTTTTGCTTGCATTATTTTGTTTAAGTCAAAGGCCAAAAAATCATCACAGTCCCGCAATAAAAGGATGATTAAATATATAAAATATAGGATGTTTTTAAATTTTATTTAATTTTATGGGGAAAATATAGAGTAAAACTTGCAAAATATCCATTTGAATTCGATGGGGAATTTAAGGATTAGAAGCCAAGTTACAGCACAAAAGCTTAGCTACTTATGCCATTTTATCATCTAAAAGATCCCACCTTAATTTAAAAAATATTGGATAAAAGCCACACAATCACCCCACCATCATTCTGCTTAGAGCCCACTAAAAATTAGCCTTATAAAATTGTGTTAACAAATATATTCGTAACAAGTTCCAATGTACGTAGACTTTTTAATCGTTGCGTTTTGCATGCGTTTGTTCATCAAACTCAGCCATACTTGCGGCAATAATTCTCACAAAAAGCATAACTTGCAAACAAAGGGAAATTCTAACAAACATGCAAGCTAAGCTTCTGCTTAATCGAAGGAAATTCGCTTTAACGTTCAAATTAAAAAAAAGGAACACAGCCTAGCAAAGTTTGAAATTTCCTTTTGCGTACACACCACAGTGCTGCCAACTTTGTACAAAGCTTTTTGCTAATTGCTAGTATGCACATGACCCAGTGGGAATAAAAGTATTACATTAAAATGACGAGCAACAGTCGCAATCTCTCTCTTCCTTGTCGTTTGACAAAAAAAATTACTACACTAAAAATTCGTCTGTCAATAACTAAGCGAAAAGTTACCATGACCAAATTTTTGAAACGTTGTATTCCAAGAGAATGGTTATCATCGAGGATCATACTATGTGCAAACCTTGCTGGACCATTATATATTAGCGCAAGTATACAGCAAGTGTCATCCTATAACAGATTTTCAGGGAACCTCGCGTTGTCAAGTACTTTAAAAATATTACAGATATTACTGAGTTTTAGGCAAGTCTTCATTTTCAACTGAACCAAAATAATAACAATGATTGACAGTGCCATTTTATACCATCTATAGTAAGGTTTATATCGAGAATAATATGAGTACTTTATATAAAAGAAGAAGAAACTTGTGTTCATTTTTATCATTTCACATTGATGCAGCTGAGCTAAATCTTTCTAATTATCACCTGTGGTGATGCCGATAAGACTTACGAATGTAATCATTTCTTGAATAAATCAGTACAAGAGTTAACAAATGATTCATTAATGACTTCATTTCCCGCTGAGTGATTGCAACGGTAACATGTGTAGGTCTTTTAAATTTTCGACACACGGATATGAATATAACTTCATGACGTTTCTCAATCTTTGGACAAATTTCGCATGTTGTAACTTTTGTGCTCGTTGTTGGCTGTAAACCACTTATAAAAAATACCCACACGAGCTAACATTGAGCTGAGGTTAGTAGCTGATATTGGTGTCGATGTCGGAGTCGAAGGTGCAGTTTCTATTGCACATTGCCTTGTGACTTTGTTGCGTGTTGCTTTTAAGCATTTTCTTGAATTTCAAAGTGGTCTAATATTCTGATTCTGACTTTAATTGGTGTTGCAAAGTGTTGGGTAAAGTTTAATTTACATACATTATTGTCTTCATGTAGTTATCGGTGTAGAATACTTTTTAACTTATAAAAAAAAAACATTTGAGAAGAAATGCTAGAACAGCAATCTATAACGAGAAGTTTCTACAATTTTTTTTTAATATTTATCAGTTGTATGAAGTGCTTTAAAATTGTGCGTCCAGCATTTGTTTACAGCCAATGTGTGAGCTAATCTAAGCAGTCTAAGCTGTAGTTTGAGTTGATTATACATTGTACAGTCAAAGTAAACCAATCCGCAAACTGTCTCTTGGATACACAGCTAAGACAATGCCATATCAAAAATAGTTTCGAAATTAAACTGTTGTTGTACCATCTAAAGATGCAACTCATTTTACTCTGGTGATGTTAGTACAGCAATAAAATTCACTTCTTTATTAGCTAAATCCACATACTTGGAATCGGCAAAGTTGATTTAGTGCAATAATTACTATCACAGCCAAAAAGCTCCAATTACTTTATGTAACACTCGTAGGTTGTTTCAGCTAGTTTTTAGCTAGGTTTAATACAGTCCATTGCATAATCTTTGTGGGAAAATATGCGGAAAGTGGCTGTCAGTAACAGTGGAAATGCTTGGTTTTCAGTAGCTTAACAAATGTATCGAAGAAGAATGGTTACAAATACAAAATGAGAACTATTACACAATACACTAATGCTATGGTCTCAAGATTTTCTCGAAAATATGCAAAGCCAACTCAATACTGTACGAGCGGCACAAATTGCATTGCTGAAATTAAGAAAAAACAAACAAGTTTCTGTTTATGAATCCACCAAACCATAGATGGGCAAATTTTAGAAAGCAGATTCCACTAGCAACACGAGCAACAAAAAGAACAATTTTGACAACAACAGAAAAGAAACCAACTACTAATAAATTCATTCTCGATAGCTTTCGATCTTTTTTGCTTCTTCGCTCGTTTCGGATTTTTTTTTTAAAATAATTTAAACTAAAGCAACAAGTTTGCAAGCAATGCAAATCTCGTGAATATGTCGCGTACCAGAAAAACAACAACAACAAAAAATGTGCGTTGCAGTGGTAGAATGCTTGTGTTTGCTGTTTTAGTTATTTGTGCTAAGAAAAATTACGTGCTTCTTACAGAGTGCCTCAAGTGGCACATTTTGTGAGAATTGCACTAAGCTGTATTGGCCTTAAAAGTGTCTTCCGATTCAGGCTTATTTATATTAGGTGTCTTCATACCTGAGATTGGCGAATGAAAAATTGGAGTTTTATCATGTATGCGCAATATCAACCCTGAGTGAAAATAAGTATCCCCGCTAACAAAAATCAGTAAATTTTTCTAAACACGAAATCGCTAATAATAACTTTTATTTAATTAAAATAAATGGATATTTCTTATAAATGACACATCGTACATGCAATTTAATTCGAATGCATCAATTCAACTTATTTATATAAAATTGCTTACATGGAAATGGTTTGTAACGCTTTGGCGCAAAACATACTGACCCGATCTTAATATTTTATTTTTTAAAGAATATATTTATGCAAAAACAGGTTATTGCACACTTTTTTGTTAATATTTTTCAAAGCTAAATATCCTTTTTTCTAGAATTGAGTTTATGTAAAACCCCACACAAAAATCATCCCTTGATTTTTCATAGCTTTTGCTGTTCCTGAATTCCGTGTTATTATTGTTGTTTTTTCCTTCTGTATTCTCAGCTGTGCCTTCAAAGGCCAGATATCAAACTATCTTTCAATTAGACTTTATTTTACTTTTAAAAAAAAAAGGAAGGATGAGATATTAAGAGAGTAATTTTATTAGGAATAAAAATCAACAGGAAGAGCACATGCGAAGCCGCAAGTACCATTAGTTCCGATATGTAGATGGAATTAAAGCATTTAGAATAATGCATTCTACATTACACATGCAGAAAATTATTTCCAAATCTATCGGACCAGAACCTCTAGTAACATTAAGGTACGGTGCATTTCTAAGGCAACACTTAAATATTGAAAAACTGCCCCCATTGTTGATTTCTTTTTGATTTAATTTTTCTACTTCCGGTTCACTAACAATAAATTAGGATTTTTTTTAATGTGCCCTGCATGAGCAGCCGTTTGTGTTTCATATGCAAATGTCGGGATAATATGATTTACTCGCATTGTTACCGATTAGAACAAACAGGCATGTGCTGAAAAAAAACTGCATATTTTACACAAATCATATGATAATAAAAAGCAAATTTTTTTTTATAAGAATATATGAATGAATATGCAACAGTTTTACTTTATTTGTGAGATTTTTAATTTTATAAACATGCTCTAAGATAGCAATGGGTAGAATATGAAAAATGAGCCAATTGTGGCTCTCTACAGCAAACATTGCAACCAGAAAATAAAAATTTTTGTTACCAAACCTCAGTGAAATCGACTTATACCCTTAGTAACGAAAACTTTATAGTGTGTCATTTTTACTCATATAACATGTCCTTGAAAATTTCAAACTTTTTAAAAGTTGAAGTAAATCGAAGCAATACCATAGTGCTTATATCAAGTTTCAAGGCCCTATCCTTTAGAAGCTACTGTGGTTAGATAACTTAAAACTGGCATAAGTTTAGTCCTGAAACCTTCGTTTATATTACAAATTTTAATTAAACTACGAAACGGTTAGTTAAACTGCTACAAACGAAATGTTTTTAAAAGTAATTTTAAAGCTGGAAAAAAATGTTAATGCTTTTTTTCAGTAATTCAAAACGCCCATTATTTTTCAGGCAGCAACTTTTGTCTACAAATCCTTGCACCAAGCCAATTTCAAGAAAGTTTCTTCTACAGTTTCCAAACTCTTATTATTTTTAATTAATTAATCTTCTTCTAACAAAAGCTCAGGTATGTTGTAATACTTTAATGTATAAGATAATACCTTCAGGGAGAGTTTAAAAAGTGATTTACTTTACAGCTGCAACATCAATCTTAAATAACGCAAAAAAATTAAAAATGACTTTGACTTTTCCTTGTGCTGCAAAAAAGAAAACAAACTGTCTGTTTTTCTGGACTAATTATTTTTGCCGAAAACTTTTCGCTGTCACAAATCATGAAAACTTGGCGCTAAAACACAATTAAATGCCAGCAAATTAAAAACCAGCGATAAGCTGTTAGAAAAACAATTTTGTAAGAAAACAGAAGAAAACTTAGAAGAAAAAATTTACCTAACAACACCCTCGTGCATCATAGAGGGGGGAATAGAAAGCCCTTCATATTTTGAATTTAAAAGTTGCGCGTCAGTTGCTGCTGCCATACAAAGCGGTTTTCATTCGTGACACCACCGCCGCAATGAGAAGCCAAAGAATGTGATAAAATAAAACAAAGCTGGTAAATGAGGTGACGGTGTTAGCTAGCATGAGCAAAGAAAAGGCATAAAAATAAGTTCAAGCGACAGAAAAAAGAAAATGGGCAACCGCAAAGCAACAGAAACCCTACAGCAAAAACAGCAGCCATCAAACAGAATGCAGCAAAAAAAAAAAACAAAAGCATTTTGAATGCGCGCAAAAAATGGCGTTAAATTCTACACATACATACTTACACACACACACGAGTACACGGAAGTGGCAGTAAAAGAAAGAAAGCATGGGAAAAATCGTAACCTGCGCGATCATTTCCATCTACTTTACATGGTTGTGATACAGTGGGATATTTGATACTACAAGCATATCACACATAATTAAGTTTCAACCGAATTATCTGAAATTCATAAAAATTTCAATTTATGTTGTTCTACTTAAAAGCGGTTAGATTAGCAAATAAGAGTTGTTTGTTGTTGTTGCAAAGCATCCTTTGATTAAGACAAATAAAACTTTGATGCTCGTTTTACAAAAATTTTTTTCAAACAATGCTTCGTTTGAGGGAGCGAGCTAGTTTTAGGAATAGTTTTTTTTAAATAAAGCAAAGTTTATGTAAATATTTTCTTAACCCTTGTGTTCATACCCGGGAACCCGGGTGCTCACCTAGCAATATTTTTATTAAAAAAGCTGAGAAAAAATTAAAACAGGAGCTTAAACAGGAGCCATCGTTGCATTCGCACCCGGGTACCCACGTCAATAAGGAAGCAGAAACAACGCAAAATTTTTTTTTTAAGACATTAAAATATTTATATACATTAATAATATATGTTTATAAATAATGTCATGGATCACATTCAAAACATTTAGTAATATTTTTTGAATTCTCATCGCAAACTTACAACTCGCATTCACTGCAGTTCTTGCGTGTTTTCCTTGGTCTTTTGATCGTCACTTTATAACAAATATGACAGGATCCCGTGATTTTCTTCGCTCCCGTTGAATCTCGATCAGCCGATGATCCAGGATTCTCTGCGATAACTGTTACTTGACGGCCTATAATGCTTTCAACAGCAATTCTTGTAGTGTAGTTACGCTTTACCTGAGGATTTGTCATGCGTGCTTTCTACTTCATGATCATCCTCACTCTCACTGTTTTCACATTCATCCTCTTTCTCTTCTTCTGCATGCTCGAGGACATTTTCTTTTGTATCATCAGCAAATTGTGCACATTTATTATCTGAATCATTGTCCGAAATTGGAAGATTTGAAATGGACTGCGGAACCCAGTCTTCGTCATCACTATCAGATAATCCATTGTCGTCTTCATTGAATATCGTTTTCAAATAAGCATCTTGCTCTGCGGCACTCATTCTAAAGATTTGTATCTTTATATTATTTTATCGGTTAAAAATTAAATTATTTGAAATTATACCAAAATTACACAATATTAGAGTTAAAAAATGTACAAATATTTCACACATTTGAAGTTTACTTACCTAGCAAAATTTTCTCGAGATAATTCTTCCATATTATTTTTCTTTCACATCACTTAGAATTTGACATTTCTGTATGACTTTCTGTCTTAAACTTACTTTAATATTTAGTATTACTGTATATTACAACAAAAAATATTTATTTTATATTATATTTTTTTACTAAAATATAAAAAATTTAAATAATACCGAGCATGCGTAAGGGTTAAATTAGTCATTTAATGTTCACGACTGTCTTGTTGCTTGTTCTTATTATACAAAATGATAACCTTACTTAAAAACTGCCTAATCTATGCTTGAGCAAGAGCTCTGCCTTGTCATTCTATACTATTCACATAGAATTGCATACATAGAAATAGTTTGTAACGCTTTGGCACAAAATTTTCTGAATCGATTTTCATAATTTATTTTTTAAAACAACACATTTAAGCAAGAGAAAAATATTGCATACCTTTTAAATTCATGCTTATTCTTGAATTCTAAGTTGTCTCGTTCAATTGCTTTTTTGTTACTTTTGAAAAGAGCAAATAGAATGCAATGCAAAAAGACTAATTTCATTATAAAAAAACATCATAACGTGCGCATGCGTAGCTGCATGTGTCATTTATTTGAAATAAAATTTTATTTCAAAAAGCCGATTGACTAATATCAATTAATATTTTCTTAAAATCGCGAAAAATTATTGTTATAGCGAAACATGTTTTGTATAACCAAAAAATTAAGTACACAAATCATACATACATACTCGCATATACATATGTATATTTTTCAATTTTTCCCATAATTTTTCCACTGTGCAGGAAACGACAAAACTCTTCAAATGCGTTCTCGACTATGACAATTTTTTGTTCCGTTCTCATTTACGTTGCCCTTTTGTCTTTCATTTAATGTGTAACGATATAAAAAATTTAATTTTTTTCTTTCTCTTTCTAGTGTTTCTCATTTCAGACGTGACTTTTTAATGTGATGCCGTGTCATAGAGGTCGCGCTGCAGTTTTTCAGTGTCAAGTTGTTGCGTTTGAATGGAGATTTTGTTACACGATTTTCTGGTGTTTTTTTTTTTATCTGTCTCTACTTTTGCACTTATGACACGCAAATTCTTTATTTTATAATTATCTTATTTTTTGTGTCATGCAAATCCCACTTTTGATATGCGTTCTTCTTTCACTTACACATTTTTTGTGCGTAATTTGATGCGCGTCAGGCAGCTTGGCGAAAAAATGTGTCAAAGAGAGTTTCCTTTGAATCTGTTCTTAACACAAATTAAAATTATTCTCAACACGCAATGCCAACTCTTAAACAGGCGAATATAAGTGACACATACAATTGAACTCAACCTCATAATGTAAAAATAAATACGTGAGATAAAGTTAAGGTATTGTTGAATGTACACAAAGTTCTACGTTGAAATTGGATTCGTTATGGCTTTGTTTGATGAAGATTATTTTATGTCGTCACAGAATTATTTTCAGTCAAAAAGCAATGAATAACAAAATGATTTACTCAAGCAGTCAAAATAATTAGAAGACAGGCGCATATATCACGTTGATACCGAATAAATTACTTAACAAATTAATATTTGGATCCATTTTATGTTGTAAATGTATGTATGTAAGTAAGTGAAACGCGAAATCCCCACCATATGAACGGTTTCTTCGTCTAAATAATTAAATATTTGGATGTTAAGTCTTTGGTCTGATAATATCTTTTTCCTGTCAAATGTAAACAGCTGATTCTTAACATCAGAGGTTTCTGGAAGCTCACTGATCAGTGGGCCTGATGCAGCACACAGTGCCATATTAGATTCGGCTGGTCTGGTTAGTTTGGGTCCAAACGTTATCAAACCTATCCAGACCTGATCAGATTATCTAAGTCTGGACCGGATTTCTAATGGGGCCAACCGTATTCGATTCGGAGGAAAGTTTTCAACTCAAAAAGCCTAAGCCATCTGCTTACAACTCTGTTTATTGTCCTACAGCTGGCTTCAAACATTTTCTATAAACTCAGACTTGTTGTTGTGTTGTTCTATACTATGTGCTGAGAGGTTTTGAGACATGATTGTTGGAAGAATCTTTTTTCATTAATCGAAATCAAAGTTCATAGCTGATGTCTCTTTCCTTCCTTGTGGTGTATTTTCATCACCAATTGGAAATAATTCAACAGTTTTTTGTAATATTTTTCAAAAGCAGCGAACATTAATATACATTTTTTTGTGCTGAGCTTCCTGTTGGCTAACAAGTCTTTCTGATAATACCGCTCTTTAAGAATTTAAGAAAGAAATGTAAAAAATTGAAATCCTTAGCTATCACAAAACCACTTAAAAAAGAGAATTGTTTCTTTAAAAGAAAACCTTTTTCTAATGAACTTTTGGTCACAGGTGTTGTATCCGGAGTTGCTTTTCAACTATTAGTTTTTTTTTAACTCAAGAATATCATGTTGACATAATTATCTGGCTCCAGGCTCAGGTTCATGAAAATTCGATTAAGAACAAATGGTTTGCTCACTAAAAAATAAAGTTGTTTTCGTTTTTGCTGTGTAACTAAGAAAATATTAAGTGGGCTCGGTGGCAGCATGGAATATCAGTTTTGTTTTTTAAATTTTTATTTGCTAATCTTAAGTAGCTTATTAAAATGAAATCTTTTTGCACTTAAGTTTAAAGGTATTTATACCATCAAATTATCATCTGAGCTTTTGCAGAAGTTTTTGTATTGTACCATTTGCTAACAATTTTGTTTGCTGCAAAATACATCCGAATCACTTGCTCGTTTACAAAATAAATCAAAAACTTAGTTAGGATTTTATCTTTGACCTTGCCAAAATATATATATTCGGCACTTGTCCAATAGTAAAACTTCGTTGAAATCTTAAGATTTTAATCGATTGTTATTTAATCCGATTTTGTGGGAGGGGTATTGTTCTCGTATTCTACTGATCATCCACTATTTAGTTGTATCGGTCTATATTTATTTAAAAAAAAAGCATTACAAACATTTTAAAATGGTGGCATATTTGCAAGTTTAGCCCCACCCAATTTTTTTTAATGCAGCTTTGTATTACTTAATGTTATCGTACTTATAACATTCAATTTAATAGCTGTCTTCATTTAGAATGTCACGTATTTTGGTACCACTCACTTTTGTTTTGGCTGGTCAACTGTTTGTTCAGTACTTAATGGTTGCACTAAATTATTCGACATTTAATTTGACATAATTTACTTGTTCAGCCTTAAAAAGTGTTTAACTGTATGGGAGGTACTACGCCTTCTTAAATCCACCCAATTTTTAACAAGTGTGTGAACCATTCCTAATGTTTGTGTAAAGTTTTGTTGCCTTGTATACTTCTGTCAACATAGTTTTGGAAATTTTTGTTTATATTATGGGATGTGCCACGCCTCTTATTCACATCATATTGTAGCAAAGTTACTGTTACAATAAAAAAAGCAAAATTTGTAACGCCTTAAAGTTATTGATATTTGGCTTAGTTAGAGATAATCTTTAGGAGTGTGTACTGAGGTAATATTGATAAACCTTTGATTACGATCGCTCTGAGTTTCGCGAAGCACAATTTAAGAAGAACCTGGTGCTACTGATTTACATTTTGTTAATATTTAAAGCTCAAACTCTACTTTTTGGTATGATGATATATGCAATATTCTTTTGCCCATTGCATCCAAATAAATGACTTTTTATTTGGTCATCACACTAAATTACTACCAAAAGCAAAAACCACCGAAATCGGAGATGCCGACTAAAAATTGAACTAAATTTTGTTCAATATTGAATGAAACAAAAGTATAATAGGAATAATGTATATAATAATTCTATATTTAGGGGATGACCCAAAGAAGTTTTTCTAAGGAAATATATGGAAACATAATGCAATTCATTTGTTTTATTCCAACTATGTTATACGTAAGTTTTTTTATTCAAAATAAGACCATTGCAATCAATTTCTTAATTGAATTTTACTAATAAATTTAGAAAGTAATTAGGTTTCAAATGCCAATAAGTAATTTGATAAAAGTAAAATACTCATACGAATAATATGTGGAGACGCTACATATGATACAACGCCCTTGAAAGCTTTTCACCACAGTAACAGGAGAACGCAGAAAATTGCAGGAGAAATATTGCGCATAAGGGGCATGTGAAATATTCATTTCTCATCAATTAGAGAACGAGTTCTCAGAGCACTTTCACTTTCGTTTGCTCAAAATTCTGCAAATTCTGTACTTCATTACTTTCTCTAGTGCTCTACTTGTTTTTTTTTTTTTTGAATTAAAATCCTGTTCAAAAGTTATTACTAAAAAAAATTAAGTGCAATGAAAAATGTTTATAAAAGAAACGAAATGCTCAATCAAACTGCGCCCATATAAGAAGCGGTTTAGATACTCCGAAGTTACTCACTCTCCCCATATGGCCAATCAATCAAGTGTAATCAACGTTTTACTTTAAGGGCCATTTGGTTTTAACTTTTATTAGTGGCAGTTAAGCTGACGTGTAGAAAGTGGTAAATGCAAAATAGGTCATTTAATTATAAAAAGAACATTAGAGATGAAAAAGCCGCGATAAAGTTATTAAGTTAAGTATAGTAAGTAATAAATGTAAAATTTTGACCAAAACCCGTTTCATCATGTTTTAACAACACGAAGGAATTACGAAATTATAAGGGCGATAATTTTCATAAATACTAGAGAAAGTAATCTCTGGAAATTTTATGATCCTTGAAAAGACTGAATTGAACTATATATTTTACCCACTTTGAAAATTTAGGATATCTCACCTCCACTAGCAGGAGACTGACAGTATCGGCTTTTATTGTTCAGCAGGTATTTAAGATTTAGTTTGTAAGTTCTTATAACTTTTGAAATGGCAACTACAACAAATACGTTTTTGGCTCTTGGTCTATAAAGTGAATTGAGCTGTTTTAAATGTGATTGTGGTACATCACACTATTGTTGCATTTTTAATTTTTTGACATTTTTCGATTTTTTCATTCTTACGATTCTTAACATTTATATGACTTGTTCAAAATTTTTCAACCTTTCTGATTTTTTGATCTCTTCAACTTTTTCAACGTTTGTATTCAACATTAACTAATTCAATGTATTTCGTTTTCCTAAACAGTTTTCGACATCTTGAGCCTTTTATCTTTCCCTTATAATGTACCATTTTTTTAATAGAGTAGTTCACAGTCCACAAGTATGGATTTTATTCTTTTGGGCAATAATCGATTTCCCGATTTTGCCACGATAAATACAGATGATCTCATTTGAAAAAATCCGATTAAATTTTATCAGTTTTTTGTATAGACTTAATAATTTCTTATATGTAAATAATGCTGTCACTGATGATGTTTTGCTAACAAAATTATCTATTTTATAGTAAGTCAATTTATTATCATCCCAATATCGTTTGAATCTTTCTGACATTGTCGTATGCACCCAATTTAATTTTTTCAGATTAATTTTTTTAACAATGACCGACTGCACTTTTTTGCTGACTCTTGAGTGCAATGTCCTTGAACGCTATTTGACGTCAAGTAGCATCCGTAAAAACTTCAACACCTAACGTGTATTGAAGTGGCACGTTCCCTTTTGATTGAATTGTGTGTGATGGTGGTTGATGATGGTACCTATGTGTATGACCACAGCGACCAAAAAGCGAAACACCAAAGCGGCCATATAAAATGTTGCGGTCGTAACTCTATAGTGGGCGGTATGACATTGCAAAAACTTTAATTAACTTTTTTTCTATTCTGTTTTGTGCTTTTCTGTTTTCGTTTTCGTTACGTTGCCAATTTTTTGAAGCTTTTTACTTTGTGTTTAGAACAATATTGTTTTTGTGGTGGTAAAAATTTCTGATGTTGCTGTTGTTGCTGTTGCTTGTCCAATTTTTGTGTGTCGGTTCACATTGCTTTTGTGGTTATTTTGTTAGCATCACTGCTAACGGTACAGGAATGCTATGGAATCCCACACGCACGCCGGGTTCATTCGTCTGCTTAACGAGTTTCATCAGTCTGAACTGACTTAGTTTGGTTTGACTTTAAAATTCTGACAAATTTGCATGTTGTTGTTTTTTTTTTTCCTTCGCCTGGTCGTATTCAATTTGTTAAAAATTTAAAGTTTTTGTTTCTGTTAAAGTGCGCCAAGGATAAATTTAAAGCATTTTCAATTTAACAAAGAAATTTTGAGATTTTTTCTACTCAGTAATTCCGCACAATTTTTTCAGAGACTGTAAATTAATTCAGTAAATATGCTTTAAGTCATTAAATTATATTAAGTTAGACATTGAGAATATGCATATCAATATGTAGTCAAAAGGGCGTGCTTAAAATTGCGCCCAAGTTGACCTCTTCTGCGGCTTGTATTCAACATTCATTTTTGACTTTTCCCAGCGACTGGCACAAACAATATAAGAAATTTAAAAAAAATTCTCAAAATATCAAGAACGATATTCGACTTTTCGATAAGGGAACCCATTCTTTTCTTTCTTTTCTTTTTGCTGCAACTACTTTTGTTAAGCTTTCATTATTTCTCAACATTTATCTACCAATAAGCGGAATGTCGACAGCGCATTCACCCTACAAATCCTTTGTGATAACAAGTTTGATTTTTTACCCAAAAGTGACGCAAAAGAATATTGTTGTTTTTGTGTTTGTTTGCTTGTTTTAAGGTTATAAAAGTTAAATATTTTGGCTAAATTTTGTTTATCAAATTTAATTATTTTTTTTTAGGTTTGTAAAATTGCGTTTAATTTAAACCCCTATTAATTTTATTGTTGCAAAATTAATCGTCAGATAGAAGTTTTATTTCAAAGTTAATTTAGCTTCACACACACACACAAGTAAATTATTGTGTTTTGTTCAACCAAAGGGTAATTGGAAATAATACTTGAAGCTCAAGAATGCTGTTGTATTTTAATACCATAGAGAAAAATTGAATTTAATGTTTTAAATTACTTAGGTCAAATTTCGTTTTATATTTGTTTGACTGACACGATATTAAAAGTTCGTTCTCTCACTGCTTAATCCTATTTGTTGAACATAAATTTCACTCGTAAAATGTTTCTTTCATAATGGAGATGACAGCTGTCAAATATTCATATTAAATGTTGGAATCAGGGCTTGTTTTTTGATATCAATCTGTGAGCTTAAGCATCAAAAACAAAGCCAAGAAATTAATTTGACATTTGCTTCTCTGCTCTTCCCTTATCCAACCAAAATCGAGGAACTGCTGTAGTCTTCATACAAAAACATTTTTAGCAACCTGCGTTTCTATCGCAAGATCAAAAGCTTGTAGTCAAAGCATCCTTTTGCTACGTAAAATAATCTTCATCAATTTGTAGGCTTTTATAAAATACGTGTGTTCCATCTTAATTTCTCAGGCCAATATCTCGGGAGCTAGTTAAGATAGTGATAAATGTTTCAGGCAAGAGATTTCAGGATTCTAGAGGGTCAAATATCAGTGCTGAATTTTCAGAGATTTTTATATCTAGATCAAAAATTTTTATTGCAGACTAGCTGTTCCGCCCATGTTGTACGCGCATCCTGTTTCATTTTTCAAAGGTTTCCATACATTTCGCAACTTTCCTTAGTGATAAAAGTAGTTTTGATAAAAATATCATTAATTAATTTTTCTCCAAAATTATCAACTTTTAGTAAAATCGCATAAAATCTTGTTTTATTTTGTTGCAACAATTTTTTCTCTATGACGTCATTTTACTTTAAATTTTTGGGGATTTGTAAAACGATTTTTTTTTGCATTTTTTTGGATAGGATATCTCAAAATCGTGACGTGATCGAGTGATTCTGACCCCGGATTCTTTTACATTACACAAAAAATACACCTCATCGACCAACTTCAAAACATTTTTTGACGTCTTTTACTTTAAATTTTTGGGGATTCGTAAAACGATTTTTTTTTGCATTTTTCTTGGATAGGATATCTCAAAATCGTGACGTGATCGAGTGATTCTGACCCCGGATTCTTTTACATTACACAAAAACTACACCTCATCGACCAACTTCAAAACATTTTTTGTTGAATTACATTAGTATAATAATAATATATAATATTCTCCCAATAATTTTTATCATTTAACAAGACACTTTGTCAACATTTTTTAAGTGAATTTTAATTTTTCCTTTTACAAAATTTTCTTTAAAAAATCGGTACCATGTAATCGCCCAAAAATGTTAGAGATTTTTACTTTCTACTTAATGCCTGGGCTTGAAAGTTTTATTGGCGTAGTTATAAAAATTTCTTACACTGCATTATTTATGGTAATTTGCCTATATCACACAAAGATGTACTGATGATTTTAAAACAAAAAATTTCGCTAATTACCTTCATATTTCGCTCTATCGATCACTAAAAATAGTGCGCAAATCTTTACAAAATTTTGACCAAAATTTCCAACAAAAGTTTTAAAAATTTATAGCCAAGTTACCAACAAATTGTTCATACAATGTACTGCATGTATTTATGTAAAACCAAAATTTAATATTTTGCAAAACCACAACGTTGACACGTCAGCTTCACTTTGCAGCTTAGCGACTGTTGGCGACTTGGTTGCAGGTGTCGCTCGAAATTACTCCCCAATAACTTTGCAAAAAATTATAAGCTGCTTAAAGTTGGGTTTTATTTATGCTACGGTATTGCTGCTGCTTGTGGTTACAATAAAAAAAAATATATATAAAAAACAGCAAAATGAACAAAATTCCTAGACACATACATATATACATAAATAAACGTACGAATGAATGAATGAATGAATGAAGAAGCTGGAGAAAATTCCAAAAGCAAACACTTCACTTAACATTCGAGCGACAGTAAAAGGAAATAACATTTGACAGTTTGCTGAATGGCAGCAATGATTGTGTTAACTGACATTGTTGTACTTTTCTTGTGATGAAGCTGATTTTCTGCTCAGCTATAGTGCTTTGTTTTACAAAGCTGTGCTGAAATTGGTATCAAGGTATTAAGTACTTCAAGTGCTTTATTCGGTTTTTATAATTTTGAAATCGTTGCTGAAAAACTTTGTCGCACTTGTTTTGAAAATAAAAATACGTTGTTTTTAACCGGGCTATGATATTTTTATTGCTTTGTAAAGTAGACATGTTCCAATTAAGAAAAAAATAAAATATTTGTCAAATGTCGACTTCGGCTTTGATAAGAGGCCATTGGTCTTCTCATGAAATTTTGGATGACGTTTTTAGAAGAAGTGTCTGCATGTCACCGATGACGCGTTGGATCGCGGCGTTTAGGTCATGAATTAATTCTGGTTTATTCAAATAAGCCCGAGATTTCACAAAACTCAAAAGAAAGAAATCGCATAGCGTTAAATTGACATGATCTTGGTGGCCAGTTGACATCAGAATTTTGTGAGATGACTCGGTCTGAAAATCGCTGCTGCAATAAATTGATTGTTCCATGCACGATATGGCAAATGGCACCGTTCTGCTGAAACTACATGTCGTTCAGATGGGGCCACAAGAACTCTGTTATCATGTTCTTTTCCAGAAAAGTAAGGCCCAACACGTCGCTTGACCTAAATCTGCAACTGGCAGTTGCTCGTTATGGATGAATTTGTTTCTCATGGAATGCGTGAGGCTTTTGTGAGCCCCAAATTTAACAGTTTGGTTTATTCACGAAGTCATTTAGATGCAAATGCGCTTCATCGGTGAAGATGACTTTTTTCGGCATTCACTTCACTTTGCTCCATTACCTATTTTCGTAATGGGTGTTCACAATGAGAAGTTACAGCTGTCAAATTTTAGAGTTGCCACTTGCACAGAAATAAAATTGTATAAAACTTAAAAATTACACTGATATTGAGACACTCTTTATAACCAATAGGTGTATGTATCTGTTCGGACAAGAAATATGCTTCCAATCTGTAAATTTCTTGGACAAAAACAAGAGATTTTTGAAATCGAAATGATGAAATATCTCAAGACATTGGGACTGCTATAGGAAGTATGCTTAATGTGTTCAAAATCATTTGAAATGAATATGCTGTTATATGAGTTCGGGAAACCAATCGAGATATTATAATGAAGCTTAGTACACAGGCTACAACTTCAAACCTAGCGTGAATTGATAATTGTGGTAGTTAACCCGACAAACACTTTTAGCACCTATGGAAATAATACTTTTGAGACACTTTATAAGACTAGTAAAAGTGTTTCAAAAACCAATTTTAGGTATTCGGTTACTTATTTCTTACTTTTATATTCTGTAAATCCTAAAATTCATTTAACGAAGTACATAACCATCTTTCTAAATAAGACATCAGGTGCTGTTGCCGTGACGAGAAAATACCTCGAAAACATGATTACTTAATCCTTCAACAACATTTTAGTTGGTTGGTTGGTTGATGTTTTTTGTTTTTTTTATATGTTGTTGTTGTAATTTCTAACATATTTTTCAAAAAATTTACGGTAAAATCACCTAAGACAAAACTTAAAGGTGAATCAGTCAAGTGCATAAAACCAAAAACCAAAACTCACAACAAAAATGCCACTTTTCACAGTTAATAATAATAATTTTAACCACGAAGCAACAACAACATTATTCAGAACAATAACAACATTATGAAAAATAACAACAAATAAACAGCTGCTGTCTGAAAATTTTCCATGGCAAAAACAAATAACAGAAAAGAGAAAAACAACTTATCTCGCAATTATTGTTATCGCTTGAATGAAGTCTTTGGTTAAACGCCTTAAACTAGACAATGGAACTTAATTTATTCATGAGACTCTCTCACATTCAATATAGATTACGCTACGGTATGGTTTCACATATAAGTTGCATAAATGCGGTGCAGCTGACTACAAAAGGCAAAGCATTACAAAACTTAACAGTGCATGAAGAAAGGATAAAGATACATACGAGAATGTATGTATATGATAGTGCTTGTAAAACACTTTGAAGGACGATAAAGATGTCTTGAAAAATTAATGCAAAAATGTGGTAATATAACTTTTTACATGCAGCTTGGGTGCTTTGTGTTTTGGGATGATTTTAAAACACGCGCAAGTACACAGACACATGCAATAACACTAATTAGGGTGGTTCTGAGAATTATATAAATGTTCTTAGACTTAGCTATGCAGAAAACTTTTAGTAAAGAAAATATGTAAAATGAATTGTGTAAATGAAACATATGAACAACAATAAATTTATTATTTTTCCAAATTTGTATCAATGCAAATTTTTTAATTTTTTGGCCAATTGTGACCATCCATGACACTGGTGTAATATGGCTTGGGATCTGAAATTTTAGGAATGACATTGTCACAGTAAGAGCTACTGATATACGAAATTCTGAGAAATCATTGTTTTTATTCTTCTTCTTTTCACGTATAATTTTCCATGCAGTCCATGCAAATATATCAAGGTATCGTCTTCGGAATGCCTTTTTTTGTTGTTACTCAAACGTTTCTGCAGCTCTTCTACCTATTGTTTTCTGAAGTTTCCTAGTAACGCGGTCAATGAGGTGGGGTGTGACATACCCCAGCAGTATTTACCTGTGTGTTTTTTCTTCAATGCGTTGCGCTCGATTAAGCGTGATTGCTATGTCAGTTCAAGGATGTTTTATCTTCAGCTACTGAGAGCACTGCTACAGATATTCTTGTGAGGAGAAAGTTGTCGCTGTTTGTAATCACGTGGGGCTTGGCACATCTAACCTCATTGACGACGGGTTTAAGATATTTTTACAGCGCAAATGGCCCAACTCCATGGCAATACTTTAATCGACATACATATATTAAAGTCATTCAATGGTCATATTATTCGGCAGTCTTGTCGTGAGGCATATAATTCATTAAAACTTATTTCTAAATTTGAATTTATTTTTGAAATTAACTATCTTCAATTATTTCCCCATATCTTTAAATGAACTTATTTTCTAATAAATTACAACGATATATAGACAGTTGGACTAAGACCTGAAAACTTTTATATATATCACTTTTATTAAAATAGGTAAACTCTTTACACATGTACTTGCACTTACACACGTAAACGGAATCTCTTTGTGCTATGAAATTTCTGCTCATACGATGTTTCAAAGATTTTCATTTGATTGAGCAGAAAAGTTGTGCATAGTTTTGAGCGTTAAACAGTTCGTCGTTACAAGTTTGCGAAGATGTTGTTTTCGTGTTTTTTGTCTTTGTGTGTGTGCAAGGAAAAGTGGTGACGCCAATCTGTAACACATAAGTGGTTGATGATAAACATGAGACCAGTTGCTTATCAAAACTTTGCGCATAAAATTTTGCGTTTATTACGAATATTAAACAGTAAATTCTGAGAATTTTTCAAGAATTTTTCATAAAAATTATAAAGTTTTTTTTTTTTAATGGAATAATTGAATTACATTGAAAACATAGACCCCTAAGTGGCATTAGAAAACTAGTAATAGCACAAGTGCCATTGATGCAATCATCCATTGTTTGAAATTATAAAAAATATCTCGGTAATCGATTTGCCTCGTATCAATCTTTTTGTCTTTGCATCAACCATAGTTGAACAATAGATGCCAACTGAACGTTGTTCAACTGATTTGATTTGGTTTGTCGTTTCATTGAATTTTGCAAAGAGTCCGAGAATTTTCTTTATCGAATTTGATATCTGATTAAGTACTGAGCATTTCCAGCTGAAGTGAGCTAACAGATGTTGCTAGCGATTTGTCTATGAGTATAAGCTGTAAGAGTTGATAGCATGGTAAGATAAAAATTGTAAGTGATTGCACAAAATTTCAAAGGCTTGGGAGGTATGCAAGTTTGAAAACTGGTGTAGTTATTATTTTTTGGTGAACAATTTGCATATGTATGTATTATCTCTTCAATATTCTTAAAAATCTTTTTAATTTAATTTTCAGCAGAAGAGGTATCTATCTACCTACTTCTGGAATAAAATTCATGAAACCAAAAAGTTTTTTTCTAACCATATTTTATTTCTGAAGCTTAATCTAAAAAATTTCAGTTCATTTCACCTGGAATGGCTCTACTAATGGAGTTACAAATATGCACAATTTAATTGATAGCACAGATGACGATGGCTAATGACAAGAAATCTCAAAAAAAATTGCTGCAAGTGCGGCAACCGTAAGAAAATGACAATTGTGTTTCATGTTGCATGTAGTCTGCTGCATTTAATGGTCAATTGCAAGAATCAGTTATCAACTGTGACAGCATTTATGAAAATCTTCGAAAGTTCGCTCACTGAAATACAACTTTTTACATCATTTGAGATGATAATGAACGCTTGAATTAAACATGTTAGCAACTTTTGACTTTCTGTAAATTAGGCAGAAATTTAGATTTAAGAAAAATGTCGATCCAATAAACAACATACAGAGACTTCAACTTATTTTTGACTTGAGATCAATGAATATGATGATATCATAATGTCGACTTCTTTTTAAGATTGAATCGCTTTCGGGTGGTTGATCAAGTAAAAATTGCGATTTCTCCCACTAACTTGAGATCTGACTTTTTTGTCATATTTTCCAATGAATGGATTGATCCAATTAAATTTTTTGAGTTGAAGAGATGAAAAGATAAAAACACCATCTTAAAAGGTTCAACTCTTCTTTCGGCATCACCCAAATGGTAGTACTTTATCTTTTTACGTCACTTCTGGTGTCTAAAAATAACTTAAGACTTTCTTCCAAAAATTTTTTTAAAATAAAATATCAGTAAACAAAAATTATTAACATAGGTTTGGTCTGTCCGGTCCGGGTCAAAAGTTCGAATTTAATTTAGAGCACTAAGAAGTCTATGACTTTTTCTTTAGTTTTTTGAACGCATTTTCAATTATGAATTTCTGCAAAATTCAGAGTTCACTTGTCTAAAAAGTGACCTGGTTTGCCATATTTTTCGTGGATCTATAAAACATTTTTGTCATAATTTCAATCACGGTCACGGTACGATCACAAATAATTGTATCTTTCAATGTAAAGATATTGCTTTCATCTATTCATTGAAAGCAACAAAAATTATGAGCCATCGTCATACCCTACATAATAACTACCTAAGGGCAATGAACTTAAAACAATTGGCTTAAAACTGTGTCTATGCATAGTAGATAACATTAAAAAAGTTATATCCACAATGATCAATTCGATCAGAACTAAAATTTTAAAGGTGAACTGAAATCAGTTATTTTCAGACAAAAATATAGCTTCTTTTCAGTACCGTGAACGCCAATATACCTTATCAATATCGAATATTTTTTTATACTGACGAATTTCACTCACTTTGCGCTTTATTTGTCAAGCTACCCAATTTACAAAAGTTGTCCAATTGATTTACTTATTGTCCTACTTCTCACACCAAAAATTAATTATTGTGGACAAATATGGATTGAGCTGGAGGCTGAACAATTTTATAACGTTTCTTGCACAGCCTTATTTTTCCAACATTTTTAACTTTTTTCGGGAATCATTAAATAAATATTACCTCAAAAATTTTCATAAAAGGGTTTTTACAAGCTATACTTAAAAAATTTAAATATCTCCACATCAGTCCACATTTGTTCAAATGAATTAAGTTTTGGTGTGAGAAGTACCATCTAATCGGGCAACAATAGGTTCAATTTTTAGCCCTACCGATCATCTTTTTTTTTTCGGCCTGGATAACTGGGCAAATAAAGCGACATTTGTACATAATATCATTAAGAAATAATAAATATGGAAGCGATACATAAAAGCTTTGGCGATTTCTTTTCTTTTGGCGTATATCCACTCCAACTTTCATCCCAAATATTCCCTAAGTAAAGTTTCTTTTGTAATTCGTCATTTTATTTAAACTTGGTTAAGCCCACCGTACTCTGATATGCACAGAAACTTTCATAAGAAAAAAATTTAAAAAAATTTTTTAAAGTTTCAACCGATTTTTTTTTTATTGTAAATTTGGTTAAACTTTTCGTTCAAAGACTTTTTCTAGCGAGTTGTTGTGGTCTTTTTTTCTTATGAGTGCGTCTCATTTCAATTTTGCCTTTATGGTATTAATTTTTTAAAGTTCTCTTGTACGTTTTTTTTTTAAATTCACCGTCTTGTGACAAAACCTTAAGCTTGCTGGCTTTGCAGCAACAAATTCGCATAATTCTCTTAGCATTTTATGAAAAATTGTTATCCGACAATTTAACCCGCTATTCTTGTTACTTTCCTTCGGAATAAAAATGAAAAATATAAAACTTTGCATTTTTTTAATGCAGCCTGTGCCAGTGTTGCCACATGGCTCATACATACTGCATACAATTTCAAAGATTGTACTGCACAGTTTGTATCTGTTTCAGCCTTGAGCTGCATTGAGTTTTCACTGTTGCTGCATTACATTCACGGTTATCATATTAGCGCAACATTTTGAGTTTACAAAGTTTCTTCTGCTTTTTTCTTGACTTGCATTTGTTGTTGCTTTTGTCGCTGCTGCTACTGCAACATTTGCTACCGAACAGCTCAACGATATAAAGTTAAATGTTAAATTTAACATTAAAAGGGTTTTGTTGTAATCACTTGGGAGGCATAGAAGTAGCAGTCGAAACACTGGCAATTGGTTACTTAAAATTGAGTGGATTGGGTGGGGGGGGGGGGGGGGGGGTGAGGGCGCAAGGGAGGCTTTGATTGGTAGAACGAAGGCAGCATGGGTTACTAATGCACTTGATGTTTTATATTTGTTAACATTTATAATTTTCTCTAGAGAAGTTTTACCAAGTTACGTGTTTATATAACTTTTATTGTGATATTTTTTTTTATTGGTTTTCAAGTAAATTTCTTTGCTTAGGATAAGTAATGTAGCACAGAAACTTAAATTTATTTAGATTCTCTAGAGAGAGAAAGTTTTTTTGGTTTGCAATCGTTGGTATTGTAATACTTTCCATTACAAAATGAAATGTTTCATTTCTTAATTCTGATAACAAAAGCGTAATACTAAACTTTACACTTCAAAACAAAATCCCTGGTGCAGCGAGCGCTTCGGGCAAATTAATTGGTCTAGCAAAAAAGTTTCAACAAATCAACTCAAAGAATTAACTGAAATTATTTTGATTATAAAATAGGTTTCGTTGACTTTCAAAGCAGTTGATAATTTTTTCAGCTTAAATTTCAGAGTCAGTCTGCGTTTGAAAATCCGATTAAAAAATGTCAGACATTCAGATAAAGTTGTGCAGAACTAATGAGGGTTAGCGCTCAAGGTTATTTGTTGAGCAGCACGTACGAAAACTTTGCGGCCAACACAGTGCTGATCAGCATTTCATAAAAAATATTAATTGCTTATAGCTAAAAGTTAACAAAGTTCGATATGATATTTTCGATTGATAATGAAAATGAAAGATTTTACCAACAAAAAAGCTAGTGAGAGGTATTTTGGTCTGGTATTGGATAGGAACCTAAGTTGAAAGTCTTCATAACGAAACAAGGAAATGTGAACATTTCTAGTTGGCGCTTTTATGACAAAGGGGGATCAAGTTTCTCAAAACTTTCCAACTGTAGTATATTATATAATGTTCGTTCAGCAGATCTATGACAAGCATAAAGTTTCTTTAAATATTTAAAAATGAAATTCTCACAAGTAATTAAAAGTGTTCTGATAATCACAAGACAATAACTGCGCTGATTTCCACAAGAGTGAATGGTATTGACCATAGAAACAATAGCTTAATATTCCTATATAGAGAGTTATTTACGCAAAAGTTCTCAAATTTTATTAAAATACTCTTAAAAAGCCCATGAAGAAAACGATCCTTGTACATAAATATTTAGGTCCTTCAATCGAAACTGTTTTTTCTTTTTTGTCTCAGACTCGACAGCACTTTAAGAACGTTTAAAAAAGCTCCTGATGTATGTGCCTTGTTCTTAGTTTAAATCAATTTATTGTTTTTTTAATTTAAAAAACACAATAATCCGCATAATAATGAAAATTCTTTACTCACAATTTACTTTAGAAACTCGCAAAGCCAAGATAAAATTGCTTATGAGCATTTTTTTGGAGATGGAGTCAATAATAAATGTAAAGGTTATCAAATAAATCTATATTGTAATAAATTTATGTAAGTAATCTATCACCAAGAGTCAATCTTATCCCACTACAATATGACAGCACCAATGAACAAGGCGGACAAAATCAAACAGAGCTTGCAAATTAAATGGAAATGTATCAATTGTGATTGTCTTAAGGTATCTGCATCAACGTGACAATCGCTTTATTGAAAATATCACTGCTGTAAGTTTAGTGTCCGATGACTGATATATATCGATTTCACGATACGTTCCGCCTTACGGCACATTGTATCTATATGAAATTGAAATTTCGAAGGAATGTGTTGAAGTTATACCGATTGAGTATTGCAACAAGAGGCATTAAAGGATAAATAAAATTATTTTCAGCGAAACTATAAGGAATATTGAGAAAAGCAATGCAACATCTTTGATAAATAAAAATGTTTCTACTAAACATGCCATCACTTTACGAAACACGGTCAGTTTGAAGAAACTTTTTCACTATCTAGAAAATGTGTAGGTCTGCCTTTTCTGACACATAAAATTTTCCAGCCTTATAACGTTTGCAAGGTCTGAAGCTGTTGACAGTTTCTGACTACATCTATTGGCATGCTTTAATCTCTAGGTAGCTAACCTTATGTCCTTTTAAACACACGTCATTTTGACGATGTATTATTGAGTAGATATTATTTCATAAATATCAACAACATTTTTTTTAAATTTTAGAAAATAGTTCCAACTTTTTATAGGTATTCAGAAAAGCTTAATTTTAAGTAAGAACTTTCGAACAATTTTTTTTTTTTAATTGACCAACAAAACTATTTTATTTTTATTTTTTACATTTCTTTATATATAACCCTTAAAGCCAAAACTTTAATAGTAAAAATCCAAAAACTTACAAGAAACTTATGATTAAAAGCTAACCATTCGTCAAAATGACGAATAAATAGATTAAGTATCAAAACTAAGCACTACCACTACAAGCAAGTAAATATAGCCAGACTATATAATTAGAGAGACAGATGTGAAATTTCAACTGATGCTCGTCAAAATGACGAAGGCTAGCTATTCAGGGCTAAGAATATTAATTATAAAGTAATGTTTTAACTAAAATGTCGATTATGTGACTAATTGACTTAAAATTTCTGAAATACAAAAATCACCTCATTGATATTAATCAAGAAATAGCTTATTTTGTTCCATAGAAAAATTCATGTTAAGATACCAAAACAATTGACAAATGAGGGTAATTTAGGAAAAAAAAACCTGAGCGTTTAAGTTTTAAAACCAACCAACTTTGTTGCTACTACCAAAATTACCTATTTAAGAAAATTCTATACGTAATAAATGTAAAAACATTAATTACATGAAAAGCTTTTACGATATTAAATTTGGTGTCAGAAAAAAAATACCAAAATATACCCTTACATATTCGTACCGTCACAGACATAAGAAAATCACAGGCATCTTTGTTACATTCCAATGAAAAGGATACTTTAAATGTAACAAATTCAATTGAACGCTATAGAAATATAAACAGAGACAACAACAAAAACAAAAACAACAACAACAGCAAAAATATCAAGGACTTTGTCCACAAACTGTCTGGCACTTAATTGAGTGCACGTTTTTCTCATTAAATTTTGATATGGGAAAACATTAAAGCAAATCAAATAATTTAAGACAAGTTAACAGATGTATGCAGATATATTTGATAGCTAAGTGACAGACAGCAACGTTAGCAAAAGCAATCGATTGAAGAGTATAAGCAGGTCAGTGGCATTTTAAAAAAATAAAGAATTCGAAACACAAATTAATGTGGATATATTGATGCGAATAAAGTTCCAATTCATGAAAAATTAATGCACATCAACGTATGAAAGAGTTGAGGTTGTAAGCTGTTGTTTGCAAAAAAAGGGACACTTTCCGTTTTCAAGCCCTAAATAAGCATCAAAAATAATACATAGCACATACAATAAGGAAGGCGAAACAAAAAACATTGTTTTGACACTTGAATGCTTCCTTTATGTCCTTTTTTTTTGAATTTTTTACAAGGCCCACACTTTAAGTATTTGAAGATAAATAAAAGGGATACAATTCAAGAGGACAATGACAAAGCACTTCAGTAAAAATCTAAAGGACGAGAAAAATGTGCCTCCATCAAATCCTGCTCAATATGCTTGTGATTGACATATTTGCGAGGGTTTGCTGCGAAAAGTACAACATCATCACAAAAAAAAAATGCTGAACATTTTCATGGTCGATAATATGCGTTTGCGAATAACTCTACAATTGTGTCTCACTTAAGCGGAAAAATATTTTTAAGCATCACAATATGTATGAAATTTAATGGAGAAAAAGTTCAAATAAAGGTGTTCAACTAGGTATCTGTAACAAGTCTATGAGGAGTCCTACTTATATATTTAGTGTTCTTGAAAATATAAGTGACTGGGCATTCAAAGATTGATTAAGTCTTACCCAAAGAATTCAAGTGTTTAATGGTCTCCAAAAATATTATTGATGTTACTGTAATCTCTCAGCTGAAATAAGATAATTGCAGCATTAACTTTCCAATCTCAGCCTTATCCAATGAGTACAGTGAATATAAGTCCTTAGTTCGAAACCTCTGTATAGAACTAAGAGTTACTGCTTTATGACTGTAGTGTATTAAACTCAAGTACGAAAGGGTTTGAGTTATTTAAGATTTGTCTTTAAAGCTCCAAAGAGTCCTTTGGTATGTATCAAACGATTTTTACAAGGAGTAGTAGTATTTGCTATATTTTATTGTTTTCAACAAAATATTTTACTAACGTTTGTAAAATGTAAGGAATTTTATGAAATTTACTCTAAATAAAAGGAGCATTCATTCTTTGTGGTAAATCAAGTGTGTGCATGTTTTCAATTGTTCTCTAAAGTATCCTTTATCTTGAAAACATTTTTGAGTTAAAACAAAAATGCTTTCAAGAATTCTGTTAGCTGCATTAAAAACAATTTATTTGAATTGTACCAAATTTGCTAAGATCTCAACAAAAAAAGTTGCTATGGTAAGTATATATAATACCAACAGAGAAATTTTGAAATAAATTAATTGTTGCATGAAAACACTCCCTTATCAACGCAGCAACAATCAAACAATAAATCTTGCTAAAACCAAAATAAAGGCAACTTAATGCCAAATTTTTCTGCGACGAGAAAAATTTTGAAAAACTGCTTTTAGTCCAGTATCGATACGGTTTTTTCGTCAAATGTCTATCCTATATTCCTCAATTTTCGATGCAGTTAGGATTCTTTCATGCCATGGTAAAAAAAATGATCATGTCAAGTCACCCCTCTGAAATTTTTGGTATTGCTTTGGAAGGCAAAAATGTATGCACATCCTCAAGTCTAATGAATTTTATTTCTTATTTAAACTATAACCTCTTTCTAAGAAAAATAAATACACCCAGTTGCCTCTTATTAATGATAAACCTTAACTAAAAAGGAGGAAAAACTTAGTGCATTCGTTGAAAGTTTTCTTTTAAATAATCTCATATCTGAGTAATCAAGCCCACATTGATTCAATTAGTAGTATTTTATTCCTAGATAGCTAACTTTCGACATTCGGACGATCCATTTATATTCACCGCACTCGAAATAACTATCTCACCTTGCTTCATGTTCTCCCACACCAACTCCATAGTCGCCAAAAGCGTACTTATCGTAATAGTGCGTAGACGGTGTATTTTTATATTAAGGCTACATGTTTGTCATTTTGACGAATGTTTAGCTTTTGTGTAATTTATTTGTTATATATGCTATATATTTTTTTTTTGTTTCTGTATGTTAAGCAACTATTTATACGTTTAGAGGCTCTTTTTTTTTATTTTAAGTGTTGATGACCTAAGTTTAAAGGAATCTCAAAAATTTAAATAAAAATGATTTGTTTATGACAAAAAAAAAGTATTTCTATTGCTCAGATCTAGGCTAATCTGAATACTTATATTTTCCAACATGTTCTCATAATTACTTTTTTGAGTGAAATTAAAATAGGAGAAAGAAAACGCTCCAAAAAAAAAAACTTGGTAAATTTACCTTGAGAAATATTATCGAAAGAATTTTTCACCTTAAGTATTCCGCAGAAGCACAGACAACCGACACTGGACTATAACAAATTAAATAAATTGTTAATCGTTCAAACGCACCGTAATTCCGCTGATTATACGCGCAAGCAGTTGATTGTAATTTCATTATCCTTAAATTAACTCAAATTCATTAATTAACTTTCATTACGGAGTTAGTGAAGGCGGCAGCAAGCAATTGCTCACATAACTAAAGTAAATTCAATATTTCACACTCAAAAGGATTTTATTGCTGTTTGCTGCGGAATAATTTTGTCGAAAACGAAATAAAATGCAAAAGTGCTGCATGTTTGTACTGATTTTATGCCGCACACTTTGCTTGCCAATGAAAAGTTAAATGGTACCCTAATGAATATCCTAAAGGATCCCACTTACGAAATGCTGAACAATACCATCAACAACAACAAAGTTGTAGTAGATATAATGCAAAGAACAGGTATGAAATAATGATAACAAAATAAATAAATTAGCCCAAAGGCTCAGCGGTAAAAGCGAGCCAACGACACTAAGTTAAGCTGAGGTTTTCTAGGATATTGAAGATTGGTGAGAGTAGGATGGAATGGAATATGCAGAACGTAACTGCGGGAAACAGCGGTAAACGTTGAACACTTAATTTGCCTTTATTAAGCTGTACCGTTAATCAAAGTACTGTGGTAATGTTATGTTTATTTCAAGGCCAAAAAAGTCAGTTTAAAGCTGTTGGGTATTTTGGTAGTTTTTATCATAAATCATTTTTGATGTTATTTATACTCAATCTTTGAGACAAAAAGTTGAATGAAGTCCATATACTCGATAACGCATTATCTTTTTAAATTTACTAATGAGCTAATGTTTCTTTTTCTGAAGCACAAATTATTATCTGGATTTTTTGAACATCATTTGCGGTCTCACAAAAATGGGCTTTTTGAGAGCATTTTCCTGACTGTGTGTAAGTGTAAGTGTGTTTATGTGATCCGATTCTTCAAAATATCCACAAAAGATGTACTCCAGAGCTATTAAATCTAGTAAACTTAGAATTCAGTTTTAAATGATATCATCTATAGAACGATCTGGTTGTATATTTTAAGAACAACAATTAAAAACCTTTATTTAACTGGCAGATTCCTTCCTACACGTCAGAAATGATGTTTACACATCAAAAAAAAAAAGTAAAATCACTCTCTTCTACTTCTACACAAGGAGAACTCTTGTGAGTTGAGACCCCAGCAGTATTTAATGCTTCGCACCTCAAAATTTTTGCTTTCCTTGATTAATTCTCACTATGATATAAATAAATATTTAATTTTTCCACTGTGCGAGCCCTTGCAAATGGCATATCAGTTCAGGGCTGACAGTAGCTACGGCGACGACACCGTACCATGGGCACTTTAAGCTGGTTTACGCTGAAAAATGAAAAATAAAGTAAATTCTCATCCCTACTTGCAAACAAGAAATAATTGCAACTAATTGAGTTATGTGCAGCTTAAAAAATAACATAGCTAACGAAATGTAATGATAGCGCAAACAGGATAACAAAGGATAATTCCAGAGCAATAAAAATTGCAAACTTTTGAAGTTGATTTTAATGGAAATAAAAAAAGAATTCAATAAACAAATAAATTATATAAAATAAAATATAATGCTAATAAAATAGCGGCAACTATTTTTCATTTTGAAAATAAAAAAAAACATAATTTGAATAATGGAAGTCTAAAAGCATGCAATTGGTAAATTTTAACATGGAAAAGCCAATAATTTGCTATTATACTAAATGAAAATTGAAATGTCAACGTAATTATAGAATATATTGCATGTATATTTAAATTTAATTTTATGATAAAATCAACTCTTTCCAAGATAATGAATCTCTGGCTCACATTGTATGTAACTTTGCCAATAATAGCATCGGAATTTATATTACAAACGAAACTTTAAATTTGAAAGTCAAAAATAATTGAATCATTAAATTTGTCCAATATAATTAAATATTTATCAGCAAAATTTCCTATTGAAAATCATCAGACCTGATGTTAAACTATAATATTGTATTTATGTATATAATATAAAAACAGATTCAATGTCAATATTTTGCTGTTTTTATATTCTTCAAGGATTTTCAGCACTCGCACATTTGATGCATTGCGGTCTAATGAAAGTTGAAATATGCAAAGCTTCATGTGTAAATTTTTTAAAATTCTTTTAATTTTTTAGTATGATGCAGCTTGAAACAAGTTTTTGTTCTTTGCTAAAACATAAAAATACAATGCATTGTGTGCGTGTAAACGACTGACACTACCACATAAGTGCTGATTTCAAATCAAGCTCTACCGGTTAGTCGTTTTTCATCACATTGCTGGTACGCTTGGCTGTATCGTTTGGAAAGTGAAAGTTTCAATGTCATCAGCTTCGGACACAGAGCTCCACTCCTAGTTGTTAGTTTTTTGAGCTTTCATCAACGCTTCAGCAAACGCAAGTCGACAAATCGTGCGTATCCTTTGGTGGTTTCTCGATTTCCCAACAATTATTCCGATACTCCAACCAACCCGGCTACTTTTGGGATTTAAAAACTGTCCGATATGATTCCATTAGTTGGCTACAAATAATCATACCAACCATTGATTCATTGTATTGCTGGACTATATTAAAATGTGTGACTTTGAAAAATTTATTTCCCTCTGGACCTACGAATATGGCTTTATCGATTCTGGAAGGGAACGCTGATTAAAAATAAATGAACTTTTTTCTGCCTGAAACGCGCCTTTCTAGCGTAACAAATGTAGCAATGTAATAACTTTATCCTCTGATAAAAATAAAAAATACATAAAACTACCTCGTATTTTTCTTACAAAACACACAATTCAGTTTTCGACGGTAAAACTCTATGCGCTACAGTTTTTTAATCCATTCTTACTAACATAAAAATCATATCTTCAAGAATGTATTTTAATAATCAATTATTTTAATGCAAGCATGAAAAGTATATATCCTTTTTTATTTGTTTCTGCATACAATTTCATTTCCAGCTGCTCGCTGTATAAATTTAATACAAATAACATATTGCCAATGCTCTGCACATTATAGAAATGATTTATTCATAAGGTCATGAAAAAAAGAATAAAACAGGCCATAAAATCAGCATTTGGCAGAAAACGAAAAAAGAAACTCATTAAACTTTAATGATCACAAATGTGTTAATGGTAATCAAATAATCGTAATTATATAAATTGACATCAATATAAAAACTCAATATAGAGCAACAATAACAATATTTTTTATAAACTTTGTAAATTTTCAATGATTTAATAAACATTACAAAAAAAAAATAAAGAAACTTAAATACATTAATTTGTACAAAAATTGACAGTTAAGCATTTTGTGCAATTATCGCAGCATTGATTATAGATTTATTTTTTCTCTGTGTCCCAATTAAAAGGATCAACTGTATACTTATTGAGGACATGCAAAATTAACGAGTACAACCACAATGCTGTAATTAATTTAAAATAAAAAAAAAATATAAAAAAATGGTGAAAAATATTAAAGTACTATTTCATTTAACTTTCAACCATTGCTGTTTCTTTTATTTTCATTCTTTTTAAAAAATAATAATTAAAAAATAAAAAAAAAATATATCCCAGACTGTGTTAAATGAAATTTTCCAAAAACCAGTTAATGCAGTGATAAATGAATTGGGTCAAGAGAAAGTTCAAAACAGGACGTAGCAGTGGCAACAACTTGACCCTGAATGAAGCAGCATAGTTTGTCTTAACGTTTAATTCAGTGCCTTACGTACAACGTTTAATTTTCCTTTATTTGTTGGCTTGTAAAGTCAAAATAAGTGAAATGCTGTTGGATTGAATGGCTAGCCATTGAAAGGATGGGCGGGTAGTTTTGATTTTAATTTGTAATACCATTGAATTGAGAACGGAAATTAAATAAATTCTTTTGCAGCAATGAAATGAAATGATGTAGGTCAGGTCATTACAAAAGTTAAGTCATAATATAAACAGTGCACAGTAAGTGAAATGGAATTTTGTGGTAACAGCTGTTGATAAAGACTTTCAGACATTTTTCCCGCTTATATATTTCGCTTAAGACGTTTCCATAAAGGGTGTAGTTTATTTATTACTTCTTGGTTTTCAACAAGTGCTTTAGATTTGAAAATTAAATAAATTACAATTTTAAGCTACTGAGCTGATTTTGTGTTTCTCTTGTGCTTAGAAATTTTCTGCATTTGAAACAAAACGACATCCTTCTAACAAATATTGGGTTGTACGGAAATTAATTTCGTTTACTTAGTGAAAATTAAAAACTATTTTCTTATATTGTAAAAATATATCATTGAATTATATATTCTTCATTTTAGTCCAGTATTTTTTTTAATATTTCTGGCAGTGGCATGACTCTACGCTCACAAAACTTCTGATCATTGCTGGCAAAAAACTGATCTAAGTCATTTTTGACGTTCTCATTTAATGTTAAGGTTGTGCCGTCTAAAAAATATTATAGAGACCAAAACAAGTTGCAGTCAGAGGTTCCAGATCTTGAGAATACATCCCATCCAAGCTATATAAGCTTTTGGCGAGTTTAAAAATTTGCATGAAGTCTCGCAATATCATGGCGGAACCGTATACTCAGGGCCGTAGCGAGCATGCGGCAGGCGGGGCAGTGCCCCAGGGCCCCCGACGGGAAGGGGCCCTTTCCCGTCGACCACTTTTTTGGTTCTGAAAGAAACTTACCTCGGTAATGACTTTGAGGTCTCCTGAAAGTGAACACGAGAAATTGAACACGGTGGTCTCCCAGAATAAAACAATTCTACATTTTTTTGAAGTTTTATTAGATGATGTACCTCGGACAGTTCCCGTATCAACGGACGATGAAGGCGTCGATGATAACCAATTCACGAATTTCCCGGAAATCTTTTTGGCTTCAATTTCTTTTTTTCGTTTTGCTTCCCTTTTTTTCGCTCCACTAAGATAAACACGTTTCATGGCATAAAATGACAGTTATGTGACTGTACGCAGAATAATTATATAATTCTCCAATCCGATTCTCATTGTCAATAGCACCTGAATTGAGCAGATGATTCGCGGTGATCGAGGTATCGAACAGTGTTTTGCAACCCCTATACTCGCGGAAAATTCAGATGTTCCACATGTGATAAATCCCACACTGGGAAAAACGGTTCCATTAACCGAAAATTCCCTATATATCATCTAGAGGGAGAAACGCTAACTCTTTCCCGTTCTGTGTTGCGCGAACCGGAAAGAGGAAGCGTGGCTCCCTGCTCCCTCCCGCTGATGGGCCGAGTTTTATCCCAGTGAAGGTCAGTGTTTGTAGATTGTAGTAGAATCCTGTATATAATTCTATAGAAATTCTTCTACAATCTACGAACACTGGTGTAGGGGTACTTTAAAATTTGAAAAAAGATTTTCGTATGGGAAGCCCCAAATTTACATGTTGCTCCAGGGCCCCCGAGGCTCTAGCTACGGCCCTGCCTATACCTTTGCTATTGTTCAATTCCGGCCTTTTCTGTTTAATTGAATCATTCAATTTGTCAAATTGAAGACAGCACCTTTCAGAGTTGATCATGGTATTGTAATGTAGAGCTCAAAACAAAAATTCTCTTGAAACACCACCAGCAACACCTTTTTTCTGATGAATATTGGCTGGTACATTTTCAGATGGATTCATCAGATTCCACTAGCCTTTCAGATTGTGATGCATCCTCAAACTCAAAATTTCAGGAACGAAGTTTTACAAAACAGACAGGGCACTAACGTTCTTTAAAAACGTCTTCTCCATTAACACCGAATATTTTATTTTTTTTAACATCATTTTACTTTTTGATAGTTTAAGAGCAAACAAATTTTCCTTTCGACTTTTCGCACTTGAAAGGGCACCAAACAAAAACTCTTGGGCGGAACCAAACAAGCTTCTTCACAAACAGTTCTGGTTATATCAGCTATCAAAGCAAATAAATACAATGCGGTTCAAGCAAGAGGTTGGCTGTCCAAAAAGTACAATTAAATCCACTTTCTAAAAGCTGACAAATTTATATCGTGTATCAGTCTCATGGACATAATGATACACTATAAGTACAAAAAAGGGCCAATAGATTTGGTATCTAGGACACTTATCCTTATTGTTTGCTGAAGCTTAGTAACTTGATTTATTCAATCACTTCAAGCATTCAAGTGTTTTTCGTTTCATGTTATTCAATGCACTTTAAATTGAGCACAAGTTTTTGATAAGCTATGTAATTTAAACTTCGAATACTTAGTTTTCAAAAAAGTTTGTTTTTATATTCCATTGTATACATGATGGTTCGATCTAGGATACAGCCATTGTAAGAAAAATAGGGTGCTGCTGCAATATCATTGTACTAAAAAATATGTTAGTTACCTAACAAAAAATCCCATTTGTTTCTTATAGCTCTGTTACTTTGAGTTTATTTTTCTTTGTAATCACTACTCTGAAATACTTTGTGGCTCAGAAATATTTCAGACAGCTACAATTTTGTATACACAATGACCCGGGAAACCAGCTCTTTAAGTAGTCGTAACCTAGACACAACCACCTTGCATACAAACTACGCATAAATTGAACAAATAAATGTAATAAATACAATTTTTAGCCTGAAATTGATGTAGTTTTAATCCATCCCAACAGGAAAAAAATTAAACAATTCCAAAATAAGCTATAAAACCACAAGCCAATTAAAAATCACACAATTTTTGTCCAATACTGTAAAAGCTTTATCGAGATGTCAATAAATTGGCAATAATACCGAAAAATTTTAAGAAATTACATAGATGTTGTATAACACCGAAAGGCCGAAAAATGTTAAAATAGTTAATAGTTAGTCTATGTATTAAAAGCGTCTTTGATAATTAAAATTTTGGTAAATTGATTATAAGCACTTCATTAATCGATAATTTTCCAACACAAAAATACCGTAGCAATATCTATTTTTTTTTTTTTTTTGGCTGATAATATCCGATTTTTCTGCTGGGTTCAGATATGCAGTTGGCAGAACTTGTCTGAGAATAACTACGTTTGCATTTGCGTATTATGTTTTTGAATTTGTCGACAGCAACATCGACAGCTGCAATTTCTGTTGCTGTTGCTGTTGATGCTACATCTTCAATGCAATGTTGTCGATGTTATTTTCATTGCTGTTGCTGTTCTTATTTTATCATAGTTAAAGTTGCAATTTCTTTCAGAGCTAGCAACACTACCGCAGGCTGCATCATGCAATTTCTAGCTTCCGTTGCAATTGCTCTCCCTACGCTCCCAACCGATTGTTCATTTATTTTCTTGTGGTTTTTATTGTTTGGCTTAAATATTTTCGTTGCTATTGCCAATGTTTATTTATGTTCTACTCCTGTTGCTTTTTTCTTTTATTGTTGCTTTATTTATTTTTACTTTAATTGCTTTTATTTTGATGTTTTGGCATTACTTTGCTTGAAACTGAAGTGTCTGCTTACATTTTAATATGACGATGAATATATTTGGGAACATAACAAAGTTTGCAAATTATTCTATATAATTTACTAAATTGGCTATTTCTCCAGGAAATTTCAATTAAAACATCATGGGAGATATTTGTGTAGTATTTTTGAATATTTTGTATAAATTATGTGAAAACTATTGTGAGCAGTGATGGCATTCGGGTTTTGTGAAAATGTACTGAATTGAAACTTGAAATATACTTTTTAGAGGACGAATGTACTTTTTGTCGTAAAAACTCAATTTTACTAAAAAAAAAAAAGATCCTCGCTTTTGCCACCTCAAAAACCCTAGCAAAATGAGATAAGTTTTTACATATTTTCCAAATGTACCGAAAATGTACTGAAAATTTGCCAAATGTACTAAAATTGTGGCAAATGTATCGAATGTACTGAAAACTTGTTGAATGTACTCACGAAAGATTTTCATCTCTCAAATTTACAGAAGATGCCATCACTGAATGTGACTACTTTTGCATTTTAAATCTTTTTATCTTAGGATTTATAAATCCTACACATGAAATTGCCGTGATAGATTAATATGGATTTAGATATGGAACACAAAAAACCATTAAAATAACTCATCCATTCGTAAGGGGCAATCGTTGTAGCTTGCTATACGATACAGGAACTAAAAGTTCATGTCTGTCACGAAAATCGTCTATTTCCCGGCAATTTCAGAAATTTTTGATTTTTTCTACCAAATCCTCAGCTTTTCTATGCAATTATCGACCAGGCCAAGTTAGTCCCAGTCATTTGGTGACTCTGCAGCTGATCATTTTTGTAAGGGAGCTAGAATAATTAACTTTTGTTCGACTTGGCCATCCCTGCTTAAGGATATAAGACTTAACAAATGGTCTGTATGTTTCGAAAACAGACAGAAAAGTTTGAATGAGATTAAACTAGGTTTTTGAAAATATTGCGGCGTAGCAATGAGAATGATAATGGGCTGAAAGTTTCATGCCTTCGAACTTCAAACCACTTCAATAATTAATGTTCTGCCGAAATAGCGTACTTTTTACCACAGCGTGAAATCTCAGAAAACCTAAAAATAACCTACAAAAAATAAAAACGAAGAAACTGAAATTGAATAATATGGAAGGCAAATTACTGAGAGCTCATTCTCTTGAAAGCTGTAGAAGTTGAAGAGTTGAGGAGAAGGATGGAGGAAAACACTAAAAATGTTCCTTCATTCTGGCCCTACTCTGTAGAATTCAACATAAAATCCTATTTTGTTTCAGTTTGAGGACCTGGCTGACCGTAGCTATGTTAGCAAAGGTCAGCAACTTAATTTTGTTACGAAAAGTTGTTGGATATAGTTCAAACTCTGCGATGTCCCCATGTATCAACATTTGGTCTAAGTTGAACAATTCTTAAATATACTGCCACACTTACTTAACCTGTGCTCTCCGCTGTGGGATATCTAGATTATTGCTGCATAAAATTTAGTTCCATTCAATATCCGCACCCAGATATACTCTCCAGATTAAAGACAGATTTTTCTTTTTGTCGAGTATTAACTTCATTTATCATACCAATATGACATTCGTCGACTACTTAGATGCTACGATAAGTTATGCTTCAATATTTTTACTAAACTAATTAAATTATTTGACTGAGAAGTTGAAACTGTTATTTGCTTGAATAATTAAATTAAAATTTTCAATTTCCTGAATTTTTTTATTTTGAAAAAGTTTTTTTATTTTGTTTACACGGCATATTGACTTCTACCTGAACTTCATCATTTGCGCCAATAGCTCGTGTTTGTTATAAATTGTTGGCTCGCAACTGTGTGTCCTTAGCAATTTGGCAAAGTGGAAGGACAAAGTTTTAGAAAACGATTTGAATGTTGGTTTTTGTTAGATTTTTGTTGCCATACACCTGTACTATTTATTTTCAAATGCACAATGTAACAGTTAATCGAGCATGATTGGCGATAAGTGGAAATTTTAATTTGTGCATATCGTCCCGTGAGAAGTTTAGGTGAATTCAAAAATTCATTGAGTTGATCTTCGCTTTTTTCAAGCATGAATAAATTCTATACAATATTTTATTAAATTTTTGTTCTCTAAACTAAGCTTACAAAATAAAACTAAAGTATTGCATTTATGTGGCTTTATCATACGTGATATAGTGCGAATAAAAAGGACACATTTTGTTTCTGCATATATATTATGACGCTTTTATTTCATTAATTAAAATGATATTTTATTTAACAACTCGACAAGCAAAGCTTTTTGTTTGCATTTAATTAATTTTTTTTTTTTTTTTTGATTTGACCAAAGATTAAAATGTTTAAAAAGTTGACATCAAAATTATTTGCCTGACTTTTTGATGCAATTAATTTTGAATTTGAAATTTGATAGGCTGAAAGCGAAAATAGGAACGTACAAGAGAAAACTATGATTGCTTTCAATAATTTTAAATTTAATTTCTTGTCATAGTTTCCAGACCAGTACCATACTAAACTTGTTTCCCATTGAACTATTTTTCAGAAGTGTTGTTTATAAAACAGCGCTTAGACCAAAGGAGTTGAATTGTTTCAAAACTAAGGACTATGGGCATGGTAGCATAGACAATATAGCAAATATTTCTGCAGGTTACTTGAAGCCTAGGACTCATTTTTATCAAAACTTTCACATCAAATTTCCTTCAAGAAGCTACTGGTGATCCTCAAAATTGTATCAACATATATACGGATAGTTCCAAAGAAAACGAATTGGCAGGTGCGGATATCTTCAATGCCAATATTTTAAAGAGCACAACAGGCTTCCAAGCACTTGCAGCATTTTTCAAGCCGATATAATAGCAATTCATATATATGATAGTCAGACCACTTTAAAAGCTCTCTAAAGCAACACAATAAAATCGAAAGTGGTTCTCGAATGCAATAAATCTTTACAAGAGCTCAGCATCATTAAAAAAGTTTATTTGTACTATGTACCTGGACATCAACGCATCATCGGTAACAAGATTGCGGACAAACAGGCGAAATTAGGAGCGATTCTGGATACAATGCCTGTAAGTGTCGCAGCTCCTACTATATACAATACTTTAATTTAAAAATGGACTTTTTTTGTTAACAAAAGCTAACACGCGATGGATACAGCTGAATACTAGGTTAATAACAAAAATATTTTGGCTTAAATTTCTCCAGGGATAACTGCCGTCTCTTGATAGGCGTAACAACTGGACACTGGCTTATAGGTCATCATGCACGCAAAATGAGATTGCTTGAAAATTGTATACTATATACAGGAACTGCAAGGAACCAAATACGGAAGAGACGCTGGAGCACTTACTCTGTGACTGCCCTGCACACGGTCGGATAAGGCTTAGAATACTTAGACACACTGTCCTATACTTGTTGCATGACGTTACAAAACTAAAACTCCACAGAATTTACGATTTCCCCAGGCAAACGAATATTTTTACCATAAACCAAACAACGAATACTAACCGATCAAATCTTGAGAGATGTGATATCACTAGGGACCATAGTGTCTATGTGAGGCTTCCAATCCAGACCAGTGTTGGTATGTCACCAGGACTTTAAGACTTACGACGGTCACACTTCGTCAACTCTCGTAAATGTCACACATGTCGCAAGATGGAAAACTCGATTTCACGAACACTGAAACTGTTTGTCAAAGAATTTGACAAAAAAAAATTATGGAGTTTGATAAGTTTTTGAACATGTTTGGATAACAATTTAATGATTTGAATCCCTCTTACAGCAATACAAAAAGTTATGAATAAATAATTTTAATTTAATTTCATCATTTTGAGCTTTAGAAATCGTCCTTGTCACAAACTCAATTTTTGTTACAAAGGCTCGAAAGTTTACGACAAGGTTTAACGTCGTTAATGACGAACGACATTTGTGACATGCCAACACTGTTCCAGACTGCTATGTTCTTAGCATGGAGTACACTGCAAAGAAAAAGATCAATTTTCGAGCTACTGCTGCAGAACAAAAACCGGTTTTTCACAGACGTACCTAAAGCAAGTGAGAGTAAAAATCAATTTATTTTGATTTTAAAAGCGAATGAACCAAAACTGTTGTCGCACAAATCTTGAAAAGGGTAAACTGAAGTGTTTTATGTTTCTCTCAGTGTAAAGCACACAGCTACAAATGCATTGCGTAGCACGTACGCCTGTGGAAGAGCTCAGCTACGCTCTTAACACATTTGTTAAATGACATAATCTCACTGAAATGAGATCTATCAGAAAACAAAGTACTAAAAGGTTCTATCCAAAACTTAAAACTAAAAGAAGTTCACATCAATTGAAACGTTGGTACTTAAATGCATTGAACCTTTAAATACAAGTATTTTTTTTTTACTTCAAACTTAAAATCCAAAAAAAAAAAGAATCGTTGAATTAACTTAAATAAAGCACAATTCCACCCAATGTGTTGTTTGCGCAAAACATTAAATAAATACAAGAAAGATTTTAGGGAAAAAAATGCGGTCGCCTAATGCAATATCACCGCTTTAGATTAAATATAGGGTAAAGTGGGGTTCATTTGACCCTGAGGCACATTTGACTTTGCCAATTTCGACTTAATTAAGAGCCGAAAAGTAAAAATGCTGAATGGAGTCTAATTTGATTTATTTAAAAGATTCCTAATGAACTTTGGCAGTTCGTCTTCAACTCTTTTCGAAGAAAGGTGTTTTTTTTTTTATTTTCTAGGTCGATGATGTAATTTGCGCACTATCTTTAGTTATGTCTTTAATAAATCGTTTAAAAAAAAATTCACTCATTCCAGACTTAAAGATCCCCTCACCCCCCTCCCCTCCCCCTTCCATATTCAAATGTTCGTTGCTTTTTTGCAAAAATGATTTTTCTTTCGAAAAATTTTTAAAGAAAAGCGGAAACGCAGTTTTTTTATTGGCTTTATCGACGATTGACCGCGAAAAGTCAATGTTTGAAAAACAGTATCAATTTTTAAAATTCATCAATTCTTTTGAGAAATATAGACCTGACTTCACTTTCCCCTATGTCACCAAGCATGTGCAGAGCTAAAAGAAAATCATGATAAATTCAATTGGCCATAGCGAATTGTTCACAAAGAAAGTGGCACAAAAGGCAGCAGCAGCAGGACATAGAAGAAAACGAAAACAATAAAATTAATGTGAATGAAAGAATTAGAACAAAGTTTCTTTTAATGTTTCACGGAATTTAAGTGGAATACAAAGGCAGAAACAAACAGAATTTTAATTTTTATTTTTCTTTCTGATAAAAATGGTCTACGCTGTTACAAAAAACGTAGCATACCTCGTTGTGCTCATAATATGGAATGCAGCAGAATTTAATAGGTGCTTTTCTGGAATTCGTTAGTAATTTATTTAAACTATAAAGGGGCATTTTTAAAGCTATGGCTCACGACAGATGAAAACTTAGCTGGTAGGAACTATATCATATAAGTGCTTAAACCATTTCTAAGCGATCAGCGTTATTGGAACTAAACGCCATTTTAAAAACAACTCAGAATGCTGCTTTATAAATAGTAAAAATATTTATATTTCAGACGCCAAGTTCTGCATTGAATACATTAAATCTCAAAATTTTTATATTTACTTAAGCCACTCTATCAACTTTAATTTATTTATACCAACATTTTTGTATTTTCCTAGAAATTTATTGCAATTTAATCCGCAAATTCAACCAAAATGCATCATTTATGCATTGCCTTAATTGCATGTCGTACCATTTGACCGTAATGAAGGTGCTAACTTAATTGTGGTAATGGTCACATTGTATACTAAAGGTGCATCTGTGTGTTTATTTGTTAATCATTTGGTCAATGTTTGCAACAGTCTGCATTTGAAATGGTAACCGAATACGAATAATTGCTCTTCTATCTGTCTGTCTGTCTGTCTCTCTGTCTATTTGCTTGCTGACCCGCCTTTGCAGTATGACTGCCGAATTATCGCCTGCAATTATATTCAGATAACGAAATTACATTTCTGTTACCCGTAGTGTGGTTATTGATCATCAGTTGAGTGCAATTAATAGCAACAAATCGCTTGCTCTCATTATACGAGTTCTTTAATTAACGTCAAAGCATTCTGGCATAACATAGGTCCAGCTTGGCAATTCGCATTTATATTTGCATTATATGTTATTTCATTGTGTTTCATTTTCTGAGGCCAGGCAGATGTTTTGATGCAAAAACTATTTCAAAATATCGGTATTTATAAATTGTTTTCAAAATACTCGTATTTATAAATAGTTTTAACTTTAATATCATAAAGCTGATCTGTCCACATGGGAAGTAAATATAATTGTCAGAGTATGTAAATTATGGTCTGCGAAAAGAAACCTATCATCAGAAAACAAGTTTATGAGAAACGGCTGTCAAAGTAAACAATTCTAAGGTGACGTGCTTGTCAATCGTTCTTCTTCCACAGATTCATTTTGAATCTTCTTGTTTCTCTTCCAACTTTCGTTACTTAGTTTAGTTTTTGCAAAAATATTATCTGAGTTCGATAGAAAAGTGTCCCTATATAACTAATTTCGTCATCCACGGGCTTAAGCGTATGCGTTTGTATCGCGCGGTTTGTTATCAATTAATTTCGGAATGGCGATTTATAGCCGAAGAGCCTGCTGTAGAAATCAGATAACAGTACAAGATGTACAGGAAAGATAATAATGCATTCTTGTGTAACTACCAACCAGGGTTACCTTGCCAAAGCCCAAAAGCCAAAAATACCCACTTTTTGGGAAATTCTATTATATAAATTAAAAGCTTATAAGATTACAGCAACTCGTGGAGCTTTAATTTAAAGTAGGTGTGCTATTCAAGTGGCGTAAAATTTTTGCATGATTTGAGATCAATAACTAAACATTACGGCAAACACGGTACTTTTCCAGTGCACTATTTTTGTTATAGAGAGATTGAAAATAAGCATAAAAAACCAACTAAAGAGTAAACCGTTACCAGATAGGTGCTGTTTGAGGTAGTGGTAGTTGCATTAAGAGCATAAAGGGTGTGCTACTCAAGTGGCGCGGAGTGTATATAGAGTTGCCTTGTTAAGGTCCGTCCCAAACATGAAATGTCACCTGTTTTTTTGGGTTTGAGATTGCAGCTTGAAATGTGTTTCAAATAATAGACCTACATGAACCTAAATATCATTTATAGGTTTACCTTGTCGCATCGCGTCCCAAACATAGCTTGCCACCTCTTTTTAGCTAACTTTTTTAGTAAAAATGTATGCCTTAAGATTTCAGCTTAAAATATAAATCAAATGATGGAGCTTTATAAGCCTAAATATATAAATTTGGTTGCCTTGCTAAATCACCGTCCAAGACATGGGTTGCCACCTGATTTTTGGACCAACTTTTTTTAGGAAAAAGTGCGTGGTCTGAGATTCCAGCTTGAAATGTGTATCGGTTGAAAAGATGAACTTAGTAGTACAGACGATGCAAGATACTTTTAGCATTTCTCTTCAATACATGTAGAAAAAAAGAAACGATTTCAAATACCCTACATTCAAGGGATACAAAGGATAAACTATAAAGCTAGCAACTTCTTCATAAAAAAGAACGTACTTTATTCTATCAGAATTGTCAATAAAGTGAAATCGATATCTCAAACGTAAGTTACAAAATCGTGACAAATATAATGATTAAAATTCCAGCAAATTTTCAAAGTTCTTGCATGTGAGGCATTAGTGTTACACATAAAATTATCTATTAGTCTGGAAGGCAGCGCTGAATTTTTCAAGGTCTTTTCCTTGTGAATAATTTTTTTTTTCAATTGATAGTGCAAGTAAGGCTGATAGTGGAAATAAGTGTCAGTTGCCAGAATCATAGTTCATCTGGTTATGAGAGGCCGACGAAAACAGTTTCGCTCAATAACTCGGAAAGAAAGCGACAAGTAGAAAATTATGTTTGGACCAATATTGTAGAGCAGATGAACACATTTAATTTTTAATAACCAACTCCATTTTCGAAAAAATAAAGTTTTTATTGAAAGTTTTAAATAAACATCGCATTTTTCGCCCAAAGCAACTACTTCTGATCAAAATTATAGTAAAAAATGCAAACTTTAAAACGATGAGATGCAGGTCAAATCTTCGCATATGAAGGTTTTTCGGACGAAAAATCGATGTGTTTTTATCTCCTCTACAAAATTGATTCAATCATATTTTTCTAGTTTTGCTTATTTTCTGAGTTATTGCATAAAATTTAGATAGTTTTAGCGAGAGTTAAAATCATGAATAGATATGTTTATATTTTTTCTTGTAAAGTTTCCTGAACAGTAAGGTAAGCTTATTTTAGTTAGTAAGTAAAAAATATTCACATTTATAAGCTACTTTACGGAAATAGAATAATTCAACGACTTTGTTAAATGCATTTTAACTTGTAACAAAGATATTCCTGAGAAAGCTAGAAAAATGCTTATGTACATTACAAGAGAAGAAATAAATTATAAAAAAATCAACTTCCGAGTATCTTGAAAATGTTCACTTAAGACAAAAGGCAACGCTGTAGCGGAAAAATCAACGTTCATAAATGAAAGATCAAGAAAAGTGGGTGGGAAAAATAACAAGAAATCAAGTGGTAGGAAATTATTATGCACTCAATTTTACGAATTGGCCTATGCACAGAATAATGTTATTCAAGGAAATTACTAACTAGTGAAAATTTAAATGATGCTTAGATTAAGTCAACTCAGAGATAATTAAGTTTTCCGCTAACTATACAATGCCGCTTTCTGATTCAGTTAATAAGATAACGCAATATACATTAAATATTTGTTCTTGCAAAGAAATCTTAAATTCAACATGCAATTTACATAATTTCTAGAACTTTGTTTTGTTTTTGTGTGTGATGTGCCTATAAAGGTAGAAATTTTCAAGAATACAATCTGCATAATGAAATGTAAATGAAAGTTAAAATAATAACTGCCATAACAGCTCGAAGGCAATTTCCACCTTGTCAAATAAAATAAATGAAGCAAGGTGCTGATGGTTGTTTTATCGATGCTGCGATAAGAAATTTTAAAGTAAAGTTCATATAGAGGGTGATTTTTTCAGAGCGATAAAATTTTAAATTGAACTAAAACATAAAAAAAAAAACTTAATTGCGCTCATTATGTCTCTTATGAATTTAACGTCAAAATCGAATTCAATTTGTCAAATTTGTGGCACTATCTTCCCTTACTGAGTTGTGGCGGACATATGCTGGAAATTATTTATCAGAAAATGTCAAAAAATATATATATATATATATATAATTTTATGTTATAGTTTTATCAAAATTTCAAATCTAAGTACTCAAAAAAATCACCCTCTACAATATGAGACAACAATTCAATTCATAAGGTCAGCTAAACCTGGAGTTCATGTTTTGTCAAAGATTTCAAAAATTACTAACCTACAAAAGAACCAAGTAAAATTTTATTTAAAAAAAAGGGAAAAAAATCATTTCACTGCTGTTATCTTATGCCCCAAAAAATGGCACTCTCTCGCATTGTCAGCTTTCACAAGAAATATGAAGAAGGACTTAAATCATATTAAATCTCAGTTTTTCTTATTCTTTCAACTGAGTAAATTCCAAAATCCTTCTAGACAATCCAACAAATAAATACATAAATACTAAGCAAAGATAGAATTTACCGAATTAGGCATGAAATTGCAGCTGTTGCTTGCTCCCAAAATGTGTCAAAACTGCAAATAAATTTTCAAATTTCTGCACCGTGTGACATGTTGACATGATGACATAGATATGAGGGACATCAAGGACATAAAGAATTTGTGCATGTGTCATAAAAGGTGAGAGCTTGATGCTTTAAATTATACTCACACACGCTGACAGACAGCCTTAATTATACTGACATGTTCAGTTAGAAAAGAAATCCCAGTTGGAAATGATATGCAAAGTGACTTGCGGAAGTGTTCACTGTGTACAGAAAAAAAGAATATAGGCTTTGCTTTGTTTCTCTTTTTGTTTGAGTTCTCAACATATCTAAGCAAAAGAAAATCATATAAGGCTTTGAATTTCTTACTAATCAGCTGAAGAGTCGCTAATGATTCCATTTAGCAATGGGTAAAACCAGCCTGACTAATACTAGACTATTTTTTGTTAAATTATTTTCGTTTAGTGTAATTGTTTTGGTGTTGACACACACTGTACTGAACAGTAAGCTCAATGAAATAATTGTTCATGATTAAGTCTTTTACAAAACGAAAGATTTTTGAAATATCCTTCTTTAAGAGTGTAAAAAATATGCAATTGCAGTTGCCTCGCTCTGAATAAAAATTTTTCTGTATTATTAATAGTGCTTTTTTTTGCTCGTATTTTGCTCGTATTTTGCTACCTGATTTAAGTATATTATAATTTCTATTATCTGTTATCTCATGATATCTTTCTCCTGATCAACCTCTAGGCTGCAGCCTTCTAAGCCTGTGCGTTAGTTCGCCACTGCTCATGAAATTTTTCATTTTAGTGCAACTTATCTTTAACAAAAGGCTTTAATTTTATATTTCTTTTTTATTCGGAACTTCAGATTTCTTGAAACCTTTTGTTGACTGTTTATTTGCAATAACAGCCTTATAGCTTCAATTCTTATTAAAATATTATTTTCAATATGGACTCAGTTGAAATTACCGCTAATTGAGTAAAATATTGCTATCTTCGATGACAGAAAATCCATTTGAGCCATTTATTTATATATAACTAAATAATTGACTTGCAAATAGTCTTACGTTTGCTTTTTCCATTACAATGGATGCACTCCTCATTTTGGGTGAAATTCCATTATTACAGTTTCCGTTTCCGCTTTTGTTTTCGTTTAGTTTCTAATATATATTGCAATAATTATTATATTGTTCACCAACTCAATCATCGCTATCAACATTATCTCAAGTGCAATATAACGCAACACATTGACAATGAATGCAGAAGTCATCAAGCATTTCCCAGCATACATTTCGCGGATTGTTGAACCTGCCATTTTTCAGCCCATTAATTTGAAACTTTTGTAGTAGAGTTAAATTGAAATATATATGGAGCAGTATGCACCAAACGAGCTCATATAAATTGTGCTTGGACGGTGTTTTAAATTACTATCTGTTTCCCCAAGGTTCCACCCACGTGTGTCCCGTTGTTCAATCGCGCCAACATTTTTAAATGTGCTTAGTACAAACTATTTAAAGCCATGGAATCCAATCTCACAACAATATCAGCTATGGGTGCCAAAAATGCCATTTTTTTCTGTATGGGAGGTGCCACACCCTTTGGTTCAAACCAGCATGTAATTTGTAAGGATGTTCATGTGTCAAATTGCAGCTGCCATTGCAGTGCCAAGATATCGCCTTTCCCATCTTCTATAATGTATGGATGCTTCATTACCCATTTGTCCTTTAGATGCAAGGATGTAAAATCGAATAAAGATTTTGAGAATATTCAGTTTTATATAAAAGAAGTGTTGTGAAAATTATTGCTCATACACGAAGCGTTGTTCCTGGACAATCTATCCGTAACAAACTTGCTTTGCAGCAGAAAATGAGCTCGCACGCGATCGAAACCATCGCTCTGGCTACTGATATTAACTCGATCTGTTATAAAAAATATTTACTGGGCTTAACTACATTGTTTGTTGTGCTTATATATGCAATACTGCAAGTATATTGTTTGCATGTATGCATGATTATATAAATGTATAGTAAAAACCCCAGTTGGAAGCAAAAAATCTTTGGTAGTTGTGTTATGAATTGAAATTTAGGAACGTCATTGCAAAAAAAAATTTTATTTAAAAATTATATTTTCTTGAAAATATATCAGAGCCAAATAAGTAGTAAGCTGAAGAAAGGAAAATAAAGGGTGTTTTTGTTAGAGGTTTGTTTTTCGAATAGAGATATATCTGGCATTTTATGGTCAAATCTGGCAACTCTAATGTCATTTATGTTCAGTTTGGTTTGCCATTTTATCATGAACAGGTTGACAAAAGAACAACGCTTGCAAATCGTGCAAATTTATTTCGAAAATAATGGTTCAGTTCGCGAAGTTTACCGCAAGCTCCGTCCATTTTATGGCCGACATAATCGTCCATCAGAGCAATTAATTCGGTTAACCATGGATCGTTTTTGCACTACGTTTACTCTATGTGATAATACGCATCCGCAGAGACGTCGAACAGTGCGCACCGAAGAAACAATTGCCGCTGTAGAGCAAAATGTTGAAGAGCACCCGAATGAATCGATTCGCCACCGTGCACAGCAATTGGAGCTTTGTCCATCAACTTTATGGAAGATTTTGCGCAAAGACCTTGGCTTGCGACCTTACAAGATCCAGCTTGTGCAAGAATTAAAGCCGCGAGACCATGCAATGCGTCGTGATTTTGGTGTATGGGCCGAAAATGAGATTGATCTCGATGCTGATTTTCATCGCAAAATTTTGTTCAGTGATGAGGCTCATTTTTGGTTGAATGGCTACGTCAACAAGTAAAATTGCCGCATTTGGAGTGAAGAGAATCCACATGAGACCCTTGAGACGCCATTACATCCACAAAAACTGACTGTTTGGTGTGCTCTATGGGCTGGTGGAGTCATTGGGCCATACTTCTTCCGAAATAATGCTGGAGAGTCAGTTACCGTTAATGGAGACCGGTTTAGAGCCATGATAACCGACTATTTTGTTCCCGAATTGAATGGCATGAATGTGGATTAGTTGTGGTTCCAACAAGACGGCGCTACATGCCACACAGCGCACGTCACAATCGATTTATTGAAGGAAACATTCGATGAGCGCATAATTTCGCGGAATGGACCTGTCAATTGGCCACCAAGATCGTGTGATTTGACACCATTGGATTATTTTCTTTGGGGATATGTGAAGTCGCTCGTCTACGCCAACAAACCAGAAACGTTAGGGGACTTGGAAGCCAACATTCGTGGCGTTATTGCCGACATACGGCCCCATATGCTCGAAAAAGTGGTTCAAAATTGGACCTGTAGAATTGGCTTTATTCGAGCCAGCCGCGGCGGCCAGATGCCCGAGATCATATTTAAACATTAATGGCATAAAATTATCCTTCCAATAAAGCTAAATTGATGGACATTAAAACGATTTTCTTGTGTTTTATTTCAATTTGAAGCTTTATACCTCTAAAAAAAACACCCTTTAGTATTTTTGTACAACATAAACTTTTTAAGCGGTTTTCAGTTAGTCATTGTGGTATTGTTTTCCTTAACTAAGGTTGTTGATATTTCAATTGTTTTATTCCGAACTTCAATTAATTTAATGACAGCATTGCAGCCGACACAATGACATATCGACTGCTTGACAAACTAACATAATGACTGGCTTATTTCATCGAAGCCCTTGTCCTAGTTTCGTACTCCTTTACCAGTGTTAACTAAATATGTAAGCATGAGCTTAATTTGAGAGCTCTTGAGATTTTATGCCAATATTTGTTAAAATCTGTAAATTGATGCGTGTATCTAGCAGGTAAAATTAAGGTTAAATTTATTAACATAAAAATAACTGCATAAATTCTCATTAATTGAGGGATCTATGTATATATTCAGTTCAAGAGCTCACATTGGTTTTTCAGAGACGTCTATCGTGGTGGGCTTTAACCAAGTTAAAAAAAAAAAACCAAGTTACAACAAGAACTTAATTGCTTGTGATGTTATTTATACTCGAAATTCGCCAAAATAAAAAAAATACCACGATTTTTATTAATTCGATTTATTGGTAAGTACCTTAAAATATAGCACCTCAGCCAAATGTTAGCACCTCGTGCGGTCGCGGTCGAAAGACAGTGTCATATTTTTGTCAGAATATAGCGGTATTTAGCCCATTTTCAATATTTAATTTCTAAGTCGTCATCTAAATATAAATAAAAATTCCAAGATCTTAGATCTTTAGATTTTTTTCTGCGACCTTATTAAGTAAAAGAGGTCTCAGTAAGATATGACAACTTTGAGTGATATTAGACATTAAATTTGGTTTTCTTCGCAAAAATAGCGCTTATTGCAAAATTTAACCTTATGGTACTCTGGCACACTTTCATATAGGAAGCTGAAACTTGGGCAGTGAGGCTAGTTTTCAAAGTACAGGTAGTCCCCGACTTACGACCGAGATAGGTTCCTAGTCATCGGTCGTAAGTCGGTTAAGTCGTAGGTCGAGTTTCATAAAAAATAACTAAAGAAAAATATTACATACATACTGTACTACTAGTTCCAGCCATTTTTGGGATGATATAAAATTATTCACTTAAACAAACGTATTATTTGTACTGAAATAAATCGAATCCTTGTACATACTATTGTTTTTTTTTAAATTTTTTCTCATATACATACTTTAGGGATTCCACGAAACTATTTTAAGCATTTTCTATGAAAAAAATTTAAAAAAAAATTGGTCGTAAGTGCGAATAGTCGTAAGTCGAACGGTCGTAAGTCGGGGACTACCTGTACTCGGAAGTCTTAAGACATGAGCAAAATCTAAAATTTTATAAATGCATGCATACCACGCATTTCATATCAAATGACCCAAGACAAAAATCGAACATATTCGACGGACTGCATACCTGGGTTAAGTGTTGTCCTAGACTGAGAAAACAATATGTTTGAATATAAAAAACGCATATTTCATACAGAGCAATTAAATATTTGATTGAGTCAAGCATAAAATACTTCAACCAACACTTACCACTATTTGATTCAAATACAATATGTTTGGCTCAAATAAATATTTAATTGCTCTATATGAAGTATGCGTTTGTTATATTCAAACATATTATTTTCTCAGTGTACAGGATGGTAATTAAATCCCAAAATATTTTGCTGTTCCTTCAAAAACTGACTGAAGTAAGATGGATGATAGTTGTGGAGTTTGGGTTAACACCCTCTATTTCTTGTAGATTAGTTTATGGGAAAACAGCACATATGATTTCAGCATAGCACGCCGGCGCTTAACGAGAAGTCTTTTAATGAGCAGAGAAAACGGATATGAATTCTTTTGTGTGTCTCTTAGGTATGTGTTCGATATTGAAACGAAAACGAATGCCAAATCAGAAAAATGTACAAGTGTTTATATTTTAGATTTTATCAATCTGAGCGAGTACTAAAATCAAGAGCAAACAACGGAATACTAAAGAGCGTAAGTCAAGTCAAGTCAGTCAAGTTTCGTGTGGTTAATCTGACCAAAAATTTTTGAGTGTAGTGGCTGCTTGCGGGGAAGTAATCGTTCTGACATATAATACTTGTGCGGTCTATTTTTTATGATTTATTTATTTTGTTGCTCTCTGTTTATTGATAATTTCAAAATAAACTCATTGCTTGATAAATAACGTTGCCGCACAGATAAAACTTTCTTCTCTCATATTGAGTTCACATTCTGAATTATTTGCATATATTTAAAAAGTGTACTATGATAGCAGTCTCTTCCACGTCTTATTTGAAAATAGCACTCCTAATATACGGTTCGACTCCTAAGTACCTTTTAGTGCAGTTGAGCTGGACATCACCAGTGTAGATAATTTATTAACTGAACTAATTGTAAAAATCTTAACTTTCTCATTAATTTTTTAATGACCTTTCGATTGGTTGTAATAATTTTTTGAAAATTTATCCTGGATTTTTCAAAATCAAAAATAAATTTAACTTTTTTTGAAGATGAATGGCTTGAATTTTTTTTTTTGATATTCTAGAAAGAAAGCTGAGGACTCTTCACTTTAAACACGTTTAATTCACGATAGTGTTTTATTGAAGTTTTGGTTTGAAGTTCGTAAATATTACATGTTGTATTCACCAATAACAGTTAATATTTAAAAAATTCAAGTACACACATAAACATGATTACCACCATGCGGATGTGCAAATTCAGGTTGAACGAACCCTCGTTGAATTGTTATATTCTGCTGCATAGTGTAACGCAGTATTACCTATCTGAAATTCTTAACTTCTTTAGATAGCCGCATTTTTCATGTAGAAACTCAAGCTAAAAAAAATTGAGCTTGCTTATCTTAACCTAATACAGCTTTTAATTTCAATTGTCATTCACTTAATGAAACAAAGTTCACATAAGCAAACGAAACGTAACAGCATTAAGAAATTAAGTTCAGTATCAAATTAAATAACGTACGTGAAAGTTTCACCCAAGCAGAGTTCAACGAATCAAGTGAACTTGTGTTTAATAGTTTTAATAACCATTGTAATTACAATCATAAGACTTTACACAAAAAGTCTGTATAAAAATCAAAAAATAAAATATTTAAACAACAAGCTAATGACGTCTTTTGATGAGGCAAATGTATGAAGAGAACATTATTTTATTGAATTTATTTTAAAGGGAGCAATGTTGATTCCATAAGTGTAATACAAGTGTTTATCAGCTGTTTTCTTTTAGCAATAACAAGATAACAACAAAATATTGTCATTGCTCTGGCCGGACCAGAGCAGTTGTAGTTAAAATTCCCACTCAGAGTAGACTATTTTAAATTTGTTTCCACAATTTTCAAATTGCTTGAAAACGTCTCTTGAAGTAAAATAAAGCAAACGTTCTCTCCTCTCTCATTTTCAGTTCAGCGAAGTACGAATACCGGTACCATGGGGTACCTTGGCTGGCCGTTGGTATGGCGATCAACTGATTCGTCCCATACTCGCCATACACGGCTGGCTTGACAACTGTGGTACTTTTGCCAAATTGGCGCCATTACTTACACCATACGCCAGTCTACTGTGCATTGATCTGCCAGGACATGGCTATTCAAGTCATCTACCTGCTGGCATACTTTATATGAACACGGAATTTGTACGTGTTATATTGCGTCTTATGGACGCTTATAGTTGGGAAAAAGTCTCTCTCATAGGTCACTCTATGGGTGGTAACGTATGCTTTCATTTTGCATCTTTGTATCCAGATCGTGTCGATATGCTAATTGGCATAGATATTGTAAAAACAATACACTTTAAGGCTGACAGAATGGTCCGTATACTAAATCACATTGCTGAGCGCGCATTGATTGATAATGAGCGTATCATTTTGCAAACTCCAATGAACGAACCACCCAGCTATAGCTATGATGAAATTGAACGTTTATACTATGATGGCTCACAGCAATCGGTAGACTTGGAAAATTGCAAATACATCTTAGAACGAAATATCACTAAGTCTGTCAAATATCCAAATAAATATTATTTCTCACGTGATGGACGCGTCAAGTATGCAAATGGCATTAATCCAAACGATGCTATGGCAAGAGAAATGGCATTGCGCATTTGTAAGGTGCCGATTCCATATTTGGTGCTTAAGGGAGGCGCATCCAATAATCCCAGTTCGAAAGATAAGCCGCTGGATAGCTTATTACTTGAAAAAAATCCGCATTTTGAATTGCATGTGGTACCAGATGCTACACATCATTTGCATTTGAATAATCCGGAACCTGTTGCAGCGTTGATTATTAAATTTTTACAGAAACATCGTTCAATAGAGAAGATAATACAAGAAGAGAATAATAAAAAAAGATTGAAAGCGAGGTTGTAGTGATACATATAATTGTCCTTAAAGTCGAAACCAAGATGTATAGAATGATTTATAACTTATCAATAAAGGATATTTTTGAAACTATTTAAAAATATATAAGCAATTAGAAACTTTTTACTGTTGTACTCTTCACGGACCGTAATGGTTATGTATTTTATGAAAAAATCACTGCATAATCGTTATAAATGGACTTTTATTTTTTCGATCCAAATAATTGTTGTTTTGGATTTATATTTTTTTGTACAAAAATAATTGGAATAATGAATTTATTGATCCAAATTAATCAACATTTTGAATTCCGACATTTTTATGAAGATCCAAATAAACGATATTTCTATCACAAGCCATACTTTTTCGATGATTTTTTGATGTGTCTCGAAAGGTTTCGATTTGTTTTGATTATTTAAAGTATGAGAAATTAAGAACTTTTCGACAGAATTCGTACGTATCAAATAGCATCGAAAAAATTGATAATATCCAAATATGCAATTGATGGATCCAAACACTTTCCCATGACAATTTTTATTCAGATTAGAAATGGCATTTCTGTCAACAAGAGAGGTATACCGTGCTTATCTAAATTCTAATCTTGTTGAAAATACATTTTTCTAGTCATTCACTCAATCAATCAACGTTCATATGAATAAAGTTCTAATAAGCAAACAAAACGCAACAGCATTAGAGAACCGAGTTCAGTGTCAAATCATATAAAGTACGCGAAAGTCTCACCCAAGCAGAGTTCAACGAAAGACGTGAAGCAAAACAAAAACAACACATCATAATAAATTACCACAGTAATTGCAATAAAAGAATTTTAAACAAAAAGTTCATATAAAACTCAACTAAAATAAAATATTTGAAAAACAACAAACTAATGGCATCTTTCTCTGAGGCAAATGTAAGAAGAGAACTTATTTTATTAAATTAATTTTAAAGAGAGCAATGTTGATTTCAAGAGTGTAATACACGAGTTGAGCAATCAGCTGTGTAACAATAACAAGATAGCAAAAACATTGTCACCGGGCTGACCGGCTCGAAACAGCTGTAGCAACACTCACTTAAAACAACCGATCGCTATATTTAGTCGCTCAGAGTAAATTTACAATTTTTAATTTGTTTTCATAATTTTAAAATTTGCCTACCAACTTCTGTTGAAGGAAATAAAGCGTACGTTTTTTGCTCTTTTATTTTCAGTTCAGCGAAGTACAAATACCAGTACCTTGGGGTACCTTAGCCGGCCGCTGGTATGGCGATCAATCGATGCGTCCTATACTTGCCATACATGGCTGGCTTGATAATTGTGGTAGTTTTGCCAAATTAGCTCCATTGCTTACATCGCACGCAAGTCTACTGTGCATCGATTTACCGGGACATGGCTATTCAAGCCATCTACCTGTCGGCATCCTCTATGTAAACACGGAATATGTGCGTGTTATACTCCGTCTAATGGAAGCTTATAATTGGGACAAAGTATCTCTCATAGGTCACTCTATGGGTGGCTCTGTATGCTTTCATTTTGCATCTTTTTATCCACATCGTGTTGATATGCTGATAGGCTTAGATAGTATTAAAACGCAACACCTTAATGCTAAAATATATCCTCTTGTGCTTGATCACATCTTTGAGCGCGCATTGGTTGATAATGAGCGTTTAATTTCGAAAACTGCAATGAACGAGCCACCGAGCTACAGCTATGATGAGTGTGAACGATTGTTGTATGATGGCTCATATAAATCGGTAGATATAGAAAATTGCAAATACATCTTGGAACGTAATGTCACTAAATCTGTCAAATATCCAAATAAATATTATTTCTCACGTGATGGACGCGTCAAGTATATGAATGAATATAATCCAAATGATGATTTGGCTAAAGAAATGGCATTGCGCATTTGCAAAGTACCAATACCGTATTTGGTGCTTAAGGGAGGCGCATCCAATAATCCCAGTTCGAAAGATAAGCCGCTGGATAGCTTATTACTTGAAAAAAATCCGCATTTTGAGTTGCATGTGGTACCAGATGCTACACATCATTTGCATTTGAATAATCCGGAACCTGTTGCTGCGTTGATTATTAAATTTTTGCAGAAACATCGTCCAATTGAGAAGATAAGGCGAGAGGAGCAGAACAAAAAAACAGTCAAAGCGAGGTTATAGAGATACATATCAATGAAGGCATAAGTGGATTGAGGTGATATGGTACGAATTTAAATTTTACCGAAATGAAGCTACAATTTTTTATAATGCATTTTCTATAATTTTTAGATAAAATAGCACCGTTTGGACAATTCGCGACTTGCACATATAAATTAAAAAAAAAAACGTGACTTGAAACGTTAAAATAAAAAATGTTACATTGCACTTTCATGGGCTTATGACATGATATTTACACCCAAAAGCTTATATAAGGTCGCAGCCAAGAGCTATAGAATGACTTATAACTTATCAATAAAAGTTATTTTTGAAACATTATTTTAAAATATTTGAACGTAATGGTTATGAATCTAATGATAAAAATTATTGCATAATCGTTATAAATGGATTTTTATTATTTTGGATTTCTATTTTTTTCGATCAAAAATTATTGTTTCTATGAATATCTACATTTTTAGATCAAAAGAAATGATATTATTGATTCTTATATTTATTTAGATCAAAATTTTGGATATATAGTTTTATAAGTAACGTTTTGAATTTTCGTTATTTCTTCATCACAAGTCATACTTTATCGATGTTTATTGATAACTTTTACCTTTTATCGATGTTTGTCGAAAGATTTGAACTTCCTTTGAATTTTTGGAAAGCTTTCGAACTTTAATATTTGTTCGATGTGTTTTGATGAAGTTTGAAAAAGAATCGAAGAAATCGATATTTACCAAAAAACACAATAAAAATCGAAAATTATCGAAAAAAGTGGAATAAATCAAAAAAACCAAAACTTGTCGGGTAACGTCGAAGAGGCCGAAAACTGTTGTGAGCAATTTAGAAACATCGATAAAGAAGAAAAATATTGAAAAAAACGATAACAGTCTAAAATCCGAAATTTTTCGATAAATCGAGTTTAGTTGAATGTTCAAAGAAAATCGATTCAAAGCAGAACTTATCAAAAAACATCGAGAAATTTAATATCTGTACTGAAAAACTTGAACAGCATCGAATAAGGCCAAATATATCAAACTGCGTTGAAGAACATCGCAAAGTCTTAAATATCAATGAAAACGTCGAAGAGTATTGCACAATATCACAATAGCATTGCGGAGTGAATACCAAACAAAATATATTCGCGAGTTTAATAGATCGGTGCCGAAAAAAATTAATGGCCGCAGAACGCCTTCTGCTGATATGTGAATTATAAATGCACATAAGTAATTTATATATATAAAAATCTAAGATTTCAATTATTCCATATCTAGGAATATTTTAGATCGTAAAATATCTAAATTCAAAACATCGAAAAAAATAAAAATCTAAAACTACGATTATTCCTGATCGAAAAATATACAAATCCATTTAAACGATTATTATTGATTTCTAAAATATTAATCACAAAATTAAAAATCATGTCACAAATGACGTCAAAAGTATCTCATCTCAATACTTAAAATTAACACAAAGATTAAGATTAAGCAAGATATGTTTCAAATGAAGATTTACGTCGAATTCAATAAGAAATCAAACAAAATATTTAATAAAACAAAGATTTTAAGTTGTACAATTAAGCACATGTCATTTATTTGGAAACCTTATTATACCAGCAGTATTAAATAGAACAAAAAAAAAAACAAAACAATTTGAAAATATAATAACACTTATCTGAAATTATGTACCATTTACTACATAAAACCGAATGTTTTTTCCCAAACTTATAGAAATTCTTAGCTTCACAAGATACAGCTTGCTTATCTCAACCTAGTGCTGCTTTAAATAAATTTTGCTAGTCATTCACTGAATGAATCAAAGTTCATATAAGCAAACAAAACACAACAGCATTAGAGAACTGAGTTCAGTGTCAAATTAAATAACGAACGCGAAAGTCTCACCCAGACAGAGTTCAAAGAAACACGTGAAACATAAAATCAAAACAGCAAACTTAATGATTGTAGTAATTGAAATAAAATAATTTTATACAAATGTTTATATAGAGTTCAAATAAATAAAATAAAATATTTGAAAACAACAATCTAATGGCGTCTTTCTCTGATGAAAATGTAAGAGGAGAACTTTATTTTATTAAATTAATTTTAAAGAGAGCAATGTTGTTTGCAAGCGCATAATATCTGAGTTGGGTATTCAGCTGTGCTCTTTTAACAATAACAAGTTAGCGAAAATATTGACATCAGTCTGATCGGTAGCCAAACCTAACACATAAGCACATGTAGTTTTACTCACTTAAAATAAGAGCGTTCATATTTTACCGACTAACTATATACGTTCAGAGTAATCTTACTATTTTTAATTTGTTTTCATAATTTCAAAATTTGCTGGCAAACATCTTCTTAAAGAAATAAAGCGACCAATTTTTGCTCTTTTATTTTCAGTTCAGCGAAGTACAAATACCAGTACCTTGGGGTACCTTAGCCGGCCGCTGGTATGGTGATCAGCTGATGCGACCTATACTCGCCATACATGGCTGGCTTGATAACTGTGGTACTTTTGCCAAATTGGCGCCATTACTGACATCACATGCCAGTCTACTCTGCATTGATCTACCAGGACATGGCTACTCAAGTCATCTACCAGCTGGCATACTTTATATGAACATGGAATATGTGCGTATTATACTTCGTCTTATGGAAGCTTATAATTGGAAAAAAGTTTCCCTCATAGGTCACTCTATGGGCGGTTCCGTATGCTTTCATTTTGCATCTTTTTATCCAGATCGTGTTGATATGCTGATAGGCTTAGATATTGTTAAGGCAATATACTTTAACCCCAATATATTTCCCCTCGTGCTAAATCACATTGTTGAGCGCGCATTGGTTGATAATGAGCGTTTAACTTCGCAAACTGCAATGAACGAGCCACCGAGCTACAGCTATGATGAGTGTAAACGATTGTTGTATGATGGCTCATTGAAATCAGTTTACTTTGAAAATTGCAAATACATTTTGGAACGAAATATCACTAAATCAGTCAAATATCCAAATAAATATTATTTCTCACGAGATGGACGCGTCAAACATCTTGGTGAGTATAATCCAAATGATGATTTGGCTAAAGAAATGGCATTGCGCATTTGCAAAGTACCAATACCATATATGGTACTGAAGGGAGGCGCTTCTCTTACACCCAGCTCACATGATAAGCCACTGGATGGTTTATTGCTCGAAAAAAATCCGCATTTTGAGTTGCATGTGGTACCAGATGCTACACATCACTTACATTTGAATAATCCAGAGCCTGTTGCAGCGTTAATTATTACATTTTTGCAGAAATATCGTCCAGTAGAGAAAATAAGACAAGAAGAGCAGAATAAACAAAAGGTTAAGGCGAGGCTATAGAGATATCATATTAATAATGTTAAGACCCAGCAGTTTGTAGAAGGTCTAGTTATATAGAATGACTTATACGTTATTAATTAAAGTTACTTTGGAGACTGTACTAAGAGATATTTGTGCAATTAGAAAATCTCTACTGGTTGATAGTAACTTTACAAATTTAAATCACATTACTATGTAAATTAAAATTGTATGTATATAACAAAACCACACCAATATATATTAATCCTTTAAGTAACTGCACACTTGGTTTTTTGTGAATTGGATAAAAACTTGAATTGTTTTTGTTTAAAACTGCTACATTTAACTATATGAGTTAAAGCATCAATGTTTTGTTTTAATAAATATATTTTTCAAAATGTCTTCGACTCAAAATCTTTATTTTTTTTTTCTTTTTTGACTTTGTATATATTTTTATTTTCAATCAATCATAGGAATGTACGTTTTGAAATCGAAAATCATGACATAAATTAACATAACTTTAACTTTGGCAAGAGCCACACTCCGTTGCATAATCTCGTCCAAATTCTGTTAGGCGCTTAGTATAGACTATATACTTGTACCTCCCAGTACCGAATTTCTTGCTATTATAGATGCCCATGCACAGCGTTTTAATTGTTTTTATTGTATTGAAGGTGCCACGCCCCGTGAATTCTCTCATTATTTTGATCGGTGCTTAATATAAACCATATGCATCCTAACACCAAATTCCAAAACTCTTGCTATCATGAAAGCGTAGATATGGCCTTTTAAGAGCTTTTAATACATGCAAAGTGCTACGCCCCTTACTTTTCTAAAAATAAAGTTTAGCCAATGTTACTTGCAAATAACGTAGCTTTATATTTGAAAAAGAGTTTTTAGAATCGGTTCAGTAGCTCCAGAGAGTACCCTCTACATACAAAATAAACAATCAAACTTTACCTCTTTATATAATACGAGTAGTAAAGATATTGTAAAACAACCGAATTCAGTAATATTTTAGGTTTTATCAATATTTCTTGCAAGGCTGATTTATGCATAAATAAAAAATATTTAATATTGCTTTTAATTTATTAAGTCAAACTCTTCTTATAAAAAGAAAATCAACAACATCTGATAAGAAAATGTCCACAATTAATTGGAATCCTCTGCACAAATTCCAAAAATATTGATATCATTACAAAAATATCTTGACCAAAATTACGAGTAATAAGCTTTTTACTTCGCTTTAACAAAGAATCTGGTAAAATTTTTGATCAAATTATGAATGAGTTTTTTGTGTAGCTATTAAATGAAAAATTTTCTTGATGTGTTTTTCAAAAATAAGAAAAGTCTAAAACAGCGATGGGCATGTAGTGGCCCTATCCGCCCTCATATGCTGAAACGATATTCGACACTCTAAAAACCAAAAAACATATCGCAGAATTTCAACGCTATCGACGCATAGCGTTGACTAGAGTTCAAATGAAAACAAAAACAACACAAAAGGAATTAGCGACGGTGCCGCATTGTCTCTCGACAAATGTAACAATTGTTTTTGTTTGTAGTGCACTTTGTTTGTTTTTATGTGCTGTTGGCGAATGTGGAAATAAAAGCAAAACAGTTTAATAATTTCGGTTTTTATTGCTTGACATTTTTATTGCGCCCTTTTGCAAGATTTTCATGCCCACCGCTTGCTTACGCAAGCCCTTTTGTTAAATGCTTTTTGCCATAATATTAACCAAAAGTTGATACCTTTGTGAATTCTTTTGACAATTATAATGAAACAACAATTAGCTAAATTATTTCAAATGGTCGCAAAAAATTGTCAATTAAAACAAAACGGAGTCAAATGTCAAACATGGGACAACAACACGTGTGAGATAAAAAGAGGTCTTGTTTTACAAAATTTTTGGCCTTTTTTTTTGGTATTGTAATTTTTGGTAAGCCATTTTTTTCAACGCAGCGATGGCGCTCTTTCCAATTCTCTCTGATAGCAGTTCCACACTGTAATTATATATTGGATTATAAGTTTTATGATTCGCTATGCAAAATATATTTCTGAAATCAAGATACTCTCCTTTCTTAACATTACACTACCGGACAAAAAAAAGTTCAAAATAAAATCAAAAAATTCAACACGGCCGAAAGTTTTTTGTCATACATTTTATTCAAAAAAAAAACTACAATATTACTTTGAAAATTATTTTACTAACATAAAAGAAAACACAAAATAGCAAATCAATCTTTAAAACACAAGCACAATGAACAATTTTATATTAAAGTTATTTGAAAAAGGTAATAATTAGGCTCAATTATTTTTAAGTATGGCCTTCTTTTTGAATTACTTTTTATCAAAATATTTCAGCTTATCCATGGATATTTCCTTCCACTCCTTCTGTATACTTTACCAAAATTACAGATAAATGGAATTTCAACATTTCAAATGGTCCGTAAGTGCTCTGCCATATTAAGGTCTGGAGATTGTGGAGTCAATTGCAGTTTTGCTATCACACTTTCTTCGAATAAAATCCCCATTTCATCATAAAGCCTCCTCCACGTTTTTTGATTTCAGCCTTTGCAACAGATCGCACCATATTTGTCTTCGTTTGACTTATCTGATCAAAAACTACCTTTCTGCAACTTCAGGCCCTTGTTTTATATTTTCAGTTCCAGGGAGGCTTTTTTTAGCATAGAAACTCTTTATTTCTTGTTCCATTAGTCTTCTTGGCATTGATTGTGAAGAAATATCGATATTCAATGATCTATGTTACTTTACAGAATTCGAGGGACATTCTTTTTACCAGGATTACAATTGGTCTGTCATAATATGCTGTAATTTAAGATTTTCCAAAATTTTACAATTTTGAACAATTTTCGTTGTAACAGATATTGCTATTTTATATTTTATCACCAACTCTTTAATATATCTTGTACCATTATTACGATCGTAAATCAACATGTCCGTGATATCTTTTGAAAATGCCTTCTTTATTCAAAATATTAGTCTGATGATCTGATAAACTAAAAAATTAGCTGATCATACTGCTTAAGTACAAATACAAAAATAAAGAGTTTCCATAAATCTTATACACAAATTAATTAATATTAAAATAAAGTAGTAAAGGTGTTATCTTTGGCCCGGAACGTACTTTCTAAATAAATGTTAAAAATACATTGAAAATTAATTATCTAAAATTTGCATGAAAATCGTATGTGCCAATTGTGAGTTATACGAAATCAAAATTTTCAATTGTTGAAAAGTTACACGCCCACTTTAAGCATAATTCAAGATATTCATGGGCTTTAGGGTTGTGCCAGTCTCTTTCAAAAGCCTTTGCAAATTTCAAACCTTGCCCAATCTTAATTTTGTTTACATGTTCACCAAATCAACGAGTTTCATCAACATTGCAGCAACTTTTTTCAAAATGTGCAGGGGTATATTTACATGGAGTATGGAAGTTGGGCGTGGCCGTTAACCGATTTTGCACATTTTTGCATGCTAGTAGCTTGTAAGATGGTGTGACCTATGTGCCAAATTTCATTGCTTAGTTTTTCCGTAAACGTGATTTCAACAGGCAGACAGACAGACAGACGAATATAGCTATATCGACTCAGATAGTGACGCTGATCAATTATATATACACTTTTTTATACCTGCCACGCCCCCTTCTATGCGTTACAAACGGATTGGCAAAGTGAATATAACCCTCTGTGTAGGGTATAAAAAAGAATGGTTTTGTTTATAAACAAAATAACTTTTTCTACGAGTAACTCGAAATCAAAACAGTTTTTTTTTAACTTATTCATTTCGCGGGACTTTCAATAAAACCAAAATGAATATATTAAAAAAAAAAAAGTTCAAGAGCTTAAAATTAATTTCATTGTAACAGACATACACTTTATTTCGTCCGACAGTGTATAAGTTTTGTCAAAAAGTCGTAGTGCTTTGCTTTAGATTTGCAAATTCAAAACAATAAATAGCAGTTCAAGTTCGTACGCTTAATAGTGGCATTGGAGTTTTCATCAAAATATAACTCGCCGTTTGATATTAAAAAAATATTGTTAAAGTTATTTAATCGCTAGAGATTATCATGTCGCAAAACGAGGTAACACTTATCTTTGGAAGCTGATTTAATTTTCTATATAAATAAATTAATACTAAGTCGTGTGTCCCATAGCAATGTGAAGAAGTACAAATACCCGTACGATGGGGTTACATCGCCGGTTGCTGGTATGGTGATCGACATACGCGCCCACTACTGGCACTTCATGGCTGGCAGGACAATGCAGGAAGTTTTGCACGTCTAGCACCACTAATAGCACCACATCGTTCGGTTTTAGCAATAGATTTCCCTGGACATGGACGCTCTTCACACTTTCCGGCGGGTATACATTATCACACTTTTGATTATGTGCGCACTGTTTTGTACATACAACGTTACTACAAATGGCAGCGCGTTTCGTTTCTTGCTCATTCTATGGGTGCTTCAATAGCATTCCACTTTGCCGCGATGTTTCCGCAACATGTTGATATGATGATCGCCATCGATAAGGTGAAGACTCGATACAAATTTACAGGTAGGTAAAATATGTGATGTAGCGTGATTGCATGAAAACTAAATTGAGTGATAAGATAAGAGCATTTACCAGAGAACTTATATTGCAGCTTTTTGGACTTTTCATTCGATTTGCTTTAAGGTTTGCTTGGATAGTGGTTGCACGGGTTTTTACTGTGACTTTGATTTAAACAGAGACATATGACTTTTTTGCGCTAGAAACGTCTGGCTACGCTATTTTTATGTTTTTTTTTGGTAAAGGGACTAATCAGCTAAGTGGCAGATGCGATATATTGATGTAGTACTGATTTTGTTTTTACATGTTTGTTATATTAAAATTTTTAAATATGTGGCAAAGGTGATAATCTGTCTAACGATAAAAATACTTAAGTTTGTAATTATCATAAAATTTGAAAGAAAATTTAATTTCGCTGAAGCGCAGCAACAAAAGCGTCAGCCTCTTGCATTTATGTGTCTTTTTGTAGAGACACATTTTTTAGTATTAAAGGCAGACGCAATAAAGTCTTTATTGCAGTTTCAAAGGACTCTCAATTAAAAATGCCGACGCAAAGCAATGGCAGAGACTGTTCGTATTATTTATATTACATACTATATAATTTTCAACCTCTGCCGCACGTTAAAATTACATAGAAATTTAGAACACTTCATCCAAGCAAAGCTTAAAAACTACAATTCCTTACTCTTCTAACTCGTCTTTTTATACTTTCTTACACTAGCTTTTCATACTCCAGCATCTCAATGAAAAAGTGCTTGTTGAAGATGAGCGCCTAATGGAACAACAAAAGTATTCCTCCAATGAGCAACCAACTCCACCTTTGTACAGCTTAGAAGAATTAGAGCATTTGCTGCATAAAGGCTCTGACTATTCGGTTTCACTAGAAAGTTGTAAATTTATTTTAGAACGTAGTATAACATGTTCGGAAAAATATTTAGACAAATATTATTTTTCACGTGATGGAAGAGTTAAGGTTATTTGGGAATTTAACACTGAACCTGCGCTTACGTTAGAAATGGCGAAAAACATACGCAATGTCAACTATTTGGTGTTAAAGGCAGAAAACTCATATCATATAGCAGAACCAGCAGATTCAGTGCTGGCGGTCTTACGTGAAAATAATCCGAATTTCGAGCAATATAGTTTTCCCGATGCAACACATCATTTCCATTTGAACAACCCAGTGGAAGTGGCGCGCTATGTTGTGCCATTTGTGCGCAAATACCCACAGCTTGTGGAGGAGCCAACGTGTTCGAACGTGCAATCAAACAAGTTGTAGTCGAAAGCTGCTTCTCAGTTGGTAATTTTTTTAAAGTTTAAGTGTATTAAAGTAAAGTGTCTTTGATTCATAGCTTTCTAAAAACTTAGATAAGTTAGTACTTAAGTTAAGAATATCTTGTGAATCAAAAACTTGATGTTCTACAATTTATTGCTGATAATAACAAAATAAACATCTTGAGTCGATAACACAAAACTATAATTTTGTTTAAGTTAATTGCTATGCAAACTGTTTACAAGTATTTTTCATTCACTTTAGAAATTGGCTGATAAAATGCCTATGTGCTACGGCGCATTAATCCACGACCACTGCGTCTTGGATTGTTTTTGTCTTTGTATACATTTTTGTTTTAAATATTGAGAAAAATATTGCCTTTTCCATGAAGAACTTTAAATTATTAAAGACGCACCATTCACATTTTTTGTAGTTGTGACACTAAGTTCGGATATGGGAACTTGGCTTTAAAGTTGAACGATTTTCAGCATTTCCTAACAGATACAATATATCGTTATGTCAATCTTAACAGCCAAATAGACATCAATGCCTGTATGATCAATCAAATGATGGCAGAAGCTTACTTAATTCATCTTATTATTCTCAGTCCAGTATATTTCTAATTTTTTATTTGCACTCATTTCCATCTCATCAAAAAATCACGGTAAAGTGAGATAAGTTCAGAAAAAAGTATCAAATCATTGTAATACACACCTACTCGCTCAGTTTGCATGATCATGCACGCATGAACGTCTATTTAGCCTAATGCGGAACATCGAAATTACAACAAGATTAGTTGCATGGTTCTGAATTTATCGAAATTTTCTGCAAAAATAAGGTGATTCAAATGTTCGTTTTCAAAGATAAATGACGAATAATGCAACGGGTGATTTTTTAAGCGTTTGGTTTTGAAAATTATAAAACGAACAGAAAATTTGAAACAATGAGAAACGTATTTCATTATAGCAATACATCATCTCCTTCCATTTACTTTTTAAAGAATGTTTCATGTAAATATTGCCCATAGCTATGCCTGATGTGGTTCAACCGTAACTCCAATTTTGACATACTTTTGCATCATTTCGGTCAGTATCTCACCAATGGCATCTATAATGTTATCTTCCAGGGCTGCAATTGTGGCTGGTTTGTCCCTGTACTCAAGAAATTCACCTAGTTCCACAAAATATAGTGTAGTGGCGTCAAATCGCATGATCTTGGCGACCAATGGACTGCTCCAACACGTGAGAGTAATTGCTCACCAAACTCTCCAATGATGCTGCCGGCCCACAAACCGCATCAAACAGTGAATTTTTCAAGATGCATTGGTAGCTCTTCAACTGCCTCTTTCTGCTCTTTAGACCAAAATGGGCAATTCTTTAGTTGACGTAACCATTGAGCCAAATATGAAATTCGTGCATAAAATGGACGTAATTTGCGAAGCACATTTCTCACAGAGTCCAAATTTTGATAGTAAATTTCAATTTACTCTAAAAAAACAAATAGCAAAAAAATCACCCGTTAAAATGCGAGCAGTATATATAAATATTCTCAAATATTGTCCAAATTCTTTCGAGTAAATTAAAAAAAAATATGGACTTCCTTCAATTCAATTTACTTTTTTATTATTTAAATTGTATAAAAATTTAATATCTGACCATATTGTCAACGCTAATATGAACCAATAAAGAAATGTGTTACCACCACTTTATATTTTAAATTTTTCCCCTTTGATTTTTTCGATGTGAATTGACATTTTTCTTGATTGACATTTTCTGATACTCGTATCATGAGGTAGCTTAAGACTTCAATCATTTTTTTTATAATTTTCGATATCTTTCAACTTTGACTTTTATCTACAATATATTTTCGGATACTTTTCCATGCTACAGTTTCTAACAGTAATTGACAATACTTGATTTCTTTCAAAAGTACAAAGTAAACTTCATATTACAAACTCTTATATAACGAAAAACTCTCTAAAACGTAGAATATATTTGACTTTAGTCGGCTTAACCTCTTACCTCCCAAACATATTTTATGTAGCGTAACACCCACTCTCAATAGCGAAAAAGTATGGCAAACTTTTCGCAATGATAAGCTTTCAGATGGTATAACTTTTGTTACAACTTATCCAATTCGTATTAAAAGTCGTAGCGTCTGACTGTAAGACGTTAAAAAAAAAACAATATATTTTGGCATTTACATGCGACCTGGTCGAACGATCTGAAGAGTTCTATGAGAGTGATGAAGTAGAAACGGACAGCGTTACATTACCGCGGCCGGTTTGATTAGAGAAAAGCTAAATTTTTTATTTATTAATTGTCAGCGTAAGGGAAAAAAAAATTAATAAAAAGAGAAGATCATTATAAACATAATAGGTTTTAGCGGTGCATGGAGCGCCAATTAGGAGCGACAAAAACATAATGCAGTCCTTGATATTGGATAAGACTTTGAAAGTGGAGATGACTTTCCATTGATTCAATACTGATTAAGTGCATGAGACTGTCAAATCATAAAATATTATCGAAAATCTTTAAGCCTACATAGAAGTATGTGACAGCCTGGCTAGATGTCAAAAAAATAGCTTTTCTTGGTTAGAAATTTTTTGTAATTTTTTTGCAGCTACTGATATTTAATTTGATTCCATACCAAAAAAAAGAATTACTCAAAAAAAAAATGTAGTTGTAATGAATAAATGAAATAAAAATGTATGCTATGTAAGCTTTAAAAATAAACTTTCTAAGGTATAAATAAAAACTAATGAAATTCTATAATTGGCAACTCGCCATGCACAACAAGATAACTTATCAGCAGCAACAGCTGATGTATACACTGCTGATAGAAATTTGGTAAAATTTTATAATTGAAAATTTTGGGAGTATCCATTATCGCCTGTTGCCAATGGCTCAAAATAGCAAACACTTTGCTGGTGGTCAATTCAAAACAAAAACAGCCTTCGTATTAAATGTTCCATTGTTCACAAGTAGAATCTTCAGTTTAAGTGATAATTTATAAAACTCAACTTAATCTTAGTCATGAATCGTATGTGCGAAAAGTGATAAAAGCAACCGAGTGCAAGGTTATAATCTGTAGTCAGCTAGCAACCTGCAAAGAAGCAGTAAGACCGAATTTTGAACAGAGCAATTTACCTTAGAAAAAAAAGGAAGTACAAAATTCAATTGAATTTCATTTGAGCAAAATGATTGTCACAAAAAATGTAAGTTTCCGTTGAATTTCAAAATAGATAACAACGTATTTTATTTATTTTCAACTTCTTGAAAAATTAATATTTTCAATTTTGCACAGAAAATGGAAACAGCAGCAACTTATTCGATATCGTTTAGAGATATGTCACAACAGCAACATCTTAGTGGAGTGAATAAAACAAGTGCGCTTGATAGTTCGAATAAAAGACGTAATGTCAACGAAAATGAAACGCTACCGCTGGCAAATTTATTAGCGCTGAGCTTGGACAGTCGAACGCCGCAATTGTGTTGTAAGCTGTAAATATTAATGATATTTTAAAAATTACTTTAAACGCTTAGAATTAATTTTGTTATTTTGTCTTTATATTAAAGATGAGAAATTTTGTTTGTATGAAATATTTTTGCATGAAAATCGGATGTGAAATTTATTAAAAATCATCTCAACCAATAATATACTGAAGTATTATTTAAAAAAAAGTTTAGTTTAATTTTATTTTCATTCCGAACTACTGAAATTCAGAAAAATTGTCCAGCGTTGAAAATATTCTGGCAAAATTCAATAATGAATAAGATGTAGATGTGTCAGCATCTCTATTCTATCAAAAGATGACATGAATTTTAAATCACACAAGACAACAAAATGTTTAAAAATTTGTTTTAATAAATAATATTTTTAGCTGTTCAGCTAAAGTATCTAATGGCAGTGGTGGAACTACTCCAGGTCAGCTTCAAAACACTTCAAACAATGTGATAATTTCGAAAGAAAAAAGTTAAAAACTTTTTGCTTTGGCGTCGGATGTTGTTTTTTCACGGTTTTAAAAATATTTTTTTACTTAAAAAGGAACCCAGTGCTTAACATTTCTGATAGTGATTGCACTTTATGGTGTGGATATAAAAGGTTTATTAAGAGCTGCTGAGCTTAAATATTACTATAATTACGGAATCAGCGTACGGTTTAAAATAAAATATGACTATTTTTAAAAATATCTGGTATATTTCCTACGGGGTCAGTGATTTTGCTTGAGAGTAAAATTAAAACAATATATACATATAAAAAAAAGGATAGCCTCACTATATGGGTCATAAGTATGTAGATATATGTATTAGGGTGAGTCAAATTTTGTTTTTCAATCGGCTGGATCCTAAAATCGCAGATATCGTCATTTTGAACATCAGTGTTTAGCTAAAATTTTTTTAGGCGATCATAGAGGGAGCTCGAGTCTCCCAAAATTGCTTTTTTCATATAATCGATACTGGCACATATCTGGACGATAGATCTGGGTCATATTTTTATTTTGGGTATCCACAACATACCTTTTCGATAGACCATATGAAGGCCAGCTTTGCACTTTTATTCTGAGTGATAGAACTTATTTTATTTTATTCTGTGTCTTATGAACGTAGTGGCGCACTTATAAAAAAATTGAACTTTACAGTCCCAGCCGATTGAAAAAAAAAATCTTCGCACCACCTTAATATGTATACCTATATGGTCTTAAAATTTTGTTTTTGAGGATATCTTTTAGTAAATGAAAATTGGCTAAAGCAAATGGCAGTGTGCATTAGGCTCCAGAACGTTTTCTAATGTGATATATATGTAATTTTCCTAGGGTATATGGCATGTAAAAGATGATTACGTTTTTTTAGTAAATACAAATTTTCCAAGGTTAACTTTAAAAACCTTTGTTGAGTATGTACTGAACGCCTTTAATACAAAAGTTATATCTGACTGAAAATATGTACCAATTAAAGCTATACATACCCCAAAACACCAAAAATAAAATGCACAACAGTGAAGCAACTTGAATGCAAAGCATATTCTCTCATATTTTGCTGCACATATTTCAAAAGTAAGCTATAAATAATAAACTAAATCGATTGTGGTAGCATATTTTCAGGCGCTCAGATTGCATACACAGTTCCTTGTGCACCAAGCTATGTCCACCGAGAGCATTTCTTGAATTTTTACCATTTTCCTTTGCTTTTTGCATATTTTCCTTATTCATCTATGGTTTTTTTTTTCGATTTGCTCACGTATTCATATTAAAATGCATAAAGCTACAAACAACCTTTGATTGTACTCTACTATACTCTTTTATATATATCCTCTTCATTTTACTTTGGCTTTCGCAATCACTTCGTCGCTTTGATTTTCTTCACCGTCATTGACGACGCCATTGCTATTGCAATTGTTAGCCATATCTAGGCGCCATTTTTGACAGGCTTTTGTAAATGTTTGCATTGTCACAGGCCGAACCGACTTAGTGACTGCAACAGAGTTGTCGAAAATTGCATTGGCTGAATTTTTTTTGTTGCTCGGATTTAACCTTAAAAGCGATAGACTTAGAAATAATAAAAATTATGAATAGTCTACGTAATATTACAGTGGCTAGAAAATTTGCTTAAAGACTGGCAGAGAATAAACTAAAATTAAATACAGCAATTTTATAAAAATACGTACGCAAATTTATGAAAATAATACCATCAAAAAAGAGACGATGAGTAGACAAAAAAATTGAAGAAAACTATAAGGAAATAAGGATATAAATTACTGAAAACTATTATGGCATGTACTCAAATTTGCTGCAACACATTTTTTATAGTTTTGCAACTCTGTCTGCATAGCCAGCTTTCTACCTTTACCCTACGACAATATCACTGTTACTTTGTTTGCTTTTTTAGCCAAAAACTTAATATGTATGCTGGAAATTTTGATATTATGCCAATTGGGTCAAGCTTAGCACAGCATGACTCAGCCAAGGCTATTAAATTGTCACAGCACAGTAGCCAACGAACCGAGAAATATATATTTTCTGCAAAATCGAGTAAGAGCCATAAAGTTTTTGTTTGAGAAAATATGATAAAAATTGCAAAGACTTGATATCTTGCGTGTTTGCAAGGGAAAAATGAAAAGGTAACTCATAAACTCATTGACTTTAATCCATATTCTGTTGACTATAAATTTCGAAGAATTTGGTTTAAGCAGGGATACCAAAAAAAAAGAACCACTGAAAGTGAAAATGTGTAGAAAATTCATTGCAAAACTAACTTTTTTTTTTGCGGTCTTAAAGCTTCTTGAGCTCCTGTGAATTTTCAAAAATATGAGCTAAGGCCTTTCTACCCGAGAGCGATGATTTGCTAATGAAACATTTTCTTAATAAAGTTTTAATAATATTTTGTTCATATGAGCTGAGTAATATTGTATTTCATCAGTGTTCCTTCGTGAAATAACAATGCTATATATTATTTGAACCATTTGAATATCACAAAGTATAACAAAATACTATTTTATACTCAATCTTTATTCCCATTTAATTTGAAATATAACACTAATTTTTGTTTTTTTTTTGAAAAGAAATCATTTCTTATTCACTGGCTTAAGATTTCATTTACGTAACGTATTTCGTCATTTTGATTTAAAGTAGAAAATACAAAACCAACAACGGTTAAAGAAATGACAACGGTGCAGCAACAGCACCTTTGGGGGCCTAGGGTGGCAATAGTTAATGTCCCACATAAATACGATTTTGTAAAATACGTGAGACATTTTGAAAAAAATCAAAAAAATTGTTTAATTTCTTCGCTCATGGACATAGCACTGACTACCTTTTTTGTTCATTTTATTTAACCAGTACCTATTGGCAACCATTTCGTAATAACTACTCTTATAGAGGACGAAAATATGTGATTTGGGAGCCCTCTTAAGGCCAGTGGCTCTACCGATCTGTTTTCCATTGTTACGCCAGCGGCTGACTCAACTACAATCAAGGAATAATAGATCCACATGCAAACTTATTACATAAACTTTTCACAGTAATACACAACGTTAATCTACGTACGTATTTGTATTCTTTATCTGTGTGAAAAGATTTCACATCAAAAACACTTCACCATTACATACAACTTCACACACAACTACTCATACTAATGCTACTCTACCATTTTTACATTGACATATACATATTTACAGATGTAAGCAGCTCTATACTCTACAGACATTTGGCTCAAGTGAGAAGCTGAATATTTTGACACTTTGTCAGTGGCATGTCAATTTTTAATAGTATGATCCTACGATTGTGTGAGTTAGTGATGTCAAATGTAATATGAAAAATGTAAAAACCAATAACTATTAAATTGAGATAGATTTACAAATATATAGAAAAACAAAGGTTCGTAGATAGAGGCAAACCTACATGCATATAGTAGGGCAACGTGAAAAAATCCATTGTTCAAAGTATTTGCGGGCGTTTGGTTACAACGATCCTAACGGATAATTTTTTAAGCGTTTGGTTTTTGAAAACTGAAAACCGAATAGAAATCTTACAAAAAAGAATGAAATATTTATTTAAAGCCATCCATCAATTCCTTTCATTTACTCCTTAGAGATTCTTTTAAGTAAATGTTGCTCGTGGTTACGCCTGAGGTTCATCCAAAAGCTGTAATTTTGACACACATTTTAAAACATTTCGGCCGGTACCTCACCGTTGGCAGCTTTAATGTTGTCGTCCAGAGCTGCAATTGTGGCTGGCTTGTACTTGTACACAAGCGACTTTACGCATCCCCACAAAAAATAGCCTAGTGTGGTGAAATTGCATGATCTTGACGAGCACTGGACTGCTCCAAAACGTGAGATTAATTGCTCACCGAACTCGCCTCTCAATATGTCCATGATATCGCGAGCTGTGTGGCATGTGGCACCGTTTTGTTTAAACCACATGTCAATCAAGTCCAATTCTTCTATTTTGGGCAAAAAAAAAGGTTGTTGAACATTCCATGGTATCTTTCTCCTTTGAATGTAACGTTGCGACTTTCATTATTTTTCAAAAAGTACGGTCCAATGATGTCATGGCCGCGGGTCATGTAGGAATTGAAAAATTTTCCGAAAAAATCGATATTTGGAAGATTTTCTGTTATAAATATGTACTTAAGTTTTCATCATCATCAAATGCTTTGATATAATATTTGGCATTCATGTAGTTTGAGTCGCTGAACACTATCGTATTACTGATTTGGTCAATTTTTTTTGATTTCATGCGAAAAAAATCGAGAAAACAATATTTTTTTTAAAAAAACTATTCAGATTTAATTTACTTTTAATTTAATTTAATTTACTAATTGCTTGTATGTGAATTTGTATCACAATTTAACACCCAATTAAGTACGTAAGGGGCTTACTAAGTATTGAGTAAATGTAATTGACCAAAGTTCTGAAACTTCAGCTTGATGGAGTTTATTTCAAATTTTTAATTTCAAATGTTTAATCTTAGAATGGAATTGACAGAGTAATCAATAAATTTTGCCATTGAAATGAAAAAGTTGATTCCGAATTTCAATACCTTGGAATGGATTCGAGTTTTTTAATACCAAATTCTGATCTTGAAATAATATAGACAAATGGCATTGAAATGAATGGAATTGAAAAATCCAATTCCAACATCAAACTCAGAGCAATATCAAAAAAAATAAAAACCAACTTACAAAGAACATTGACGCGTCAATAAGTATCCAAGTGTTTGACTTGTTTATAAAGCTCAACAAATGACAAACGATTTACCTGATGAAAATATTTACTTATGTAGCGTACTTTCGAATTTTGAAAAAAGTTTTTCTAAGCTCTCCGCACATCATGTTGACGCCTAGAAGCATAGCATTGCGTAAAATTGCACCATTTTTGTGCTTCTGCTTGCTCTTGCCTACTAACTCTGTTATTATTCATAAGGATAATGAAGTATTTTTGGCAACAGCAAAAGCACCACCCTCACCCTGTAGCAGCCGGTTAAGAAAGTTTTGCATTAATTTCTTATGTAAAACTACATCCTCATGTTCACAAATGTCAATTACGTTAACGTTGTTTTACATATCCGTAGTATGATGTGAGTTTGAATGTCAAAATGCTAGCTCAGTATTAAAATAAGGTTAAAATCTCTGTATAAAATAGTATGCAAATTTTTACGGGTAAATTGTTGTGAATATTTTGCTAAAATATTTTCTTGTTATAAAAAAGTATTTTGTTTTTTTATGCGCAAAAAACAACAAAAATTAAATAAATAAACCGCGAGCAATAAAAAATGTTGCTGGATTTGTTTAAAATTCTTTTAAGTTTTGAGATATTTGGTGCAAACTCATCGTCAAATGAGTAAAAATCAATGGTTTGTTTGAAAGTTTTTGGTAAACTACGCGTACATAAGAGCTACAGTTAAAACAGTTTGTATAGCTAAGAAATCCCACAATTTTTACTGCACTATTCATATAAAAACAATTTTTGGTAGAATTTTGAAGCTGAATCAGAATCAGTGGTGGCAATTCCAATTGAATATAGCGTTTTCAGTACATTCGCGTTGCGGAAAGTGGACTCAGTATATTAAATACACATTTATATGCTTTACCGCGTAGCATTGTATTCATCATAATTTTAACAATAATTGTGGTCCTAAAATTTTGTCAAAGGACTTTTTTCATTGAACACATAGAACCATCTCCGTCAAGCTGGTATAACCTCACATATGAATTTGTGACCAGAATCGAACAACTCATATGAAAATTAATTTAACGGAAATACTTATTGTATATTGCAAACGAAAAATGTATTTATTGCCTCCACTGTACATAAGATTTTAAAAATTTATTGCCTGCGCACAGGCGCAGCAAAAATTAACTACGGTCAATAACATCTAAGGACAACATACAGTTCAATGTTTACTCCAACTTTTATAAGTACAGTCTAGGAGGAACTGAACTATCTAACTTCGTTGCATGCGTCGGATAAATTCGCCATTTTTTTTTTGTCTGTAGAGAAAATTAGATTCAGGAAAAACTTACCGAAGTTTAAACTTATTGTTCAATTTGATGTAAAATAATCTGAACACGACACTCACGATTGCTTTTATGCAAAATATTTTTAAATTAATTAACAATTTTACTTCAAAATCACACAAACTGAAACGACAAAATAACAGCGGACCAACTGATGCTTCACGAATTAACTGACTGGCAAGTGTTGTCCCTTTGCCCGGTCAAGACGATATTTGCATGTGATGTAAAAGTTTATAAAAGCGAGAAAAAAGAGGGAATAAACTGTTACTTGCTTTGTTAATACTTTGTAACAATTATTTTAGAATCTCTTATATTTAACTGTTGAAACCATAAGATAATCGCGACTTAAGCCGTATAAATGCGAGGACCCCTGATATGCTACCTGAATAGTTAAAACCGTTCATTCAAAAACTTATGACCCATTCATCCGATAAAGGTATTGCTTGTCAAAACATAATTAATATTGTAATGCAGTCCTTGTGTAATTTTGATTACGGAGATGAAGTTGTTTCAATAAAAGTGATTTTTGCGACTGATCCATGAAATAAAAGATTACTCTATTTGCAAGACCTAGTTGAAAGAATACCTCATTGAAATAGACCATATATGAAAGATAAAGAAAGTCGTGTGGAATTTTGATGATAAGTTGCTTTTCAGTTGTTCCAGCAAAGATAAACGTCACACTTAAGACATTTGGAAAATGTCTCTCACAGCCTACAATGCCCTTTCTCACCAAACACAGCCCAAGGCCTATTTTGATCAAATCACTTTGTACTTGATCATGTTGATTTAACCTTGTACTTACTTCTTACATCGACCATGGGGAATACATTTTTTAAGCACTAGAGCCTATAGTCTGGACCTTTAACAACATCAGGGAGCTAAGCTGTTGTTGAAGGTGGCCGGCTTTATTTTTGAGTAATAGCCCAGAAATCAGACGAAAATAGTAAAAGTGCATTAGCGATTTCAAGCTGAAATTTATTAAGAGGCATATGATTTCCTTCAAATCCTTCCGAAAAAGAAGCAAGATTATGCCTTGTTATGATAGGACCACACGAGTGCATTTTCAATTGAATACGGCTCCGATAGTCGAACAACAAAATCGAGTTTCAATATATCAAAATAAAAAATATCACCAATAGCTATCGAAAAATAAATCGTGAAAATCGATCATCGATATATTTTGCACAAGCCTACTTTCTAGTCATTTAATTCGTCTAGTTTTGGTGTGCAAGTGCAAGGGCTTTAACTTCTCTGTTTATGTGAATTAAATTACAATTGTTAATGAAATCTTACATATTTCGAGTTAAAAACAATCGCGAGTGTAAAATTACAATTTTTATACATAAATTTGATTGAAAATGTTTAATATTTGGTAAGTTCTGCACAAAATTTTGATTATAAGAATAAAATTTATTGAAAAAAGACGAAGCAGTCAACGAAGGCAAAGAATTCAGTTCCCATAAAACTGTAGCTAACAGAGCTTAGCAGGAGTTAAAAAGATTTAACATTGAACTGTATGCTATCACGAGCTTGAATCTTTTCACTACACGAACCGCTTCGTTTTCAAATGCTTAACACCCGGTGATGCCATTTGTACATTTCATGAATGCACTATATTTAGCCCGGTATTAGATGACGCATTCACAAGAGTCGTTAGATACTTTTATTTAAGAACTTGCTCCGACTTTTAAGTTCTTTTGAACTTTACTGGAAAAAAAATTTTTGATTCAGGCTAACACTTTGCAGACATAAGAAAACCCCATTTCAATAATTGTCCGTACCTTGTATAAACTATTTGTTGAGATATGACGAATTTGATTTTAGAGAGCGTGCCATCGCCCAATTTTCTAACCCAAACTTTGCAAAATCCATTAGAAGCATTTAAAAAACAATTATGAAATCCTCGTGAAAATTCCATATAAAAATACTTTCCTATGAGGGCCATCCTAAGTATCCACCTTAAATAAATTTTTTACAGCCTCTTACCATAAAAGCTACTTGCTGTATATTCGGTGTGAATCGATTAGCTGGCCTTCGTTGAAATGCTATTCAAAAATATTTTTGTATGAGAGCCACCCTAATAAGCATCTTTAATAAACATTTTGTGGCCTATGATACCCACCTGATCGACAGTGACATACTGCAAAAATTTTATCAAAATTTGCTGGATTGTTTCCGCGTCCATAAGAGACAGCCAGACAGACAAAAGCTGAATTTTATATATGGGTCATTCCATCTATAATGGGCCTATCATTACCCTCATGTTTTTTAAATAGGCTGCAACTTTTTTCAGTGATTGGTATGTCATGTAGAAGATATAAAAAAATTCGATAAAATTTTGTTGATCAATATTATTGCTTAAAAAAAAGTTTCAATTTATGTTAAAAAAACTCGTAAGTAAAACAAAAAAATTCATTGATGAATATAAACAAATCATCACAATTCATATTATCTTTTATATTATTTTTAGGTAGTTGTGTACTAGTAGATGACAAAAAAATTGGAAATCTGAATAAATGAAGGGCTGAGCGGTTTATATGTGGTGAAAGATAAAAAAATTGACTTTCCAAGAAAACATTTCAATTGAAATTCATGACTACCGAAAATATGAATTTTTTATTAAGCGCGAGTTATACTTCAGGGATGTCCTGGTCCAACGATACAGTTCCAGTTCCAGCACCAAGATTTTTTAATGAAAAATGAAATGAATTTTTGAATGAAAATGACTTGACACAATAAAGTTTGAATTGCAATTGAATTTTATTTTTTCCGAATTTTATATTGCACATGAAAAATAGCTACAGAGGGCTTACAAAAATGAATACTCAGCAAAATATACATACAGTGAATTTTAATGTAAACAAAGATTGTGAAATGAGTATTCAGTACATTAAATATTTGGACAAGCAAAAAGGAATTTATACATTGTAAGCAAAAATGAGAGATTGTGAAAGTTAAAGTTAGTGCCCTCTGTAACTTGTTGTTGTCGGAGTATCAAATTTAATATTGTATGTTATGATGGTGCCGGAGTGTTAGGGTTGGTAACTCCTCCCCCCTTGGAATAAAGCGACGGCCAAAAGGAGTTGGTCGGTGCTGTCTGCTCTTTGCTGGATGTGATGTACGTGGTTTTTATTTTAAAAATGCAAATCAGGACTAGAATGATTCCAAAAGCCAAGCTGGAGATCGTTGAATAGTTTAATATGTATTGTATATCTGTGCGTTTATTCAATGTCTCTATTTTATCATTATGTAGAAATTGATATTGTCGAAGTTTTTCAAGTGTTAAAGTTTCGATGGTGTTCACTGTTTCCACTGGAATATTTGGAGATGGCATGACATAAACTTCATCCCAATAGGTGTTGGTGTTGCCCACGTATGTTATTCCATTGATCTCCACCTGACAGTTTTTGTAGTAGATTAACAGTGTACCTTCTACTGTTATGTGTGAATGTTTTCTGCAAGTGGATTTTATTAGTAAATTCTTTACATTTAACAAAAGTATGTAGTTGGGTTCAGGTTGTTTTATATCTGTAACCCTTCCAATGTCCAGCAAGGAACAGTTGGCTTTTTCATTTGAAAGCAGACGGCCGATACATGTTGATAATGTGATGTCTTCTGGAGCTGTAGGGCTTCTGCAGTAGAATGTATCTTCTATTTTTGTGCATGGTGTATCAAAGTATTGAATGTGAAATTCATTGTAAATAACGTATGGCTCAGTATTAATTACCTTTGTTTCGTTTATTGGCAGTGGGATAATGTGCAAAAAGTGATAAAATTCGCTTGATAAAATTGGGATTTGTACATTAAATATTATTTGTGAATGGTTATAATATGCTTGTAATGCTAGCAACTCATAGACATGCTCTTCTGAGATTAATGTTATATTTTGGTTTTCAAGATTTATTTTAATTTCCTGAATCTCCGCTGGGCTCAAAATAAGTTTTGAAATAACGTTCAGTCTGGCCAGAACTATAGACTCAGCTATATCTGTTATATGATTGTTTAGCAAATCTAAATTGTAATTGATTTGGTTCAAATATTGCGTCTCCAATATCATATCGTGATTCGCTTTGATTACAAATTCTGAGCGTTCTGCTCTTGTTTTTAAAAATTGTTGTATTTTGGCCTGTTCATTATTGATGTGGTCAGTTATGTTGTTAAATCGTTTAATCATCTGTACATTAAGACTGTTTTGATTGTTTATTGTATTTTGAATTTGTTGTCCTGTGTTTTTAAGAATGTCTATTTGTTGGTTGATGTTATGTGCGTCCACTGTGTCCATATTGCCTGTGATGAATTTAATAGCTGTACCCAAACCATTTATTAGTCCTCTTTTAGTTCGTTTTAAAGGATTTAATGTTAAAAGTCTTGAATTTAGTTCCCTCAATTTTAATTTTGTCACCTCCAGGGCTGGTTGTAAATCGGTATATTTTTCGAATGTTGTTAATGTACCAGTGATTTCGTTAATATTGTCTTTGTATCGGTCTAAGTCAACAATATGTATTAGGTTATTGAACCCCACAATATTTCTCGCAGGACCAAGTCTGAGTGGTATGATATTGTGTCTTTTTGACAGATCTCGTATTTCAAATTGTTGTGCCCATATTGTAGAAATTCTGAAAATTATGTATATTATTTTTTTTTTTTTTTTTTTTTATTTAATTATGTGTAGGTGTTTAATTTATTTTTGTTTGTGCTTTGGTGAACCTGTTGTACTATTATTTCAGTACTCTATGTGTCATAGGACAGGTTTTCTTTTTATGTTTCCTTAAACAGCCCGTTGTACTATCGTATCTGTACTCTATGTGTCATAGGACGGATCTGAATAAGTACTCCCTTTTTTTTTTTTTTTTTTTTTTTTTTTTTTTTTTGAATTGCTGTCCTAATCGAACCTCTATGCTGATATGCCCTCAGCACTCCTCGTCTCAATGAGCTCACAAAAAGTGTTATGAGGTTTCAGTTTCTAGTGAAACTTATGTACTATCATATCAGTACTCTCAGCCCATGAAACTAAGACGGATTCGGTTTCGGAATATATATGTAAGGAAAAGAGGAAAAATGTTTTAAATTTTTCTGACTACTAGATTAAAATGTTATTTTATAAATTTGGAATAATTTGATTATCCTGTTGAAACCACTCGCTTTTTCCTTCTAAGTTTTGATTTGTGCAATTTCTGTTGCTTTGTTGTAAGTAACGTTACTTTCTCGTTTCTGTGAACACGGTGCCGGGAGAATCTGGGCGTAATTTTATTTCTACGATTTTCTTTACGATATATTTGTTCTCCTATTTGCAATTCTTCAGGAGGTTCCCTGGTTTCGTTTAGTTTTTCTATCCTATTATTTATTAAAATTTCGGCTTTGTCTTTTAAATTTGAGTATAGTTGGGAGCGGAAAATATTGAGTTTTCGCAAATATTCGTGTTGGTCGTTAGCAACAAATTGGTTGTTGAATTCTGGTGACCTGCCATGGAAAACTTCGAAAGGCGTGAGCTTTGTAGCCGAGTGAATTGCATTATTGTAAGTAATGAAAGTTTCGGTCAAAATATCTTCGTGATTCAAATCTAACTTATTTTCCTTCCGTTTTTCTAGGATGATTCTATAAATCTCTGTTAACGTTGAGTGAAGTCGCTCAACCGGAGAGTTACTACTACTACTTTGGAAAGATGTGTGGTGTACTTCTATATCGTATTGCTTGCAAAAGTCAATGAAGATCGCAGACTTGAATTCAACTCCTTCGTCACAAACAATTTTTTGTGGTACACCATAGGTACTTATAAAAGCTCTTAATGCTTTTATTACTGAAATACTTTGCCTTGTTGGGATAGAGAATCCTGATGCGAATTTGGAGAATTTATCTATTATAGTTAATATGGTGTTGTTATTAATGAAGTATATGTCAATATGTAGGATTTCAAGTGGTTTGGAAGGGTTTTCTGGAATTTCGTAAAAAGGTTTTGGAGGGTGTCTATCATATTTGAGGGTTTGGCATTTGTCACATATGTTTATAAATTGCGTGATTCTAGATTTCATGAATGGGAAGTAATATTGTCTCTTTAAGTGCGCAAGAGTTTCGTCTATCCCTCTATGATTGCTATTTTCATGGTATTCTCTAATAATTCTTTCTTGCTCCTCATTTTCTTTTACGTCCTGTACCATTTGCAAACATCTTATAATGCGAAAAGTTTTGTTATTTAAGAATAAATTTGAATATACTGTCTGAATTATTCCGAATGTCCCTTCGTCCGTGAATATTGCTGTTAGTTTATTTGGTGTAAGGTGTTTTTTTAAAATGTCTAACACTGTTTGTTCTGTAAATGTTCGTGATATAACTGTTCGTCTAAGTTTGTTTCTAAAAGGAATTTCTGTAATTGTTGTGGCTTCTCTATTTTCAATCTTTAGTATAAGTTGTAAACTAAATTCATTTAATGGTTTTGTTGATATTATGATTTCATCATTAAGACCTTGATCGGTAGGTTGCACGATTGCTTCTTCTATGGTTTCGTCAGTACTTTGATTAAGATTCAGTTCAGTTGGTTTCGGGAATGGTTGTGGATCATTAATCTTGATTCGACTAAGGGCATCAGCGTTAGAATTAAGCTTACCTGCCTTATAAATTATCTCATAGTCATATTCTTCTAATTTAAGCCTCCAACGAATTAATTTCGAATTTGGCTCCCTCAGACTCATTAACCAAGTAAGTGGGCGATGATCTGTGATAATCTTGAATTTTCGACCATAGAGGTAGGGTCTAAAATACCGCGTAGCCCAAACAATTGCGAGGAGTTCTTTTTCTATTGTTGAGTAATTTTGTTCTGCGTCACTCAAAGTTCTGCTTGCATACCATATTGGTTTATCGTTCCCGATAGGACCTTGAGACAGAACGGCCCCCAAAGCGATATTACTTGCATCTGTCGTTAAAACGAAGGGTTTGGTAAAGTCTGGGTATTGTAATATAGGATCATTCTGAAGAATAGTTTTACAAGCGTCAAAAGTTTCAATATACTGTTTTGTCATTTTGATAGACCTTCCTTTCTTTAAACATTCTGTTAATGGTTTTGTAAGGTGGGCAAAACCTTTGATGAATTTCCTATAGTACCCTAGAAGTCCTAAGAAAGACTTAATCTCTTTTTGTGTTTTTGGTATTGGGAAATTCTTAATGGCGTGAATTTTATCGGGGTTAGGTTTTACCCCATCCGTGGAAACTATATGTCCCAAAAAAGCTACTTCTTTGTGTAAAAACTCTGATTTATCCATTTGGATCTTGAAGTTTGATTCCCTTAATCTGTCGAAAACTTCTTTGAGGCTGGTTATGTGTTCTTGTAAGGAAGTGGAATATATGATAATATCATCAAGATAAACAAGACATGTTTTCCCTTGTAGGTCTTTTAGGACATTGTCCATGACCCTTTGGAATGTAGAAGGGGCATTTTTCAGCCCAAATGGCATTCTGATATATTCATAGTGACCGTTCTCAACGGTAAACGCTGTTTTTACAATGTCCGACGATTTCATCTCTATTTGATGAAATCCGCTAGCCAAGTCTAAAGTTGAAAAATACATACATTTCCCAAGTTTGTCTAATATTTCGTTTATATTTGGTATTGGGTAACGATCAGCTATCGTTTTCTCATTTAATTTGCGATAGTCAATAACTAATCGCCACTTTTGCATACCACTTGAATCTTTCTTTTTTGGAACTACCCACACAGGTGAGCTCCAGGGTGAATAACTGGGTCTTATGATTCCCTGTTCTAACATTTTACTTATCTGAGATCTAACCTCCTCTTTATGGACATAGGGATATCTGTATGATTTTGTAAATATTGGTACGTTGTCAACAGTCGGAATTGAATGTTTTATTTGATTAGAAAAAGTAAGTGGTTGGTCTTCACCGAAAAATATGTCCTTATAATTTCTGCACAATTTTAACAATTGTGTAGATTCTTCCGAATTAAGGTGGGATGTACGGATTACATCAGAAATGTCACAACAACTTTCTTGAACGTTGGTATTAATATTAAATACATTGATTTCAGTGTACTCTGTTGCATCGTAGACCTTACATTTAAGTGGTTGTTCTATTATCATTGGTATAGTGATGTCAGAACCATTTAATATCTCTACTTGGGCAAACCAGTTTCTTACTGCATATAGTCCTTCTGAAATGTATAGGTTAGAGTCGATTTTAGTTTTTTGCAAGTAAGCGTCACCGTTTTGAATGTCAACGGGAACCTTTACTATCTGTTTGGAATGAGGTGGAATGAGTATTTTGCCTGATGTGAGATTAGGTTTAAATTGTAATATTAAAGTTGAGTTTTTTGTAAACAATTTGTTTGTACTTAAGTCTATTTTTGCACTTAATTTGCTTAGTGTGTCTACTCCAAATAGTCCATCAAAGTAGTCGTGAAAGTCGAATAGGAGGAAGTCTAACTGACCATCTTGCTTAAATTCTTCAAATATTGGTAGTTGTGCTTTTTGATTTAGTGTATATTTGTGTAAAACTGTCGTTATAGTAATGGGATTGCATGATAATTTTTCTGAAGGATGTATAAATACTGGATTTATAAATGAGGAAGATGCCCCCGTATCGATCAAGAATTTTAATGGTCTACCGAAAGGTGACGAAATATTTATGTATGGTAGTATCGTTCCGTGTTTGTTGACTTCTATATACCCTGTTGGTTTGTGGAGGCTAAGTATGGAAAATTTTGTGTCTCGTCTTCTATCATATTTAGGTTCTCTTCCTGGTGTTGCGTCGTATTATCTTGTACTTGGTTTATGTTGTGCAACTCATTATTGTTATGTCTGGTGAATGTTGTCCTGTTATCGTTATAAGTAGGGTTAGTACGTTGTGCTGCTGGCGTTCTAAACTTTGAGAAATTTGTATTTGAGTTTGTATTTGAATTTGTATTTCTAAAATCTGGTCTTGTATATGGAACAAGAGTGTTATTATTTGGAATACGATTCAAGTTCTGTGAGTTTTTATTTGTATATTGATTATGATAAGTCAGTTGTTGTCTTGTGTTCTGTTGGGGTTGGTATCTATTTTGTTGATAACTTATATCACGAAAGCGTTGAGTCTGGTAAGGTCTATTTACAGGGAATGATCGTGGTTGAAATTGCATATAGTTAATGTTCTGTTCTTTGATGCAATTTACTAATGCTTCTGGTAGGGATTCGGGGCGCATTGCTCGGATAATCGGTCCTAGGGGATCGTTTAACCCTGCTAAGAATGAGTTTAAACACATTTCGGTAAATAAGTCTTTTTTAGCATTAACGACATTCATGTCGTTCTCATGGATAAGCATATTGTTGGTTAGTGTGGATTGAATCTCTACTATTTCTGAATAAAATTGCTCAACTGTCTTATTATTTTGTCTGAGGTTATGCAAATCTCTGATAAGGGAGGTTTCCGTCCTTTTGTCGGAGTAGTGCAAAATAAGCGTATTTTTAATTTCGTCCCAGTTAAGTGAAACACCATGCATATTTAGGATTTCGTTTGCTTTGCCTGTAATTTTATTTCTTATGGCACGTAGTAAGATTTGCCCATAAGGAGTTGCGTCAGTTCCTTTTATGAATAGTAAGATTTCCTCGACATTATTTAGAAATCCATGCAACTGTTTGTTATTCCCGTCAAAGGTAGGTAAGTCTTTTATAATATCCGGGATGCGAAGAGAATTAAAAAGATGTTCATGGGATGTTGAAGAAGATGGAGTATTGCTACTACCGGCTCCTAAATTTAGGGTTGAAGTTGTATTTGAACTAGTAGACATTGTGTCTAGTGTTCCTAAAGTTTCAAATTCTTCGGTAATGACGGATTGTTTTGCTGTGAACAATCGCAATGAAAATCGCCGCGGCTTATCTCTATTTTTCGGCATATGCAAGCAAAACAATTGCTGTTAAAATTATTTCACAACGAAATCACAAGGCACCAAGGAAAATATTCGAGTAACGAGAAGAGAAGGAAAGAAAAAACCAGCAGATTCAACAAAATGTTTTTCTTTTGCACAAAATTACTTCTTTCAAAAGAATCTACAACCAATGCACAAAATCAAGAATAACTGTTTCCTCCTTTTTCACATACATATATATATTTCTTTATTGTACCTTGATTTCCTTTTTTTTTTTATGATAATATTCTTTTCTATTTGTTAAATTATTGTATCTATTACAAATGAAGAAGTCTAGCAGCACATTATAGTACAAATTATCAAGGAACGAATTTAAATTTCACTTTTGTTATATTTTATACAAAGGAAACACTGAGCACACACTTATATGTAATTGGAAAATTCAATACTTGACTCACATATTAAAGATGAATAAAGCCCTTATTTCCATTATTTTGCAGAAGTGTAGGTTCTGTTGTGCGACTGCGCCAGTTATACTTCAGGGATGTCCTGGTCCAACGATACAGTTCCAGTTCCAGCACCAAGATTTTTTAATGAAAAATGAAATGAATTTTTGAATGAAAATGACTTGACACAATAAAGTTTGAATTGCAATTGAATTTTATTTTTTCCGAATTTTATATTGCACATGAAAAATAGCTACAGAGGGCTTACAAAAATGAATACTCAGCAAAATATACATACAGTGAATTTTAATGTAAACAAAGATTGTGAAATGAGTATTCAGTACATTAAATATTTGGACAAGCAAAAAGGAATTTATACATTGTAAGCAAAAATGAGAGATTGTGAAAGTTAAAGTTAGTGCCCTCTGTAACTTGTTGTTGTCGGAGTATCAAATTTAATATTGTATGTTATGATGGTGCCGGAGTGTTAGGGTTGGTAACTCGCGCACTAGTCGAATTACATGATATTTTCTAAATTGGAATAGCTCCATTCTATCAAAAATTATTTGCTGCGGCAATGTCAACAGGCTCAATGTTCCAATAGAAGCTCCATTAAATAAACCACTTACTTAAATAAAATCCTTTGGTTGCTATGCTTGACATAAAAATTATCCTCACATCGTCGCCTCACGCACTGATAAGCGCATCCCACCAAATTTCGTTCTTTGTAATGTCAATGTAATTAAATCGTCTGGGACAGCTGTTAGGGTTCAATTCACTATATTTGTTTTTGGTCTTCATTTACTTCATGTTTTTTTTTTTTTGTGATTTTAAGAACACCCTCGTCATTGGTGTCAAGTTGATGCGTTTCGTTCGTTGCTGCTCGTTGGCTGCACTGGCAAAGTCTCTAATTAAAATCCTTTTAAATTGAAGTGTTGCGGTTAATTGACTCTTTGGAGAGTCTTTCGTGTTGGTAAGTGAATGAAAGAAATGCGGCAAAATACTGGTAAAATGTGACACTCAAACTAAAGGAAAACTTTACAAAAAAAAGAGACAAGTTTAAATGAGGATATAATAGCTATAGTATAGCAAAACAGAAAGAAAAACTCAAGTATTTTTGCAAACTTTGCGGGTTCTTATTTTTATTCTATCCGCCCTGCTTACGATGTTGCTGAAAGTTGTCCTCTTTCTTTGCTATGTCAAGTTTTTTCATATTGTTTTAACAAGTTTTAATGATTTTGTTACAAAAACGGAAGCGGAAGTGAGCTTTTCATTATTCTTTCGTTCCTTTTTATTTGTTCTTTTTTTGCTGTTGTTGTAGATTAAATTGAAAAACATAATAAAGTGAAAGAGGCAAAAGAAAAAAATTTAAAATTTTTTCCCAGAAAGTATAGGTTTCAATTCTTCAGAAAAAAAGAACATCAACTTAAAGCAAACAAAGCCCTGTTCAATGAAGCAAAAAATTTATTTTAGCCTTTCGTTTTTGCTACTACACAGACAACGGCTTTTTGTGTAAGTAAATTCTTTGATTTCTACTTTAGCAAATGGGTAATTCTATGAATCAAATGTACTTCGCACAGTCTGAAAGCTTGAAAACTGGTGTGCCACTAAAATTGTAAAAAAAAGTCTACTAAAAAATTTTTTCTGTGTACACGACATCGACCTGGTAATACATAAGCTAGCGAGAGCCGCTTGGATTCATTTAAAGCTGCAAAAAGTGGCACATAAAAAGAATCGTGGGCTAAAGCTTAGAAATCTTTGTGAGAACCAACGAAGCAGTACGACTGCGGAGGCTCTCACCTAAGGCCTGATTGTCATAGAACCTTTTGGTTAGGTTACATAAGAGTTCTGCAGGAACATACACTGAAATTAGCTGAGAAAACATTAAGCTGCGGTGGTACCTTTGAATTTCTTACTGGATATACTCATTTCACATCCAAGACAATGGGAATTTGACACACTTTGAATCGAAAAAATAAGTTCTGCGGGAAATAAGTTTAAAATACCAGATTTTTTTTGTTCACAAAGTTATACATTTAGTTAGGATTAAAGTACTGCTGGCCATAATTTTTTTTTCTAAAACTTTATGAATAATGCAGGATATATCCCCATGTACCGTTGATATGCGGGGCTCATGAGATGTACTTTATATCTTTCTTCCACTTTTTGAAAACTTTTTTTAAAGACAGTTCCTTTTCATTACCACTATTTTCAAGCGTGGACCAAACCTCACCAAACTCTAACTGTTACACAGGCAAATAAGTTCAAACGTAAGGCCTTCCTTTCCCTAGGAATCTGCGTAAAAAAATCGAAAAAAAGCCTGCATTTTCAATACCAATCTAGTGGACTTATAAAATGCGAGGCGTTTTTCTCGCTAGCAACTTATTAAAGTCTGAACGTTAGACCAAGGATTCAGAGCGGGATGCTTTTCCAGCTCTTACAAAAATAACAAAAAATATCAAGCTTTTTTGAGCTTAATCATTTCAGTTCGCAACCAGTGCAACCTTTTTGTTTGTGTAATTTTGCTTTCAAGGCACATTTTTAAATCAAAAATGTTAGTTCGCTATCGCTACATGACTTTTGTTAGTGTAATTTTGTCTTGAAGGCGCTGTTCAATCGCTCCATGTTTTTTATTTGTGTGATTTTGTTTTGCTTTTGATTTTATTTTTTCGCAAAACATTTTTGAGATTTTTTTTGCCCGAACTGATGTTGTTGTGACTGGCTCCAAAAGCAGTTTTTGTGTGCGTCTCTGCGTCAGATAACAGTTTCAATAATTCCTACCCCAGCACGAGGCAGTAGGTACGGTTGAAAAGATATCAAAAACAAACAAATATATACGACTGATAGATTTTTAGACATAAAAAGTGTATAGAATTATATACTGAAATGTTCAATAGTGCACTCACTGCTGGAGATCATTACTGATTTCAGGATCAGCCCAGGAAAAAGGATAATCTGGAGCATAATTAGAGAGAAAGCAGTAACTATAGATGCAAGAAGAAGAGATTGAGGTCACTGTAATGCGGACATACTCCCCCTAAGTTACAATTCCACCAAAGCTTTTTATTTTATACACACAAGAGCATTGATGGTTCATCTAAGTCCATTCTCTAAACAGAATGGTCCAATAACTTTTCAATTATATAAAAAAAAAACCGCCAACCAAAAGTAGAGTAAAAAAAAAATACTTTAAAGTTTAAAAAAGTTTTTTGTTTGTTTTGACTGTGTAAATTGTTTGTTTTCTTTTATGTATCTTCTCTCAGCCCATAGTGTTTTTCCTATTCTTTTGTGTGCTTTTTTCTCAAGCCAAGTGTTTACTATACTCAAGTGACATTTTTGCTTTGTGTCTTGAATTGCTATTGGCAGTCTTTTGTCAAAGTTTCTACTCTTTTTTGTTTCTTGTTTCTTTTTTTGGTCTTCATATTTATACTACAGTTTGCTTCATCTTCTTTTTCTTCAATGAAAATGTTTAAGACTTAGAAACGACTCGCGCCTTGTTTCGGGTGTTCAACCGAAAACAACACAAAAAAGGTCAAAATTATACTTTTATGAAGACTTAATAGGGAGCGGACAAAACTCATCAAGTATCCTTTAAATTTCGCTCTTAATGTAAATCTACTGCGCTTGACTTATGAAAAATTCATGCATTTAGCTTAATAGTGAAAAGGGAATAGAAAATTATTTTATAATTGGCTACGCAAAAAAACAAAATACCCAAGAAGTGAAAGGAAAAAGTTGAAAAAATGTATTATTTATTGCGGTAGTAAGAGTAAAATTTAATTTTCATGTACGTTGGATTCTGCCATTGATTAGTCATTTTAAATGATTAATGAAAAGACAAATATACGTTAACGAATAGATTGGCATTATTTTTAAAAATTCATGAGATTCTGATTAGAGTTTTGAATCAGTGATTGCTTACGAGTAGTAGATAGGGTTCAAAACGGATCTTTACTACCGGTAAAAACATCGAAAAAAATATGGAACCTGTGCTCGCTAATCGCCATTTAGCTCATGAGCCTTTTCGTTTAATTTTTTTTTATATTTTGAAGACGAAACGCGTCGCCGCACGGTTTCTTCCAAAAGACTGAAATTTAATCGAAAACAATACCATGAGCAGATCTCTTTAGTCATGCTGTATGGCACCAATTCTCAGTCCACATTCATGAAATGCATAGTAAGAGGTGACGAGACATGGATCTACAGAGTATGATATGCTAATAAGTGAACAGTCATCAACACGGAGTAAAAAAAAACGTGCTAACACTGATAAAATTACGAGAAGGTTACTCAAAAGCTAAAATGATGCACCGCATTTTCTTCGATATTCGTAGTTTGGTGCATCAAATATCATTTCGTCAGAACTTTTAAAAACTTGCGAATATTTTTGTAGGGCACATTGGTTGAATCTAGTTATCCTTATAAAATGCGATCATAGGTCCTGTAAGAGCTATCTGAAATATTAAAGTACTATTTGAGGAGTCTTTTAGCGGCACACTTATCAGAATGTATTAATGTTGCTTCCATTCCAAAGATTCGAGTTTTTACCAAATATTTCAGTAGGAAAAATCCTGGTAGATTGTAAACAGTTTCAATTTGATACCCATAATATTACTATGGATTTAAGTTATATTACATACCACAAAGTTATTCTACTGAACGAAAATAAGGTTATGGCTAATATAAAGATCCGGATGAAATATTTCGTAAGGCTTGAAAGATATGGTAATGGTATCATCACCAACAGATCAATCGGTCTATAACACTAATAGCATGTTTTTTTGGCTGTATGAAGTAAAGCAAAGCAATTTATTCATGAACTCTAAGATACCAGGAACATTATGACAATATTAACGCATTTTTTCCAAAAATAAAATATAAACCAATATAATTAATTGTTAAACTGTCACAAATAAGCTTCTTAAGTATGCAGAAAATAAATCAAAAAGCCAAATTCCAATATTCCATGCCCTTCAACACAACCAAATTGGTATAATTAATTGACCATTTATTACGTAGAAAAACTCCTATTAATGACAAAATTATAACGCCAACAACGTAAAATGGAAAAGAGCACAAATCAATTTGGTCACTTTTAGCTCGGTAACAAGTCAGTGTTATCAGTAACAGTAAACTGACTTTCAAAAGAAATTTTTGTTCATTCTAATTGCTTTGTAAGCTAAAAAAGCAAAGCTCGTCGTTCCAAACGCTTTCTCCGTCCCCTCTCCATATTTTGCAAGTCTTTTAACTTTGTCCAAAAGATTACCATCAAAGTGACTGACTTACGTATAAAAGTTAATTAATATGTTTTTTTTTTTCGAAGGAAATAATAAAACGTATAATAAAATACAAAATAAAATATCAAACATGCTATGTCAGGACATACTCTAAGCAAGCAAATTCACAAGGCCCCTAACATGCAGCAGTAACACCAATATGCTTGTATTTGCGTAAGTGTATGTTGTAAATTATACGCATTCATAAGTTAGAATAAAGGAAACCTTTGAACTTTCCGCAGTTGGATGTTATGGAAAGACAAGAAATTCTCGTTAGTACTGCAAAAGACTGCTGCTATCGGTTTGAGTGCTTAACGTTTGGTATTATTTCGAGAGAAAGAAAATTTTATGTTTAGAAATAGTCAATTTATAATAAATGTAAGCTTTAATTAAGGTCCTAGTGAGATTCTTAAGTTTTAGGATTCTTTAAAAAAAGTGAAAGTTTTTGAATAGCAGTAGCACTGGATTCAACTGAAATCATTGTCTAACCATAAGAGTTAACCCAGTGATAAATGGCTTCTATTGTTTATCATATTCATTGATTTTAAGGGAGGTCTTTCTGTTCTTTAACCCAAATATATTAGTTTTCAGTAACTGAGGATCGGTCTGCTTTTATTTTCTCTAATTTGCTGCGGCAGCAGCAAATTAAAGCTTCGATTAGCTTAAGTATTTTTATAAATTCTACATTTTGAAGCTCATCCGCATCATTGGAATGCATACAGATTTGCTCTTACTATGTAAGACTTTGCGCTGAAATGCCCAAGGATATGTTTTGCATATTTGATCATGATAAAACGTCATATCGTTGTGAAGGATAGTTTAACTATTTTTAAAACAAAAAACTTAAAGAGTATAAAAAATCAATCAAAGACATTGCTTTGGCTGAATTGCGACTTTAAGATTAGGATCCAATTTAAAAGACCTGCCATTATATTGTGTTGCGTTGCTTATTGGGAAGGAATGAGCATATGCGAAATTAAATTAATGAAGCCTTTTTATTAAAATTTCTAGTAAAATTTTACTCAAACCTTCAGTTGTAGCTGATTATGCACTACTCAAATTCTATACTATCGTCCCAGTTACTTTTTATCTACGAATAACTAGTAGAGTCGTACTGCTGGAACTAACCAAGTTCTCAGTCCACTGAAGTTATTTCATGAGAAATATTCGAAAAAAAGCACACATTCACTTACTTTACAAAAATTTAATACAAGAAAATTTTTAGTTAGAAAAAAAATAGCTTTCTCAATGGCTGAATTATGAAAAATAGCCTTCAAGCAAAAGAAAAAAGTGTTCACCTACGGACAAAAACAAAAACTTTGGTGAAATAAAACATGGCATGGCTACCAGCAGTAGGTAGCATCATCAAAAATCATCATGAACCATAAAGCAACATCTCTGTACCCAACATGCACAACTAATGGAGCGTGACCCTTCTTACACCACTCCAATGGAAAGCCATTTACATTGACATCAACACTAACAACGACAAAAGCTGTTGTATTACAAACATCGATCATCATCTCACACTCATACACACACACACACACACACACACACACACACATTCACACACAAACTTGTCAACATGCTTCAGGTGACAGGAGAGTCATTTAGGGTTCTCATCGATGGAATAAAAGAGATTGTTGTTGTTATTTAGTATTAAGTCGTTGTTGTTGCTATTGCATTAGGCCCAGCAAACCTTTTAATCGTGGATTAGTTGTCTTTAAATCGACGAAACGATGATTTTATTTGCAAACGAGCTGATATTTTAATCACAAGCGACAGTTTGACCGGGAGAAATATCAACATTGCTCTAGCTTTTTATAGCGCATTTTAACAATATAAATAACAAAATATACATGTCAACTCATTAAGCATTGAAACATATGAAATTTAAGAAATGCCATAAAAATATGCAATAAATTTGCAAACTAACTCCTTTTAAAGAGTTACAAATTCCTTGCTGGAAATGATCCAAATGTTGGCTGGGTGTTGTTGGGAATTTATTGTTGTTGTTGTTGCTATTGTTACTCACTATGCTAACAAGACATTTTACAGTGCCGCTCGCTTGCTAACTTGGCTATAAATAAAATGTCATTAGCAAATTGATGTTCCTTTATGGATCTATGATGGCAAGCTTTAAATTTAAAGATTTTCAATTTAGTACAGTAACATGGGAATAAGATCTCTGTAGAACTTTAAGATAAGTTCATACCATAATTTTTATCAAATTGCATGGAAACTCTTAAGATAAATTTCAAACATTAAGGTTATGATTTTAATTTGATTTCTTTAACTCATTGATTACATTATTGAAAGAAAAGTATAATGAGTTTTGCTGAATGATTTGACAACAAAACAATTTGTTCAAATTCAAAGCTGTAAGGGCAGTAATCAAATAATTTAAGTTCCCATAAAACAGCACTTGCGCAAAAGAAGATATCTCAGATATGGTAAGAGATATTGCACTAGTTTTTATTTCGGAGCATTAGAAAAGATGAGGATATTTACAAGCATATGCAAAGTTGTGATGCTTACGTGGACTTTTTCAACGTCAATGTTTGGGGTTTTTTTAAATGGATATATTTTGGTATAAAAACTCGCACAGTGAGAGAATGAAGGAAAACTTTTTCGGTTGGATATACCAAAAAAATTGCACTAAAATTAGATAAACTTAACAGAGAAAATAGACTGAAACTAATCACTCTAGTTTTGTCGGTTGCCAGACGGAATCATCAGCGACTTTTAAGATGGTTAGTAAGAATTCGTAGTACTGAAATATTTCTCTTTTCGCATAGATCCGTTGTGAATCTTGGCAATATATTGATCGTCCAATTCACTTGGGGTCTGAATCCAATCTCCAGACTTAAGTCTTTAATTTGCCAGCAAACAGAACAGGGTTTATCATGCTCATGACAAGTGTTAATTTCAAAAATCAGATGAGTTTGAAAAAGATGAACTTTTGTTGCAAGTTCCACTTTAAATAACTTTTTTTTTTGCGCTTAAAACATTATTTAACCTTTTATATTTTTACTCCTTTCCGCGGTATCAGTTAATGAGTTGTCTAATACCATTTCTTTGCTCATGCGAAGTTATTCATACGCGATTGGCGTTATCTTCCAGTTTTCCCGAATAAACCTCTTACCACGACATAGCATCTTATGGTCAAAAAGTTGGACATTAGAGTGAGAACCTGCAAAAGAAAATTCTATGAAGAAATAACTCTCAAAATTAATTATTTACAGAGTTGTCATTCCAGCGCACAGCTAACACGTTAGTTTTACCATAAAATATAAAATTATTTGGCCGTCACTGCATATTCTTGAAATCTGTAATGCCATCCTTTGTCTTTTGTGTTTGTGGAATATATTTCCAATTTTATCGAAACTTCTCTTTAAATCAGTATGAAGCAAAACAAAGGACAAAAACATAATAAAAACAGCCTAACGTTTTATGAGTTTATATTTTATACTTCTTATATTTACACAATTGACCTGCTTCAGCTGCACTAGATCTCACGTTATTTATTATCAGCGGAAAACTGGATTGGTCGTATTGCCATATGTGCATATTTTAATGATTCATCAGGATGAAAACTCACCCAACTAACACCAAAATATTTTATTTTCCTGTTGTTATATTGGCGATATTCACCATTTAGGTGGCTAAAATTGGTAAATAAAAGTTCAGAGCTTATTAAAATTAATTAAGAAATACTACATGTCAAAGTACAATGATGAAAAAATAGATAATAACTTCATATCAAAACACATTCTATAGCAAAATCAACTTCGTGCACTAAATCTAGTAATATTTAGAAACCCTTGTAATTTTACCTTTGAAAACAACCGTTCATCCACCATGCACCTTTATAATCTCCAGCACAATTGTGACCCTGTCCAGTTTCGAATTTCATTCCATTATGATCATATATCAAAGAATCGTCGGCATCTCCTCCATAATAGTCCACATGTAGAGTGTATTTTTGATCTGCAACGCTGATAGAAAACTTTCTGTATTTGGCATAGCGACTGTCATTTTGAAAGTCCATCAACTGAAACCAAAGTTCATTTTCTGTAGAATTGGTTAGTTGATGTATTTTTTTCAATCCAAGGAAATGCTCTCCATTCAAGTTGCCAAAACCGCTCTCATATTCTGTCCAATTTCTGAAGAAATTTACGGAGCCATCCATACGGCGGAGGATAACGGTCCATGCAGCACCACCAACTGATTCCCTAACGCAATATACATCAAAGCTCCCCAATTTGGAGATTGGAATTTCAATTTTTGAAGATGCCTTCAACATTTTCACAATGCCGTATAGCATCAGCACAATACTTGGGAGGAAGATCTGGAGGCTGTTGTGAATAATCTGATTAATTTTATCATTATGCAACGAAATGTTTATTGTTTTTAAATCTATAGTTTTAATTTAGCTTAGTTAAGACTTTTCGATTATCAGATCCACTATTATTGGAAAAATAGTGTAAGATATTAATATCATGTCTTGGAAATAAAATAGGAAAAGTGAAATTTTTTTATTTGATTATATAGTATATATGTATCTTACCCAATATTGTTCCTGAGCAACAACAAATTCAATAGCTATGAGGAAATACATCAGTGTATACAAAAGAATCATTTTGAGCTTTGATATTTGTCCGGAATTACAAACTTTAAAGAAAGTACTATTTGGTTGAATATCGTTTTTGTATTTATATACCCTAAAACAAATAAATTTTTAATACGTTTTCAAATTAATTGGTCATGGAAAAAATCAAAAAGTAGTTACGCCAAATAAATGTTTGATATACTAAGTTTCGAACTCTGAAGCTTCCGGCGAAGAGCTAACTCCTATTGTTTTTGGTACCTCAAGCCATTTCGATGCTCCTAATAGTGCTGGTTAAGCGGCACAATTTGATTTCATAGAACCCAACTCCAAACAGTGCTAACAGACGTTTATAACTATTTAATTATAGTGCCCATGGTATGCAGAGTGCGGCAATTATGGGACCAATACATAGTATAGCAGTTGAAAGGAGCAAAAGTTTCAATGTAATTTATGAAAAGCGTAATAATGGTATTGAATTCGTTACACCGCATACCTATTGACATGTTACGGACTGAGTATTTTTTTTTTATTGTTGATGTCCTTAAAAGAGACAATTAATCCCGTATGCATTATCTATACGCCACCATTGAATTATTATAAAAATGGGTGCATCTCTGTCCACAAAAGACTTTATGTACGATACAATGCGGTTCATATTCAAAACCGAATCAACGAACTAAACTCATCTACTCATTGATTTATGTATGCAATACCTAAATTAATCCTTAAGTATTCTGTAGGCAGTCTTGCTCATCTTAAAAGTCACCACAGATAAACAAAAATATTTCAATAGTTAAATATTTTGTATCGCAATTGCCATCAGAACGAAAGATAGCCACAGTATTTAAATCAAGATTGCGGTACTTGGACTGTAGGTCAGTAGTTGTTAATTAATATAGGATGGCCTTAGAGACCTTTCTCTTAACTATACCGAGCAGAATGTGCACTCGCTCAAAAACTTCAGTTTCATTAAGGTAAGAACCGTGCCTTGCATTACCTTAAATCTTCTCGTGGCCGGAGTCCATTTCAGAGTTCTGTCGAGTTGACGCCCCAGCCTATCCAATTATTTACTGCTTGCTCCAATTTAGAATTTACTGTCTCCGAGCTCAGAACTTTGATGATGGCCTGGTTCCAATGCTGTTATGACTTTTTATCAATTGATGATATACAAACATATCAGTTAAGGATTAACTTGTCTTTTAGACTCTAACTAGCTATCGATTAATATTAATTGTTTCATTAAAAAAATTACCTTACAATAAATTCGCGAGAAAATCTGTTGCGTTCGCCACATGGTTTCAGGACGTTAAAATGACAACTTTAATCGGCATAGCAAAAATATATTTTGAGGTTATAACACATCCGGATTGCTAGTAGCTGTAATTTATTCACGCAATTACATACAGCGGTTAAAGCTATGTTCCTCATCATAAGAAATTGAAGCTTTGAGTCTTAGCTTTTTGTCAAATTTTGATTTTAGGATTCACCAATAGCAAACTCAGCTTTGCATAATGTGGTTCATACTACGATGATTTCGCTTAAAATCTATTTTTTTTAAGTTTTAAGTAAATTGGTTGATTAAAGACCTTTCCTAAACTCGCTTAATTTATAAAAAAAAAAACACCTCAAATTAATATCGATTATTCAACAGCAACAAAATTTCAGTCATTTCATGAGGAACAACTTTGCCTCAGGCACCAAATCTCTCAAGTTTGAAATAAAAAAGTGGTAGGGTGAATCAAGGTCCCCTACAATCGGGCTAGTTATCAAAATCATATAAAATTAAATCAGTGACCCAACGTTGATCAGTAAGCATTATTTAATAAAGAGATCAAAATCATTGCAACGTAATAATTTTTTTATCTGCTATATTGAAGATTAACCTCTTATAGGCAGTCAGGTTAAAAACAAATCTTTCTCAAATATATATGCTACCGCTAAATCTTATTGTTAGGCAAAATGCTGGCATAATATTGACAAGCAGTTTTGATGAAAATTCTCAACTGTAGTTGATAACATTTACATTTGTGATAATTGAACCAAATGAAAGTATTTCATATCTAAGATTACCATATTTCTTATGAATTTTTCACTTCAATGCAATGAAGTTTTTATGTTTCACTCCTAAGCCAGAATGCTTAGCTATACAGACGCAGTTTTTTTTAGTTCACTTCACAGTTACGTTTTAAAGCGTTAGAACCATCAGCATAAAAACCATTTTTATGCGGATTCTTTTACTTCGTCTTTTTATTCAGTTGTTGTATCATTTTTATTATGCCAACTTTTCACTTTCTATTCTCCATAAAATTTTTTATTGCGCGGCTTGAAATCTATTCAAATGTTTTTTCAATGGTCTTCAACAAAATCAATGAAACTTACGCTATTTGATATGTTTTCTTTTACCTTATTCTTTAACAATTTCCTACAGGTTATGCTGCTGAAAGAACTAGATTTTCATTTGAATTTGAATAACCTGAAGCAGATATTTATAGTTGGCATATTTTTCATTTGAAATTCTGTTTCGGTATTCATTCCTCAGAATTGCATTTGCATAAGGATTTTATTTTTTCCAGGTCTTTTATTATTTTATTGGAGAACAGCTTTGTGCGCTGAAATGTTATATTGTCTCTTGACTAACTGACTAGTGAATTGTAAATATTGGTTCCGCAATCTAATAAATGAATTATTTATCTGAAAGTGCTTATACATAGTTTTGATAGCTAATTTCGTTTTAGAAGTAAGGTTGCATCTTATCTGAAAATTTTAAAATGAAAACTCTGCAAACATGAAATAATTAAAACGAATCAAAGTTTGAGCTGAGTGGAATCACAGAGAACGCGAATTGCTCACAATCATTTCTGATAACATAAAATATAAAATATGAACTTTTGCTCTAAAATTAATTTAAGAAATTCTATTAGATTTTATTTAATTTAAATAATTTCACCATTGTACACTGCCAAGAAACTTACCTCACATAATAATGTCTTTTTTTGGGCAAACTATCATTGATGAAGTTAAAAGCCTCAGCGACACAAACCTCCAAATGCTATATCAATTGTAAATGAGAAACCATCAAGAAATAATATATTTTTTATCATGTTGCCCTATTTTTAACCCAACTCCCCCTATCCCTTCCTTAGTGTCCAATCGATCTCCATACCAAATTTAATCAAAATCAGTCTATCAGATATGCGGTGAGCGCTCATTTTCTAGCTAGGGGCGTGGTACCATACATTTTAAGTCAAAAAACTTTTCATTGGGGTACAATTTATGTTTGTACCAAATTTTATCAAAATCGATCTTTTAGTTCAGCAATGAAAATGTATTTTCTAGTTAGGAGCGTGGCGAAAATTACTAAAAAATAAATACCTTTACTCAGGAATCAGTCTATCTCCATATATACTATCATTTAAATCGGTGAAACAACTCAACCGATTCAGCATTTTTTATTAAAGGCGGTGCCACGCCCACAAAAATATTACAGTTTTAAATAACGTTTCTCATAGCTCAATATAAAGGGTGTTGTTTTTAGAGGTATAGAGCTTCGAATTGAAATAAAACACAAGAAAATCGTTTTAATGTCCATCAATAGATACTGAACTGAACCATTATTTTCGAAATAAATTTGCACGATTTGCAAGCGTTGTTCTTTTGTCAACCTGTTTATGATGAAATGGCAAACCAAACTGAACATAAATGACATTAGAGTTGCCAGATTTGACCGTAAAATGCCAGTTTTATCTCTATTCGAAAAACAAACCTCTAAAAAAAACACCCTTTACTTATATCCATACTAAATTTCATCTCAATTGATCCATTAGTTTAGCCCTAAAACTATATTTTCCTGTAGAGGGTGTGCCAACGCCCACTATTGGAAACAAAATGCATTTTAAAGTGCTTTTTTCACAACTATTCCAACAAAAATAAAACTAAAACCATCCGATTATGTTTCGTGATGGCATTTAGAAAGGAATGGAACTGTTTTGCCACCGTCTATTTATGTATGACTAGTGAAACCAAACTTGGTATTATACCATGAAACACAAAACCTTGAGCGAGTACCTCTAGTTGTAATATCGTAGAAAAAATGAGTAGCGGACAAACTGCCCGAGATGAAGTGCCAACGCGATTTAGTAGCAAACCATCAACTGTTCACATCCACCTATATGACATTAGCCATATATGACATTAGCCATACATGTGCCTTTACCTAAAGCATGGCCATTTTCGACCAGCCTCGTGACCACCTTCATTAACGAGGACAACAGAGGACATAAAATCTCTTAAAAATCAAATAATAAGCAAACGTATGATAAGTCGGAGGAGAAATGGGAAATCCATGCATGTGATCACTGTTAAAAATTAACTCAAGAACCTAGAAATCAGAGTCAACTTCGAGTCAGCAAGAATATAAGAAGCATACGAGTAGCATAAGCAAAATAAATGGCACCTAGGCCGATTTTTTGTACGATTCAGTGCCCTTCGGCCTATATACAGGTTTGAGTTAGGAAGCTGAAATGCTCATGCGAAAATATAGGTAAAAAAATTACAAAAAACAATCTAGAAAAATTTCAAGAAAAATTTCAAATTAACCACCCCAATACGTATGATATAAAATATTTGCAGAACTTTGAGAGTGTAACTCTATAAATGTCAAAACTCTACAAATGCCCTCAAATAAAATTAAACCGCATAAGCATAAATGTTTCAAGGCTTAGTGAACTAAATCCCAAAGCTTTACAAAAACTAAGCAAGCAGTGTAATAATTTCGACTTAATTTTTCCTTAAACATAAAAGCAAATTTATGCAAGTATTAAATATTTAATGTAAAACCACTTTACCATTTGTACATTCCGAAATTCTCCTAATTGACATACTCCACCCAAATGCCCCAAATGAATCACAATAAATTATTTACAAATCATTGAGTAAAATTCAATACAATTAACTATCTGTCCTTTAGTTCACAACAAATTATGTATTTTGTTTGTTATCTCCTGTGTAGCGGAAGCTGTACAAATCGTAACTCGTATCTCAAAGAAATGTAGCTGAATGTGGCAATAAATCTTTTGTTTTATAGTATAAGGTTAAGTGATGCGACCAAAAATCGAAGTGGCTCGTTATATATTAATATGGAAAATAAAGCAGAAGATAAAATCCTTGACAAATACAGTATGGGATCTTGCAAAATAAAAACATTATATAGATTTGTTCATAATTGAACAGGTCGAATGTACCGAAGCAGTAATCGTTAGAATTTGCACTGTCCTTTCTTCCACAGATTTAAAAAAGCCACACAATATTACATTATGAGATTAACATAATTTTCATTAAGAGTCTATTTATTCAATGAAAAATCCCAAGCTTATCTAAATCATTGAAGTTGGATTAATCAGTTGCGTGTATGCAACTTATGTTTGAGCTTTTCCCAATTACCAAGTGACAGTGTCAATGATTGGTGGTAATACAAATTAATTGAAAATTATTAAGTCAATTACACAGCATATTCCGTTGTGCTTTGACGTTTACATTAAAATATGTCATCATCACCAAGTCCAAGACGTATGGACAGACAAAATTACGTAAGCAACCAAAATAAGTGACTTACGCACTGAAGCATAGAACAGATGAACGCTCAAATCACTGATAAATTGAAGTAAATTCAGTGAAATCAGCATAAATGAGCACCATTGATTGTATTAATGTGAAGGATAACAGTCGCATACACAGTTTCATGTGCCACACAAGTCAAGTTTGATTACGAAGGATTGATTTGATATGTTGTCAACGTTCGCAGAATTCTTGTTGACTCCATTGTGTGTTTGTGAGAGGAAGTCAAAATTTAATGTATTTGTGCATTTTCATGTGTTTCCTCATATACCTTGACAATTTTAAGCCCGTTAGGAAATGTGTGTACGCCTTCAAATGGTTTTAAATAATTTTCAATAAGGATATTCAAATTTTAGGTGATCATCATTTAAAGTTATCTGAGACTTATAGCACAGACATATAATAATTCTAAATATACTTTCGAAACGGTTTTTGGCTTTGCAAATTATCATGATTCCAAAAAACCAAAAATTAGAATTAGAAAAAGTTTGAGCTTAAGATTTTGGGGTTAAGTGAATGTCGCTAGATGCGCTCAGGAGAAATTGCCACCTCACGAGTTAAAAGTTTGTAAACTTGAGTTATAATAACCTCCAAAATAAAATGGTAGACTTTATCTCAGTAAAGTACAATAGCATTACTATCGCTCAAAAAGTTCCATTATTAAGTGGTCTGGTACTCTTTGTAGCTTAAGATAATATCTGTGATACTATTAAAAGCATGCGTCCCAACAGAAGTTACAGTGCCCGTGAAGAGCACAAGCTTTTGAGAAAATTAAACTTGGCTTTTGCTTTGATCATCTGACAAGTCAGAATTAAGCTATTTATGATTTTAGTGGCAACAAAATGTAAACTTAACGAAAATTGCGATTTTTTAGTAGATATCTGTAATATTGCTAACTCGTGTCAGAAATTCCTTCTACATTTAGACACCAAAGCATAGAGTTACATGGTTTTCACCCAGTGGTGCAAATACGCAAATCAATCGCTTTTATATTAGAAGTAGTTTCAGTGCCGGATTTACATAAGGGCACTTCGGGCACGTGCCCCTGGGCCCCCACCAATATAAAAATAACGAGCGAGCGTTAGCGAGCAAGGTATGACGCTACTAAAAATAATTTATTGAAAGAATGACTCAGGCTGCGAATGAAAGAAAAGTCCCAGAGTACAAAGTAACCGAATCAATCATAAGTAACCGAATCGACCCAGCAGGTACAATTTTTTAAATAATTAAATATGCAAACCCAAGTAACCCAATTGACCTAGCTAATGCAATTTTTAAATAATTAAATTTGCAAACACAAGTAATCGAATCGACTCAGGTCATGCATTTTTTAAATAATTTTAGTTCGACCAGCAGCATACTATCAGCAAGGAGCAAAAAATAATAAAATATACGAGAATCATTTCCCAACGTGGAAATGATTTTACGATTTTATTTGACTTTGATGATCAGTAATTGTACCGGAAAGCGATCATTTTCACGATTAAAGTTGAAAAAGAACTTCAATGACTCAAGATCGCTTGAATTATTTAACGATTTTAAGCGCAAATATTGATATTGTGGAAAAATCAAATATAGACAATATCATCAAACAATTTGCTGAGAAGAAAGCAAGAAAAGTGTTTTTATAATTATATTTATATGTAAATGTTTTTTAGTTTCAAATATATATTTAAACTTTTAAGTTTCAGCTTTTTTAATAACCTAATTTTTTATTAATAAAAATTTCTATAATTTTTGAAAAGTTAAAGCTGATAAACGAGTCTTCGATAGGGTCGATTCGGTTACTTCGGTTTCGTTTTTTCAGTCCGGATAGGCCTACACTACTCTTGTGACTATTTCAGATCGCTTTCTAGCGCAAATAAACGTTTCGCTCTGAAACACTTGCAAAATAAAACCACTTGAAATAGTTTCAACCACTACATTAGCACTAATGCCCCAAACTCTGGCCTACATATTTACCCTATATGGATAGTTCTTCTTTTCGATTACGCCCTTACAGAAAATCTAATTAGATAAGTCTTTGCAAGAGATAACACTTGAAATTCAACAACTTATTAAAACTTCGCCTTAATGCCGCACTTCTTTCTGACGAATGATTAAAATACCAAAAAAAAAAAATTGTCTCCAACCTCTGTAAAAATATCACTAGATTCAAGATCCTTACTTCTTTTTCGACCTTTGCAAACATCACAAAACATTATGTAGTTTTGGCTGCACGAGTCATTGCTCAGCAATGCCAAAGTTTCCCCAAGGGTCTGGTCATTGTTGACCACAAGCTAATAATTGCGGAACATTTCAACAAGACGTTGCAATACAATGAGGATTGATTGAATTCTTTTTATTATTTATATCATTAATTAATTTATTCCAATTTGCTTATTCCTGCTGACAATGAGAGATAATGGAGTTATTTACCTGTCAATAGAATCATAGTTGAAAAGACTTCCATGTGTAGGCAAATAATAACTTTCTGTATTTACTGAGGAGAGCTGAAAATGTTGGATTATTAACTGAATCACAAAAGTTTTCAACGTATGATCAAATTTCAAATGATATTAATATTAATATACCACAATGAATTCTTCAAGGCATCACAATTTTTATAGGTTTAGATTTATAAAGCTTAAAATTTTAAACCATTTTTACTCTCTGTTCATTCCGAACATTTATATTGATTATTTTCGATCACTTCTTTCTTTGTGATAGTAAATGTTGTGGCTACTACAATTGGTAACTTTGATATTTTGAATATTCGAAAGTTACATGTAGCTGGCACAACCTTTTGCCCGTTATGATGTGGAGGTGGATTGAATAACTGTTTCCTGTTAAGCATTTTTGTTAATACAAAAAAAAAAAACTTCACGAAGATCTTCTGTTGACTGAAAGACTATAATAAGGAGGAATGCTCCTAGAAGACATATCATCGTGCGAATTTTAAAAAAAACATAAGCATTATGTTCCATCGTCGCTCCAAATCGATGTAGGATGTATGTTTGTATGTATTTCACGTATAAAAGATAACACCAGATTAAAGTCCAAAAATGACACGGACTCTTTTACAAAGTTGGTATGTTGTATGGTCCACTGATCTCAAAAATCATCTTGTGAAAACCATCTCTGGTAAGGCTTTCGAGATATAGATCGATGATCTTTCTTTTTTTGTCCTTTTCGGACTGATTTTATTAAAACGAAAGTTAATTAAACTATAAATTTAGCCCTTATTAGATGAGTATTTTAGGAAATATAATTCGGAAACTAATTTCACTTCCTGAAAAATTAAGAAAATGTCAGGTGACCACCAGATTGTTTTCTTTCTTAATTATTTCTTGTATATACCTCCCCATAGTTCGAATATAAACAATCGTGAGTGAGTGATAAACAAAAATTGTGATAAGTCAATGTAATCAAGTTAAATTAATCTCACGTAAGTTTTTCATTCACTTCACTTTTCAAAAAGTATTACATCTTACAAAAAAAAAAAAAAGTAAAATCCGTGCAAAAGCTGACGCTGGATACGAAGTTTATTTTACACTATCCTGCAAACTATTGAATTAAACTTTTTTTATTCCATACACAAACCATATCTCTGATAGCTACTAATCTGTGCAGCCTACACATAGGCAATAAAATTTTCACATTCGGAATCTGAAAAGGTATAATGTACTTGAAGTCATTTTTGCCACAATGATGGCACTTTTAGTAAATATGCGCTTTGATAGACGGTCTCATTTTACGCAACGTAATTTTCGCCATATGGAAAGTTCGCAGGAGGGAGCACTATTAAGTACATTTTCGGATTACTTATAATAATTTATCAGTTAATTGTTGGAAAAATATCTTTATAAAGACATGCGTAAGAAAAACTCACCTCACTCATTTAAAAAGTGCATTTCAAGTTTCGATTCAGAACATTTTCAAAAAACATTAATTTTCGAGTCCTTTTTTTAGTTTCCGAGCAAAAACTCATTGAAATATTTGCCATTACTTTTAGCAACGGCAAAAATAGCGCCGAGATGTTCTCTTTCTCAATCGTAGTGAAGAAATATATTTGAAATTTTTTCATCCGATATTATTAACTTAAAAAACTGTAGTAAAGGAACTTAAGAAAAATATTTTCAGATTTTCGCAAAAAGTGGTTTCACACGATATATGTTTTTTTAAAAAAACAAAAACATTTAAATATATAACTAATTATTTGATGCTTATCAAAAACTATTACATATTTATATAATGGCATAAATGTAGTTCATATATATATAATATATATTCGGGCAGATCTCGATAGTTACAAAATAAAAATATTTCCATAAAATTTGTTATCACCCATTGCTTTAATTTAAAGCGATTTTTTCACCAAAACTCCTTAGATATCTTTCTCCAAAAGATGCATTTAAACAATACAAAAAGATCAAATAAAAAGTAGAACTGCAATGATCTTTTGTTTTCAAAGAGCACCACTTAGAAACTTTTACACTCGTACAATAAAGTAAATATTCTGATAAGAATTGTATTGTTTGACTTTTTGCTTTATCGATTAAAGAAACAACAACAACAACAGCATCAGACAAAAGTCAAAACAATTGGAAAGTTTTTTGGTTTTCACATGCAAGACAATCGAAAGCCAAACTACTTTTACTGAACTTTTAGTGCCGCCGTTGTTTCGTTTAATGCACTGAGTGCATTTATTTTGGTAAAAGTTTTGTGTGCGTGTGTGTGTCTATATATAATATAACTACATGAAAATTTGAGTAAAAACAGTTTCGCCCAGAACGATGTCGAAATGTCATTAGAGGAGCTACAATCATGCTCTAGAGCTATTAGAGAGTTGATTAGAGTGGTATTAATAGTGGTAATTAGGTTTTTTCGACCTAACATGTCACCTTAGATTTTATGTTTGAAACTCCTAAAATTTTGATTTTTTTTTTCAAAATTTTAAGTCACAAAAAACACAAAATTTTTATTATACAAATATCTAATTTTTTAACATCTGTTCGACAAGCTTATTTCAAATCCCAATAAACGATTGACAATTGAAATATCGTTTACTGCTTGAAATTCAATCCATCACCGAACACTCTTCATATATGTAAAAAAATTAAGTGCGATAATTTGATTCTTGAATTTAATAACACAACAATTGAAAACAAGAGTGAAATTAAAATTCTTGGTGTAGAATTTGATTCCAAGTACAATTTTAAGCCTCACTGCATGCATGTCAAAAAGTGCTTACAACCGAGAATAAATATTATTAAATACCTTCTTCCAAACATTCCCATATTCATCCTTCCTCTCTCGTCAATGTGTCCCGGGCTCTAATTCTTTCTGAAATCGATTATGCACTGCAAATTTATGGGCATGCTGCGCAAAGTACTATTGGTCTCGTTGCACCTACATACCACACCGCTATTCGGAGAAGCCTGCGTGCCTTTTCAACAACTCCTATAAAAAATTTACTTACGGAATCTGGACACACAGCATATCAGACAGAGTCTCTGATATCACCTATTGAGTGTTGCCAAAACTACTACTCTCATCGAATGCAGTGCTTCGTAAAGATTTGCAAATCTCGGTCTCAAGAAAACGTAAGCCTAGAATATCTTCAACGATTTCCAAATGCATTTCTTTTGGCAGGAAGCATGATATACCATTGAATCCAACTAAACCATATAAGGAGCTGCACCCACCTTGGCTTATCTCTAAGAAATCGTTCATTAGACATCTTCAAAGTCTCCCAAAGCAAGATACGTCAGAATTAGCTTACAGAGCACACTTCACTGAAATTGAAACATCTCTTACGATTATACACTACTCTTTACTGATGGCTCTAAAAACTCCGAAACTACTTCATTTGCAGTGGTCAAGACAAATGGCGATCCAATCAAATTAGGTCTCCTGCATCCTATATGTTCGGTTTTTACAGCAGAAGCGTCTGCAATCTTACACTCTGTTCAATATGCAAAAGTAAACAAAGGAAAGCATATAATCTTCACAGACAGTAGATCGTCCATTGATGCCATTGCTTCCCCATTGAATCACAATCCCATTATCGCTACTATAAGAGATGCAGTGATTATATCACCCACGAAATTAAAAATAATGTAGATACCAGGACATGCTGGCATCAAGGGCAATGAACTAGCTGATATGGCCGCCAAAGGAGTCCATAAAGCTCCGATTATCTCATTATCTCTAATCTCCAAACATGCCATTTATAGTCTGATTAGTAGACAGAGGGAGTCGTGCAATAAAAGAAATTGGTCATCTTATGTTCACCACAATTCATCTATAAATCCCGATTGCACTAAAGCGATTTACCCAGCGGAAATGCAAATATGTTTCCTAAAGCTTATATCCGGCTTCGCCTCGGTCACACCATGCTAACACACGCGCATCTCTTTCAGGGAAAAGCACAGAGCAACTGCCCTCTCTGCGGCAATACAGTATCAATAGATCACATTCTTCAAAGATGCCCAATCGTACAAGGTCAAAAAAGGTCAACATTCAAAAACATAGATACGTTAAGTCACCTGCACAACATTTCAACACCAAATATTTCCGCTGTGTATCAGTTTCTAAAAGATTCTAAAATTATTCATCTTATATAAATTTCTATCCTCAGTTTCTGTAAAACTAAAAATCATAATTAAATAAGTTATGTACAAGACAGCCAACGGCCTCTGTAGCCAGTGCTGCGCATCTGATTATTTTTTTTATAATTAATTTATAACTAAATAAATTTATAATAATAATAATCCATCATAGTGACAATGCAAAATAGCTCAGTGCCATTTTACATGATTAATATCAATGCTCTGAAATAAAAGTCATGTTGACCAATCCCTATCTTTATCTCTTCCTTAAGATTCAATCTATCTCCATACCGAATTTCATCAAAATCGGTTTATTCATTTAGCTGTGAATTCCTTTTAGGGGCGTGGCACCGTTCACCTGGAATCAAATACATTTTCTCAGGGTTCAATCCACCTTCATACCGAACTTCATAGAAAACAGTCCGTTAGCATAAAAACGTATTTTCCTGTTAGGGGCGTGGTACCATACACTAGAAAATAAATATCTCCCTCAGAAATCAGTCTTACCAAATTTCATCAAATTCAGTGTAGAAGCTTAGTCGTGATAGCGACTTTTCCCATTAGGAGCGCGGTGTCATGGCCACTAAAGAACAAAGAGCTTTTCATACCTTTCCTTAGGGTTCAAAACAAGGTTAAATAGCTTAGCCACAGTTAAAAACCGTTTTGCCTCGACACATTTATACATAGAGGTAATTAAATTTGCTCCGATTATATGTTTACAAATATCTTATGCTATTCATATAAAATCGAACGTTAAGTTCGTATTGTGAGAGATATTATCCTCAGAGTTGTTATTGAGATGTGTCTGGGCCACATTTTTGGCAAGTTTGAGCCTTAGAGCCAACTGGAAGCACACCTAGCCATAATTTTATTTTGAAAAATCTTTTATAATTGGCAATCAAACAGGAAAGGATAAAGTTATGATGAAAACACTCGAGCTGACATTTCAAACATTTAATTTTTTGTGATGCACCCTAATATACACGCATCACTAACACAAAGGACAGTGATGTGGCGATGCTTTAACACACCATTTTTCTGCTAATGGACAATTTATTTTTAAACGGTTCTTTACACTCACTCAACAGTTATTTGCGCAGCATTAAAAAGGAAATGCTTTCACACGACAACGAACTGTGCCATATGGTAGCAGCCGGTGGTCTGTGTTGGTCTATGGTTACATGTTTGGCCATCTTGTTCTGATTGAAGGTCAATGCCCAGCAAATATTTATAATCACGGAAGAATAACATTTCAATCGCTGAGGCGATGGTTTCATAGCTCACATTCTGATGTAAGCGACAGTTTGTTCTGAAATTACTGTCAGCGAGTACTTGCTCGCCAAAGCAATTTGCGCATTATGATGTAAAAACATTCATTAAGTCATGGAATTATTGTTAAATTTTATCCCACATTTGCGTGGATATTCAATTATATATTCTACTTTTGAAAATGCTTGCACAACAATAGAAACAAAAGACCAGCCTGGCAACATTGACACAGTTCCTTGCTTTTTATCATGTATACAATTACATAGATAAAGATATGGCAAATATATATAAAAAATTGATTTAATTCTTCAAAATGTGTAAATCCCTCACTTGAAAGATGCAAAAATCTTCCAATTATTGACTGGGCATATTAGAAGGTGTAGCTTTAGAGCTGTGTGAAGTAGGCTCGTGACTACGAGATAAGAAAAAAAAAATTTTACACAAAATATTTCGTTCTGAAAATATTAAAACAAAAAATGTTCGTCAAATTTTTTGAACAATTTTGTAATGAAACAAAAATTTGTAGTCTGACCACTGCAATTTATCAAATAAGCTCGAGCAAACAAAATGCCAAATTTTTCGCTTTAATTTTTTTCGATAGTTTTCAGTGCTGAGTTTTTGTTTTTTTGGCAAATATTTCGAAAAATATTACACGAAAAATATTTTTTTTAATTTAAATATATTCTGGACAAGCGAACGAGAAGCAATTTTTCTGAATAGATTTTATTTTGATTATTTCGTAGTCACGAGCCTACTTTACACAGCTAGCTATAAACCCATTGTTCTATGTGTATGTGTGAGGTGAGTAAATGAATGAGTGCGTGTGCGTGGGTTGATAGTGGTCAAAGCATCTGGTTTTACTTTTTTCAAATCGACTGAAAAATAATGACAAGCACAGGCGGTGGTCATTTGAAAACATAAGAACTTCATTTAAGTACAGAGTGATGAAAACAAAAATGGTGTAAATTGGAAAATGTAGAAGTAGGGTGCAATTCGATGGCAGATTTTTAAAGGGATTTGAGCAATGCAACTCATAAGGAGTAGACAATAAGAACGATACATTACCACTATTTACTTGAAGAAACAAACAAATACTTGGACTTTACTTTATTTTATTTTTGTTTTTAAGCTAAGACTGCTAAAAGAAAATCCTCCACGATGGGCAGCGCTTTCGAAAATTTTGCAACTTTAAAAATGTTAGCGTTGTCAAAATGGATATATAAAGTATTGTTATAAATGTATGACGAATATCACTGGACCCAGAACTTTAGTGGTCACATTAAGATTTCAAACTCTCCGCCGCTGCTGCATTTTATCAATCTCGCTCTGCCCTTAAACTACAGATGTAGTGAAAGCTTGCATCTTTTTTGTAAAGTCTCTTCCATTTTTAAATTACATTTTCCTGTTATAATTTTGCGTATTTAACTCTCGAAATTCTACATACTATCGCAATAAAAACTTTTTAATTTAATTGAAGTAAAAGTTTACATTTCGATGCTGCTTCTTGCTTTGCTTTAAAATAGAACTAATTAGCAACTTTAGAGAAATCCAATCCCATTTCAACAACATTTCAATTAAATTTTCGGTCCCCGAACTCAAAAGTATTTGTAAAATGTCCATTGTGTTGGCGTCAAAGAAGTCAGTTACTGAAACGAAAACCATTTTGGTCAAAAAGTTTTTGCACAAAATTCAAAAGCATTAGATTTCATTATGCAGCACTATGGGAAGCTACATTTATACACTTATACATACATCTGTACATAGATACACATGCAAACAGTCACAGATACCAAAGGATGCAAGCTATAGCTCCAGTTTAGCACAAAAGATTCCACTAAATCCGCAGCGTGTGCGCACCATGAGAACTCTGGTCACATTATGAAGGCCAAAAAAAAAGGACTAATAAGTCGGTCGGTATATATAGCAAACCACATGCAGTAGCAGTAGGAGATGGGAAAATGGCAACAACATCTGTGCAACAAGCAGCTAAACTGCAGTCATCGCATAGAGTTGAGAGTCAACAGCAGCCCATTAACAGTGAAAATACAAAGTAGCCAGAATAAAACGCAGTCGGAATGCGTTGCTGTTGCACACAAAGATCAACGAGGTTAAACCAAGCTCGCATTGAAAACTTTGGACACAAGCAGACAAACAGTCCGAGTGTGTTTGGGACTTTCGATTAGAGTGTTGCAAAAAGAATGCAAACATAAGTTGATTATCGAAGCCCAAGAAAAAGGAAGTTGGCAGTAAAATAATTTAGAAATTTAACGGCGTTTTTGAGAAGAGACCTCATTGATATCTGTTGAAAAATTATCTATAAAAATAATGTTAAAAATACAATCATTTGAATATAACCTATGCAGCCATATTAAATTAAAGTATTTATTTTTTAGCGCCACCCTAAGCGCTCACACACGCAATACTACAAATGGAACTTCAACAGTTTGCAGCACTCGGTTTTTAGGTTTGATTTTACTTAACGAATAGACGCATACACTGTCCCCATGTATATGTGTGTGCTTACGATTTGTATATGTATTTATGTATGTAAGTGGTTTGAATTTCATGACAAATTCCAGCGCATAAATGCATTTGGCGCTTAATTTAGAATCCTGGCAGTAACAATGGACAAATAAAAGGGATTCATTAATGAAATTCATTGAAAATTAACATGGAATTTTCATTAGCAAAGTGCACGCAGATCGGAACGGAAACAATGCTAAATATCCCTAATACAAATACAAATAGAGATTCAGAATTCAAATTTCATAACACAAAAACTCATTGAATTTTGCTTCAACAATACATTCATACATACTCGTATGTATGTGTTCATAATTAATGTTTATTTGTTATTGTTATACTGAGCATGTTGTTTGTTGCATTATTTTTCGTTTTAGTCCCATAGCCCTGCATTGCATTAATAAGCGTTTAATGCCAAGTATTTGGTTCATTGTGTTATTCCATTGAAATTCAGCAAACAAAAAAGAAATAATCCAAACTTAGCAGCACATTATTCATGAAATAGTGCCATTTGTTTGTTTGCATTTTGTCATTAAATCAACAGAGTGTTTTTTGGTCGAATTTTCGCAAATTAGAAAATAATTTATTGTTCCTAAATTGCGATAAATGCATATTTATAACCCTCGCTCTTTATGCTCCGGCACTAATAATTATTTATGCATCGTTGACACAGATTTTGTACAGCGATATTTTATGGCCTTGTCCTTTTGAAAACATTATTATGTTTGGATTTAAAAATTGTTACGAGTATGCTTTTAAGGCAAACTTTTTTTAAATTGAATTTTGTGCTAAATGAGCAATTTAATAAGTGAGATATAGCTGATTGTGATTAAGTTTATACCACGCATGGCTCACTTAGATTGAAACTTCAGTGAACATGTAAGCCAAATTCTCATTCCATCAGGTTTATTTCGGAAATTCTCAGATTCAATTTAAATCAAGGTCATTCCTAGCCTTACAAACAATTAATTATGTACCTTTCCCTGATTCATCAGTAAATGAACACGTAAAAGTTCTATATTTCTTTTTTGAAATGGTATGTAGAAAAATCTACGGTTTTGTGGAAGGTATGCAGTTAAAGTTCATCAGAGTTCCAGACGTAAAAGCATTCTTAACACGGCGAAAGTGTGATCGGGTGTGACATACCCGCCATGTTACTTTTATGTGTGTGGATTTTTATTTAGATATTCAAACGTTTCGTTGTTTTCAGTAGCTGGACTTAAAGAGATGCGGAAGCGGACCGCAGGGACGCAACAGCTTGTGTTGGAGTTACACGCTTGCCAACAACACTTGGGAATATAGTTTCTAACTTATTTTCTGCTTTATTTTTTAGATTTCAATTGAAAATGATTTTTTTAGTTTATATAGCTCATGATTTCATGTTCTGTTTGGTTTTGCAGTTTTCTCTTTATTATGTTCATGATTACTGTTTTTTATTTCATTTGTAGGTTTTTTGAAAGAGTCTAAATTTTGGTTTGAAAAGTTGTTAAAAAGTGCTAAACTGTCACAGATGTTTCATTAAAATTACATAATCATATTGCCTGTTACAATTAAACACACTTATTTTAATGCTATCTAATCGGTAAATGAGTTTAACAGTCAATTTTGTACGTGGGTGTGTGATACCCTGACACATACTCTCTGTAAAATTTTGTCACTACACCGCCGGGATCTGTAAATGCCGTCAATTGTCGAACAATATAATCAACTTAACTAGCCCCTTAGATATAGTACGTTAAAATTTTCTTTGTACTAAAAATTGTCACGCCCACTTATACAAGCCAACATTCATTTTTCTGATGCTAGAGACTTTTGAGTGCATTTTATTGCAATATTGAAATATCAATCAAATGATAGCATAAAATCAAAGCAAAGTAGAAACTTCAAAAACTGCGGAATTAGTTGATATATATCACACTTCTTTGAATAAAATTTTAATGCACAGGCTTTTCTTAAACAAAAAAAAGCTGCTAAGTTTATTTTTGAACCAATAAAAAATTCATTAAGACTTCATATTTCCACATGAAAATATCTTTTCAATAGAAATAATTTCTTTTGAATGCAAATACAATGCGAAAACTTTAAAGTGCAAAATATAAATGAATAACAGCAACAACTTAATGAAAAAATGGAATGCAAAATAAATGAGTTTTTACTTGATGTATTAAATGTTAACAATAACTTAATTACATCCTGATCCTTGTCGGATTTCACTTGACAAACAAGTGAAGGCTTCCTTTATAATGACGAAACATCTGCAACAGAACAAAAATACATACAAACACACCGATAAAAAACTATGCATACATACATACACATGAGTTGTCAGCTTGCAGCAGCATTTCACACCAATCACTCAGTCACGCATGCAACCATTTGTACCCACACATACAGCATACTACACATACACTTATACATATAAATGCAACAAAAGAGATCAACGAACAACGATAGTACAAAAACATATACGAGTATGTACACTGAATGAATGCATTACAAACAAAGCAATTGAAATCCTTGAAATGTTGCATAATAAATATTCATTTGTTCATTGGCAAATAACAACGCTTCAGCAACAACAACAACAACAATAGTGTCAACAATAAAAACCCAAAAGCAACAACAAGGAGAGTTGACAATAACCAAGAATACAAAAGCAAAAACCTTAAATATTTACATACAATGGTGGCTGACATGCAAACTTCAAATTCACACAAACACCAATACGAACACATACTCGATTGTAGGTATGTATGCAACATAAAGGAATTTTTGCTTATTCCAAAATTAAGTGCACATTTTCAGGGAAAACAAAATGAAATCATAAGAGAAACGATAAAAATCTATGTGGGTAGTTTCAATTCTTCTATTAAAACATTTTTAATTTTATACATCACATGATTCAGAATGCTTTTTGTTATGAGAGATTGAATCAATATACTTTTTGGTCACCGTTAAAATCAGCTACTTTTTTTCTACAAACAGCGCTTTTATGAAATAACCCATACACAAACACACTTTACATATACTTGAATTATCTAGCTACACAAAGGTACAAAATACGAAGCCAAGCTCAATGTCATTTCCTGTGCTGAGTGCAGCATTCAATTTTAAAGTATTTTAACGTGTGCGTGAGTGAATATATTGCTGTGTATACATAGGAACATACATAAATGCTGTTAACTCATGGCTGACAAGGCTAAGGACATATATATGTATAGCAGCAGAAACAACATGTATACTTTTCTTGCTTTGAACCAACCAGATGTTAAACCTCTTTTACTTCCGCCGTTGTTAATTACACACATATGCACACAGTTTGGTGTTTGTATAGTACAACAAATTGTTAAGCATCCGCCTTAACATACATAAGCTTAAAAACGCGCAAACAATTCTATGTCTAACACTTTTGGCTTATGCCGTGACATGAAGAATCGGTGCGCTGGAATTTGTGTATGATGTTAGAAAAAAAAAGTGCTATGAGACTCTTCAGCACTTAAAATTATTATATTGAGATTATGAATAGTTCGAGTTTATTTACCAACAACGAAAATAGCTACCAAGTACTAAAGTTATATACAACACTTGCAGGGGCATCACAACGAAATTTGTAATGGGGGGCGAACTCAAATAAAAAATGTCGATAAATTTTTCTGTACTTTAGAACGGGACATAAGTAGTATTATGTATGAGGATGCTTTTTTATTTCCATTCATTAAAGATTAAGTAGTTATTCAAAGGTTTCCAAAAGTGGCTTTTTGATTTCACCGCAAGATGAATTCTTTCCTTCGCAAATCTAAGGATTAATTTTTTTACTTATAAGCATGAAGAAGCGTTGTGTGAGTAAGACGTTTATGGGCCATTTTTTAAACGAAGATAAGCCTTTAACCGTCGCAGAGCATTAAATGACCTTTCACAAGAAGCAGCTGAACCTGGCACTGTCATTATTAAATTAACTATTAACCATTAAACTTGATCTAGAAGGGGTTTGTTTCGTTCTGTTAGCTCATTTCCGAAGTTGGCCAGCGATTTCAGCGCTGCACATTGGTTTGTTGTCAGGTTTTTTTTTTTTTTCAGTATTTGGAGTTGAGGAAAGTGGTTGGTCAGCTCAAAATCATATGAGAAAATGCCTAGTTTTGAAGATTTGATGAGTAGTTTGAGTGTGTAAGCTCCTATTGAGTATGCACTTGTTATTTCAACTAATATCATTGATACTAAAAACAGTCGATACTATTGATATCGATATTTTTCAACTCAATTTGCCAATTTACATCTGCTTAATTGATTTGTTTGTGACTATAACTAACACTCACAATCTTATAAAAAATTCGCTTGAAGCTCAGTTCTTATACCCTTTTTTAAATGTTAATTTTGTCACATTTAGATAGGCGCAAGATGTGAGATAATCACATTAATAAAAAAATTTGCTCTGTCCTAAAAATGTTGATCGATATAACTTATTTCTTGATCAGCGTCACTTAAGTCGATTTATACATGTCCGACTGTACGATTTGAGGAAATTCAAACGTGATAATTTAACCCATCGTCAATGAGGTTCGAAAATGTCACACGACACTACAAGGATATTACTAAGTGAGGATATATATTTAAATTAATTAAACTTCTCAGAGTATTCACACTTCTTGCACTGTAATTTGAAAGCTCCATGCAAACGGAATGATTGCAGTCAGCGGAGGCATATTTCGTTTTCTCGCCTTTGTCACGGATGCACTCAAAATATTTTCTTTTGAAAGCCTTATTTTGTAGTTCCTCAAACGTTCCTTTAGAGCTTCTACCTATTCTTTTTCAAAGTTTCCTAGTAACGCTGTCAATGAGGCGGGGTGTGACATACCCTATCTGTGTTTGCCTGAGTATTTTTTGAATGAAAACAAAATGGGTTGAAGACCATTTCTACAAATTAAAAATAAAATTGCCTTTATTACTTTCAACTTTCATTGAGGCCGTTTATGTCAAAATTCTTGATTGAACTATGTGAAACGTCCCGATAAGTAAGGCCTCATTTAGCAGGCCTGATATAAGTACTCTTCGAGCAGGTCTTCCTACATCGCTTGCGTCAAGAGCCCTTCTAAGAGCGCTTACCGTAGAAGGGGTCACAGAAGTACTTTGAAAAAATTAAATATTAATACGTCGTGAGACTCTTAGTTAAATGTTTTTTTTTATCTGCGTCAACCTCCCTTACGTTCATATTTTTAATGTTTATTTTTTGTGACGTTTTCTTAATTTATAATTTGACATTGAATACACAACACTCTACCACTTTAGCATAACGTGAAACAGAAGACCAACCTAGCAACATGCACACCGTTCCTTACTGCTAGCCATGTATCAACTTTTGATGTCGTATGAGTACAATGCAATGACAAAAAAGTAATGTCGAATCATAAAACATTGCAATACATGAAATAAAAAAATAAATGAAGTCCTTCTTTTTTGCCTTCTATTATGAGGCCTTATAGCACTGCTGCTGTGGGAAGGCCTTATAGCACTGCTGCTATGGAAAGGCCTTATAGCAGTACATAATAGCATTTCATGAGTATACACTCAATGGAGTGGAACTATTCTGCTAATTAAAAATTCACTACTTATAAAATTTACTTATTGTTAATATTGACAGAACAAAAATCAAAGTAAAAAAAAAAAAAAAAAAGGAAGGCCTTGCTCAATTGCCTGCTGGGATGTTGCATGCGCATTGGTATGCAACAATTGTTGCAAATTCTGCTTGAAAATAATAAAAATCATATGTTGCAGAAAAACGGAAAATAGAAACGGTGTAATGAAAAGCGGAAATGAAAGGTGAATACGTGACGGGGATAAAGAAAGTGTTGTAAAATCATAGATAATGCAGCTAAAAATAAAATGGACTTTAAAACGGAATTGCAATGGAGTTGGAACTTTAGTTGTAAAACATTTAGAGAAAAACAAAAAGATTTTTTTTTGAATTCCAAAAATAAAATTTCTATTAGTAACTTTTGGAAGGAAACACATGTTAAGATATTTTAAAGTCCTATCAAATATTACTTACTTGATTTTTTAAGTGGGAAAGCGAATATCAATAACTTCCTTCAGTCTCAGTTACAGTGTGGTGCTATAAAGCTTATATTCAAATTACTAATTTTTGTTATTTTAATTTTTAATTTAATATTTTTGTAAATTCAAATAATGTTTTTCTTGCTTGTGATGTAAATATTCAATAAAGAATTTTGACATACCCCTGAGGATGCTTAAAACCCATAAGCGAAACGTCGGGTGAACAAATGAATTTAACATTGGTTTATTCATAAAATCTAAATTGACCTAACAGCCTGTTTTTCAACAAAGAAAAAACCTTTTCAATTTATAAAATCAAATATATTGGTCAGATATTATTCATAAATAAACAAATAAGTCATAACAGTTTTATGTAAAATATTACAACGAGTCTAGATACAGACTAAATTTTTGTCAGAGCTTTTTGAGAGCTCTTTATCGATATGAAAGCCTAGGTTAGTTACGCAGGGTGCGAGATCACATAAATGTTTTTTTTGCAAATGCTTTGAATATAGAAAACTTTTCCGACTAATTAATCACCTGTTTTTTTTTTTTTTTTTGTGAAAGTTTTATACAAAAGCCAAAATGTTCTAAATATAATTTTTCTCTGTATAATATAGCTTTTGATCATGTGTACCAACCAATCTAAGTAGTATAATCCCAAAATGTGCAGCTGTTCACAATTTGCAGGTTTTATATTGCAAAAAGGACTTTAACCTTCACACGGTCACTATTTACATATGTTAATATCGCAATTTATAATTTCCTGCATCTCGCTTATTCGTGATCCGATTCTAAAGAAGCTTCGACTCAGTGACTAATTTTTCAAACTCTTCGAAAAACTTAAAAACTGCTGTAAATTTTAATTTTTTCCGTTACTTTTTGAAAAACTGTCGTTTTTATCGCTTAAATGGGTACTATTTACATATGTAAATACTTTTTTATGTCAGAGATTTTGTTTGTATATGTGCATATTTTATGTTATTATAATGTTAGCTAATAATAAGAAAGCATTTTTAAATAATAGCTTATTGAAAAACGGATAGTTCAAAAAATTTTAGTATTTTATTATTATTTAAGTTATTTTAAGTTTTTGAAAAAGTCTTCACATTTTGTTTGAACTTTGCTATGTTCAACACAAACAGGCTTCTTGGACCGGGTACAAATTTTCCTAGCTGCGCGTTTTCGTTTGTTTTCTTCGTGATAGCACATATAGCAAGATCCTTTTACCTTGGAATGACCACGATCATCTCCATCCCGGACAAAATCTTCAATAGTGTCAGTTTTCAACGAGTGAATTGTTGCTCCAACCGTCTAAAACAAATTTTACGAAATATATTTTGCTGCCTCATTCGTTGCAATGCGGGCGGAGTTTTGCTTCAGATTGTTCCATCTTTGACCATAAAAAAAATTTCTATTTCCTCCTCAGAATAAGGCGCTCCTGCTACTTCAGCTTCCTCGATTTTATCCTCAAATTTGAACTCATTTTCTGACTCGCCTCCGTGCCCTAGTTCTACGAGATGGAATTCAGTTTCCGCATCAGAGGCTTCCCCATCATTTCCTTCAGGCTGATACAC